>CP139504.1:400122900-400783941 GCA_021014915.2 Artemisia tridentata subsp. tridentata
ACTTGAAGACCTAGAAAGAAGGTAAGTTCTCCCATAAAACTCATCTGAAATTGGTCTTTCATCAGCTTTTCAAACTCCTTACACATCTGTTTCTTTGTAGAACCAAAAATGATGTCATTTACATAGACTTGTACCAGTAGAATATCACCCTTGTTCTTTATAATAAAGAGAGTTTGATCAATTTTCCCTCTATGAAACCCATTCTTCAGAAGATATTTAGCAAGAGTTTCATACCAAGCTCTTGGAGCCTGATGCAATCCATATAGAGCTTTCACCACTTTATAAACCTTGTTAGGATGCTCTGGGTGTATAAAACCTGGAGGTTGTGAAACATACACCTCCTCATCAATAGTACCATACAGAAAGGCACTTTTCACATCCATTTGATAGACCATAAATCCCATAAATGAAGCATAAGCAAGAAATAATCTTATTGCTTCAATCCTGGAAACTGGAGCAAAAACTTCCTCATAATCTATACCCTCTTCCTGAGTATAGCCTTGAGCAACCAATCTTGCTTTGTTCTTTATCACAATGCCCCTCTCATCCTTCTTGTTCCTGAATACCCACTTTGTACCAATCACTCTCATTCCTTTTGGTAGATCAACCAGAACCCATACATTCTGAATTTTGAATTGAAGCAGTTCTTCTTGCATAGCTTCAACCCAACTTGATTCTTCTAAAGCCTTTAACACATTCTTGGGTTCAATCTGAGATAGAAAACATACGAACATACACTCATGCTCATCTTCATGATGTTTTTCCTCATATATCACACTGAGAAATCCATGATGATCTGGGTCTTGTATTTTCCTTCTGGTCTTGAATCCAGATTGTACATCTTCTATGATATTGGTAGGTGGATGATTCCTGTGTACAATAGTATGGGGAGTAGAAGGAGCTGCATAGCTGGTAGGCATGTTTTGCAGACCATCTCCAAAGAAATCAAACTCATCAACTTGAGAAGCAGTATCAACTGATGAATCAAGATGAGGTTGACTTGGTCCAGTAGCATCACTATTTTGCTCAGCAGTTGGAACTTGTAGCTGAGCAGTACTAACTCCATTTGTACTGCTCGTTGGATTTTCAGCTTCTTTACCATTCAGACCACTTGTTTCAGCAGCATCTTTCTCTTTATCTACACCACTTGATGAAGGAATATCATCTTTCTTTGTAGAAGACTCATTCACTGGACTTTCTTCCATGACTGGTATGAAAATGCAATCATCATCATCCTCCTCTGAACCTGCATCATGGTTAGTATTTGTACTTGTAACAGGCACATAATTCATGGAATCTGAAAGACTGTCAATATCAAAGATCCAATCTGGACCTACACCTGCAACATTTGGTTTATTCTCCAAAAATTCTATGTGCAAATTTTCTTCTACATGCTTGGTGCTTGTATTGTACACCCTAAAAGCCTTACTGTGCAGAGAATAACCAACAAAGAAACCTTCCTCAGATTTCCCATCAAACTTTCCTAGTTGGTCTTTGGTATTAAGGATAGTAACATGACAACCAAAAGGTCTCATGAAGCTTAAAGCAGGGGTTCTACCTCTAAGAAGCTCATAAGCAGTCTTATTGTGAGGTTGCACAACTAAAACCCTTTTCAACACATAACAAGCAGTGCTAACTGCTTAAGCCCAAAATGAAACTGGTAGCTTAGAGTCAGCTAACATTGTCCTAGCAGCCTCTATAAGAGTCCTATTCTTTCTCTCAGCTACACCATTTTGCTGTGGGGTTCTAGCTACACTAAACTCCCTCTTAATACCTTTTTCTCTGCAAAAATCATCCATCACCCTATTCTTAAATTCAGTCCCATTGTCACATCTGATTATTTTAACTTTCTTATCAACTAGGTTTTCTACTTCAACAATGAAGGTCTTAAGTATTTCACTTGTCTCATCCTTAGTTTTCATAAAGAATACCCAAGAAAACCTACTATAATCATCAGTGACAACAAGGCAGTATCTCTTAAAGTTCAAGCTATTCACAGAAGTAGGACCAAACAAGTCCATATGCAAGTAAGTCCAACCTTAGGAACTAGTTTATTCATCTCAACACTGTATGTATTATCCTTTCTAGGGATTTTAAGCAATACTTGACTTTCATCAGGTAGCTTGAAATCAGGAGAAAGTATAAGACAATCAGTATCAGTAAATAAAACTTTGTTCTGTTTATCACAAATTTGTGATACACTGAAAAGATTGTACTTAAGTTCTGGTACATAATACACATTTTCAAAATCAAGGTTACCAGTTTTAATTACCCCTTTACCAGTAATCCTTCCTCCAACACCACCACCAAAGACAACTGGTCCTCCATCCAGAGCAATAAAGTCTGAAAGATATGACATGTTGCCTGTCATGTGCCTTGAATATCCACTGTCTGAATATCCTCTATCTTCTTTACCATTTGAGGGATGTTCCTGCACACAGAATAAAGGTGTTAGTTTCTTTTGGGGATCCAAACCATCACTGGTTTAGATCTGCCTTGTGCATCAAGATGAGAAAACTTGTTGAAGGTCTTTGATGCACCATTGGGTTTGGTAGAATGTTTAACCCAATGTGCTGAGGCCTTGACAGCATTGCCCCCTTTTCCCTTAACATTTAAGTGCCTAGCAGTTGGATTTGCTGGTCTAGCAGTTGGAACTGCTGACCTAGCAGTTGGAACAGCTTGTTTAATCTTAGGCACCCACTTCTGATTAGTCATTGCTGTTTTCTGATAAAAATGCCTTTTAACTGTTTGTGCATGATTTGAAAATTGTTTTGCACTAGAAACAGTTTGTTTGTTATTAAACCACTTATTTTGACTAGCAGTTGAAACTGTTTTGATGCCAGTCTTTAACATAACAGATTTAGGTGACATCTTATGATTTGCGTTAGGGTTTGTTAATCTAGTTGGACTATTTTGAGTTACCCTAGCATTGTTATTCCTGTTCACCCTTGCATTCCCAGAAACCCTCTTTTTCCATGGGTTAGAATCACAATAAGCAGCCATATGATCAAAACTTCCACAAACAAAACATACTTTTCTAATCATAGCAAACTTATCATCCAATTTCTTAGATTTTGAGTGATTCCAGTTCCTATGACTACTCTCAGAACTTGATGATTTGTTCTTAGTCCTATACATCTCAGTATATCGAACACTTTTCCTAACTGGTTTTATGTTTTCAGTCTTAACCAATTTAGGAGCATGTTTAACCTTTACCTTAACAACATTAGGTTTATCCTTAACCTCTACATTCTCATCATCAGATGTCCAATCCTCAATAGTTGGTGCATCTGAGTTCCTATCAGAGGACATCTTTTCCTCAGAAAGAGATTTATCACTAGCACTCACAAAAGAATCTTCTGCCTTAACAAATTTAACAGGATTCTCACTAACCTTAACACCATATCCAGGAAAATCCATATCCTTAAACTCTTCTAAACCAGTATGAGCTAAATTAATTCCTGGTGGAGCAAACATTCCTCTAAAAGGGGGTGCAACTGACTTATAACCTAAACCAGATTTAGCTTTGTTAAGTATTTGACTCTCTACAATCTTCTTAACTCCGTTTGAAGTATATTCAAGAGTATCTACACTTAACTGGATGTTTTCTTTTTCCTTTTTAAGCTTCTCTAGTTCATATACAAGTCCACTCATTTTATTATCTTTTATTTGCAAATCCCTCTTTAAAACACCTATCTCATCAGAAAAGTTTGACTCATTCTGTTTATAAAACACAATTTGTTCTTCCAAAACAGCTAATCCTCTTTTATGATTTGACAGACTAAAACTTACTTGATTAAATTCAACTCTAAGATCATCATACTGTTTCTTAACATTTTCATAATCTTTTAAAGCACGACAAGAGTTTGAACATTTTTCAAGTATATGTACCTCAGAGTCTGAGAAAGCCATCAAACCCAAGTTAGCTGGTTCCTCTTCTTCCTCCATGAAGCTCCAATCAAATCCAGCTCCATCTACAGCTACCATAGCCTTGGAAGAAGGCTCTTCAACATTAACTGTTCTCCTTGTCCCTTGCTGATTCTTAAACCCTTGACCCTGGTTGCTTTGTTGTCTTGGACCTCTACATTCCCTGGCAAAGTGCCCCATCTTGTGACAATTAAAGCATTCCACCTTAGACTTATCATACCCAGCAACATCTCTTCCATTGAAGGTAATCTTATTCCCAGTCCTTTGGTAATACTTCTTGGCCCTGATGCTTATCAAAGCCAACTGCCACTTTAAATCCATAGCTTCCAAATCATCTTCAGCAATTTGAAGAAGATCTTCATTAAATATCTTTGACCCACCAGACTGTTCTGACACAAATGCATATATGGTCTCTTCAGTCAAGCCAGCAGTACTAGTTTTTACACTAGCAGTGCTAACTGTTGGTATAGCAGTACCAACTGCTACTTCATCTTCATGATTCGAACTGTTTGAAGAAGATACAAAAGCCATATTCCCTGAACTGGAACTGGTGCTACCACTCTTCTTAACCTTCTGCTCAACAATTTTAAGATTGTTGTAAAGCTCATTCATTGTCATTTTCTCCAGCTCTGGTTTATTGCTCCAAACCCAAACATAAGTGTTCCATTCAGCAGGTAAACTATTTAGAAACTTCATGTTGAGGTCTTCCTGAGGTATCACAATCTTCAACACAGTAAGTTGACTGATGATCTTTTGAAGCCTATTAAAGATATGGTCCAAAGTTTCATTGCTTGATGCAGTGAAGTTCTCATAACTTTGCTTAAGTAGGGTTTTCTGTGCCTTATTGGTAGCTTCATTGCCACCAAATCTTTCCACCACTGCTTCAAAAAGAGTTTTAGCCGACTCGTAATGGCTAAAGTTTAGCACTTGATCATTAGGAATTGCCATTAGTAACAAATTCCTAGCCTTCTGATCATTCTTCTTTTTGATTCTCTCCTCGTTTGTAACTGGCTCGGTGTTAAGCTTTGTGATCTTGGAACCATCAGCACGTGTTTCTTCGATAGCAATTGGTTTGAAGGAATCACCATTGATAATGATATCCCATAATGCATAGTATTGCACCATGAAATATTGTAATGATCAAGATACATGTTCAGGAGGTCGGGATGCTCAAAATAAAGATTAAACATGGTATTATTAGGTTAAAGAATGGGGAGGTGTGTGTGTTTTCTAGAGAGAGAAAGGAGGAGAAAACACACACACCTTAAGAATACAAAGAGACATCCCCCCCTCCTAGTTGACACTAGGAGGGTATTTATACAACTCTACAAGCCTAACTTTACACAAATGGCAAAACTAGACATTGTACTTAATAACTATTGCAATTCCTAATATAACATTACTTTTAAGGCTAACAATCTCTCCCCAAAGTGATGTTATACTGGAATTGCTTACAATGTTCCATACAAGTAAAATATAAAACCATAAGCACAGAGAATGGTCTTCAAACTTCATTACTTCGTTCAGCTTGCAGAATCTTCTCAGCTTTCATTTCTTTACTTGCAGAAGAACGTGAGCAAATCTAATTAGGGTTTAATTCTGGGTGCCCTGAGTGCTCTCCCCTAATTAGTGCTCTCCCCCAAACTAACAACCTTTCTGATTACTGCTGTGATTCTGAAGAAGTCTTTTGATAGTTAAATGCATTCCGTCTTTAGTCTTCTAACACGTAGCGGATCATGTAGAACAGACTGTAGACTCGACCTTCTTCAAGATTATCCATTCGGGGGAATAGAGTATCAACATCTTCTTCTCACAAAATGCATCCCAGTTATCTTTCCTATGATAAATCAGCCCATAACGTACACATGAAATGATAACATCAAAGTAACAAGTTGAACCACTGATCATCTTGATCTTGTTGCCCGAAATTGGTAAAGGTGGATAAGGTAGAAGTGCGTAGAATAAGATGAGTAGAAGATAAGACATAGAATCAACCAATCTCCGACATAAATTCCTTCATAAATCATTAAGCCCGATCACGTGAACTTGTTGTGCGTCCTTGATGTACACATTTCTCTCCCCTGCTGGTTACGATTAATCGGAATCAGCATAATGATGTGTACATGAAGTATTAACTGGAAGCACTTTATCATTAAACCAATCAGCCTGTAAGAAGATGTCGATAAACCCAATCTACTAACAATACCATTTAAGATGTCTAACTCTTTATCAACCTCCTGTATCAAAAACAACGGCTTTTTGTAGTAACTACATGAGAAGATAACTCAACATGACGAACTTGAGAATGAAGTAAAATCACCCAGATTTGTGACTTAATCTTGTACGATCCTTGTGACTAAGAACGGTGTACCCTAGACCCTTAACAAAAGTATTAGTACAAAACCTCTTGACATATCTTCAACTACTTTGTGAGTATAGAGAGAAAGAATCACAAAAGTAACTAGATATCCAAGTCTTCGTCACCATTAATATATGCCCAAACAAGTCATCTTCGCGGGATGGTAGAAAGAAAGAAGATGAAATAAGTACACGCGTCCATAAAACCTTACTTCAAACCCAAATAAATAATAACGAATCATCCCCGTAGTCACATTTCTTTGCAAACTTTAGCCATTGTCTTTTGATAGTGAATCTTGAGCAGGATCGTTTAAGTAATACGTGGTGTTTTGAGGATGAAGGCCAATAATATTTTGAAGCAACCATGTCAGATGCAAACTCTTTATTATGTAAACCCACAATATATAATAATCCCATCAATGAAACAAAATCCCATGAAGCACACGTGAACACACGTAATCCCATTCTTACATCAAAAGTTGAAGAACCACGTTTCATGCACAGCAACACGTTTCATGTACAACAACACGTTTCATCCACACGTAAATTTCTATTATTATAATAGAAAGTTGATCCTGATAGTCTTCTATATATAAAAGGCAACTCAATAAGCCACAACGCATAATTAACAAATTGCATGCTTACTGATGAAGCCATAACTCAATGAAGCTCAATGTTACGTTCAACAAACTCAACACCATGCTTACTTAATGAAGAAATATGACAAGACCAATGTTACGTGCAACTTAACTGCATGCTTACTCAATGTTACGTTCAACTTAATGAAGCTCAATGTTACTGATGAAGCCACGACGAAGTAAGTAGGTAGTTTGATCAAAGGTTTGTTCGATTAAAGTTTATGGTTCGATGAGTCCTCCTTCGATCAAGTATCCGATTTACTAGATCATGCTTCGATTACATATGGTTCAACAAGAGTTTGCTTCGATGAGAGCTCGTTCGACTGGTTCCTTCGACTACATGTTGGTTCGACTATGTTGGTCCTTCGGTGAATGACTAGTTCGATCAAAAAAGTTCTTCGGTGAAAAACTAGTTCGATCAAAAAGTTCGGTCAAATCCAAGTTCGATCAAACAAGAAGTTCGAACAAATCCAAGTTCAATCAAACAAGAAGTTCGATCAAATGATAGTTCGATGAGATCCATGTTCGATCAAACAAAAAGTTCGATGAAATCCTAGTTCGATCAAATGATAGTTCGATGAAATCCTAGTTCGATCAAACAATAAGTTCGATGAAATCCTAGTTCGATGAAACAAGAAAGTTCGATGAAATCCTAGTTCGATCAAACAAGAAGTTCGATCAAGAAGTTCGGTGATTTGAAGTTCGATCAAATAGTTCGGTCAAGAAGTTCGATCAAACCTATCTCAATCAATGATCTCTCTCGATCAAAGAGTAGTTCGACTATAGTCAAGCTCGAGTAAGTGAACTTGTTCGATGAATGTACCAGAAGCTCGACTAGTCTAACTCGACTACTTGCTCGACTATAGTTCGACTAAAAGGAAGTTCGACTATAGTTCGACTAGTCTAACTCGACTAACAAACTTGTAGTTCGACTAAAAGGAAGGTCGGTGAACAAGTTGCTCGACTATAGTCTAACTCGACTATAGTTGCTCGATCAAATGAAGAGTCGTTCGATCACCTCACTCAGATGCTCGATCAATGCAACCTGAGGAACAATACCGCCCCAAAAATCACTTTTTCCACCTCAAAACCCCACGATTCGCCCCTGGTTAGCTCTGATACCAATTGTAATGATCAAGATACATGTTCAGGAGGTCAGGATGCTCAAAATAAAGATTAAACATGGTATTATTAGGTTAAAGAATGGGGAGGTGTGTGTGTTTTCTAGAGAGAGAAAGGAGGAGAAAATACACACACCTTAAGAATACAAAGAGACATCCCCCCTCCTAGTTGACACTAGGAGGGTATTTATACAACACTACAAGCCTAACTTTACACAAATGGCAAAACTAGACCTTGTACTTAATAACTATTGCAATTCCTAATATAACATTACTTTTAAGGCTAACAATCTCTCCCCAAAGTGATGTTATATGGGAATTGCTTACAATGTTCCCTACAAGTAAAATATAAAACCATTAAGCGCAGAGAATGATCTTCAAACTTCATTACTTCGTTCAGCTTGTAGAATCTTCTCAGCTTTCATTTCTTTACTTGCAGAAGAACGTGAGCAAATCTAATTAGGGTATAATTCTGGGTGCCCTGAGCGCTCTCCCCTAATTAGTGCTCTCCCCCAAACTAACAACCTTTCTGATTACTGCCGTGATTCTGAAGAAGTCTTTTGATATTTAACTGCATCCCGTCTTTTGTCTTCTAACACGCAGCGGAAAATGTAAAACAGACTATAGACTCGACCTTCTTCAAGATTATCCATTTGGGGGAAATCGAGTATCAACATCTTCATCTCACCAAATGCATCCCAGTTATCTTTCATATGATAAATCAGCCCATAACGTACACATGAAATGATAACACCAAAGTAACAAGTTGAACCACTGATCATCTTGATCTTGTTGCCCGAAATTGGTGAAGGTGGATAAGGTAGAAGTGCGTAGAATAAGATGAGTAGAAGATAAGACATAGAATCAACCAATCTCCGACATAAATCCCTTCATAAATCATTAAGCCCGATCACGTGAACTTGTTGTGCATCCTCGATGTACACATTTCTCTCCCCTGCTGGTTACGATTTATCAGAATCAGCATGCTGATGTGTACGTGAAGTATTAACTGGAAGCATCTTAATCATTAACCATATAGCCCGTGAGAAGATGTCGATAAACCCAATCTACTAACAAAACCATTTGAAGTGTTTAACTCTTTACCAACCCCCTGTATCAAAAACATCGGCCGTCTTTAGTAACCACATATGAAGATAACCCAATATGACGAACTTGAGAATGAAGTAAAATTCCCCAGATTTGTGACTTAAGCTTGTACTATCCTGTGACTAAGAACGGTATGCCTTATACCCTCAACAAAAGTATTAGTACACAACCTTCTTGAAATATCCTCAACTACGTGAGACACTGAGCACTACAACGTAACTCCTTAAAGTGATAGCTACTTTGTGTGTAGAGAAAGAATCACAAAAGTAACTAGATATCCAAGTCTTCGTCACCATTAATATATGCCCAAACAAGTCATCTTCGCGGGATGGTAGAAAGAAAGAAGACTAAATAAGTACACGCATCCTTAAAACGTCACTTCAAACCCAAAGAAATAATATCGAATTATCCCCGTAGTCACAATTGACACTGAGCACTACAACGAAATAAGTACACACACCTTAAGAATACAAAGAGACATCCCCCCCTCCTAGTTGACACTAGGAGGGTATTTATACAACTCTACAAGCCTAACTTTACACAAATGGCAAAACTAGACCTTGTACTTAATAACTATTGCAATTCCTAATATAACATTACTTTTAAGGCTAACAAATATTGCTCTATTCTGAGCCGCCATAAATCGTATTCATTCTGTTTCAGCATGGGGAGTTTAGCAAGGATTGAGGTTTGAGGTGTCTCCATGTCCATCTTCTTGGTTGCTAGTGAGTAAATACTTCTGGATCTTCTAAACTCAAAGTATCAGAAACCTGGCTCTGATACCACTTGACCAGATCTAAACACACACGTTGTGTTGGGGATACTTTGAGTATATACTTGATAGCACGCGGAATTTACTACCAAGTACTTAGAAGATATTATGTGTTTGGTGATTGATTGAATAAAACAATAAGGACAAATAAGAACACAAACAATATCAACCAAACAATCACTTCAATATATATCAAACGATTACAATATTAACGTGAAGCTCTTGATAATTTGTATGATGGGATATTAGGTATTAGGTATATTGTATATCAAAACCCTAACTAAGGATCTCTTTTTATAATTCAAAGAGTCCTATACAAGTAAAACATCTAACCGTATCACTCTATACAAATAAGATATATACCATATCCTTTCTATATTTATCTTCACACGGTTTCACCTTGATCTCTTAAGCAGTCCTAACTTTTCTTCCATCAGCAGTCCAAACTGTTCTTCCATCAGCAGTCCTAACTGTTCTTGTACTCTTCAACCGTACTAACTGCTTAAGTTTAATTCCCAACAAGCTGGTTAGTTGGTCTTCTAAAAAGCAAATGAGTACATCTATATCTTCCACAAAGGCTGAATACATTGCCATGTCTGCATGCTGTGCTCAAATACTATGGATGAGATCACAACTATCGGACTATGGTTTTGCATACAACAAGATTCCTCTGTATTGTGACAACAAAAGTGCTATTGCTCTTTGCTGTAACAATGTCCAACACTCCCGATCAAAGCACATCAATATCAGGCATCACTTCATAAAGGAACAGGTTGAGAAAGGGATTGTTGAACTCTACTTCTCGAGGACGGAGTTTCAGTTGGCTGATATCTTCACTAAGGCACTTCCGAGAGAACGGTTCCAATTTATTCTCCCGCGGCTTGGCATGAAGAGTTTGTCACCAGAAACACTCAAGTGTCTTCAAGAAGAAAAGGAGGAGTAAAGGATTTGCATCACATATCCTTTTATATACTTGTATATATCTTAAAACAAAAAGAAAATAGAAAAATATAAAACCTATAAAAACCCTAAAAATCAGAAAAACAAAAAATACCAAAAATAGTTCTTCTAGGGCATGTCTTCTGTTTATCGATAACATTTACGGTCCTAGAAATGTCATTCAATAATGACACGGGTCTTTAAATGAAGCTCGAGCAGAAGTTATATTAACTGGTTAAAACATGTCTAATCGGCTTGCAGTTACTTCAGACTGCAACCCGTGCATTATTATGGGGAAAGCATGTCGCCAAAAGGACGGTTGTTCCTCCAACTGGGTGATGTTCACCTGGGCATGGATTACTTTATATCCATGTTTCTTCGATTTGATGTACGTTTCAGTGCATCATTTTTTGTATAAGAAGAGAAGTCTTCTTTACATCGCAAGTACTTTCCAATCTATGATTCTTCAGGAAAGTATTTGTATGAAAACTTGGTGGTACCATGATTTTTGAATATCAATCAGAATTGAATTTTTCATAAAAATCTATCACTCAATCAATGACTATAGCTATTCCATTAGAAGACGGGTCATCGATTGAGGGGGAGAGTAGTGATTTTCAAAATTCTATATCATAAAAACATGCTTCTTTGTACCAAATAAGCAGTGAATTTTATGAAACTTACTGCTATGTGTCAGTGTATGATTTTTGTTAAATTTAAAATCTTCCAAACTAATCATACCTGACACTAACATTCTCCCTCATAGATTGAGGGGGAGCATCTTAATGTTCCATTATCAGAATATACGTTAAACCTGACCACATTTTCTCCAAAATTTTCTAAACAAATTTAAATCAATTGGGATCACAAATCTCAAACGGTTTGAAATTTTTGATCGGGGGAGAGAATGTGATTTAAATATGAAAATCTGATAAAAAATGTGATTTTTTTGACTCAAGTGTAGGCTCTCCTATATGTGCTAAACTCTTTCGTATATCGATGCAAATATTGAGGGGGAGCAAATGATTTGTGATGGCAATTGTGAAAGAATACCGAAGACCGACCACTTTACTTTATGTACTGGAGTTATAAGGATGGTGAGGTTAGGTATTAGTTCCCACGATCCAGCCAGAACTGGAGGGATCTTCCCAGGGACAATCCTCTAGTTAGAATAGAAGTCCTTAGGAATGATTAAAAAAGGAGAAAAGTGAATAAGGGAAAAGTGCCGACTGAGATGGAGCTAGTACTGGAACAAACCCAACAAGGTGCTAGTAATGAAGTCTTGGTAAGCACTGAAGGGGTTGAAGAATGAAAAAGAAATGTAAAGATAAAGGGTGAAAAGAAAGAAGCCCTCCTTACACTTTAGGCAGAAACCGGGTCAATACATATGCTGTCAGAATCACTAAGTTGATTGCTGGCATTGAAGACAAGTATCATGGACCCAGTGATACGCTGCACAATCCTCCCTAGCCACTCAAGGTCCCTCAAAGGACTCTTGTTTCATTTGTCACGAAGATCAATACATGTCTATCGTCTCTCTCACTCCGAGTTAGATGATATTGAAAAGGTGGCAGTCCTCTCCAGCCTCCGATCACTAAATCAAAACACTCTATTGAGTCTAGAGCCAAGAGATCATCAATAAATCTCATTAGGACACACTTCCAATATGCTTGCTGTTTCATACACTGTGAAAAGTAAGAAAATATATGCTAAAGAGACCTACGCATTATCCTTGTGGTATTGCCAGAACATCCGAGTGATACGTAAAGTATTCACAATGAAGATGGAAATCCTTCTAGAGCCAACATCAAACAAGATCTTGGTGGATGACATGTGAGATCCTTCATGGATCAAGCTTGTGACAACTGGAAAGAAACGATGGGGCGATTCACATTTGAATCAAACTTGTTCCAGGAAATGGATTGACGAATGCTTTTGGAAAACCTTTCAATGTGCTCACCAAACTGAGTTCCGAGCACATTGATTGTGAAAATTTTCAAACAAAAGTGTTTATGACAGAAATGTGATTCAATGTATAAAACCCTCGTCGTGTTGCATAAACTATTTATCCAGTAACACGCGAGTGATTTTCATTCTCTAATCAAATTCTCGTCAATCAGTGGGTATTTAATTCACTGATTCACTCTACCGTGTTGTCTGCTTTGAGACGTTCCGGTATGAGAACATGCTTAGTATGATGATTCTGATATTAATTTGTTGGAAGACTCATTACTACAAGCTGGAAATTCCTGTCAAAGAGAACTTCTTTAAAGGGGATTCTACCTGATCACAGGTCGGTCCTCACGGAACCGAAGGTTAATCCAACCACCCTGAACGAATGACAAAGCCATATTCGTTCTCCAACTTTATTGCTAACTGTTTTATTTCAGATTCATATAAATATGGTGATGGTGGTTCCTGATTCCAGTAGAGACTTGTCAATCCACACTCCATGCTCACACGTACATAACATCATCAAAGACATCATGATAAGTTAAAAGACCTACAACACAGCTTTCGCAACTCTGATGATAGTTATCATGATCCAGAAAAGTGTGAGCATGCGAGTCCAACATTCACAACATATCACATGGAGGCAATATTACAACGGATGAGCTTGGAGATTTACGGTGACTGATGATCTCAAAGAATGCTCAAAGATCGCAACTTCACACAGCGATGATGCTGAAACGAGATGACTATAAGACATATGTTGGATGATATCATCGAAGAATCTTCAAAGATCATCCAAGACAAAGATCAGTCGTCAAATGAGTTTACTGCTGAAAGTGCAAAGAGTGCTGAATTTGAAGAATCAAAGGACTACGAGCTATGAAGGCAAGATTAGAGGATAGAATGCTAGAATTCAAAATGTAATTTCCAAGGTGACCTCCCTTAGGGGGAGATTGTTAGGAATATAAATATTCATATAAAGACTTGGTCTCCCCGTGAACTCATTAGCATTGAATAGCTCGTTGGATAATTATTAGTTAATTAATATAGTTTAGTTATTATAGAACTCGTGGAGTGGGTCGGGTCTTTACCCACTGTCAGCTCACTCCACAGCCCACTCGGGGCACAAATACTAGCACTATAAATACCCCTCTCCACCTAGGGAGAGGGTTGGAACTTCCTCATTCTCTTAATCTAATATCTTCACTTTCTCTCTCTACAAGTTCCCAACTCACTTTCTCTCTCTAAAATTCTTGATCTATTCGGCCAAATCTCAACTATATGTGTGTTATATGTTTGTGAACATCTTACAGATTAGCGTATGATTGTGATAACATGTTTTAATTCAATTTCAAGTTGATTCTAAGATCCAATTGTGATTAAGTTTCGTAGTGACATTTGTTAATCAAGTTTGACTAGTTAGTAATACTAATGGTTGAAAGATTTGTTGTTATTCAACTAGTTATAATCATTTGTCTATGAATGATTGTTTTTACCCAATATTCTTGGTTTAACAAAGAAACTTAATTGTGATTGTAATAATAGTGCTTTTGTCTATCAAATTGGATTGATTGTAAGCCACCTTAAACGTCGAAAGATTAGTAGTTTGCAATCAATTGTGACATATTTGTCTATGAATCGGTTACCTTTTGTATTGACCATTTCCTAAGTGTATTTGATAAAACAAGAGATTATTTTTGTGTCTAAGTTGGTTACCCTAAACTTATGAACCTTGAATTGATCTTGAATTGATTGGTTAAACGTAATGCTTGTTTTTATGAACTAAAATCTTGACGAAGGTTTAACTTGTAGAAACAATAGATTAGTTCACCAAAACAATTATCATAACCAACATGTTTACAAGAGTTATCACAATCATGCTTATCAAGAATAGTATATTAGTCTAAGCAAGTGTAGTTTTAATCATATGAATTATTATTTTATCATCATTGCTTGTTTTAGAGATTTACTTTTATTAGCTTACAATTCGATTCACTCACAAATCCCTGCGAACGATCCCGACTTACCATTATAATCTTGCTATAACGGACGAGTTCACTTGCTCGTATGTGTTATTTCTAGATTCAGTAATTCGACCCTTATAAATTTAAAACTTGTACTCACACGTAACACATCAATTTCTCTCTCTATGTTTCTCTTATACTAAACTTAGATCCTAGATCTTTCTTGTAGTCTTTTTTATGGTGATTCTATAGGTTCCTTCTAAAGGCGAATCACTACGTTTAGAGTTCAAGTCATGCAAACTCCAAGCCATGGAATGCTAGGCTTCATCATCATCTCAAGATCACAGAAGTGACTCTTGTAGGTGATCTATCTCAATTAGATTCAAGACATGGTGTGTACTTTGGTGTAGTTAAAGCTTGGATTGCCAAGTCAAGTCGTGAAGGTCTTTGTCATTGAAGAGTGGTTCCTCAAGTTGTGTAGATCAAGATTGTGAAGATGAGTTGTGGTGGCTCATGAAGATCTTGGTGTAGATGTTAGAAATCGAGGTTTGATACCTTAAGATAGTCATGGTGCAAGACATTGTTGTCGAGGTTTGATGCCTCAGGTATAGTTGTGTATACTGGTGTAGTTGGGGGTGATCACCTATATGTTGTGTCTTGTAGATTGGTGGTATTGGAGAGTGGATCTCCAAGTTGTGTTGTGTTGGGTAGTGGTTCATCTTTTGTAATGGAACCCGGTATCTAGCCTTGTACCGGATAAAGTGTCGGCGACGTTGAGATAGGTTTGGCTCTACCTCGTGGAAGAGCTCGGTATTTAGCTTTGTACCAGATAAAGTGTAAGCGACGTTGTGAAGGCTTCTCCGCCGGTGAAAGGAGTTTGTCTTGTGTAGTGCTTACGGAACTCTCGAGTTGGGTACTCGGGGAGTGGAGTAGGGCAGGGAAAAAGAGTCCCTGTAGCCAAACCACTATAAACACTCGTGTTATGGTTGTGTCTTTCTATCTCTATCTCTTTAGTTATTTTCCTTTTCTAACTATCAATATCCAACATGTAAACTAGATTGACATAAGTCGATCTATAAATTTTAAAACGAAGTTTTAATTAGTAAAACTATTCAACCCCCCTTCTAGTTTTCTACAATGTTTATTAGAATCATTTGAATAAATTGTAACACTTGGTTTTTGCTTGTAATCACAGGTCAAGGAATTTGAAATTTCCAACTTTCGAACTAAGTATGTCAAATTGTGTTCGAAATTTCTTGTATAATAAATTTTGGAGTTAACATGAAAACTCTCGAGCTAGCTCAAAATTTTCGAACTAGTAAGAAACTTTCGAGCTAGTCCAAATTTTTCGAACAAGAAAAAAGTTACGAACAGACCCAAATTTTTCGAACAAGCAAAAAGATTCAAACAGAAACAAAATTTTGAACAAGCAAATGTTTCTAACAAACACTTAATGACCAAGTTTCAAACAAGACCTAAATGGAAAATATTTCTAACAAGCCATATCATACGATCATCACATGGAATTTTAGGACTTAGACCATAACTTTTGGACACATAAACTTCAAATAAACATGAACAATTTTAAGTCTCAGCTAAAACCACAACCATAACAACTTAAGTATTCATTAAAAGAAATGAAATCAGTAATTCAAACTGACTCAATGAGCTAACATTTAACCATTTTTGGATGTTTGTTTTATGACTGTTCCTTTCAGAATACAATGGCTGAACATGATGTGATTGCTCCTGCACAACCATTTCCCAGACTCAATCTGGAAGACATAGTCCCTGAAGACTACAAGGTAGTCATCGGCAAGAACAATGCTAGGGTTGACTTCAACAATCTCAGAATTCCTAAAGAATCATGCCGAATTGTCAAATATATTCTTCTTGTTCACCCTTGCAAGGACATGCTCACCAAATCTGCTTCGGTTCCAGCTTTCTATCTTCATCAGTTCTGGCACACAGCAAGGGTCAATCTGGACGACAACTCTTTCACTGTGACTTTGGACAGACAAGAGTACACTATTGATGTCGAGCTGCTAAGCACTGTACTTCTTTTGCCGTGACCAAAACAAGCTTATGCTCCGATACCCAGTGAAGCTGAAGTCTTAGACTCTCTCATTGACTTAAGGTATGATGTTCAAGTCGATACACCATCGACTAAACACTCCAAGTTCGATGTGAAGTTTCTACCACAACCTTGGAGAACCTTCTATCTGATCATCGTGCGCTCTATTTCTAGAAGACAAAGCGGACATGAGCATCCCCGCCTACAACACCTTCAAATTTTCTGAGGCATTGTCAACATGAGGAAGATTGACTTCGCTCAACCAATAATGGAAGACATGGTTTACCAGCTTCAGTTCGAACAGAACATGACCAAGATTCCATTCGTTCGCTTCACCAAGCTAATCATTGTACATTTGTGTGAAAGTCATCCAAAGTTTATGAGTCGTCTTCATGATGCAAAGGAAAAGACTCACAGATTTATTGATGATCGCAAAATGGACTTGGTGAAGACACTGGCCACCAACATACGAAAACATAGCAAAAGGCTCCCTGATTTTTTCCTTGATGAACAGATCAAACAAACTGCAAGTTATCATCGATATGATGTAGCTTTCATCAAAGGAAAAGTCGATTTCACTGAGGAAGACACTGAACCATCACAAGTGAAAACACGAAGTCAGAGACAAGCTTGGACTGGAAGCTCTGGGAGCACTACAAGTTCAACAAAACAAAAGAAGCCAGCACCGTCCAGATTCAGAAGAAGAAAAGTTCCTGTTAGCCTCGCTTTTTTATAAAGATAACATCTTACTGATGAAGCGAAAAGTGTACCGCTTTTAAGGGGTCATTTAAGCCTTAAATCGTATTTATTTGATCAAATATTGCCCTAAATCGTTCCTTTTGTCATTTTAGGTACTTTTGAGGAGAAATCTGGAAAAGGAGGCATTTTGGACGTTTTTGGAGCATTAAAGTGAAGAAAACGGCAAAGTCTCAAAAATCGGCTAAAAGTTACTCTTGACGGCGTCAGACTTTACTCTGGACGGCGTCATGCCTTGGCAAGAAAAGTTGGACGTGAAATTTACTCATGACGGGCCAGTGAAAATAGCATGTGAATTCTGACGGCGTCACGCTTTAACTTGATCGAGGGCGTCACGGCTTAAATCATAAGGGGACGGCGTCACGTTCATGGTTAGACGGCGTCAAGCCTTGATATGCCAGAATGGATTTTTGAAGAGCTAAAGAGGGACGGCGTCAAGAAGGTCATCCGGGAACCCTAAAAGCGGCGAGGTGACGGCGTCACACTCCATAAGGTGACGCCGTCAGATCCAAAAATCTATATATAGTTTTCTAATTTTTTGTCATTAGGGAGAGCTTAGTGTGTGGAATTTTGGGAGAAAACCCTAAGACGATTTTAGCTACTTTTTCAGGGCTTTTTGCCTTGAGATCTTCCATGTTTCATTGAAAGATAAGTTATCAATTAATCATTCAATATGTCTATGTGTTGTTTGATTCTATCTTATTCTTGTCTTTTGTTTAACATGTTAGGCTAATTTTATCTTGTGTTTGCTTAGATCTAATGAAACCTAGCTATTGATTATTGGTTGTTAGTGTGTTATTAGTTGTATTGGATGATTGTTTATCTATGTTAGGCTTAAGAAAACTGGCTAACTTCCTATTCGGTAACTTGCTTGAACGTCTTAAGAAACATGAACCAAATGCGTACTAAAGGTTTTTATGGTTGTATTTAATGCACAAGCGAATTCTAGTGATCCCATGTTAGGAGCTTCCTAGCCGGCTCGACATAGGAGTGAAGTAGGAGCTTGTAGAGTTGGGGAAGTAAGTACGCCACCCCACGAATGGTATTAAGGAATACACCCGTCATCCACGCGAATAATACACACTAATTAACCGGTAAAAGATAGTTAGGGAGTAAGGAAATCTAAGTAAACACATTTCTCTACACATAAGTTTCTCACCACATTTTATTTTCAGTTATTTATTTTATTTGCATTCGTAGTAATTTGGGTTAGTTGACTAGCAACTAATTCCGCCCACTCCTTCAAAACCGAGATTTTACTTGCTTTCATAAAAATATAAAAACATAAAAAAGAATCTTCCTCAACCCTTAGACCTAGTTAGAGTAGCCTTTCACACCTAACGAACACTATTCCCTGTGGAGAACGATCAATCCCCCGTACTTACCACTACACTATACTACATCGGTCAGGTACACTGCCTGGTGGGGTTGTAAGCCTCTTGAGATCCCTCGAGAGGTAAAACCTGTTGTAAGGTTACAAAACCACGCAATCAAGTTTTTGGCGCCGCTGCCGGGGAATAGTTATTGTTTAGGTTGAATTTTTATTTCTATTAGGTCTACTCACTAGATTCCTTTCTAGTGAGATTTTTATTTTATTTTTATAGGTCTTCTTTAGTCTATCTTATTTCTTTGTTTGTTTGTTCGTAATTTCCATTGACTCTTCCGTTCACCATTATGGAGAACGCGAATCCACCATACCACCAACCACGTAATTCACCCACTCCATATGACATCTTGATGTTTAAACAACATAAAGATGAACCTCTCTATGATGCATGGACTCGTTTTAAATATTTACTCCAAAAAGTCCCTCATCATAACTTCGATTTTTGGTCCCTAACTCAAATCTTTTACAATCATGTCGACCGACATGCCCAAAGGGACATTTACCATATTGCCGGCAGGGATATTAGGGAATTAAGTGATGAGAAAGCATGGGAAGCTATTGAGAATTGTGCCCAATATTATTATATGGTAGACAACCCAACAAACATTAATACAAGTCAATTGACCACAAATTTCAAGGATCATAAAACAAGTTTGTTTGGGGATGAGGGTAGAGTTGAGCCACCTAGCTGCATGTCATGGTTAGGCACTACCATAATACAGGGTGAACACTTAGGTTATCTTGATGTGATGGAGGATCTAGCCGAGCATGATCACATTGATCAAAAAGACCTAAGTTTTATGATCGATGACGATGAATCTCAAGAAACACATGATGAATCTTTTGGGCAATTTGAATATAGCAGTCAGAATATTCAGGATGATCCTTATGATTCGGACATTGAAGTTGAGATGCCTAGAGAAGCACTTGAGATACTTGGTAAAATGTTAGGGTTAGATCCTACTAAAACACATGATGAGGATATAGGTGATCTTGACATAAGGAATGATGAGGTAAGTAACATAAGCCCACCAAGTACCCCACAAAACCCACCATCATTTGAGGCACCCACACCACCCGTGACTTACCCGGAAGAAGTAGAAGAGACTTTAGGAATCCCGATGGAGGTAGAACCTTTGAACCAAACACAACTAGAGGATATAGGTTTGAATTCTTATAGTGATCACAACCTTACTCTTAGTTCTAGGGGATTTCCTATTTTTTATGAACCGGAGCCTCAACCAAAACCGTTACCTAATCTTCCATCTTTAGATGTGAACTTAGGAATTGAATTAGGTCCCGACCCACCCATAAAACCATATAGTCCGGGTAGTTTTATGTTGAAGGTAGTAGACTCTAAGCCATGTGGAGTGGAAGCTAATATAGGAGTGAACCATGACCTTACATACTTACATCACCCATTCATGATTGATCACAAGAAACATTATGGGTTTAAACCGGGTTTATTAGGTCAAGATGGATTCCCAACTAGGAATCTCTCAAAGTTGATAGAAGATGATCCCTTTTTAGGAGAAAACTTTAATTCACCCATTGACCAAAGTGAATTAGGTAAGGTTATGATGAAAGGAGCACACCCCTTTGAGTATATAATTCACCCGTCACTCTTTCCTCACGTGGCATATTTCCACCCTAAGGGTGTGTATCGCTACTATCACCCGCACTTAATCCTAAGTGTAGGAAAAACCTCTCCTATTTCCGTTAAATAAGGGTAGAGTCAGGCTCGTGACTCGAACAAAAACAAGCGCTTCTTGGGAGGCAACCCAAGCTTTATTTGTTCTATTTGCTATGTGTGTTTATTTATTTGTTTGTTTGATTTTATTTGTTTCCGTATGTATGTTTAATTTTTATTCTTATTGATTCATGTTCAAAAGTAATGTGTGAAAATGCTTTATGTTGTTTTTAACTTCGTCTTAACTACATATAAAGGTATTTTGCAAAAGTTAAGTGTAAGGGAAATCTAAATCGGTTTGTTAGAACACAAATGAACATGAATCATAATAATAATAAATTAGCATACATATTCGTATTTGTTTGAGTCAAATGCTTGTATCGAGTCATAATGATGTTTTGCAGGATTTCCAGGAAGTAAGGTAAAGGTTTTTCCAGAAATTTTCCGGAAACTAAAAATGAAAATTTTTGTCAGGTCATTTCTGACGGCGTCAGGGGTTATAACCTGACGGCGTCAGATTTAATTTCCAGAAATTTTTGAAAGTTTTGTTTTCATAAAAAGTTTTTATTAAATCTCCAACTTATAATCTCCAGGAATCTGCAAAATTATCATTCCACAAGCATTATATCCTTATATATAGATTTTTCCCGCCGATGTTATGCAGGTTTTCGTGTTTGTTTTCTCAGGTTTAACAGGTTATTTTGGACAAGGAAATGTATGTGGAATCAAGCTTATGGCGATGCATTAGTCTTGGAGCTTCTACATTACTTTGGAGGAAGATTTAACCGTGTAATTTCATTATCCACCGAACGAATCAGGGGAGTATTTGATTTCATTCTTTTACTTTTTGCTTTTACATCTTGTTATTTGAACATTGGGGACAATGTTCATCTTAAGTGTAAGGGGAGGGTAAAAGTACGATTTTAGAGAATACGATTGCGCTTGATTTTTGTTTGTTTGATGGTAGATGTGTAATAAAACTGAGAGAAATACTTGTTAAGGTAATTTTAGTGCCAAATTTAAATTTTTTTACAACATATAGGAGTGAAACTTTGATCTTAATGAGCGTCTCACGGATAGGAGTTATATAACTAGCACAAAAACCGTACCACTAAAAAATTTTTCCACCCCAAATATGTGAGGTTCGCCCCTAGAATTGGTAGGAAAAGCATTTATGCTATGATGTGTGTACCGGTAGCACTTAGATTCTAGAACTTGCGTTAGGACCATTCCAAGGCCACAAGTGAGACTACATTCGTGTAGTTAGATTTACTACATGATAAGAGGCATTAGGATTAACCCATTGTTTTACACCTGTGTTTTTGTTATAATTACTTCGGCTACATTGGTCAAGTAATTCTCCCACACCCTTTGCGTTGTACTCATTTTTATTACACGATACCCCTAGTACACCCCTCAGAGCCTATCTTTTCGTTTCAACCTTTAAGCATTTTACTTAAAGGAAGAATTTGTTACACCCCACTAAAATGTACACCCAAATCGCCTTAGCCTACCTTGTATGCACTCATTTTTAGTGCATTATTGTTACAACATTTGTTTAAACCCAAGTTAATTATCTAATTGATTACATGGTTGCTAAGTCGAGTCATATCCTTGTACATATTGTTTTGGGACGATTGGGACTCATGGGTAAAGTACTAGTGTAATGGAGTAATGGGGAAGAACATCATTTATTACCCTCATATGTGCTAAATGTTTTAAAAGTACTCCAAGTTTTTCAATTATCTTAATTCGAGTCATTAGATTAGTATTTGTAAAGTTATGTAAAGATTCAAGTGTAAGGGGAATGCAACGCCCCTATGATGTATTATTTTGGATGGTAGGGTAAAAGTGTATGCAAAAAAAAAAAAAAAAAAAAAAAAAAAAAAAAAAAATCAAGAAAAATACAAAAAAAATGAGAAAAAGAAAAATAGAAAAAAAAACATACGGACTACCATCCCGTTTCATTTTATGTTTGTTTTATATTTTTGTTATTTTGTTATTTCGTTTCTAGCTTAAGATCGAGTCTAGTCTTGGCTTAGCAACATTGTATAGTACATGTAATTGATCAAGATCTTTAACTCGCCACCAGTAAAATATCCTTTATCCAACAAAACCGTGTTTTTCCTTTTCCCTACACCTTACGTTATAACCCATTTAAAAGCCCTCTTTTATAGTTTATCTTAGGTGCTTACGCCTAGTGGAGGAGGTTTTCGATCCTTTCCCAAGCCTATGGTAATCTATTTGCTATGACAGGTAGTGAGAGATATTATCCGTTTTCATTTATGAGATTTATTTTGATGACACTTGAGAGATGTGAGTATCTAAACACTACTTGTGAGGTGCTAGTATGTAATCTCCGTGCTTATTATGATTGAAGTGGAACGATTATTTGTTGTAATTACTTTTATGTTTGCATTAAATGACCCCTAACTTGTATTTTAATTAGAATAAAAGCACATTTGCTTGAGGACAAGCAAATCTCAAGTGTAAGGGTATTTGATGAAGCGAAAAGTGTACCGCTTTTAAGGGGTCATTTAAGCCTTAAATCGTATTTATTTGATCAAATATTGCCCTAAATCGTTCCTTTTGTCATTTTAGGTACTTTTGAGGAGAAATCTGAAAAAGGAGGCATTTTGGACGTTTTTGGAGCATTAAAGTGAAGAAAACGGCAAAGTCTCAAAAATCGGCTAAAAGTTACTCTTGACGGCGTCAGACTTTACTCTGGACGGCGTCATGCCTTGGCAAGAAAAGTTGGACGTGAAATTTACTCATGACGGGCCAGTGAAAATAGCATGTGAATTCTGACGGCGTCACGCTTTAACTTGATCGAGGGCGTCACGGCTTAAATCATAAGGGGACGGCGTCACGTTCATGGTTAGACGGCGTCAAGCCTTGATAAGCCAGAATGGATTTTTGAAGAGCTAAAGAGGGACGGCGTCAAGAAGGTCATTCGGGAACCCTAAAAGCGGCGAGGTGACGGCGTCACACTCCATAAGGTGACGCCGTCAGATCCAAAAATCTATATATAGTTTTCTAATTTTTTGTCATTAGGGAGAGCTTAGTGTGTGGAATTTTGGGAGAAAACCCTAAGACGATTTTAGCTACTTTTTCAGGGCTTTTTGCCTTGAGATCTTCCATGTTTCATTGAAAGATAAGTTATCAATTAATCATTCAATATGTCTATGTGTTGTTTGATTCTATCTTATTCTTGTCTTTTGTTTAACATGTTAGGCTAATTTTATCTTGTGTTTGCTTAGATCTAATGAAACCTAGCTATTGATTATTGGTTGTTAGTGTGTTATTAGTTGTATTGGATGATTGTTTATCTATGTTAGGCTTAAGAAAACTGGCTAACTTCCTATTCGGTAACTTGCTTGAACGTCTTAAGAAACATGAACCAAATGCGTACTAAAGGTTTTTATGGTTGTATTTAATGCACAAGCGAATTCTAGTGATCCCATGTTAGGAGCTTCCTAGCCGGCTCGACATAGGAGTGAAGTAGGAGCTTGTAGAGTTGGGGAAGTAAGTACGCCACCCCACGAATGGTATTAAGGAATACACCCGTCATCCACGCGACTAATACACACTAATTAACCGGTAAAAGATAGTTAGGGAGTAAGGAAATCTAAGTAAACACATTTCTCTACACATAAGTTTCTCACCACATTTTATTTTCAGTTATTTATTTTATTTGCATTCGTAGTAATTTGGGTTAGTTGACTAGCAACTAATTCCGCCCACTCCTTCAAAACCGAGATTTTACTTGCTTTCATAAAAATATAAAAACATAAAAAAGAATCTTCCTCAACCCTTAGACCTAGTTAGAGTAGCCTTTCACACCTAACGAACACTATTCCCTGTGGAGAACGATCAATCCCCCGTACTTACCACTACACTATACTACATCGGTCAGGTACACTGCCTGGTGGGGTTGTAAGCCTCTTGAGATCCCTCGAGAGGTAAAACCTGTTGTAAGGTTACAAAACCACGCATCAGATAACATCTTACACATGAATTAGACTAGATTCATAGTAAGTAGCACCCGTAGGGACTACTTATGAAATATTACACCCCGTACCCGTTTAGACAAAAAAATTTAAACTTTATGCGGAAACGACTCAAATTTACGGACATCCTGTTACTCTTTTGACCATTTTTAAAGATCTATAGACATCCTGACCCCAAAACTATTTTTAAATGGAACTAGACTCAATTACCTTCAAAATTACGGGTGGCGCGGCCCGTAACGACTTACGATTTAAAAGATATGATTTTTCAAAAGTCGCCAAAAACTGAAAATATTCCCAAACCGCCGGTTGGCTTCCTTAGAAAGGCACCAGCCGCCCGGCTGGGATCCCAACCGGCGGTTGGCCTTCTCAGAGAGATTCCAACCGCCGCGGTTGGAGTTCCAACCGGCGGTTGTCCCCCTCAGAAGAGTCCAGCCGCCGCGGTTGGGACTCCAACTGGCAACTGGGCACTTGCAGATTTTTTTAAAGTTTGCCGTTTGACCTTTTTCTGCGATACGCCGCTTATACCACTTCAATATTACATCAAATTTGACCAAAACCATTAAATTAACATACCAAACTTGTCCAATAACTATTTAACCCATTTACATATCAAAATGGGTGAAAACGGCTATTTGCCAAACACCCCAATAACGTTGATTACAACCATAACTATATACCATGACGACTTCATAACACTTACACGTATTTAACCCAAGACCTAAACATGAACAAAAGACCTTGAATGATGAAAAGACCATTAAATTACAAAACGACCATATGGATTGAAGTATACCAAAACACGAAGGGACACTTCGGGGGCTTCCAACTTCAACACGCTTGGTCCAAAAGGTTATGGTCTTCTAGTCTACCTTCTAACTACGCTACTTCTTCCTTCCAAGACTACAAGCTAGGCTAAGTCCTTACCTATACTTCCTCCACTTGTACCTACAAAACCATCATTAACTACAACCGTAAGCGAAACGCTTAGTAAGTATATAGAGCATAACTATCAATACGTTCATGAGATTGGTGACTAACACCAATCTTAACATTACCATGGAGCGTAACTACATATCATTACTCACCTTGATCAAGTAAGTAATTATATAACATTTTCATAACTAGCATTGGATCCAAGCTATCTATCATTAACAAGCTCCATAACAAAACACATTAACACATCATAACATTAGCATAAATGAGATGAGATCCATGACAAACAAAAAAAATCTAAAGAACAAATAAGAACATCCTAGCTTTCCATTTTGATTTCATCCAACGGTATTGATCAAAACAAAAAAAAACAAAAGGAGGGCAAAATTGGCATTTTAGCTCATTTAATATGAAAACCCACTTTCCACCTTTTTTTAAAAAATAACATATCTTGCAAACGGTAAATCTTCAAGCTACGAAAAATACACCATCATATCGCGACAATAATTAAATCATCTTTCTATAGATATGCACTTTTATATACTTTCGGCGAACTTTTTTTTTTCAAAATTTCCGTCCAGAAAAATCCCACGAGATTTGTAAAAAAATCACTTGTGATTTGTTATTTTAAAAAAATCACATGTGATTTGTAAAAATGAGTAAATCACTGTTTTTGAGTTTTATACTTTTATGTCACAGCTTTTTAAGGGTAGATGTTTTTTATATGATTGTTGAAATGAGCTCTTTGAATCTCTTTATTAAAAAGTTGTATGTTGTTATACAGAATCCCATGTGATTCTCTCTTATCCCTTGGGATTCATATAAAATCCCATGGGATTCTGTATGAATCACATGGGTAATCTTTATGAATTACAGGTGATTCATCAAAGAATCTCATGGGATTCTGTATGGATCCCATGGGATTCTGTATGAATCACAAGGGACCAGAGAGAATCACATGGGATTCTGTATAAATCCTATGGGATTTTCATTTTGCTTTATATAAACTGTAAGTACAAAATCACATGAGATTCTGTATGAATCTCAAGGGATTCTGTATGAAATCACATGGGATTCTGTATGATTTATCTTGTCGATAAATCACAAAGGATTTTGTATGAAATCACATGGGATTCAGTATGAATCTCAAAGGGTTTCATTGTGAATCCCACGGGATTCAGTATGAATCTCAAGGGATTCATTGTGAATCCCATGGGATTCTTTGGTGCATCACATGGGTTTTTTTTTAGTATTTTAGTATATGACAAATTGTCTCCAAAAAAATATACACAACATTAAAAAAAACTATACGTAGTAAGTATCATATGTAAAGAATAAAAAAATCTTAGCCGTAAAGTAAAAAATAGAAAAAGAAAAAACACAACATTAAAAAAACTAATGAATCCACAATACTTGTAGAAAGTCAACAATAATATTGTTCATCTTGATTGGCTTTTTAGTGTACCTAAGCGATGAAGCCACAATTGATATATTTTATTTGCATTTCTTTCTCATCTTAATTTGCTACTCATCTATTGCCCAACCATTCGACTACCCTACTACAAATCTTTCTACAACATGGACCAACTATGAATCTGCTCTTAACTTTACCCATTTCCAATATGGTTTAATGGCTATATCCATGCTCTTCATAAGCTCCATATGTCCAAAAGTTTTGTGTGGCTTGATCTGCAATGGTGGTTCTGAACCATATTGGGCCCCTAGAGCTAGCCTCTACAATCTCAAAGGCTATCAAAATCTCTGCTACCAAAATGAGAAATGAAATGAAGCGAACAATATAATGCATAATCCATATCAATAGAAGATAAAACCACCATGTTAACGCCGGATCTCCAACCACGCTCCTTCCGTCCGTACATCTCACCGTCAATTAGCGCCATCGCGATGCTGTCTAACTGAGATCAGAAACTCATCAACCAACGCGCCGTCCTCACATCCCACGCCACAGATCGGAGGTTATATTTTCCGATCGGAGGTTTAATAAGCCTGCTTCATACGAGTGTGTGCTTCATACGAGCATGAATGATGAAATTCACCTCTCGTTATTGTCCGATTCAAGCTATGTTTTATCTCTAAAGTAAATGAGAAAATAGGTGGTTTTGGGGATAATTACAGATCTGAAAGAGAGATGAGAGAGGAGAGTGTGAGTGTGTGTACAATGTGTGTGTTTAGGGGGTTAGGTAGAAAGTATGGAATGACTAAAATGCCCCTCAGTATATTTGTTCATTTTAATCTAAACCGTTAGATGAAAGAAGGATAGATGGTTGAGATCTTGTTATTTGTTCTTTAGATAAATGTTGTTTCGTATTGAACTTTTCTCTAGCATGAATAATATTAAACAAGTTATACCTATATATTTACCTTATTCCCTAATAGCTCCCTACTTGGACTTGGTATAGCTCTACAATTGCTTCCTATTACAAGATTAATTTCAATTAGTGATTAACAAACTAGGGAGACCATAAATTCACTACCTTTATCCTCTATACCCAAATCCCATCTCATGAACCCTAATTTCTCAATTTGGTGAAAAACGCTTACTTGATGGAGATATTGAAATTAAAGAGTCTCTAAGGCTTCTTGATCACTTCTAGATACCCAAGATGAGCTAAGATGAAGATTTTAGCATTTCTTCCTTTTCTCCTCTATATGTGTCGACACAATAGGGAACCCTCCAACATTTTCCAGATTTTTCTAAGGCTAGGTATTTAACCATGTGAAGTTATTAGTTTGGTTACATTGGCAAAGGTAGTCCCTCTAAGTTTCATTTTACTAATTTAAACCCTTAACACTTATTACTAAATGAATACATGCACTAAGGATTATATATCATTATATTTCTCATACTATATGACATGGTACGTTACCTTTCCGGGGTTCGGGTGTAATAATTCTTCCCCCCTTGAATAGGATTTTGTCCTCGAAATCTACTCTTGGAAAAGATGAGGATACTTGTTCCTCATCTTCTCTTCCGTCTCCCACCTAATACTTGTGCCCTTTTGATGCTTCCTGTAATACCCAAAATTTCAAAGCATGCAAAATTACCAAAATACCCTTGTAACTTAAAAATTCAATTAATGATTAAATAAAACCATCAAATAAATCACAAACTCTTGGAAATTAGCAACATATGAAGTATGATAATTTTTGCTTGAACATTTTAATATTCTAAATGTCCTAAAAATACTTGCACACCATAAAATAAAACCTTGGGCCGAAAACTGATATATATATATATATATATATATATATATATATATATATATATATATATATATATATATATATATATATATATATGTATTTATTTATTGTTAAATGATTAAAAACAAATAAATAAGGGATAAGTACTACAATTAAAAGGAAACCTTGACAAAATCAGTAAATTAATCTCGTCACAATCACTTGGGCCGAAATCCATGCCCTCCCCTCCTCCATTTACACGGTTTTATCATTGTTCCCTTTTTATTATTCTTTAAACCCTAAAAACAAACTAAAACTCCCATTTGGCCATCACAATTTTCCACGACTTCTTGGCATTTTTCCTGGGTACTTTGGAGTTAGAAGGAGGCTAGAAAAATAGGAGTTCGAATTATAGAGGCTTGGCTCGCTTGGTTTTGATTTTTGCTCGAGTTCTATCCTAGTCGAGAGGTACAAAATTCCCACTCTTCATTCGATCATCCTAAAGACTATCGGGTATTTTTTTGACTCTTTTTACATCATACATGATCCATATAAAATGGCTATTATGATCCATGCACGCTAGATCAATCGTAGTAATTCTAAATATCAAAAACGTAACATAAATCCAAAACCGATCATGCAATTTTTCCAGGCTTTGTACCTATTTTATTCTGGTCCTATACATGTCATATAACACTAGAAAAATGATCTTTGTAATTTTCGAAGCTTAAATCATCCTTGGTGAATTATTGTTGAACCGGATATAAAAAGAAAAAAAGGGTTCGAAATAAAATATAAATCGAATTGTTTAAGATTAGGGTTCTTGGTGTTTGATCTGATTTAATAAATGTGTTTTAGGGTTAAATCAATGATTGGTAATGATTGGAAAATTCTAGGGTTAGGGTTTGCGTTTTATATTAATACCGATTGAGAAATTAAAAAGTTTTGGGTGTGTTTTGTAATTTTATAAACTTGTGGGTTATTTTTGTAAGACACTTTGGAACAGGGATGATTCATATAAAATATAATATGGGGGTATTATACGTAAATTTGGTAACCAAAAGGTTTAAATGATAAATTATGAAATTATGAATTCGATTTGCAAAATTATAAACTAGAGGGGTTTGTTTCGTAAATTCTGGAAAATAGAGGGTGTCTCGTATAAATATTAATGTAAGGGGTGTAATGTGTGATTTTGATAATTGAAGGCTTAATGTGTAAATATGGATATTTTAAGGATCGAATTGTAATTAAATTAATTATAAGGTTTAAATTGTAATTTAATTAACTTAAGGGTCTAATTCGTAAAATTGTTAAAGTTAAAGGTTTAGAATCATAAATATGGGAAACTTATGGATTAAAATGAATAACTTGTAATATTTTCACTTTAGACCTTTATCTTTGGCATATTTGCATTTAAAACCCTAAAATATAGAAAGTTGTCATATTTAACCCTAGACTATTATAACTTGCTAAAATGAACCCTTTTCCCATAATAATACTTAATTAATGACTTATCCTAAATTATAATATTTAAATCTTGCTAATTATGAAAACTTACTAAATAAGGAAACTTTCTAAAAATGGAAACTTACTAATTCGGGAAACCTGCTAAAAATAAAAACCTGCTAAATATGGAAAGTTACTATTTTTGGAAAGTTACTAAAAATAGAAAGTTACTTAAAATGAGTAAACTTACTTGAAGTGGAAAGTTACTAAATATGGAAAGTTGCTAAATTTGGAAAGTGATTTAAAATGGAAAGATAAACTAAAATTAGTAATCTGAGTTATAGGAACCACTTGTAATTCAGTCTTCTACTCCTTTAGGTGTGAAGAAGGAGTGATCTTGATTCTTTTCAGTGTTTGCTATCTTTTGTTTGTTTGCGTTTCGAATAAGGTACAAATATTCTGACCTTCTCACAGGTTTCTCATGAACTCTCTCTCTCTTGTCTATCTTACTCCCTTGAACCTTGCTATGCTTCCCTTGATTTATGAACCTTGCTATGCTCCCCTTGATTTGTGAACCTTGCTATGCTTCCCTTGATAAATTGAACCTTGCTATGTTCCCTTGATACTGGATATAATTCGTTCATCACCCTGTGTCATGAATATTCAAATCCTTGGATACCTTGAAAGTTTATTTGATATTATAACTGGATGCTAAAACCTTTCTAAATTATATATGAAAATGTTTAGAGAAAAGCTATTTTTAAACGGTGTTGTTGAGCATGATGCGATACCACTTTTAAATGAAATTTTACTAAAAGTTTTATGAAAACTACTTTTAAGACTATCTTTATGAAAAACTTTAATAAACATCATTTTATGAAAGCCACTTATTGAAAGATTTCTAAATACGCGTTGATATGAAACCTTTGAATTAAATCTTTACTATGAACCTACGAATCATTTGATTATGAACCTTTGATATGAACCACTTGATCTGAACCTTTGCTATAAACCTTGCTATGACTCTTGATTTGAACCTTGACTTGAACCTTTGCTATAAACCTTGCTATGACTCTTGATTTGAACCTTGACTTGAACCTTTGCTATAAACCTTGCTATGACTCTTGATTTGAACTTTGACTTGAACCTTGATATAAACCTTGATATGACATACTTGAATTGGAAACTTGACTTGAACCACTTGATATGAAACTTGAACTTGGACACTTGATACTTGATACTTGACCCTTGACCCACAGTTTGATACAACGAGCCACCACTTGTATACTAGGCATGAGGGTTTCATGTCCTTGTCATTGATGCACCGATGACTTGACTCTAGGGTAGGAGAGTGATGACCTATCCCGTCCCTTGACTTGACTTGTTACGTAGAGGAAGAACTTGGCCTACTGGGGCGTATGGATGCATCCTAGATTTGTTACTTGTTTCGATGGATTTATCATGATATTACTTGTTATACTTGGTGACTGATGGTGTGTGCGATACACGTCTTTCACATCTTGGGAGCTAGCTACTCCAACCCTTGGAGGTATCCCCTCACATTATACTTGGTATACCGAGGTCTCCCCTCCGTATGCATGGTTACTTGATTCTTGACTTGATACTTGACTTGACTTGGGCTCGTGGTAGATTACTGTTCCCTTTACCTTATAATCTTTTACTTTTTCCTTAACTCTTATTATACCTTGCATTGTTTCTCTTATTTCACTATTCCATTATTACTGCGTGTTACCTCTATATCTGTTCACTGGGCTTTTTAAGCTTAGCCGCATTTCTTTTCCTGCGGCAGGTTTTAGTAGGAAGCTGGGTATGAGTGGAGAGTATCTTGGACTTAGAAGGCTATCCCTTGATAGATATTCCGGATTAGAGATGGCTAGAAGAGATTATTCTAGACTTAGTACTTATTGAAATTCTCATTGTAACCATGTATCTTCAGATTTTCCCTTGTAACCATTGAATTTCATTTTATATTAATTAGTCATATGCTTGTGTTTGCTTTGATATGTCACCATAATGTAATACTTCTACCCTTATCGGGTTGGGGTGTTACACTTCCATTGGACTTTTACTAACGGAATTTCCTTGTTTCTTAGTTGCCTCACCTTCCTTCCTAATATAGCTTCCGGTTCATCCTCTTGAGAAAGCAACTCCGGATCAATTTCGATGTCGTTTAAAGTGACCACACTTGTTTTGTCCGCCAAAAACTTCCTCAAGTATGACACATGAAAGGTATTATGAATACCTCTCATTTCTTCAGGCAATTCCAACACATATGCTACCTCGCCTACTCGCTTCAAGATTTTAAATGGTCCTATAAACCGTGGACTTAGTTTCCATTTGTTTTTGAATCTAAAAAGGCCCTTCCACGGAGAAACTTTTAACATGACAAAATCACCTACTTCGAATTCGATTGGTCTTCTTCGATTATCGGCATAGCTTTTCCACCTATCTTGTGCCGCTTTAAGTCTTGCCCGAATCATTTCAATCTTCTCCGTTGTCGCCAATACTACATCCGTGCTTGCCAATTCCCTTCTTCCAACTTCCTCCCAACACACGGGTGACCTACACCTTCTATCATAGAGCATTTCATAGGGTGGCATATCTATACTCGCATGATAGCTATTATTATAGGCGAATTCAACTAGAGCCAAATGATTTTCCTAATTTCCTCCAAAGTCAATCATACAAGCTCGTAACATATCTTCTAAGGTTTGAATCGTCCTCTCACTTTGCCCATCGGTTTGAGGATGAAAAGCCGTGCTCATATGAAGTTTTGAACCTAGTTCTTCTTGGAAATTTTGCCAAAAGTTTGAAGTGAAACGCCCGTCTCTGTCGGAGACGATAGAAATGGGCACTCCATGAAGAGCGACTATCTCGTTGACATAAATCTTAGCTAACTGGTGAACGGCCATATTTTCTCTGATCGGAATAAAATGTGCACTCTTTGTTAGGCGATCTACTATGACCCAAATTGTGTCATTCTTCTTTTTCGTTCTTGGAAATTTCGTAATGAAATCCATCGTGATCTTTTCCCATTTCCAAACCGGAATGTCTAAAGGTTGAACTTTTCCATACGGATTTTGGTGCTCGGCCTTAACCTTTAAGCAAGTAAGACATTTCTCAACGTACTTAACACAATCCCTTTTCATACCCGGCCACCAATAGTTCTTCTTCAAATCACGGTACATCTTTGTAGCTCCCGGATGAATAGAATACTTCGACTTGTGTACTTCTTCTAGGATCAATTCTTTTATGTTACTCCGAAAAGGGATATAAACCCTTCCATACCGAGTCTTAATCCCTCGACTATCTTCTTCAAGATGCGGAATGTGAGAGGTAATACGTTCACTTTCTCTATTTTCCTCTTTCAAAGCTTCCTTCTGAGCTAACTTGATTTTATCAAAAAGGTCAGATGTGACAATTATCCGTAATGAATGAATCTTAGTAACTTCGTTTCGATCCTTGTGACTCAAAGCATCCGCCACAACGTTCGCTTTACCAGGATGGTAGCGAATTTCACAATCCTAGTCCTTCAACAAGTCTAACCATCTTCGTTGCCTCATGTTCGGATCTTTCTTTTCAAGGAAATATTGAAGGCTTCTATGATCGGTGTAAATTACAAACTTGATATCATACAAATAATGCCTCCAAAGTTTCAGGGCAAAAACCACAGCCGCAAACTCAAGATCATGAGTTGCATAATTTTCTTCATGCTTCTTTAGTTGTCTCGAGGCGTAAGCAATCACTTTTCCCCTTTGCATAAGAACACATCCGAGACCGGAATAAGACGCGTAGCTATAAACCACCATATCTTCAGTTCCTTCCGGCAACACAAGAATTGGAGCTTCACATAACTTCTTCCGTAGAGTACGAAAAGCTTCATCCTGGTCTTTGCCGCACTCAAATGTAGCGTTCTTCTTAGTGAGTTTTGTTAGCGATGAATCAATTTTGGAGAAATCTTGTATAAACCTACGGTAATATCCCGCAAGGCCAAGAAAACTTCGAATCTCACCAACATTCCTTGGTGCATGCCACTTCATTACAGCTTTCACCTTTGAAGGATTAACTTTTATACCGTCAGAATTAATAACGTGACCGAGGAATTAAACTTCTTGTAACCAAAATTCACACTTTGAGAATTTGGCATACAACCTTTCTTTCCTCAACGTCTCAAGAATCTCTCGAAGATGCATTTCATGCTCTTCCCTGCTCTTCGAATATATAAGTATATCTTCAATGAACACTATAACGGATTTATCCAACATCGGTCTACATACACGGTTCATGAGATCCATGAAAACCGCAGGCGCGTTCGTGAGACCAAAGGGCATAACCGTAAACTCATAGTGCCCATATCAGGTCCTAAAGTCCGTCTTAGGAATGTCTTCTTCTCGAACCTTCAGTTGATGATAACCCGAACGAAGATCAATCTTTGAGAACCACCTCGCACCTTGAAGTTGATCAAAGAGGTCATCGATTCTTGGTAACGGATACACATTTTTCACCGTGACTTTGTTCAATTCACGGTAGTCAATGCACATCCGCATACTACCATCTTTCTTCTTAACGAACAAGATAGGAGCTCCCCACGGTGAACTACTAGGACGGATAAAACCTTTGTCGAGCAATTCTTGAAGTTGGCTCATTAGCTCTTTCATTTCGGATGGAGCTAGACGATAAGGAGTTTTTGCAATAGGTGTAGCACCCGGAACAAGATCAATACGGAATTCAACTTGCCTTTCGGGTGGAATACCCGGCAAGTCTTCCGAAAAAACGTCACAAAATTTATTTACAACCGGAACACCATCGATGCTTTTCTTTTCAAAGCTCGTATCTACCACGTGAGACATAAAGCAATAACAACCACGTGAAAAATATCTCCTAGCCTTCATCACGGAGCACAACTTTAATTCACCCTTCCTATTATCACCATAAGTAATCATTTCACGACCGCTAGGATTTACAACTCGGATGATCTTTTGGCTACATAGGATGGCCGCATTATATTTGTCAAGCCAATCCATGCCAATAATAATATCAAATTCCTCGAGCATTATGGGAATTAAGTCAATCTTAAAGGCATTATCGTCAATCTCCATCTCTATGTCTCGATATACATTGGACACAACAACAACCTTACTATCGGCTATTTCGATTTCGAGGGGTGTCGGAAGTTTAGCTAGTGGGGTGGTTAGATGCTTGCTAAAATCATAAGATACAAAGGACACACTAGCACCCGAATCATACAAAACTCGAGCGGGTACGGAATTCACAAGATGAATACCTGTGATGACATCGGACCCCGACTTGGCTTCTTCGGTACTCATTTGATAAACTTGCGCTTTTGGTTTTGGAACCTCCACTTTTTCATCTTTGACGGTCCTTAATGGCTTTGCTTCAATTGCCTTAGAGCTTGGGCAATCTTTCAACCTATGCCCTATTTCATTACACCCGTAACATACTATCATTGGTTTGGTGCAATCTTTACTTTGATGGTCTAGAGCTCCACACTTGTAGCAACCTGGCATATTACGCCTACATTCTCCAAGATGAAACTTGTTACACTTCGGACATGCCACCTTAGTCTTGGTTCCCACACCTTTCTTGCCATGATCAAATTTAGTTTTCTTCCCATCTCGATCTCCAAACTCTTGCTTCCTCTTTGGTTCCTTAGCCTCTTTCTCCTTTCTGCATAATAAGTCGGATTCTCTCACACAAGCTCTACTCACAAGGTCTTCCAAGGTAGTACATTTAAACGGAGAGATCACATCACGAATATCATCCTTGAGCATCCTTTGGAATTTGCCAACTTTAAGCTTCTCATTACCATGGTATTCAGGACAATACGGAACCATATCATTGAACTTTCTCCACAACTCATTCACGGTCTCATTGGTTTGAGTGAGAGATTGGAATCTCTCCCGGATTTTGTCAATCTCTTCAACCGGAGCATATTCGGCACTAAACAACTCCTTAAATTCCTTCCAAGTACATGCTTCGGCCCAAGGTTCACCCTTTGTTGGGAATTATCAAGAGAATACTTAATGGAAAAACATATTTAAGTCTGGTGGCGTACACGATTAAGTCTGTTAGTGTATTTTGTAATATTAAATCTGGTAGTACAATATTAAGTCTGGTAGAGTATAATATAGTTAAGTCTGGTTGACTTATTAAGTTAAGTCTGGTCGTGTATTTTAGAGATAAGTTAGAGATAAGTTAGGAAATGATTTGAAGTTATCTTTAGAGAAGATACATAAATCCTTATGCAAGTTTTGTATCTAGGGTTTCCTTAGTGTATAAAAGAAACCCTAATTCATAGTTTAGAGATGACGACGAAGATTGTAATTCAGTAAACGATTAGTAATAAAAGTTAGTTATATTCTTCATTGTTTGTGTTAAGATTCCGCATTAGCATAAACAAAGTGTTAGAGTCTCTGCTTAGATTGATTTGATTTATTCAAGTCGTCTACTAAGTTGTTAAAGGCTACTTAGAGATCCATACTCGTGTGGACCAACAAGTGGTATCAGAGCCTGAAAAGAGACTCTGAGGTTGAAGAATCACAAACCCTAAATCACTAAAATCATCCTACAACATGACTGGAACCGAAATCCCTCCTGATCAAACCCCTCCCAAGAATGATGAATTCTCCATGCATGGCAGTGATGATGAAAAATCCATTCATGATGAAGAGAAACCTGAAACCAGTAACACCAAAACACCAATCATTCCCTCAACCACAACCATATCCAATATAAAACTTCCAATCCTGAAAAGAGATGAGTACGATATATGGCCGATGGAGATGGAACATTATTTGAAATATACTGATAGTGAAATCTGGAAGGTTATTCAGAAAGGCAATTCAAAGAAAAGGGTCTCGGCTGGAGCAGATGGATCGGTTAGAATTTTACCACCAGTATCTGCAGAGGAGATACGGGCTGTTGAAAAGGAGAAAAAGGCAAGAACTGTGCTGGTGATGGCTATTCACAAAGAGCACTTGAGAACGTTTCATAACATGACCGATGCCAAAGAAATTTGGCAAGCAATCAAGAAGCGTTTTGGTGGGAATGCAAACTCAAAGAGAATACAGAAGTCTGTTCTCAAGCAACAATTTGAGACTTTCAGCATATCTAGTACAGAAGGACTCGAAAAGGGCTATGATAGGTTTCAACTCCTTCTGGCACAGTTGGAATCTCTTGGTGCTCCAGTATCAGAGGAAGATGCAAACCTTAAACTCCTCAGAGCACTCCTATCAGAATGGTCAAGTGTTTCTATGACTATGAGGGTAACGGATGAAGTAGACAACATGACAACTGATGACCTGTACAATAACCTTAGGGTTTTTGAACAGGAAATCAAGGGATATTCTAAATCTTCTTCCAGTTCCTCAAATGTTGCCTTTGTCTCTCAAGGCAAAAGCAGCACTACTAGAGTTAAGTCTGGCAAGATTAATTCTGGTAGTTATGAGACTCCTACTAGCAGTACAAGGGAAAGAGCTGCTTCTGAAGGCGTTACTGAAGAGATTCTTCATTCATTCTTTTCTTATCAAGAACAAGATGATGAATTTATCAGTGAAGATTTGGAACAGATCAATGATGCTAAAGTAGAAGAGATGGATATTAAATGGCAAATTGCCATGATTGCTCTGCGGGTTAAGAGGTTCCAAATGCAGCATGGAAGGCCTATTCATTTTGATAACAAGTCCAAAGTTGGGTACACTACAAGGACTGTTGAGTGCTATAATTGTCATAAACATGGGCATTTTGGTAGAGACTGCAAGGAGAAGAAGTCTGCTGATGAAGAGAGGAAGAGAAGCAATAATTACTCAAAGAATGACAGGTCAGAGAGGAACCAGATGAGCATGCTGACATTGAAAGTTGGAGATGTAAACTGGACTGAGCACTTACCAAAGGAGGACGTAAAGAGTCATGCACTTATGGACATTGGTACTAATAATGAGGTATCCTTATGTTCAAAAATATGCATTGATTCATATAATCATCTCAAATCTATGTGTGATGAACAATTGAGAAAAATAGGTGACCAGGAAGCAAAAATTCTAGCTTATACTAATGCAGTTAAAAAGTTAGAAGCACAAATTGTCACCTTACAAAAACAACATGCCTCTTTGAATGAAAAACTCACTTTTCAAGCAAATGAAATATATGAAAAAGATGAGAAACTTAAAAGATATAGAAGATAGGCATGAAAGCTGTTAAAGAAAGAGATGAATTGCAAAAGAAAATAGATAAATGGAAACACTCTGCTAAGTGTCAGGATCAAATCATAGCTTGTCAAATGAGTTCCACAACTAAAATTGGCTTAGGCTTTGAAATTAAGTCAAATGATGAAGTGTTAAGTTATGAAGAAGAAATGGATAGATCAGCTTTCACATGTACAAAAGAGGATTATGTTGATAAACCTGTTTACAATAGGTTCATTAAGTCTGATGATTTTAAAGGGGTACCACCTCCATTAAGTGGAGATTACACTCCTTTACAAAAGGAAGACCTTGATGATTCTCTATTTGTATATGGTAAAAAGGGTCCTATATATCCTGAGACAGACAACTCTGATGACAGATCAAGTGAATACTCCACTTGTCAAACCAATGACAGTGAAGGATCCACAAGAGATGTCTCTGAGAAATCTGAATCAGGGTCAGAGTGTAAATCAAAAGAGTCCTCTAAAGCAAAATCTGTCAAAAAGAGTGAACCAGAGGTGATAAAATCAAAATCAAATACAGATAGACCTAGGTGTGTCAATCACATGAAAACTCCTAGGGAGTCTGTTAAGAATCAAGAGTTTAGGAAAAATCACAACTTTGGTCCTAAGAGGTGTTTTGTGTGTGGTAGTTTAAGTCACCTGATTAAGGATTGTGACTTTCATGAGAAAAGGATGCAAAAAGAGGCTGAACTAAGAAAGAATAAGAGTGTTAATGACCACATGAATAATAAACCAGTTTGGAACAATGCTAACAGGATTAATCATGCAAATAAGTTTGTGACTAGACCTGCACAAGTTAATTCTGGTAATATTAGTTCTGCTAGACCAAATTCTGGTAGACCAAACTTTAGTTCTGGTAGACCAAACTTTAGTTCTGGTAGACCAGATTTTAGTTCTGGTAGACCAAATGTGAGTTCTGTTGGACAAAATGCTATTTATGTGAGGCCAAGTGTTAATTCTGGGTGGTTTAATCATTCTGGACCCAGACAATCAGTTCATAAACCACAGGTGAATTCTTATAATCAGAGAACAAATTTTTATAAACCAAAGTCACCTGTGAGGAGTCCTTTTGTTAATAATACAGCACAAGCTTCAAATTCAAGTGCTGTAAAGGAAAATGGGGAATCTGCTGTTAAGTCCCCAGCATATTGGTCTTGGGATCCTTTTCAGAACACACTTACCTATGAATCCAAGACCAAAGGTGGATCAAGCTCATACAAGACCTATAAATATGTTGATCCACAGGGCAGACCCAAGTCCTCAGTGGCTTGGGTCCTGAAGAGAAACTAATATCTCTACTTTTGTGCAGGAACATCCACTGAAGTACATGGAAGACAAAGGAATATTTGATAGTGGGTGCTCTGGGCACATGACTGGTAACAAGAACCATCTGAAAGATTTTCAAGAATTCCAAGGAGGTTCTGTTACTTTTGGAGGTAGTAAAGGTTATATAACTGGTAAAAGGTAGAATTGTGTTAGGCAATTTAGAGTTTGACAATGTATCTTTTGTAAGGGAACTAGGGCAGTTTAACCTTTTCTCTATATCACAAATTTGTGATAAGAAGCATAAGGTGCTTTTTAGTGAAACTGAATGTTTTGTCTTGACTTCGGACTTTAAGATGCCTGATGAAAGTCAGATCCTTCTTAAAGTTCCTAGACAATACAACATATACAGTTTTGATATGAAGCAACCTGATCCTTCAAAAGGTTATGCATGTTTACTTGCAAAAGCTACATTAGATGAATCTAAATTGTGGCATAGGAGGCTAGGGCATGTAAACTTTAAGAATATTAATAAGTTAGTGAAGAATAACTTAGTAAGAGGATTGCCTTCTAAAGTGTTTAAGAATGATCATGCATGTGTGGCTTGTAATAAGGGGAAACAGCATAGGGCATCTTGTAAGGCTAAGTTAGATAGGCTTGTTACTGAGCCTTTGCATACCTTACATATGGATCTGTTTGGCCCCACATCCGTTCAAAGTATTAACCATGCTAGTTACTGCCTTGTCATAACTGATGATTGCACTAGATTCTGCTGGGTGTTCTTTATGTCTAGGAAAGATGAGACTTCACCATTGATTCAAACTTTCATTAGGCAAATTGAAAACCAACTGAATAAAAAATAGGAGCATGATTGATTTTTGTGGTAATAGAGGAATTAAGCAGCAATATAGCAATGCTAGGACTCCACAGCAGAATGGAGTTGCTGAGAGAATGAACAGAACACTAATTGAGGCAGCTAGGACTATGCTAGCAGACTCATTCTTACCCACAACCTTTTGGGCCGAAGCTGTAGCATCTGCTTGCTACATTTTCAATAGGGTTAGAGTGACCAAGCCTCAAAACAAAACACCTTATGAGCTTATTTTTGGCCAAAAACCAGTTGTTAGCTATATAAGGCCTTTTGGGTGTCATGTGACCATTCTTGATACACTCAGTGTTCTAGGAAAATTTGAAGGAAAGTCTGATGAAGGGTTTCTAGTTGGGTATTCACTGAATAGTAAGGCTGATGTGCTGCGTGTGTCGTTGCGGTTTAGCAGTTTTAATGCCTAATCAAGTTTTAAATTTATATTTAGCCGACTTATCAATAACACACACACCTAACGAGCAGTGTACCCGGTCAGTATGAATATAATGGTAAGTAGAGTGTCGATCACTAAGAGTGGAACGTATTATCTAGTTATTCTAATCAGTATTTTAATATATTAAGTTAGCTATACAATCTAATCTAACGCAAGGGGGTTCAGCCTGAGAGACTGGCACGATTTGGTTGCAATTAAATAATAAACTAAACCAATAGGCACGAATCAGCAAGTAGCACACACGTACACAGATAAATACTCGAGACAATAAGAGGGCTGTCCTTATGATAAGTAGTTTGTCACTTGTTTTATTGCTAGTGTTATATGAAGTGTATAGTTCGATGCAACGCACCGAGATTAAGTCCTTTCTCGTTGGTTCTAATCTTATCGGCGTGTAAACCCTTAATGATTACTTATGACTATCCCGTTTATCTTTCTCCTACTTTTCTACAGACCATAGAATACATAGGAATCTAATAAACAGGCGAGGGCAGAGGCATGGCGACCCGATCAACGCTCAGCTAGCCACAGAGGTTATCAATGCACTAATAAAAGTCACCAATGACATCAACATATAAACTTTAATTAATGAGAAAGTAGTTTTAAGGGAGTGCAACCTTTCCGTTGTCACGTTACACAAGCCACCAATCTTGATGAATTAAAGTTTACTAACACAATAAAACAAAACTACTTAATGAATTAAACATATGCAGCACCTTCTTACAGCTCTTGTATCTTTGATTTGGGTGTGTCTTGTGCTGCTACCTTGACTGAATTCGTCCTTGGTTTCTGGTCTTCGGTCTTCTGTTCGGAACTAAAGGCTCTTAATTCGTCTGGTCTTTGGGTATTTATAGTTACCGTCTGAGGGTAGGATGCGGCGCATCTAGCAAGTAGATGCGGCGCATGTACTTAACTTCGCGTGGGGTCCAAGATTATAATATTCAGGAATATTCGTACACCGCCAGAAGATGCGGCGTATCTTTATCTTTGGATGCGGCGCATGTCCTCTTGAATCTTGGATCGTATCTGGTGAGATCTTGATAGCGATGCGGCGCATGTCACGAGTGAGATGCGGCGCATCTGGAACAGATTTGACTTGATCTTGTCCATTTTAGTAGACTCTTCACTTTATGCATGTTTTGCTCCATAATTAGTCCAAAATCGCCAAGTTTCACCAAATGCTTGTTTTCAACTGAGAATTACAAAAGTAAACGATTAAGTATCAATCCTCATACATAATATAGTAAAACAAGTCAAATTTATAGGATAAATGATAGTAATAAAATGTACTTATTTGAGTTCATCAATAGTAAGGCCTTTAGGGTTTACAATCTAGTGACCAAGAGTGTAACGCCCCAACCCGACAAGGGTAAAGATGTCACAATAATGGTTTCATATGAGAACAAATATAAGCATATGACATAAATAATACAATTGAATTCCAATGGTTACAAGAGAAAATCTGAAACTACAAGGTTACAAATGAGAAATACAATAATTACTAAGTCTGAATCTAAGCTCTTCTAGTCATTTGATTCAAAATAGCTAATAAGGTCTTCTAAGTCCAAGGTACTCTCCACTCATACCCAGCTTCCAACTAAAACCTGCCGCAGGAAAAGAAATGCGGCTGAGCTTAAAAAGCCCAGTGAACAGATATAAAGGTAGCAAGCAGTAATAATGGAATGGTGGAGTGAGTGAAACAATGCAAGGTATAACAAGAGTTAGGAAAGAAGGAAAAATAAAAGGTTAAGCAGATATATCAAGAGTTAATAACTAGTTACAATAGATAAGAGTAAAGGGAACAATAATCCCAACCCGAGCCCAAGTCAAATCAAGTCAAGTCAAGTATTAAGTCAAGTGTCAGGTCAAGTATGTATCCGGAGGGGTGACATCGGGATACTAAGTACAAGGTTATAAGGTAAAGGAAACAGTAATCCACTACGAGCCCAAGTCAAGTCAAGAAATCAAGTAGCAAGGTGTACGGAGGGGAGACCTCGGTACCAAGTACAATATGAGGGGATACCTCCAAGGGGTGGAGTCATGAGCTCCAAAGATGTGAAAGACGTGTATCGCACACACCATCAGTCACCAAGTATAACAAGTAATAAAAACAAGTCATGTTAAGTCAAGTCAAATCTAGGATGCATCCATACGCCCCAGGTGGCCAAAGTCTGCCTCTACGTAACAAATCAAATCAAGTCAGGGACGGGACAGGTCATCACTCTCCTGCCCTAAAGTCATGCCAACGGTGCATCAATGACATGGACATAAAACCCTCATGCCTAGTTATGGCTCGTAATCTCAAACTGTGGGTCAAGTGTCAAGTATCAAGTATCAAGTTCAAGTTCCAAGTTCAAGTTCAAGTTCCATATCAAATTGTTCAAGTCAAGTTTCCCATTTCAAGTGGTTCAAGTCAAGTTTCCAATTCAAGTGTATCAAGGTTCAAGTCAAGGTTCAAGACAAGAGATCATAGCAAAGGTTCAATTTAAAAGTTCATTTAAAAGAAATCCTTTAATAATGGTTTTAGTAAAAATGATCTTTCAAAATAGTTTTCACAACAATGGTCTTTCAAATCAGTTTTTCATAAAGATAGTCCTTAAGAATTATTTTCATAAAACTTTAGTAGAATTACATTTAAAAGTGGTATCGCATCGTTTTAAAATAGCTTTTCTCAAAACATTTTCATATATAATAGACATATCAATTATTACCCAGTTCAAAGGACACCTGCTAATTCGACATGGTTTGTAATTTAAAAATCATAGACTCGGACTAATTTTCTAGTATACGAATTCGATTTGACACTTGTTTTTCCAAAAATCAAAAAGTGGTATTCCAGGCCTCTAAAAATTACAAGGTTAATTTCTACAGAAAGCTCTTTCATTGAATTTAATTCTAGACTCAAAAACCACTGAAAAACACGTTACCATTATTTTTATATAGTCGATAGAAATTGAACAAAATTCCAGATCAGTAGCAGTCTTAAACATAACATGTAATCTTTTTTGGTTTTCTTAATCCAACCTCTAGTTCTTGATACAAAACACATATACATTCATTAACATAGGTTTAGGTCGATTCATATACCTCATAAACACGTTCATACCCATTATATTTCAGATTCAAAACCAGGTTGATTAATATTAGGGTTTATTAAAATCATTATTTCATGTGATAATTGTTATTTCATGTGACAATGTTTTAACAAGAACAACAATCATGAATTCGAGGATTAACCAAGGAAGAAGATATGAATACCCTCGTAGAACACACGAAGAATCAAAAGCACAAGATCACGTCACCAATAAATCCTTCCTCGTTCTTTCTTATGATGAATGACACAAGAATGGAACAAGATTAAGCCTCCTTTTTGGTGGGTTTGAGGATCGACAGCAGCAGCAAGGAACAAGGGAAGAGAGCCGAGAGTTTTGTTAGAGAGAAAATAGGGTTTGATAGTTTTTGTGATGATCGGTTATGCCAAGAAAAAGGGAAAACCGTGTGTTAACTTTGGGAGGTATTGATGGACCGAATTTGGGTCCTAATTAGGAGGGATTTTGGGCTTTTAGTCAAGTCAACTTGTTACACAATGAATTTAGTCATAATCCTTGTTATAATACATGGTTTAGGCGTTTTTTGTACAAGTGATAGGTTAGAACATTTTTAATTTAATTATCATATAAGTATTAAGTTAAGTAGTTAAATTTTAGGTAGTTTAATATATAATGTACATTAAGTTAAATACAATTTGTGTTACTTATAAGATTTCTTAAGTTCTCAAAATTTTAATTCGAGGGCATTGTTGTCAATTCATATTATGTTAAATTTTTGGGTTTTACAACTCTTCCCCTCTTAAAAAGAAATTTTCGTCCTCGAAAATTGAAGTACAAAGGTGAGACGAAGTTGTAGCAAGTCGTAAAAGATCGTCACAAACATCCTCACGCCCGGGGAGGTTCTTCCAAAAGGATATTCAAACCAATTAGTTTCTCATGACTCAAATCAACAAGGTGGGTTCAAATTCTCAGTAGGAGGCAAACTGGGTTGATTCTGATCAAAAGGTCCATGCAATATAAAATGGATGATAGATGAATTTTCTAGAAAGCTCATACGGAAAGCGAACAAGATTTCAAATCAAATTAACTGTATCAAGAGTAGAGAGTTCTACAAAGAGTTTAAGATTCATAACTGAGGTCAACAGAATGCAAAACGAGAATTCAAGCTCATCTAGACGTCTAATGAACAAAGGCAGAGTATACACATAAAGGTGAAAGCAGATTAAACGCATAGGTGGAAAGAACCTAAAGTCTCACTACCGTAGATAATCTCAAACAGCTATCAGAATTCTAAGGCTTCTAAGGCACTTCTCGAAATATCCTATACCCACAACAAGTGCACGTTATATGACGTAAGTATTATCACGTTGGCCAGACGTCATAATACTGGCATCATATAAATATGCCCTCATGATTGTCATACTTTATCTCAAGTCGTGAGCAAAACAACCTATCTTAATCCACCTAGTACTTCCATAGTCTTAGAGGTCATCCAAATCAATGTCATAGTCAAGAGCGAAAACAAGACTACTTGCAAGAGTATCGGAATCCCAAATTGCCTAGCAGAAGTAAGGTATGCCGTCCACAAGCATCAGATCTTCCACAATTCGCCAAAATTCCCAAAACAAAACTATCATCGAACATACGAAAAATAAACACGGAACTGAAATGTTTCTAGGGAACTTAAATCATTAGAGGGTCTTATTACTATACAACGAAGCTTAAGTGGGTCAACGGAAGTGAAAGTTAGTCGTTAAAAACTTTGGCCTTCACAAAATCAATTCTTCCAAACATAAAAGGTCTGTTTCAAAAATCCGTTCATTCAACACATTCAATCTCTTCAAGTCCGGTTAATCTGTCTTCGTTTGTCCATTAATCTGGAAGTGAAACAAAATCGTGAACTTGTGTCTGGTTCATCAAGCCTTCTGTAGTTCTTCTTGGAATGTAATGGAGTAATATGAATTTCTGGCGCGGTCTTCAAATCCCTTCATCATCTAGTCTACTTCCGCTCTCAATTCATCTTAGTACAACCAAGATGAATAGGGAAGTTAGACTGCATGTCTTCATCAGCTCCAGGTTCGCCATCTTGACTAGATTTCCTTCTTCTGCATCGCCAACACTTCTGCCTTGTAAGGAATGTCTTCACTCTTCAGGGTAGCCACCGTTGTTGTCAACTCCAGGTCATGCAGTGAAGTAATTCTTCTGATATGCTTCTAGTTGTCTCAACAATATCAACCTCCCAGAAGGTACAAATGATCGTCAAATTTCTTAAAAGGTGCAAAAATGATTTTCATGCTCTTCCTCGTCTTCGAATGTACTATTAAGTCATACAATGACCATTTACCCAAGTACTCACGAGAAACATCATTTATCAATTTCACAAAATAGTTAGAGCTTTAGCTAATACTATCAGCGTCACTAACTGTAATAGCAGTCGTTACGACTACGGAAAGCGATTCCAAGAATATCCTCAATTTATACTTTCATCTGAAGGAAACTTCACGCTCTGAAATTGAACAGGTACATAGTCGTTTCAGGGTGGAGAAATAACGGATCCTAACAGCTATACGGTTCAGCTTCCAGTAATTAATACATATCCCCTGTCACCATCCTTCTTTATCACGAACGAAACTGAAACACGCCCAGAAGATACACTTAAGTTAACTCATTTCCTGGTCTTCGGTTGCTGCTCTTCCCGGTTGCTCAAATCAAACTGGTATGATCTGAAAGACATCTTCGCTTGCTGGCTAGACAATCTCTCAGTATCATGTCAAATCCTACTTCACACTCCGATGGAAAACTTGGTGGTTCAAGCAAGAATCATATTCAGAAAACTCAGGGTGCCAATTAACTCTCAAGATAAGGTTCATTTATTGGTGTACGAAATGGTTTCTAGGAAAACTTCATAACCGCGAAAATAACACACGAGTCTCCAGAACAAAGATTTTATCAATCGATAATCATGGTAGGGAGTTCAAAATTGTTTCAAGCGCCAAAGGTGAGACATAGGAGGATAGTTGTCAATATTTTGAATGCTCATTCAACCAATCCCTTATCAGAATAAAATTGAAGTTAACTATCCAAAGAAAGACAGATCAATATAGCAAATCTTATCATTCAAAAGTGAGAGGGAAACGTTCTTATACTCGTGGTTAAACACCACAAGACTTCTCATAGGGACGGAGATGGGTAAGACGAAATCAATTAGCGTCGGATGATTTATAGATGTTTATCAAAACAAGAGACAAGTCACATAATGTATTCAGATACGTTATTGTCAAGGAGATTTTCGGAATGCCCGAAGAGGCATCAAAATGATTATCAGAAGGATCAGAAGTCAGAGTCGGACTCTGAAGATAGGGATCAAATACTGTCAGGCAATTACTATGCAGTTCTCAATGCCTTCAAGATTTATTTAGGTTCAAAACTTAGGTAGTGCAAAGCATAAGCTTTCAATTTCCAAAAGTGATCTCAACAGGCTTTAACCAAAAGCAAGGCACAAATCAGAGTGATGCGGAAGCAAAGATACTTAAACAAATGCCTTATAGTCTACACATTCCTCACTGGTCAAAACTTATGTTCATATCAAGAAATCCTAACGCAAGTTTTCAAGGGGTTATCCTATGTTCTTACAGTGGAAGCCTAATGGTCCAAAACTCACAGGCCAAGGGTAAATGTATTACGAGTCGCAACCTGTCTCTGATACCATAAATTGTAACGCCCCAACCCGACAAGGGTAAAGATGTCACAATAATGGTTTCATATCAGAACAAACACAAGCATATGACATAAATAATACAATTGAATTCCAATGGTTACAAGAGAAAATCTGAAACTACAAGGTTACAAATGAGAAATACAATAATTACTAAGTCTGAATCTAAGCTCATCTAGTCATTTGATTCAAAATAGCTAATAAGGTCTTCTAAGTCCAAGGTACTCTCCACTCATACCCAGCTTCCAACTAAAACCAGCCGCAAGAAAAGAAATGCGGCTGAGCTTAAAAAGCCCAGTGAACAGATATAAAGGTAGCAAGCAGTAATAATGGAATGGTGGAGTGAGTGAAACAATGCAAGGTATAACAAGAGTTAGGAAAGAAGGAAAAATAAAAGGTTAAGCAGATATATCAAGAGTTAAGAACTAGTTACAATAGATAAGAGTAAAGGGAACAATAATCCCAACCCGAGCCCAAGTCAAATCAAGTCAAGTCAAGTATTAAGTCAAGTGTCAGGTCAAGTAAGGTTCATATCAAAGGTTCACAATACAAAGGGAACATAGCAAGGTTCACAATATCAAGGGGAGCATAGCAAGGTTCAAGGGAAACAAGATAGAAAAGAGAAAGAGTTCATGAGAAACCTGTGAAAGGTCAAAATATCTGTACCTTATTAACCAAGCAAGCAACAATAAAAGCAAACACGGAGAAGAGTCAAGACCTCTCCTTCTTCATACCTAAAGAAGTAGAAGACGGAATTACAATTGGTTCTTAATTTAGATTACTCATTTTAGTTTATCTTTCCATTTTGAGTAACTTTCCAAATATAGCGAGTTTCCACTTTAAGTAGGTTTACTCATTTTAAGTGATTTTCCATATTTAGTAACTCTAGTTATTAACAAACCCGTTTATCAACTTAAAGTATTCAAGATGACCATTTTAGTAGTTCAAGGTTCATAAGGTTATTTACATATGATTAAGGTTATTATGGTAGTTTTACACATTTGAGGGTTTATTAAGTAATTATGATAAGTTTAAGGACCATTTTACAATTATCATAAAATTAGGGTATAAAGTGTAATTATTATAAAGTTACAGGTTTTTACAAGTTAAGTCCTTTAGTATTAGAAAAATAACAATTTAAACCCTTTAGTATTAGAAAATAAACAAACAACACTTTTTAAATGTCTTTTTACACTTTATCAGGTTTTAGGTATGATCTGGACCTGTTTCAAAAATGGATTTTATTAACTAGTATAGGTATGAATGAAAATTCCATTTTCCTAACCTGTTCCAGAATTGCATCTGAGGAAACACCCGAACAGAAATTAATTCTTTACCCCGTCTATAAAATTTATAAAAATCTAGAAAAATTCCAGGAACTAATAGACATATCAATTATTACCCAATTCAAAGGACACCTGCTAATTCGACATGGTTTGTAATTTAAAAATCATAGACTCGGACTAATTTTCCAGGTATACGAATTCGATTTGACACTTGTTTTTCCAAAAATCAAAAAGTGGTCTTCCAGGCCTCTAAAAATTACAAGGTGAATTTCTACAGAAAGCTCTTTCATTGAATTTAATTCTAGACTCAAAAACCACTAAAAAACACATTACCATTATTTTTATACAGTCGATGGGAGTTGAACAAAATTCCAGATCAGTAGCAGTCTTAAACATAACATGTAATCTTTTATGGTTTTCTTAATCCAACCTCTAGTTCTTGATACAAAACACATATACATTCATTAACATAGGTTTAGGTCGATTCATACACCTCATAAACACTTTCATGCCCATTATATTTCAGATTCAAAATCAGGTTGATTAATATTAGGGTTTATTAAAATCATTATTTCATGTGATAATTGTTATTTCATGTGACAATGTTTTAACAAGAACAACAATCATGAATTCGAGGATTAACCAAGGAAGAAGATATGAATACCCTCGTAGAACACACGAAGAATCAAAAGCACAAGATCACGTCACCAATAAATCCTTCCTCCTTCTTTCTTATGATGAATGACACAAGAATGGAACAAGATTAAGCCTCCTTTTTGGTGGGTTTGTGGATCGACAGCAGCAGCAAGGAACAAGGGAAGAGAACCGAGAGTTTTGTTAGAGAGAAAATAGGGTTTGATAGTTTTTGTGATGATCGGTTATGCCAAGAAAAAGGGAAAACCGTGTGTTAACTTTGGGAGGTATTGATGGACCGAATTTGGGTCCTAATTAGGAGGGATTTTGGGCTTTTAGTCAAGTTAACTTGTTACACAATGAATTTAGTCATAATCCTTGTTATAATACATGGTTTAGGCGTTTTTTGTACAAGTGATAGGTTAGAACATTTTTAATTTAATTATCATATAAGTATTAAGTTAAGTAGTTAAATTTTAGGTAGTTTAATATATAATGTACATTAAGTTAAATACAATTTATGTTACTTATAAGATTTCTTAAGTTCTCAAAATTTTAATTCGAGGGCATTGTTGTCAATTCATATTATGTTAAATTTTTGTGTTTTACAAAGAGAGTAGAGGAAAATCTTCATGTTAACTTTCTTGAAGAAAAATCCAATGTGCAGGGATTAGGACATAGATGGATGTTTGACATTGATTACTTAACAGATTCTATGAACTATATTCCTGTCTCCAAGGAGAATTAAGCTAACCCTGATGCAGGTACCCAAGATTCTTCAAATGCAGGGAACACTGATCAAGAAAGTGAAAGTGCAGAGCTTGTTGTGATTCCTACCACAGATGTCAACCATGTTGCTGTTAATGAAGGAACAAAGAAATCTTCAAGAAAAAGGAAGGAGACTGTTCACAAGCCTCAACCAATGGACAAAGGAGTTACTCCTACAAAGGTTTCCGAAGATATCCTGTCCTTCAGAGAAGAAGTAAATGTTTTGGCTGTTAAACACCTTGGAAAGGTTGATACCAGAACTAACTTGGTTAATTCTGGTTGTGGACTCAATAATACTGCTACCAGTATTAACTTAGATAAGTCTGGTAGTGATGCTGTTAAGTCTGTTGAACCTGAATCTACTCCAAATGCTGATGTTGATGATTCTGAGATGCCTGACCATGAGATCTTTGATCATCCAGATGAGGGTATTTTTGATGGGGCTTCTTATGATGAAGAAGGGGTAGTTACTGACTTCAATAACTTACCTACTGAAGTTGATGTTGATCCAGCTCCAACACTCAGAGTTCATAACATCCATCCCAAAAGTCGGATTATTGGTGATCCAAAGTCAGCTGTTCAAACCAGAAGTAAAGTGCAAAAGATTCCTACATCTCATGCACTTATCAGTCTTATGAAGAAGCAGCAAAGGGTCAACCACAAGGATCAACAACACTGCTTGTTTGCCTGCTTTCTTTCTCAGAAGGAACCCACCAAAGTCTCTGAAGCACTTGATGCTGAGAGTTGGGTGGAAGCAATGCAAGAGGAGTTGTTGCAATTCAAGTTGCAGAAAGTTTGGGTTCTGGTAGATCTACCTAGTGGAGCAAAAGTTATAGGCACAAAGTGGGTCTTCAGAAATAAAAGGGATGAAAGAGGAGTGATTGTTAGGAACAAGGCAAGACTAGTGGCACAAGGGTATAGACAGGAGGAAGGGATAGATTATGATGAGGTCTTTGCTCCTGTAGCAAGGATTGAGGCTATTAGGTTATTTTTAGCCTATGCATCATACATGGGGTTCATAGACTATCAAATGGATGTGAAGAGTGCCTTTCTGTATGGCACCATAGAGGAAGAAGTATATGTTCATCAGCCTCCTAGCTTTATTGATCCTGCTAATCCAGACAAGGTGTATAAAGTCATAAAAGCATTATATGGTCTCCATAAAGCTCCCAGAGCTTGGTATGCAACTCTCTCCAAGTTTCTTGAAGAGCATGGTTATATAAGAGGTGTAATTGACAAGAACTTATTCATCAAAAGAAACAAGAAGGATATCATCCTGGTTCAAGTTTATGTGGATGATATTATTTTTGGGTCTCCTAAAAGGTCTTGGTGTGAGGAATTTGAAGCATTAATGAAAGGGAGGTTTTAGATGAGTTCTATGGGTGAACTCACCTTTTTGATCTCTCACTTTTGGGCTTAAGAGTCCTAGAACCTGCTTGTTTGGATTTGGGTGAGGCAACACAATGCTTTTCTTAGAAGACACATTCTTTGAAGTCTTTGCTGCTTCATCTTCCGGTTCTTTTGCTGTAAGATCATAAGCAGCCAGCCAACGTTTGAGTATTGTCTTCCTTGATTGCTTGTTCCTTAGACGTGAGGTGTAACCAGGTGGAAAATACCCTTCCCATTCTCCATCAGATGACTCAGAGGAAGATTCAGATGAAATCTCAATGATGTTTGTTGGGGAAGAATCCATTATGATAAGTTTTGGTGGCACAAGCTTTCTTTTTGATAATAAGATGGTTAGGTGTTGACTAAAAGAGGGCTTTTATAGCAAACATCAAGGTTTAAGGCAATTTAATGGTTGGTTGGTATAAGGATTAATTCCTGCAGGCATGGAATTAATTAAGGTCTTAATTATGGTAACATTGGGAAGTTGACATATCTTGTATAGTTTTTAACTTTAATTATGGTAAATTGGTTTTCATATATATATATATATATATATATATATATATATATATATATATATATATATATATATATATATATATATATATATATATATATATATATATATATATATATATTTTGTTTGGTTTTTATTTCGTTAACTAGGATTTTAAATTTTTTTAGGTAGCTTTAAGTCTTAAATCTATTAGTTAATGTTTGTTTGTTTTTTTTTTTTTTTGTAACATTATTTGTTTCCATATTTGTTTCTTGGTGCTTTGGACTAAGTTTTTGCAGGAAAAACTTGGATTGGTGATAACACAATGTTTTGTTCGTGCTTGCTCAGTGTGTAAGTCGCATTCTTTAGTTAAGTCTGGTGAGTCACTTGTTTAAGTCTGGTTGACCGAATTTAGGTCTGGTAGTATAAATTTTTTTTACCCTTAGGTCTGGTCTGTCAAATCAGGATTTTTATTATCAAAATACGACCGTTGCGTATTTTTCAAGAGACATAGGATAAAATTTCATTAATCTTTTATTTTTATTACTTATTTACTTCAAATTTTAAATCCCTTGATTTTCGGACCAAAATACTCTGTTTTTAACTACCAGCACTTAAACCCTAATTCGATTTCCAACCAGCACTTAATCAATTTCTCATCTATGGCTTCACTTAAGTTTGTTGACAAGCATAATCAAGTTGGATTCTTGAAGAAACCAGATCAGAGTGATGGATTTGAGGAGATTGTTGATTTCTTAAGAGGTTCAAATCTTCGGTACGCTTTAACTGCTAATCCAAATATTTATGCATCTCTTATTAGGAAATTTTGGGGGTCTATGACCTATGAAACCCTGACTGATGATACACCACAGTTAAGGGGAACGGTTGACTCACATGACTTCACCATTACTGAAGCTTCCATTCGGAGTAGTCTCCAATTGGGTGATGCTTCAGGTGAATATATGTTGGTTAATGATGATTTGTTTGCGGGTTTAAAAACTATAGGATATCCTATTGATGGTAGTTTTACTTTTTGGAAAAGCTATTTCACACCACAGTGGAGGTTTTTGGTACACCACTTGCTCCATTGCCTAAGTCCTAAAAGTGGAGGCTGGGATCAGTTTGGAAGCAACATTGCTTCTGCTTTGGTCTGTCTTGCACTTAGAAGGCCTTTTAATTTTTCAAAATTGATTTTTGATGGCATGGTTGCAAATTTTAAAAAGGAAAAATCTAGGTTCTTAATGTATCCAAGATTTATACAAATGATCTTTAACTTTGAAACATTGGATAAATTGCCATATCTCAGTGTGGGCTTTACACCAAAAATTTTTGCAAACATGAAACATAATTTTAATGGAGCCCATTGGCCTTTATTGCCTGCTATGCTTGGTGGTGCTACTAACCCTGCAGATACATCTGAGGCTGCACAAGAGCCAACTCATGAAGAGCATGCACAGGAACCAACTCAGTCATCCTCACCACACCCAAGTCATTCACCATCTCCCATCAGAACACCTACACTTATATCATCTCCTACACCCTCACCATAGCCTACACATGTTCCAAGTCCTATACAGGAGGAGGAACCTGCTCAGATGTCTGTGGAAGATCTTTTAACCCTGGTTCCAACCTTGGTGAAGAGAATAGATGCTTTGGAGAAGGCAAATAGTGCTAAGAGTAGAGCTATTCTTACCTTGGTAAAGAAAGTCAAGAAGTTGGAAAATATTTTGAAAGATAAAGGGATTCAGTTCAGTGTTGAGGAAGGGGATGAAAATTCTTCCAAACAGGGGAGGAATTTTGGTGAAGAACAAGATTTTAGAACACCTTCACAAGATAAGTCTGCTGGTATTAAGGATGTAAGTCTAGAAACAAGGGAAGCAGCAGAGACCTTAGCTTTAATCTTTCAGCAAGATTAAACAACAAAGGAAGCTAAAGAGAAAGTTAAGGATTGAAGAAAGTGAAGATGAAGGGGTTCATTCTGATAAGTCTGGTAATAATGCTGGTGATGATAAGTCTGATGATAATGCTGGTAATGATAAGTCTGATGGTAAGTCTGTTGAAGAAAAGAGAAAAGGAAAGGAGATTTCTGTTGAATCTCCTAAAACAAAGAAGTCAAAGCTACAGCAAAGACAAGATCAAGCATCTCAAGCTTTGATTGACAGATTACAAGCTCAAGAAAGGGAAGAATTGGAAAAGGAAAAAGAACAGGAAAGACAAGATGAATTGTATGGTAGGAGAGTAGCAGAGGAACAATTGATTGAAGGAGATGATGAACTAAGAGCAAAACTTGAAGAACTTAAGTCAACTCCAGGGTTGACTATAGAAGAAAAAGCTAAACAACTAGCTGAGTTCATCAATATCAGAAGAAGTAAAGAAAATCTGGGAGATTTTATGTCTGTGATGAGACAAACTCAGAAGAAAACCAAAGTTCAAAAGAAGATGACTAAGAGTGAACAGATGCATAGTATGAAGATGTATTTGAAGAATATGATGTATTCAAGTTGGGAGCATATGAAGAGCAAATCATATGAAGATCTTCTACAAATGTATCAAAGAGCTTATCAAAGGGATCATGGTTATAAACCAGTGGATTATCAAGATTCCTTGAGACACAGTTTTGGGAAAGTGACAAAGACTGTGCAAGATGTTGAAGTTGAGAAAGTAACAGAAAAGGTAATTGATGAGGAGAAAGAGAAAGCATCTGAGACTGAGAAAGCATCAACTGAAGAGGAAGTGAGAAAACCTATATTGACATTTAACAGAAGAAAGAGTATGGCTAGAAAAAGAAAGTCAAAGAAGAAAAGTCAAGAAGAGGAGTCAGAAGAAGAAGAAGCTTCATCTGAGGGGGATACTATGGGAACTATTGAAAGCTCAAAGAAGCCAGCTAAGATTGTCAGGTATAAAATCATTAAGTCTGGTCAAAGGGCAACATATCAATTAATAAGAGAAGATTATTCTAATGTGATGTATATGAATTTCCCTGCAATTGTACATGATTTAAGTAGGGAAGATCTCATTGAGTTATATAAGTTGGTTAATATTAAACATGGAGATAATGTCCCTGAGGAAGAATATGAAAGAGTCTTTTGGGGAGACTTGAAAATAATGTTTGAACCACCTTCTAAGGAAGATGAGATCTGGAAGCTGCCTGAGCAACAAAGAATGATTAGATGGGCATATTATGATAGATGCCAAGTACATTGTCTGTCTTTGGTTAATGCTAACATATATATGCTTGCAGAAGTTGAGTATCCCTTATCACCTGAAGTCTGCAAGAAAATGTTGGAAAGGAAATTATATGCAGACAAGAAAGATGAAGTTTATGAAAGGATTTTGGATTTGATCAAGATTCAGTCTTTGAAGGAGACATTGTTGGATTGAGAGTGTTTGAAAGAATTTTCATAAGTTGTAAGTAGGACTATTGGAACTTTCTACTTGGTGGAGGTGCATAGCACTAACACAACAAAAGGTCATCAGTCCACCTTGTCTAATACATACAAGGACTGGCTAATCCTGAGCAAACGGCTACAGGTAAAGATATTCCAAATCCGTTTATGGTTGGCAATTTACCAAAAATTGTATGGTATTCAACTCACCATATCTTATAAAGTGAAGAGTTGACTAGCCCACAAGATTATGGCTTGTGGTAAAGGCTGTGGAAATCCATAAGTGGTAATCAATTCACCATAATGAGGTGCATTCCATCAAAGAATTGACTAGTCCAAAAGGGTACGGCTTTTGGTAAAGACAAAACAAATCCGTTGATAGTTGATGATTTACTAAAAATCATATGGTTAACAATGTACGATGGTCTTACACACCAAAACATTTGGCTACTCCAGTAGTGATGGCTATTGGTAAAGAGACATCAAATCCATTAATTTTCAATGATTCACCTCTCACAGGAGTTAACACACCTGGAAGTGATGAGAATAGTATGAAACTTAAACTGAATTGATGTACAAGTAGTCATGGTTGCTGTGAAGATCAAGTGAATTATATCAGATGGATGCTGCAAAGGTCAGATCAGATGGTAAACAAATTATCAAGGTTAAAGTTGCTGATACAAAGCATTTTTGAAGATCAAGATAATTCCAAGAGTTAAAGACTAAATCCTCAGAAGCTTACTCAGAAGAAACTTGAAGTTCATGGAGCATGAAGATCAAGTTAGGGGAGGATTGTTGGGAATTATCAAGAGAAGACTTAATGGGAAAACAGATTTAAGTCTGGTGGCGTACACGATTAAGTCTGTTAGTGTATTTTGTAATATTAAATCTGGTAGTACAATATTAAGTCTGGTAGAGTATAATATAGTTAAGTCTGGTTGACTTATTAAGTTAAGTCTGGTCATGTATTTTAGAGATAAGTTAGAGATAAGTTAGGAAAGGATTTGAAGTTATCTTTAGAGAAGATACGTAAATCCTTATGCAAGTTTTGTATCTAGGGTTTCCTTAGTGTATAAAAGAAACCCTAATTCATAGTTTAGAGATGACGACGAAGATTGTAATTCTGTAAACGATTAGTAATAAAAGTTAGTTATATTCTTCATTGTTTGTGTTAAGATTCCGCATTAGCATAAACAAAGTGTTAGAGTCTCTGCTTAGATTGATTTGATTTATTCAAGTCGTCTACTAAGTTGTTAAAGGCTACTTAGAGATCTATACTCGTGTGGACCAACACCCTTCTCACAAACCTTCCTTTCCCACCAAGTTTTAGCACTATCGCAAAGAAAGTTTGTAGCATAGATGACCTTCTTCCTTTCCTCACATCCACTAGTACGGAAAGCACCCTCCACAGCCGTAATGAACCTATTACTAACAATTGGGTCGAGGACACCGGTAAACCATGGTACATCACAAGCCGTAAAGTCATGGTAAGTAGCTTTGTCACTCTTGGGTTCTTTTGCTAGACCGCATTCTTTCTTAAATTCCTTAAACTCTTCCTTCATTAGTCCCCGAAGATTTTGTGTTGTCTGACTGACATAGAAAGGTATTGCTTGCTTAATAGCCTTACCCACTCTTTTTGCCAACATTGAGTCTAGGGCTTTTGTTTCCTCTTCCATGAAACCTCTAAAGTTTAGGCATCCGGAGCTAGAAGAGGAAGAACTTTCATTGTCTTTGTTGCTATCACCCGCTTCGCTTGCCAAGGATTCGGCATGTTCGGAAGCCGTGGCTTTTGTGACTTCTTTTGGGTGAGAGGTTTCCATTTCTTCTTCTTACTGAAAATAGTAATTCACAATATCAAGTACAATCATATACATAGCCGATGCATGAATGACATATTTATTATACTACACGCCCTAGCTTGTCACCCGTGTATGGTCTAAATGATTTCAATTTCACATATGTACCATATTTTTATCACTACGGTGGCCAGGCGTAGTCATAAAAATATTTAACATATATGTCCTCAAAATCATTCAAATGATACACAAATAACAAACACTAGTTCTAACGCATCTACACAAGGCCTAAGTATAGGAAATCCTATGGTGAAATCCTAAATCACTTAGACCGAAGCTCTGATACCAATTTGTTACACCCGTGCCCGTTTAGACCAAAAATTTTAAACTTTACGCGAAAACGACTCAAATTTACGGACATCCTGCTACTCTTTTGACCATTTATAAAAATCTATAGACATCCTGACCCTAAAACTATTTTTGAATAGAACTAGACTCAATTATCTTCAAAACGACGGGTGGCGCGGCCCGTAACAACTTACGATTTAAAAGATATGATTTTTCAAAAGTCGTCAAAAACTAAAAATATTCCCAAACCGCCGGTTAGATACCCCAACCGCCCGTTGGCTTCCTCAGAAAGGCACCAGCTGCCCGGCTAGGATCCCAACCGGCGGTTGGCCTTCTCAGAGAGATTCCAACCGCCGCGGTCGGAGTTCCAACCGGCAGTTTGCCCCCTCAGAAGAGTCCAGCCGCCGCGGTTGGGACTCCAACCGACGGCTGGGCACCTGCAGATTTTTTTAAAGTTTGCCGTTTGACCTTTTTCCGCGATACGCCGCTTATACCACTTCAATATTACATCAAACTTGACCACAACCATTAACTTAACATACCAAACTTGTCCAATAACCATTTAACCCATTTACATATCAAAATGGGTGAAAACGGTTATGTGCCAAACACCCCAATAACATTGATTACAACCATAACTATATACCATGACGACTTCATAACACTTACACATATTTAACCCAAGACCTAAACATGAAATAAAGACCTTGAATGAAGACAAGACCATTAAATAACAAAACGACCATATGGATTGAAGTATACCAAAACACGAAGGGACACATCGGGGGCTTCCAACTTCAACACGCTTGGTCCAAAAGGTTATGGTCTTCTAGTCTACCTTATAATTACGCTACTTCTTCCTTCCAAGACTACAAGCTAGGCTAAGTCCTTACCTTTACTTCCACCACTTGTACCTACAAAACCATCATTAACTACAACCGTAAGCGAAACGCTTAGTAAGTATATAGAGCATAACTATCAATACATTCATGAGATTGGTGACTAATACCAATCTTAACATTACCATGGAGCATAACAACATATCATTACTCACCTTGATCAAGTAAGTAATTCTATAACATTTTCATAACTAGCATTGGATCCAAGCTATCTATCATTAACAAGCTCCATAACAAAACACATTAACACATCATAACATTAGCATAAATAATATTAAACAAGTTATACCTATATACTTACCTTATTCCCTAATAGCTCCCTACTTGGACTTGATATAGCTCTACAATTGCTTCCTATCACAAGATTAATTTCAATTAGTGACTAACAAACTAGGGAGACCATCAATTTACTACCTTTATCCTCTATACCCAAATCCCATCTCATGAACCCTAATTTCTCAATTTGGGGAAAAACACTTACTTGATGGAGATATTGAAATTAAAGAATCTCTAAGGCTTCTTGATCACTTCTAGATACCCAAGATGAGCTAAGATGAAGATTTTAGCATTCCCTCCTATTCTCCTCTATATGTGTCGACACAATTGGGAACCCTCCAACATTTTCCAGATTTTTCTATGGCTAGGTATTTAACCATGTGAAGTTATTAGTTTGGTTACATTGGCAAAGTTAGTCCCTCTAAGTTTCATTTTACTAATTTAAACCCTTAATACTTATTACTAAATGAATACATGCACTAAGGATTATATATCATTATATTTCTCATACTATATGACATGGTACGTTACCTTTACGGGGTCCTGGTGTAATATGTAAACGGGGCAAACTAGTATTGTGTTGAGCCTATAAATACCCCTCATGACTCTCCATGAGGGGTGTGGTTAAGTGTTAGGTTATTGTGTATTGTTTCATTTTATCAATAAAAGTATCTTATCCTTTCCACCCTCTCTTTACTTTCTCTCACTAAAACTATGAATAGATTCATCATGTTTGATCAACCAAGACCTCCTGAACCACATAAATCATACATATTATCGGTCCTACAATTGGTATAAGGAGCCAGGTTGTTATTTTGTTGATGTTTGTGTGGTTTGTATACTTGTTTTAGAGGCTGTTTTACCCCATTTTTTGTGGATCTCAAATTTTTTCTTACCTTTTGGGAATAGTTTTCTAAACAGTTTATGTGTATCCATATGGTTAAAACAAAAAGTCATATGCTTTCATTTAAAGGTTTTCATAAACCGTTTTTTGAGTCCTTTTTTGTCCAAACAGGTTTATGATAAATCTTATCACTTTTTATGACTATTTTGTCCTATAACCGTGAATCTTGTTGTCAAAAATAGTGGTCAAATACTGGTCGGAAGAAAGGTATGAAAAAGGGTAGTCGGAATTTATGGTCGGAAAAGTCGTCGGAACAGATGGTCAAAAAGTCAAAACCCTCTTTTATCAAAATTTCTTGTAAAGTAATTTCGACAGACCCTACCTCATCACAATTGGACCTGTCGCAATTGAACCCGTCGCAATTGGACCCATCGCAATTTGATTTGTCGAAATTGAACTTATCGCAATTGGACAGGTCAAAAAGTCAATGTTATCGCAATTGCTTTTATAACCTGTCATCGCAATTGCAGTTTGGTTATCACAATTAGTATTATAACCAACTATAAAAATTGCAAAAAGAAAAGAAAAAGATGAAGTAGAAGACCTTGACCATAACCCATTATACCAAGACTCTTTTGAACCTCAATCTTGTACATCATCGGTACAAGAAAACTTAATGAAAAAGAAAAGACATCTCCAACTAATCATATATCTAATTGACATCAAAACAACAAATCCAACACTACATAGTCCCATCCTCCTCACAGTCATACAACATCAACCCTTCGACAAGAACAAAGAAAAAGATAGATTAATCTCAGAAAGTTCAACTTTTTCTCAAATCTTTTACAAGATTTTTTAGTTTGAACTATATCATCACAGATCTACTACTTGTGAAGCCTATATTCTTTAATATCCGAACGTCTTGAGAAAGAACCATATGAATCCGTATCATACTTTCTCTTGTCGGTTTAATGAAAACACAAGGACGAAAAACACAAACCATACACCTACCAGTGACCCATGAGAGGATCTTGAAGCCTTTTTCAATTGATTTCTTGACCTGGATTAAGAAGCACATGAAGACAACGGTTGGTTAGGATGTATTTATGTTTGTGATTCGGTTATGATTGATAGGAGATGAGATGCGACTGAGTTGGGAAGAGATGATAAGTTTTTGGAGAGAGAAATGATAGGTGAAGGGGGCGGACAAACTAAAGAAAGTGTGTTTTAGGGTTAAATGGTATCCGTGTGTTTAGGTATTATAAATACCGATTATATGTTTGTGAGACTATGGATTGGATCAAATCATGCCATCGTGGGCCTAGTATTTCACTTAAGTTTTTGGACTGGATCTAATATCGGGTTTAATGAGTTATCAAATGATTGAGGGCTTTGATCCGATTATTGGGCTGCTGTGCACATAGTTGGATTGGACCGAATGATTGGATTTAAAAAATTTTGATATATTTTGGTTAAAGAGGTATTTTGGTATTAAAATTTTTTAACGGGGATACATATTTCATGGCTAGAATTAATATTTGAGTAAAATGATTACGGGGTTTTTGTACGGTATCATTGATTTGATTTTGAAGTGATAATTCACGAGTGTACTTATTTATCTTTGAGATAAGTCAATGGTCTCAAGATAACTTGTCTGGGCATTTTTTCATAGTGATTAAGACTTCACAATCTAGTTATAACTGATGCAAGGAGTCACGTTGTAGTGCTCATAGTCTATAGCTATCACTTTAAGGAGTTACGTTGTAGTACTCAGTGTCACACGAAGTTGTGGATTGTTCAAGAGGCGCATTAGTACAAGCATTAAGTCACAAAGTTGGGGTGTTTACTTCTTTTTCAAGTTGGTCATATCGGGTTGTCTCCATTTGTGGTCATTACTATTAGCCAGTGAATTAAAAGGAGGTTTGATTAAAGGTTGATTTGAGAGAAATGTATTGAGAGTATTTTTTTGACATATTCTCACGGAATTATGCTTAAACGGGCTGTTATGGCTTTAATACTGCATCAAGTATAAGGTAATTTTACAGCACGTACACAACATTATGATAATTCCGATAACTCGCAACCATCAGGAGGGAGAAGTACACGAAGAAAGAAGTAGTGTTTCATCTTCGGTAATTTGGTTGGCAGAGGGAACTGTGCTTAATCTGGAACCGAAGAGGTACCATTAATGTGTACATTGGGACTTATTACCAACTTGGATGCAAATTTATGTGAGGTATGTTGTTATGATGCTCCCCGAACGACAACCATGGTGCTACACTTTAGTGTCTACTTTCTCCGCTGCGTGTTTGAAGACTAAAAATATCTTATGAAAGAGAGTTGTCGATTCATGAGGGAGCAGAAAAAAGAAAAAGACTCACTAGTTAGGAGGGAGTAATAACCAAATTAGACCATTACAGTTGAAGTTCAGAGCGCCAAAGATCAAATTCCGAAATCGTCGGAAGAGAACTTTAAGTCTGCCTTAGTATCTAGTCTACAGAGACTCTGCGCTTCAACAACGTAAACATAGTTTATTATTATTGTAGTTTACTTTGTTTATAGGTCTCATTGTAACCATTCATGTGTGATGATATCTTGGAGGGAGATTGTTAGCCTCGCTTTTTTATAAAGAAAATTTCTTACACGTGAATTGGACTAGATTCATAGTAAGTAGCACCCGTAGGGACTACTTATGTAAACGGGGCAAACTAGTATTGTGTTGAGCCTATAAATACCCCTCATGACTCTCCATAAGGGGTGTGGCTAAGTGTTAGGTTATTGTGTATTGTTTCATTTTATCAATAAAAGTATCTTATCCTTTCCACCCTCTCTTTACTTTCTCTCACTAAAACTATGAATAGATTCATCATGTTTGATCAACCAAGACCTCCCGAACCACATAAATCATACATATTATCGGTCCTACAGTTCCAGTGACTCTTCTCAAGGATGAACCTACACCTGAACCATCTCCAGAACCCTCTGATAACTCAGAATCTGACACTGAGTCCGATGAGGAAGCCGTGGTTCACAGAGAAGATGCACCAAGAGATGACCCTGAAACTGAATTGGCCATGAAGTTGAGCTTGGATTCATTAAAAAACGATGAAGAAAGAAGAAAGACCTTTCTTATCAAGGAAATCAACAAAGATCTTGGTGATGATGAAGAGGAAGAAGTTGATACGACAATGTTGATGGACAAAAGAAAGCTTAAGGACGTTGCCTTCGAAACCCGCACTGAAAGGGAGAAAGAACTTGATGAATTAATCAAGATAACTAAGATAAGCAAAGATTTCCCACAACCACCTCCAAGTCCGGTTCTTCATCCAAATGAGGAAAGAGGAACAAGCAGTACAACCCAACCTGATCCGGTTAATCAACCCGGTGGGGTTGGGCACACAGTCATTGTTCCTATTTTGGATCCGGTTAAACAACCCGGTAACGAAGAAGAGAAGGACGCAGAAGGGAACACTATTACTGCTCCAACTTCGGATCCGGTTAATCAACCCAGTAACGAAGAGCAAAGGGATGAGGAAGGAAACACTATTATGTCCGAATACGTTTCTAAGCATGCTGATGATCAAGATACGAACATGGAGGAAAACTTAGTGATTACCGAGGAAGATCTTAAGCAAGCCGCAATTGAAATTACATTGGAGGAGAAAGCCAAAGAAGATCAAGAAAAGAGGTTGAAAGAACAATAGGAAGAAGAGGTAGTCAAGAATGTAGAAGAAGAAGAACAGTTTCATATTGACGACTACATACAAACACCTCCAACTTCACCTCTAGCATCTCCTCCAATTCCCAAAGATACACCTCCCGTTTCCCCTCTAGTTTCACCTCCAACATCAACAAAAGATCAGGACGATAACGTCAACAAAGATGCTTCCATTCCTAAATCATCAACTCACTCATCACCACCACCAACACAAACAACATCAACACACAAGTCAATCAAGAAACTGATAAAAACAATGATCTTGCAAGCAACAGCAATAGTCAAGAAAGCCGTGTGAAAAGAGCTCGAGTGAAGAAGGAAAAGAAGCTCCAAGACCAAATTGACACTTTAACCAACATGGTCACCAACTTAGCTGATCAAGTTCAAGACCTTCAGTCGACAAAGCAGAAAGTTGATGAATACTCATCTGAAGATCTTGATTGAGTCATCATGAACTACACTGAAAAATTCTTGGAAGAGAACTTATCTGATAACGTTTTCAAGGACTTGAAAGAATATCTGAAGCCGTTGAGAAGTCAACTCAAACCAATAATAAGACAAATCGTCAATGAGGTGATCTTGGTAATTACTTTAGATATAAACCTAAAGCAATAGGTATAGAAACTGCTTTTGAATGATCTATTAATTACTATGCGGAAAATAGTAATTAATCTTAAGAAGAATTAACAATAATACACAGTAATTCTCTCAACCTTCACCTCAATATATTAATATACGGTTACTCAAAAGTAACAGGGTTACAACGAACCTTGAAGTGAATACAAGACAATACGTATGCTAAAACAATTGTATACTAACCCTAACCCTAGATCCTCCTTTTATACTCTAACGAGTCCTAGTCGGTTACAAAACTTTCTATACAAGAACAATATCTATTCGTATCTTTACTATAATTATCTTAACAAAACTATACATATCTGATAAGCATCAAAATCAAAACTCTAGCAGTAGAATCATCTTAGGCTAGCAGCAGTTTGACACTTAGCTTATTTCACTACTCGTCAGATATCATCAGCAGCAGAATCAATAAACTAGCAGTAGAATGATTATGCCTAGCAGCAGAATCATACTTAGTATATTTCTACTAATACCATGAGCAACAGAATAAAATACTTAGCAGCAGCATCTTCAAAGTAGCAGCAGTATCTTTTAAACCCAACAATCCTCCCCTAAACTTGATATTTTCTCCCAAAATATACAAGTTTCTTCTAAGCACAGATATACACATAGAAGATGCTTCCAAACACTTACTGCTTTGAAGTCTTTGATTGCAAAATCTTTCTATACTTTTCTACTAACTCATAAGCTTGATGATCTGACAAAAATGCTCTTTGTAACCTCAACTTTCCATGTTGTAACATCTGGGTGATAACAGCAGTATTGTTGTTCAAGGGATAGTCTTTCTCCACCAGCATGTATACACCTACACCTCTACCAATCAACTCATGTACTCCACATGATTGATATAGATACCATTTATGAACCTTTTTTGAGCTTAACAAATCTATCCATTCAATATCTCTTGCTTCAGGCTCAAACATGTTCTTCAAGTAATAATAGTGTAGCCTTTCATAGATCACATCTGGTCTTCTATCCCCATAATTTTCCTTATATAACCTCCAGAGCTGTACTATATCATCCCTATCCATGTAATGCAGCATTTGTGAGAATCTAATAAACTTCTGACATACACCATTTGATCTCTTGATCTCCCACCATGCTTCACTACCATCTTGAACATCATGTGTATAAGAAATGATTGGATGTTTAGTTTCCAAGGGAACTGCATTTGTTATCTCTGGTTCTTCTTGAGGTTTATGAACTGTAAAATCCATAATCCTTTTCATATCATCTGCAGTTACTTCTTCAGTTCCATACTCATTAGCCTTTGACTCCTTCTCACCTTCAGAATTACTTTCTGAATCACTCATTACAACGGATTTAGCTCTTTTCTTTTTCCTTCCAACAGACTTTAACCTTCTTTTTCCTGTCCTTTTCACACCAATAGTAGATTCAGGTTTTGTCTCGTCAACATTCTGCTCCTCAACAACTTTTTCCTTCTCAGCTTCACCTACAACCTCTTTCTCTTTCACTATCTTTTCTTGCACAACTTCAGTTACTTCTTTAAGCCTTGTAACTTGAGATTCAGGATTAAGATAAGCCTTTGGATCCACTCTTCTTGTAAGTTTCTTAATCTCAGCATCAGTCATAGGCTCAATTGGTCTGTTAATTCTTGCATGAGTCTCATAATAAGCCTTTGCAACAGCAGCTCTACTCATTCCTCTGAATGCACTAGGCTTCCAATAAGCTTGATTCCTTAGATACATTTTCATATAATTATACTCATCAGTTTTGGAAGGTTTCTTCTTCTTGTACTCACCCCTCTTTTCATTTTGCTTCTTTCTAAATGCTCCAAGCATATCAGCTATAGCATCTTGTTGTTCCTCAGGGGTGTACTTCTCTCTTTCCTCCTTCTGAGTTCTCATTGCCACTTCCCAATCCTCCTGTAATTGTCTCTGTCTTTCCATTTCAACATCTGCATTCCATTGTACTTCCATTTCTCTTGCAACATCAGAATCAGACTTACTTTGTTGTTCCTGTGCAACAACATCCATAAACTTGAACTTCTTCTTTGGTTCTTCAACCAAGATGCCCTTGCCTTTGTCTGTTGATGAAATGGTTAGTTGTACAGGTTTTGGAATTGATACAGGTTCTTGAATGACAACTCCTTTAGCTTTTGGTTTTGAAGGTCTTGGTTGTTTCATTGTAGCAGCAGGTTTAGGTTTTTGTGGATATTGCTGTTGTTGTTGTGTTGTTTTAAGGTTCAGCATAACTTGAGCTATAGGAATGGTATCATCATCTGATTCAGCAGTAGAACCCTTTTCTGAACCAGCAGTAGTATCCTTCAGCCCAGCAGCAGAATGTCCTACACCAGCAGCAGAATCATCCTGTGTCTTCTTCTCACCAACATCAGCAGCAACATCACTTCTAACATCTTTTTCCATATCCATATCCACATTACCCTCATTCTCAGCAATACCACCAACATTCACATCCATATCCATGTCAACCTCCCTTTGACCCTTGTTTTCCTCCTCTTCATTCCTCCCCTGTTTGGGGGCATCCTCTCCCAAACTTGGTATGTAATTCACCTTCTTGAGCCTTCTAGTAACTGTAGCTCTTGACCTGTGCTTTCTTTCCAAAAAGTTGACCCTGAAGTTCAAACTTTTGACTGTTTTGGTGAGATCAAGAACTTGAGCTTCCAACTTGGTACATCTTTCCGTCAATTCATTTATTTGTTTCACACTATCCTCACCACTTCGGTCTGTGTTACCTGACCCGAGAGGTGGATCCTTGGATTTGACATTTTGTACTTTAGTTTTATCCGTCAATTTCTCTGTTTCAAGTTCAATGCTAGCCTCAACACTTCAACCTGTGTGACCTGGTCCGAGAGGTGTATCATAGGCAATGTCATGTTGTACAAATTGATCCATCAATTCCTCATTAGTTTCATGTCTGTCCTCATCACTTCGGGATGTGTTAACTTCCCTGAGAGGTGAATCTTTGGACTGAAACTCAGTCTCAATCCTAGATTGAGCAGCTGAGCCCCCCTTTTTAGCCATTTGGCTGGGGTTACCATCATGTGCATCAGGTTCATGAGAACCCTCAGCAGTAGATGTTGCCAAGGTTGGGGTCTTATCTATGTTGACACTGGCCTGTTCAACTTCTAAGTTGGAAACCGTAGTGTCAGCCCCTTCCTTCATGCCATCTCCAACACCTATGGCAGCCTCATCTGCTTCCATACTAGCACTAGTATGAGGTAACTCAGTGCTCTTTTCTTGTGAATGCCTAGGTGTTTGGATCTTTTGGGGTACATTATGTGATGATTCACTTGTATTTTCAGGAGTGGGTGTGTGATGGGAAGCTGTGGGGTTTTCAGCTTCTTCACCCTGAGCAACAGCAGCAGCAATGTTTAAAATATGTTGGGACAAAGGTGTGATAGTTAAAAAAAATCCAGTCCCATTCTTTCTCAAGTGTTTAAACATTTTGGATACAAGCACAGAACATTTATAAGGCTTTTCATGTTCAAAAGGTTCTTGTAATTGACTATCAATGATTAACTGCAAAAACCTTGGATAAATATAAAAATTTCCAGAAATATTCTTTTTCAAGCCTTCAAAAATCATAGCCGAAAAGTTAAATGGTTGTCCTATAGCCAGACAAATCAAGGCTAATGCTTGAGTTGTACTGAACTCATTCCACCCAGTTGTTTTAGGGCTAAGACAATGTAGAATGGTATGAATAAGAAATTTCCATTGTGGGCAGAGGAGACGTTTGAAAATTTTTAATTTAGTGTTTGGTCTCTCATACCCAATTTTGTCAAGTTCCTCAAAAATAGTAGAAGTAGGAAGGCAAGTTGTTGCTTCATCATCTGCAAGATGAAGAATTCGTCTTACAGATGTTTCAGTAACAACTATTCTTTCTTCATCTACTGTGGCAATTAACATTTGTTCCCCATTTTGAGTTTCAGCCGTAACAGTCGACCAAAACTGTCTCATGTGGGATCTATATATAGTTGGATTAACTGTTAATGCATACCTAATTGAAGTAGCATTAAGAAAGTCAATGAATTCAGTAAATCCATCTGCCTCAGGGACCTTCTGAAGAAAAGCTATTTGGTTGTGCTCGGCGGAGTTAGTGCGTCTCGACATTGTGAATTAGGGTCTTGAATTTAGGGGGTTTGGATCAAATGATAAAAAGAAGTGTTAAGGTTTGAATTAGGTTTAATTTTGGGCGCACAAAGTTATTGGTGAGATCGAATTGGGTTTTTATGCCGTTTAGATCCACTTAGGGCTTTATTCGCGCCAATGTACAAAATAGTCCCTTCACTTTCAAACCAAGCAGTAGAATCCAATAGTTTCAATCTTCAAGCAGCATAATCTTCAGCAGCAGAATGGATTCTAAACACTTACACCATTACCTAAAATAAATACCCAACAGAACTTATTCTTCAAATGTTTGATCGATTGTCTGGAGTTACAACCCTGACTCCTGAAGAAACAGATATCTTAAATGATGTATCTGTAAATCTCTCCAAGACTGCATGCAAAGAAGATACTGCTACTCACAAGAGGCCAAAGGAAGAAGAAGACCCCTATCCCAACTCACATTCAAAGAAACAAAAACCAATCGGTGGTCCTTCATCTTCACATCAGGAAACGGCTAAGCCTTCAACAACAACCATCACTCCTAATCAACCAAAGGCATCCGGGTCAACACCAAAAGAAGATGATCACTTTGTCTACACCGGTGACGACTTCCAGGAACAGCCTGACTCAAGACCTGGTCCCTCATCAACCCCCAAAGGCAATAAAAGCAAAAGCAAAAGCAGTAAAGGCAAACAGCCAAAAGTTGTCACATGGCTTGACAATGACAACATTGCTGGATATGGGTGGTTTGATGAGATGATTAACGCTCAACCTCCTCTACCCGAAGATGAAGAACCTCTACCAGGATGTACAGTTGAATTCACCCAAACACTCAAGAAAGAGTTTGGTATTAAGAAGATGACGAAGAAGGAATTGAGACGGATCAAGAACGATGCATTCAACCTTCTCAAAGAAAGATCCGGGAGTGCAGCCTAACTGGAATATCAATTGGAAAACATTGCACGAGCAATGTCCAATGATATCGACTAGCTCAACCCTGAATTCAATGTCGACCACACCTTCGGGAAGCGTGGTCCTTATTTCACAGAATGGACCAGGCCATTACCAATGGTAGGAAGACCAGAGAAACCCAGGATTCCCTTCAGATTCTTCTTTAACACTGACTTGGAATATCTTCAACACGGGGATCAGACTGAACACAAATATACAACCTCTCTGACTTACCGAATTCCTGCTGCAAGATACGAGCACCCAGCTATTGAAGAAACTCAGGCTGAGATATTTGTTGATAAAGTAGTCCCATACAACAGAGATGCATTGCTCGGAAGTCATCATTGGCCTGAACGTCGACAACTCTTCTATTGTAGCAGAGAAAAGTCAAGAAAGGATGTCAAAAGTACTCATCGTATTGTCGCCATCATGACTCTTGAATCTGCAACAAAATTCAGTTATGATTACATGAAGAAGATTGTCGTCAAACGACAAGATGAAAAGCAGTACACGTTCTACGAAGCTGATTTTCCTGACTTAAATTTGAACGACATTGAAGAATTGTATCTAGAAAAGGTTCAAGGAAGAATGAGACGTTTCACAACTGCACTGCAATACTCATTCATCACTTCTCTTCTAATCTTCATAAGATGTTTGATAATTCAAGAAAGAGTTGAAGATCTCCAGCCAGGTGTTGAAAGCTACCAACGAAAACTCAACCTGACACAACCACAACTTCAATATCCTAGAATTCATGAAGCATCACAGTATCAACTGAAGAAAGGCCCTGCATTCGGATTCACCTACAGAAGTGCATTTGGATGTGTCAACTTCATGCGATACGACGAAATTCACAAGTTTTGTGATGACACATTGAAGACAGTACGTTATGGCGTGAATGCTAGGTTGAATGATCTAACGCTCGGAAAGAGTAATAGGTGGAATTCCAAAGAGTCGAGGGAGGTTCGTAACTTCATCAAAAGAATTAAAGAAAGGTTGAAGCGACGTGGCCAGATCAGACGGCTTGAAAGCTATGTTGGAGGCAGACCGAGCTTCCCAATCTGAACATTCCAGAGGCCCGAGTAGTTAAGTTTGTGAGTTAATTGTGAATACCTTATGATTGAGTTGTAATTATAATGGCGTGTGCACACATAACAGTGCACAACCCGTTCTTTGTAAAGAAAGGACCCTGAGGTACGCTTCAGTGCCTCAATCCTAATATAAGGAGCGAAAGCTTCTTACTTTTGAGTAGAATTAATCAAATTTTAAAGTCTTTCATAATTCTTCTCAAAAGAACAAGTATTCCCTCTTGTAATCAAAAACTCAAAAAACTTATTTCACATTTTGAGGGGGAGTACTTGAAACAATCTTTGCTCAAATCGAAAAGTTCTTGTTTGTTTCTTCCCATAAATCTCAAAAAGTATATTTTAAATCAAAATGTTCTTCAAAAACAACATAGATATGCTATTTTTGAGGGGGAGAAAAATGATATGTGATTAAAATATGGTAACAAATGTGGAATCTCGTATGAGCTCGACTCAGATTTGACCAACGAATTGACGAAACCTAACTGTCTGTAATCGAAAGGACTTGTCCTGGACGGATAATAATTTCAAGCTGGTCTAACTAGTGATGTAAGCGTGTCTCGAATAGGACGTGTTTAAGTATAGTGTACCATTTCGAGAGACTTTCATTGAATATGACCAGGACGGGTAATAATTTCAAGCTAGTTTAACTAGTGATGTAAGCGTGTCTCGAATCGGTCATGTTCACTGAGAATCAATCAATTCAAAAGTGCGAACTCCACCCAACATGTGTAGATTTCTATTTATTACTCATGAGCACATGTCAAGGGGGGGGGGTATTTCTGAAAAATCCAAAACTCTTAGACTGTTACCAAAACGTATCTTACTTTAATAAACACTTTGAGAAATTTTCAAACGAATGGTTTTATGGCAACATAGGATAGTCATGGAGTTATAAGGTGACTAAGGTTAGGAAATACGTCCTATTATCCGCCAGAGCCGGAGGGATCTACCCAAGGACAACACCAAATAGTTTAGTACTAGAAAGTCCTTAGGTATGATTGAAAAAAGGAGAAAATATGAGAAAGGAGAAAGAAGGGGTTGAAGAATTAAAAAGAAAAGTTATGAAAAAGGGTGAAAAGAAATAGCCCTCCAAATATTCAACCTTAGGGCAGAAACCGGGTTCCATTCATATGCTAATGGTTGTTACTAAGGTAACACCGATATTGAAGACAAAGACGTCATGGACCCAGTGACGCACTGCACTTAACCTTCTAACCACTCAAGTTCTCTCAAAAGGACTTGTTTCATTCTCACGGGGAACCCTGCATAATCTATCGACCTCTCACTACGAGTTGTGTTGATATTGAAATAGGAGACACCGCTCCAGTCTCTGACTACTAAGATCAAAACGCACTTATCGAGTCTACAGCCACGAGATTCATCAAAAGATCTCTTAGGAACACATAAACATTTCTACACTTGTTGTTCAACAATAAGAATACTAGTTGTAAATATCTGAGTCCTACGTAGATCTTAGCAATCTGCCAAAACATTTATGAGAGGATTTACAAATGTAATTATCAGTGATTGAATGGAAATTCCTGCCAGGGTCAACATCAAACAGCCCTGACAGCAGGTCACTTCGGTAATCCCTTGTGGGTTACGCTTTGTGTTCGTGGTGGTTTCAAACGGTCTACATTCATGGATTGATACTTCGGTATACTTCATCTACACGCCTGAATCATTGATATACTTTGGTATATCTGTGTAAGCCCTCTTGAGGGTATCCAACTTAGGAATAGACTTGGTAAGGATTAGAGAAAGTTTTCACACTATGCTATTAATGATCTCGAAGTACGAACCGGTAAGTGCTGAAGGCTTTATTACTAACTGTTTTCATGCAGGTACTCATGGAGACCGGGAGCTCTAATACCACCATTACCATCAACAACATCATATCAGTTTCCAGATGCTCATACGAATATCACAATGAAAGTTCTCACAATGATCAAAGCAAAGCAAAGTTCAAAGAAAGATTCTACGTCATGCAAAAGAATCTACAAAGTTTAAAGATAAAGATCAAAGCAAAGGAATTGAGAGCTACTTAAGTATGAAGATTCAAAGTCGAAAGAAGTATGAGCATGTTGGAAAGGCATAAAGACACCATAGGCTAAGACGTCGATGTAAGCCAGACCACTACCTTCCATATCATAAAGAACAAGAACAAAGAACAAAGATTGAAGAGACGTCAAAGCCAAAGAAGTAAAGAAGACGTCAAGCAACCTTTGATGACCAACCCTTAGTGGGAGATTGTTGGGAATACGTTTTAGTAATATCAAGTGTCGGTAATCAAGTTTTGTAATAGGTTGCTAAGGTATAAGGCATATATGTTTATTATTAGTTATAGGCTTATGAAGTAATCCCATGGACCTAAACATAAGTCCATTCGTGTAAAGGAAAGAAGATGTAGTGTTGCCCTAGCTTCCTTCCCTATATATACTCTTGTAAATACACATTTATTCTTGTTGGTTATTCATATTTGCTAAGAAACCTTTGCTATTTATTCTTATGAACTAATCGACCATTCTCTCATATCTCTTATTTATATTCTTGTGTTATATCTATTATGGTGACCAAACATGGTTACTCACTAAAAATTTATCAGAAATTTTTAATAGTGTTCTAAAAGGTGCTCGTTTTCTTTCAATTACTAGACGCGTCCAACTTACATTCTATAGGTTGGTGCACTACATTGATGTAAGGCGTCCGCAAGGAATTCATGCTCAATCTATTGGAGTATGCTCGTGTCATAATAAATAATTATATGACTAGACATATGTGAGCCTATGGGGTCACACACTTATACAAAGAGACATCATTTTATAGATTGTATTTATCGTATTTACAATATATAAACGACTACGTAACTCGGGATCTAAAACGGGCCATTAAGTACTAAGTTAGACTTAACGTTTTTGGAGTGGACCAACAATGGGCAAGCCCATTGTGGGCCCATACCATGGCCGGCCTAAGGGTAAGGGTAAGAGGGGATTATGGACCTTTTCCTAGGTGCTAAGTGTAAGATGTAAATGATAAGATCAATTACATTTAATAATATCAATTACACTTAATCACTTATCACTAAATTGGAGATATTCTCTCCCCCTCTCCCTCTTATACCTCAAGGAAAAAACATAACCCCCCCCCCCCCCCAGGGTTGGTTTTGATCATCCCTTCTTTGCTTAATCTATTGTAGGTGTTGCAAGGATCGTTGTTACGAGGTCAAGACTAGCATCAATTGATGATCAAAGACGTGTAGTGTGTTTCACAAGTAGAAGAGATTGACCTTATTGATCTCTTAGGGTTTCTCATTCCATTTCGTGGGTATTGGTGTGTTGGTGAATCCTCGATCACACTACAAAGGTATATAATCGTTGTATTTATTTATTGATTGATCATATGGCTATATGGATCCGTCTCTAGGTGATGTTTCCACTGCGTTTAATTATTTTATTATGTTTTTCATATTCAACATCACCTATAGTGGTATCAGAGCCATCATATGTGCCATATGATTATCGGGTATGCGTAAAAATAGCTATTACGGGTGTTTTTTGGTGATTTTTGAAACCACTTTTAAAACTGTCCCTAGGGCTCCATTTTCTCAAAAATGATCGAACCTTAAGAGGTCTTAAGATCGGTGATTTTTTATCTCATAGCCATTTGTTATGCATATGTTAATTGGTATACTTGTCGGGTACGTGTAAAATGGCCTAAAATGCACTCTTTTGATCAATATATGAAACGATTTAAAATCAGCCCCTATGGCTTAATTTTCTATGGTAAAATGATAATTAGAAGGTCCTAATATCAGTGTGTTTTGAACCTAAGGCCATTTGGCACGAGTACCAAATGGGGTTTTTAATTCTTGTTAATTAATTTCTCCGTTTAGTTGGCTAAATCTTTAATTCTTGTTATTAATTTTTGTTTCCATGGCAAATACATGCATGTTTGTCCATGGAGTTAGTCAACACCTTGTTTTGATCATAATATTATTGTATTATAATGTGTATATGAAAAGCCGATAAAAACCTAGGCCACTTTTGCCATGAGTTGTTGTGATTTGTCGTTAATTTCTTGTTTTGGGGTTTGCCATTGTTTCGGCTTTCATGTAATGAATTTCGTTTTGGTTTTTGAGATTGTTTGGGCTTTTTACAGTAGATAGGAAGTAGATTAGTTGTATTTTACATCATATACTATGTAATTATAGCTTGGAATGGAATGGCAAAAGAGTGAAAGACATAAACTTGAAAAATGGCTGCTAGAACACACTGCAGTAAACGGAGTTTCTGGCAATTGGTAAGGAGTTATTGGCTGAAATTTTTTGTGAAGGTAAACAAGACATGGGCCTACAACTTTTTAGTTTGGACCTAAGAGTGGGGAAGATTCCTTCTACGCATTTTGGGCCTCCCAATGCATAAATTCTGGGCGGACAGATTCATTATTTCATGTGCATAATGGGCCTCTACTTGCTCTTGATTGTCTTGGAGCAAGTGGGAGCCCTCCATGTGGTTGTGTAGGCTTGTCCCTAGTTGAACCTTGGTTCTCGTGATGGCTCACGAGACCGAGCATAGGATTTTCATCGGTTGAGGCTTTGCATATTTTGGTTGTGTGTTTGTTTATTTGCTTCTTATATATACTATGATTGTATGTAAATTGGAAATTGTTTTCTATAAACTTGAAACGAAACACAAACCATTTTTAAACTAAGTCTTATGATTTAGTTTAACTAAGTTTAAATATGGATTTGAAACTTAAAATCATTGTTTTCTAAATAACACTTAAACTTGTTATGCTTGTTATTTATTTTATGTATTGTCCAAACTTATTTATAATCCATCTAGAATTAATATTAGTCTTGAAAATGGACAACTCGACACACATAAATTAAAACAATGATTAGACTTAAGTTAAGAAAAGTTTTTAACTTGTGCTACGAAGAATGAATGCATGCTTCTTTCGCACACCTTTTTTGATTCACATCAAAATATTTTACCCGTCACAAATTTAAGTCATGCCGTCCAATTACTTGAGAACACTTGCAATAACCTTTTGCCTATGCGTGGGACCTAGGTTGAATTGTAACCCAAGGTGACTATTCTCTATGCGTGAGACCTAGATATATTCTCACACGTTCTCAAATTGGATGACTTAATCGAGTTAAGCGGTAAGACCTTAACCCGAGGCAAAGATGGGACTAAACATGCCTACATGACACTAGTTGTTTGACACTAGATGCCATGAGTCCTATAAGGATCTAAGAGTTGTACATGTAATACAATTGGTGATCGTCGCCTACCAATTGAATCTACTATTACTAGCAGATCAACTAATGTGATAGTAGAAGCACAATGTGGATCTTAGCTTTTTTGTAAATTAATTGTTTTAAATTGTAAACATGGGGTAGTTAAATTACAACAAGATAATTACCGAAAATACTAAAAATGAACTTTGTAAATTCAATTAATGAATTAAAGCAACACAAACCGTAAACAAGAGTTTGTTCTTTTCTTGTTAAAAGGACGAACTAAGTCGTTCTTTCCTTGTAAGAAAGAGACTTGTTCCTATCCTTTTTCTTTATGAGAAAAAGCCATAATAGGAATATTTGAATTTTCCTAATTCTAATCAAACTCAAAGAATACCTACTCTAGAAATCGTGATGTCTTGTAAAAGTCAAAACGGTTAAGTATGGTTACACATCTTATTCTTTCAAGGTTGTTTTATAATCCTAGTTTCGGTTTTGAAACCTTGAAGAAATATAAGATATTTGGATAACTAGAGAACACGTTTTCTGTAGCTACCAAACTAAAATGAGTTTAAATAATTAGAAGACGAAAATATCAATAAACCGAAAAGTGGTAAAGGCAATTACTAGCATGATTACCTAGCAGTTTGTCTTAACCCAATAAACCTACTAAGGTCCTGCATACCCTTGTGGTAAAGTAGACCAATTATGGAGGAAATGCATGCCTATTCTCAAGTTAAAATAGCAATGATGGCTAGCCCATCATCTATACGGTAGAACTTGATGAACTTCCTTGAATACCTATGTACATGTTTACTAGTCAAAGTGACTCACATTAGCAATAATGTGTAGATATTCAAAGAAAGAAGGAAAATATCCAATCGCCTCTCACTCTCCACTGGTGACGTAACACTTATAAATGTTGTCAAATCCAGTGGGAACTACGTGATTAAATTACTGGTGACGAAACACATGTAATGTTGTCTATCCAATGGGAGCTGTAAGCTTTATTACCTTGCAAGTTGCCCATTTTATTTTCAGATTGTCTTGAAATAATACATTAATTTCTACATGTTAAGCATCATAGTTTATATAAGAACCATTGCATAAATTTTATAAGATTACTTGTCGCGTTCCTGATGTTGTTTCCTGAAATATTATCTATAAACTTGTTATGCCTGATTCATCATTAAAACGATAAAGTTCTACATATTTATATTTTGATTTTGACTAAAAATCATATGTTATCATAGACATTGTCATACTGCTCATACAAACAAATGAGCGTAGTGTTGTCTGTATACTCTCATGATGTTGTGCCATGCACAAGTGACAGAAATCTTAATTATGTGCAAGGTACAACATATAACGATATGACTAATGGTTTTTCTTGACTGCAAGGTAAGAAACTAAGATTTTGCTAGGACTTCTACACATAAAATGTATGTTTCCCTAATTAGAACAAATATCAAGATAATATGAAAAGCTACTTCAACATATTCACTGAATTGTTTAGTAAATATGAATATGTTTTCTTGTAAACTCATAATCATGAAGTATGAAATTAACTTGAATATACTATTGAGGCCAAGAGTCGACACTCAACTTTAGTTGAACATGTTTAGGTCTCTTGTAAAGACACAAACATAAATTCCGTTAATTGTTAAAAGACTTATAACATAAAGTAAGACGTTAACTTGTTATGTCTTCTTGTTAAAGACATGTACACTTACGACGTATAGTAAAATATTTAATGTTTATGTTTTCTAGTCAAAACATGCACATGAAGTCATTGACTTGTTCAAAGACTTATAATATAAAGTATGCAGTAGGCTAAAAATACTATTGATGCCATCTGGTTTGACTTGGTTGGCAGATATGTAAGCCAAAGAACATAAATTCATCTAATAAATTGTGGGATAGTCTCGCAACATCAATCCTCGTGGAATACCACAACTTTATGGTATGTCCATCATGGAAAATCAAACTCTATAGATATTGTTTGATCTTTGATGACTTAAACTGTTTTACCTCCAAAGCTATCAAGGTTAGAAAATTGGATGTGCCATGTGTACACTCAATATGGTTCCAACCCAGAAGGAATTTAAGACACCATTGTATTATGGCATGGGATGAATCTCATTATGTCTTGATTGAAGTTCTGAATTTGTTAAATACCTAAGAGTAAGTAATTAACAAACTAGAGTCAAGAACTAACGATGTATTTTGGATGTCCCACTTGAAAACAATTTATTGTTACTCAAGATGCTGAGTATCTAGAGATTAGTCTCTACATACAAAAGCAAGTGGGAGCACCTTTAGATCTTGAAGTTATTCAAGAGCAACCTTCTGAGTACACTTGCTAATGTCATACTAAGGTTGAACATGCATATGTTAAACCATAGATTGATATCTCTCATTCATAAATCCGCAAGGATACCTCTTGCTAACTACAGAAATGCATTATTAGATCTTGTATCTGATGAATAGCTCAAAACTATGAATGTTAAGATGCAGTCCTTGAAAGACAATCACTCATGGAGCTTGATTGATCTCTTACCAATCAGTTAGACTGTGAGGTTAAGAATGAGTTTCTTGATGAGAAGACTCAAAAGGACAAACTTGTACACACATTTAATGCACGCGTAGTAAAAGGAGTTTACTCGTACTCAAGAAATTGACTATGATTAAATCTTCCTACCTACAAACATTAAATGTATAAAGATGATTAATTGTCATACCTGTTTTCATGTAAATGAAATATGACAATAGGATATCAAAACACTTTTCTTGTTGATTACCTTTGCGAGGACGATTAGTAATCAAAAGGGTTTATGAATCCATATAATCTTTATTATGTATACAAGATAAAAGAATCGATGTGTGGATTAGATCATGCATCTAGGAGCAGAGATCTTAAGTTAATTATAAAATCATTAATTTGATTTTGATTAAGGGATAATTACAAAAACAGACCATGGATCGAAGTGATTTTCTTTTTCTACCCTGTACCCCGGGAAACTGGGCAACTCGCCCCATATGATGACACGTGTCCCCAGTTGCCCAAAAAATGTCGATTGTTGCCCCAAAAAATACACAAGTTGCCCAAAAATACACAAGTTGCCCAAAAAATACACTTCCAGATTTCAGTTGCCCAAAAAAGTGTAGGTTGCCCTTGACAAAAAAAATATTTACCGATCTCGGGGTACATAAGAAAAATCACTTGGTTGCTTGGGCTATTTTTGTAATTATCCCTTTGATTAATAAGATTACTCCTAAGTACACTGAGAGCAAGTTGGAGCACTGTAGTTATTTTCTTAAATCTCATATGTCATTAACATATTAGAAACAATATTCCATCTAAGCTAGACTTTAATCCTTAGCTTGGAATGAAGTTTCTCTTAAGGGATTTATAAAATAAGACATACAACCTTGTTATATATATGTTTATTAGAATAAACATAAGCAGTTATTAAGTCTAAACACAATATGACACGTTGTTGAGGGAAGTCTCAATGATCAATCTCACTTGATGAGATTGAACACATGAATGGAAACCTTAAGTTTAACTGAAGGAGCACTGTATTTATTTTCTTAAATCTCATATGTCATTAACACATGAATGGAAACCTTTAGTTTAACTTTTGTTATTTGCATGAATGCAAGATGAGTTGATAACAACAAATATCTAAGTAAAGGTCATTAGATAATTGTTAAAACGAACATTATAATGGACCTACAAAGGACCAAAGATATGTTCAAATGTTTACGGATATTTGAAGAGCTCTGTTTTGTTTGCATACACTGATGCTTATTTAAATGAGATGATGCTCAACCCTAGTCGTGGTAGGATGTCATCATGAATGATGACATTGCTGACTAGATTTGCTCGACAGAGAGCATTAATGCATTATACATTGAAAGAATAATAATACTTTACAGTTTGAGAAACTATTCAGATGACTGTCTAAAGTAGGTATTTTGCTAGCTTCAAACACCCCATGGAATGCATTGTTGCAATACTCGTATTGTACTTGAATGTACACATAAAAAAGACACTCATCATTCAAACCTTTCATGAGTTTTGAAACAAGTATTCTCAAAGTTTACTCAGATGACTACTAGTTGTCTTGTACAACATAATTTGATCATGGTGGGAACATCGGATTCCGACCTATGAGTAGTCTTATGCATATCTGTTTTTAGTATTTGGATAATGGAACTGTAGGCAATCGTATTATATAATGAATTCATATACCTGGTATGATCATCTTCATTTATACTATTGTGTTCTATATTTGCATGTTCAATCCATGAATAATTTATTTATTCTAAAATTGTCCATTGCCAGTTGACGATACGGGAGTATCATCGAATTAAGGCAAATGTGAGTGTGTTGGTGATATTTATTAATAATAGATATTAATTGATGATTTCACCAAACTCACATGTTGTTCATTGTGATGAACATTGGACAGACCCAACATACGAGTATTCGCTACATGGATCGGCGTCAAGAGTGAATCTCGCAATTGGTTATGTCTCTTATCCATAGACTTGAGATGCAAGTAGGTCTTGCATGCGTGGAATTTCATTCCTTGATATGGTTAAACGCTGTCCTGAATAAGGTAGTTATAGAAACCATCTTCATGAGTGATATGAAACACATGAATGACACGTGCAGTCAAAATAGGATTTGTTCCTCCACATGTTATGGAGTTAGATACTATTGGGCCCCTCGATGAATTGGACAGATGTTTGTATGGCCGTACCCAAATGAGATTAAGATGAATCTTGATCCACTTGGTAATCCTGTTCAATATCTATATCGAGAAACATAATAGTTGAAAAATTAGAATGACATTTGATTCATGTCTAATGTTCAACATGGTATCTGTAACAAAAGGATGGATGACATATAAACCATTTAAATGAGACGTTTAAGAAACTATTCTCACATATTTCTAGGGGCATTGGCGTGTTGCTAGACGCTAACCTTTGCTTGTATAATTACTTGATTATTATGACGTCGCAAGTGGGAGCTGTTGGAGTATGCTCGTGTCATAATAAATAATTATATGACTAGACATATGTGAGCCTATGGGGTCACACACTTATACACAGAGACATCATTTTATAGATTGTATTTATCGTATTTACAATATATAAACGACTACGTAACTCGGGATCTATAACGGGCCATTAAGTACTAAGTTAGACTTAGCGTTTTTGGACCATACCATGGCCGGCCTAAGGGTAAGGGTAAGAGGGGATTATGGACCTTTTCCTAGGTGCTAAGTGTAAGATGTAAATGATAAGATCAATTACATTTAATCATATCAATTACACTTAATCACTTACCACTAAATTGGAGATATTCTCTCCCCCTCTCCCTCTTATACCTCACGGAAAAAACATAACCCCCCAGGGTTTGTTTTGATCATCCCTTCTTTGCTTAATCTATTGTAGGTGTTGCAAGGATCGTTGTTACGAGGTCAAGACTAGCATCAATTGGTGATCAAGGACGTGTAGTGTGTTTCACACATAGAAGATATCGACCTTATTGATCTCTTAGGGTTTCTCATTCCATTTCGCGGGTATTGGTGTGTTGGTGAATCCGTGATCATGCTACAAAGGTATATAATCGTTGTATTTATTTATTGATTGATCATATGGCTATATGGATCCATCTCTAGGTGATGTTTCCGCTGCGTTTAATTATTTTATTATGTTTTTCATATTCAACATCACCTATACAATCTAGTGGAGAACAATATGCCCCAATGTTGTTGAAAAACAGGAAGCCTTAAAGTTGAAAGCTAGAGCACATGCTATGATATAATTTAACCGGGAGAGAGGAATATTTGAGGTGATAACTCAAAAACAAAGAAATGTGCTAGTAGTTAATTTGAAAAAAGAAACATACTCATGTGGCAAGTGGGAGGTATATAAGGATCTATGTTCTCTCGTCTTGAGCGCTTGTACCAATATTTCTTTGAATAGTTGGCAATATGTTCATAAGTGTTACTCAATTCGAGAGTATTGTGCTACTTGGGCGTCCAAAATTTTCCCACTCACTCTTGAAGTGTATTGGCCACAATCATCATTTGTTGGAGAACTACTTCCAATTAGTTAGTAAAAACTCCAACATCCTAAACAAGAGATTTCATTAGTTGATAAATATTGCCCAAGCTCGATTATGGGTTTGGATCCATTAATGTTACATCAAATCATATGTACTCTATAAATACTTTGCGTAATAATACAATATAATTATGAGGTTTTCATTGTCTAACATTGTATTAGAGTGGTTCTAATTCTCAGACATAGGTGGCTACGTTGAGCCGCCTCCCCTAAGCTACCCCCGTCATACCCTTGTCACCACTATTTATCCCTTATAAAAAAAAAGTTCAATTTTTTGCTAAAACCCTAGTTTCTTACTAGTTTGGCTGTAACTTTTTAACCATTTGGAGTTAACAGACGCGGTCAACGCCATTATCTTTGTTTTTCAATTATGCACAAAACCCAACTTAAATCACCTCTTAAGCCCGCTGACGCACCGCCACGCGCCACTGTAAGTTGACTACCGAAAAAAAAGTTTATGCTTTACTTTTATTTTCGTTTCTTTGCTTTTGCTGTTGTTTCATGATGAAAATTAATCTCCGCTTACTTTCGAATGTCATCATCAAAATTGATTATTTGCTTTACTGTTTTTCCTTTGCTACTACTTTATTTTGCTTTTGCTGCTATAGATGAAGACCTCCGCTTGATGTTAAACGTCTTCATCAACAAAACTTTTATTGCTTTAATGTTAATTTAGCTTTCTCATCCAATCCGATCCTTCACGATTTTTCCGCTCGGATTGCGAACGAGCATTAGTTGATAGATATGGCCCAAGTCCGATTGTGGGTTTGGATCCAATAGTGTTTCATTAAATGATATGTACTCTATAAATACTTTGCCTAATAATACAATATAATTACAGGCCGAGGCTTTTCTATTTTTTTTCCTTAGGTTCACATATGTAGCACATTATTGACAACACTCTTACCATGCTTAACGAATAACGATGTATGACCATCTTAACCTAACCTAGTGTTATTCCAACTAAAATTGGAACCAATATGCTTGGTTTAATATGTAAGATGTTGGTTATTGTTCTTACGTGTCTGGTCCTTATTCTAACTATTTTTTTTCTTTGATAAAGTCACTTATGTTAGAATTAGCTTCAAATCACTCACTACAAGAATCGGAAGAACTTGCAAGGAAGGAATTGGCGATGACACGATGTCCTTGCCAAAGGTCACAAAACGACAAAAAAGTTCAGTTCCCCCACTTTGACTTTGTCAAAAAAGCAATAATTTTTTACCGAAAGCATTGGCAAGGACATGTCCTTGCAAAAGGTGGACTTTCGTTGTTGTTGATGATGATGATGATGGTGATGGGGCATATGGATAATTGTTAAGGGTGTGTTTGGTTTAACACTTTAGAATGGGTTTTAACTTGATGTGACAATAATCATTTGTTTGGTTTAATCTTTTGATAGTAGGAATGATAGATAGAATGAAAATGTGATAGTATACTAATTTGGTGGGTATTGGTTGGTTTTGGTTATTTTTGTGGGCCCTTTTTTTTTCTCCTCTCTATTATATGTGGGACCATCTTTATATTATTTCACATTCTTTATTATTTTATTATTTAAATAAACTTTTATATTTAAAATTTATTATAAAATATATTTAAATATATATAATTTCTCTCTCCTAAACCCACCTTAAATCAACTTCTATACCAAATCCAAATCTGAATCCAAACCCACTTACAAACCAAACGGACCCTAAATAGTTATGGTTATGAATATTTGTTGTCAAGGATTAGTTCCTGTAAAACACCCTCTTAAACTAAAAAAATGTAACATACCACAAAAACCTGCCACTTGTACAAGCTTTAAAGGGTATAATCGGAAATCTAAAACATTAAAGTCTTATTACCAGTTTCTTCTTCATTCCTCTATCTTAGGATGCATATTTAATATTTTGATTTATTTTTGGATCTTTATTTCTTTTTGTATTAAATAGCTTCTGGAGATGCAGAGTATCGATTAATTGGCAGCATATGCATCGATACATCTTTTTCAACATCCGTTATCAATCGAACACACAATATCATATGCATCGCAAAGACTGATCAACCACATTGTCATGATCATTTTGGGTTTTGCATTTTACATTTTGCATCATTATTAATAACCATAAGCAATCAGTCACCATCATCAGCAACATAACATTCACATCGTCATCATCATCACCGATATTGCATCGTCGATTTTACATCTTTAATCTTAGATCATCATCTATCATCGGCATCGTCACCATCAATGTTGCATCATCGTCATCAATCGTTTTGAATCATTAATTAGTTGTTTCACATGGTCTTCATCATCATATATCATCAAATTTTTTTTAACTTATAACCAACATTAATAATCGTTGTTATCATCGATCATTAGAAAAACCAAAAAACCCACAAAAAACGAAATGTAAATTAAATCAAATTTGTAATATATAATAGAAAGCGATATAAGAAAATGAAACGTGTTTGAAGTATAAAACTTTGATCGTAAAAACAATTCTATGATTAAGTGAAGGAACTAATAATCAAATTTTTGGAAGGGGTGTGTTATTAAGACTTCCCTACCCCACTTTTTACCACCTCCACCCTTTGGCCCACTGTATTTGACAGTATTACACAGTTTTTTATAAATTTTTGTTCTGTATTTTTTAACAGTTTAATACTTTTGGCTTGTTAAACTTTATATTCTTTGTTCCTTTTAGTTTCACAGTTTTATAATGAAAACATTATTAGAATTAAAAAAAAATGAGGGTATTACATATAACCTATCCCTTTTTGGAATGGTTTTTATCCATTATGGAAAGAAAGAAAAAAATTGATCCTCATCGATCATCATAATCATTTTTTTAATGGGCCATGAACTCGTTGGGGGAGGAGGATGTGGATGGATTTCAACTGAATGCCAAGGGGTTACAAGATCAGCTTGTGAGTGATTTAAAAGAGAAGGAGCAGACTACGGCTTCTAAGCCTAGTACATCTTCCTCTCCTTGTATTTCTGCTTTGGGCAATTATGGTAGCTCTAGTACTACTCCTATTGTTTAAAAAATTGATAATCTTGAAAAGCTAATTATTAATGGGAAAATTACTCTTGTGGATGATGATGGTAAACCTTTAAAAAAGGTTGATTAGCTGGGTGATCATGACTGTGAAGATAAGCATGTTAGAGATTTGAAAGAGAAGGAGCAGGATGCGGCTACTAAGCCTAGTATTTCTTCCTCTGCTTGTGCTTCTTCAACTAATGTGGGTAACCCATTCTCTAAGGTGGGTAATGTGGTTGTTTCTGATAGCGACGATTACGAAGTTCTGGAAAATCCTAACGAGACAAATTATTTTGGTAGTTGAGGGAACGAGAGGAGTCTTTTGGAGCAATGGAACGATGGAACATATGACTACAATAATTATGAAGATGATTACTTTGATGATTGTGGTCTATCTGCGGCCCAATTAAAGGCTATTGCCATCCATGGCATTAGACTTGGATAGGTTGATTTTTCCTTTGCTTAGCATAAAGGTTGATGTGTCTTAGTTTATGTTTGTTTTTGTTTTGGTTATCTACTTGTGTGTAGCTAGTTGATCATTTATGGTCTGTCATGAATGATTTAGTGGTTGTTCAAGCAGTTGCTTGAGGTTAATGTGTATTCCAGCCACATTCCATTGTACTTAACTGTCTTTTTGGAGTAATACATTTTACCAGGTGGAATGCCCTTTACCCAAAACAATGAGAAAATTGCATAGATGGATGCTAATGGAGGTTTTGGTTTGGAAATTCCTTTAATCTTTGTACAAACATAACTGAGCCTGATTTCATCCTATGTTAAAAAGACTTTATACTTTTTTCACCGGTTTTTCTCAATTGATGCGTGAACTTGAAATGTTACATAATTATAAAAAGGCCCACACAATCTTACCCGTTGATATGAATATCCAACGGTTCCCAAAGTCTGTGAGTCCAGGTTGATAAGTTTTACTGAGAATTTATGTGGGTCTCACGTAGTCGTGGCTAAAATGCAAATTTTTCCTCGCCAATATTTTAGCGTCAGGCTTTTGGCGAGGACGTTTTTAGTAACCGTTTACCAAAGACAAAGTACGAACCAAAAAATATATATATATGTCCGTAAAACTATCAACCTTGAAGCTCAGATGATATTAGAAACCAAACACACTGTAACATATATCTTATTGAATTGATCAAAAGATAAACATACACTGGTACAAAAATTGGTATTGGTCACTCCAAAAATGTGTGACAATATGCAGATAGTCACACACGTTTTTTTTGTGTGTGTCACCAAAGGTCGCGCCACCTTAGGTAGCATATGGTGACATTGTTTAGTTTGTGGCCGTTTTCATTGAAAAAGAGTGACCAAAACCCGAATATGTGTGACAAACTAGGCACAAGTTTTGTTGGATTAATCAGTGTTAGTGACCGTAAACACTTTATAGTCACATAAATGTTTTTTGAGAGTAACTATTGTTCGTCCTTTGGCTACAAAAATATATAATATATGTGACATTTGAGATGATTTATTCTAGTAAATGTGTATTTTGTGTGACTATTTCCCGTCGTGTGGCCACATGAATATATAATAAACGTAACGTTTGTGATGATTTAGTCACACAACGTGTGTTGTTTTTTTGGAGTTAGTCACATACAATTTAAAAAACAGTGGCCAAAAGTGTTAATAAGTGTGACCATATGCTGTTTAAAGTGAAGAAATGTGTATTTTGTGTGACTATTGTTCATCCAATGGCCACTTGAATTTTATGTTTGTGTGGCCTTTTGTAATATATAGTCACACAAAACATGTTTGTTTTGGGTATTTAGTCACATACAAAAAAGCAGAAAGTGGCCAAAAGTGTTAATAAGTGTGACCATATGCTGTTTAAAGTGAATAAATGTGTATTTTGTGTGACTATTGTTCATCCAATGGCCACTTGAATTTTATTTTTGTGTGGCCTTTTGTAATATTTAGTGACACAAAGCATGTTTTGGGTATTTAGTCACATACAAAAAAACAGAAAGTGGCCAAAAGTGGCCAAAAGTGTGACCATATGTTGTTTAAAGTGAAGAAATATGTATTTTGTGTGACTATTGTTCATCCAATGGCCACTTGAATTTTATGTTTGTGTGGCCTTTTGTAATATTTAGTCACACAAAGCATGTTTGTTTTGGGTATTTAGTCACATACAAAAAAGCAGAAAGTGGCCAAAAGTGTTAATAAGTGTGACCATATGCTGTTTAAAGTGAAGAAATGTGTATTTTGTGTGACTATTGTTCATCCAATGGCCACTTGAATTTTATGTTTGTGTGGCCTTTTGTAATATTTAGTCACACAAAGAATATTTGTTTTGGGTATTTAGTCACATACAAAAAAAGCACAAAGTGGCCAAAAGTAATAATAAGTGTGACCATATGTTGTTTAAAGTGAAGAAATGTGTATTTTGTGTGACTATTGTTCATCCAATGGCCACTTGAATTTTATGTTTGTGTGGCCTTTTGTAATATTTAGTCACATAAAGCATGTTTGTTTTTGGTATTTAGTCACATACAAAAAAGCAGAAAGTGGCCACAAGTGTTAATAAGTGTGACCATATGCTGTTTAAAGTGAAGAAATGTGTATTTTGTGTGACTATTGTTCATCCAATGGCCACTTGAATTTTATGTTTGTGTGGCTTTTTGTAATATTTAGTCACACAAAGCATGTTTGTTTTGGGTATTTAGTCACATACAATTAAGCATAAATTGGCCAAATGTGTTAATAAGTGTGACCATATGCTGTTTAATGTGAAGAAATTTGTATTTTGTGTGACTATTGTTCATCCAATGGCCACATGAATTTTTAGTTTGTGTGGCATTTTGTATAATTTAGTGACACATCGAATTAAACAAAGAGTGACCAATAATGTTGACAAGCGTGACCATATTATGTGAGTGCATCTTTTAGTCACAGGGTTACTACTGCTATTACTAAGTTAGTACTGCTGGAGCAGAGTTACTACTGCTAGTACTAAGTTAGTCTTGCTGAAGCAGAGTTACTACTGCTAGTACTATGTTAGTGCTGCTGGAATGAGTATATATATATAAAACAGAATTAAAAACAAAAAGAAATTTCAAATTGAATAAAACTCGAATGTACATAATTGAACCAAATATACAATTGTAATGTCCTACATAATCAAATTCTCAAGTACCATAATTTAAAGCCTTTTGACTCTTCAATTGCCTTTGGATGGCTTCAATAGAGACATAATTTTTGCGCTTCGGTGGTACTTTTTGTCCACAATTGTTGTCACTAATCTTTTGCATCGTAGTTGGTGGTGTAACCTGTAGTAAATAAAAGACGCTTGTATCAAACATTGAATTAAATATGAAGAATATATATATGTAGGTTGAAAAAACACATGTATGTACCTCCTCTTCAAGAATAACTTGATCCTTTGGCCATGCAAAGAAACCACCTATGCCCTCCTTAACTGTTTTTAACTCATTATTTCCTACGTCCGGTATGCATGCTGCATCCACTAATGATGAATCAATTGACACTCTATAGCAATCATTTGGGAGTGCTTGGTTATGCAGCATTTGTTTTCTATGAGACTTGTATACGGTACCCAAAGCAACAATATTTGATTTCTTTATGTGCCACAGTTTGCACTTAAATGGCTAAAAAAAAGAATTTTTACATGTATATATCAGAAATTATTTAAACAAAATAATAACAAGAAACATGTTGAAATACATACTGTTGGTAGTGCTTGCGTTGGAGACACATTTTCTTGCGATTGGGAATTTGCAGACCCGTTTTGTCGTGACTTAGGCGTTTTCTTAGGTCCGACAGTTTTAACAGGTTCCTATATGTATATATAAAACACGTTACATTATTTAAACAAAAGAATAACAAGAAACATGTTGAAATACATACTGTTGGTAGTCCTTGTGTTGGAGACACATTTTCTTGCGATTGGGAATCTGTAGACCCCTTTCGTCGTGACTTAGGCGTTTTCTTAGGTCTGACAGTTTTAACAGGTTCCTATATGTATATATAAAATGCGGTACATTAGTCATGTATGTAAAATTCAAAAATCAAAGAGGGATGTTTTATTACTTACCATTGTTTCCATTACCTTTTCCGAAGTTACAAGCCCATTAGACTTCTTCTAATCATTTCTCGCATCTTTATCACGTACAACACCACTTGACTGAGTTCCGTCCACCTCATAAGCGCTGCTATCTATATTATCAATGGCCATTGGAGTCACCTACAATATAAATTACGAAATACATTGACTCATCAGTTTATGTTCAATGCCTGCTATCATTAGCATCAGTGGTGTTAGCATTAGAAAATGAAATTGTTAACAACATAAAAATTGGCTTACATTTGAGGCTACTGGCAATTGAGATGACAAATTTAACTGCACCACTTGTTTACTCAACTGTTCCATCAGCTGACTAAGTATTCCATTTGTTTCTGTCATCTCATTGGACAATTTCTTGACCAATACATCTTTTTCTGTCATCTCGGTGGACAATTTCTTGACCAGCAAATCTTTTTGTTGACGCTCGCGTCTCTCATTATCAAGTTGAGTTTGAAGTAACTCAATTCTTTCATCAGTTTCTTGTCTGCTTCGAGGAAGACCAAAATACCTCTTGTATGTAAGTTCACTTCCCACTCCTCTTGCATAACCTCCATTTTCCTTACCAAGCACAACTGTCATGGCATCAGTGCCATTATCAAGATTCAAGGTTCCTTCCTTGATCTTGTCATCAGCTTCGTTCTGCACAAAAAATATGGGAAATGTTGGGATTAAAAGTTTTCTTGATGCTGTTAGAGTAACTGCTGCTCATATTTGTGTTAATGCTGCTCAGCTGGAGTTAGTGCTGCTCATGAACTTCAATGAAAAATATGCCAAGTTTTTATTCATGCTAGTACACGGTTACTGCTGTTAGTACGCAGTTAATACTGCTGGTATACAAGTTACTACTGCTAGTACACAGTTAATGCTGCTGGTATATAAGCATAATAATAGAATTTGCAGTCAAACTTACAAGTTTATCTCCCACTGATCTAATCTCATCATCTGGATATTCTTCGTCTTTGTTTACCCTTCCTTTCAACCACATCATACCACACGGGGGTTCTTCATCTGCTTCAATTTCTTTATTTTCGATCTAATAAACATCAAATGCATACACATGTAAAGTTAACCCAAGATAAACGTAAATATGAGGATGCATACACATGTAAAGTTCAACCAAGATAATCGAAAATATGAGGGTATTAAATGCAAATGTACAAATTGTGCAATGTAAACAGATTCATTTCTCAAACTGATCGTCTATCAATTTGTAAAACAAACATTATGTAATCTTACCATTTTCTCTTTCACATAAACATATCCACCTCGTCCCATTTTATGCAGATAAATATTTTTGGAACGCGTCATTTTATCTTTATCTGATATCTCCTAAAAACACAAAATCATAAGGCATTTAGATGCGGTAATGTTGCAAACTGAAAATTATGAAATGACATATAGACTTAAATAAAGATGACTAATTAAAACCTTGTATGCATCGGTGGGCGTGTAGTTTACAAACTCGACCCAGTCTTCTGATTTCACAATTGCACTATACTTGGCCGGGACTTCATTCAGTTTCGAAGGTGTATTTAGGTTGGGCAATACGTATTTTTCTCTGAGTTTCATTCTGAAATACTTGGCAGTTGACCAAGATGAGTCATTACCAATTTTCTGAATGTCAAGTCAACATCAAAATATCGCTGCAAAGATTAACACAATGTTGTTAATTAGTTGCACATAATGTAACTGCATAGATAAACTTATGTAGTACTGGGTTAAAAAATAGTATATATATGTACCGTGATTTCATCTCATAGTTTATCTCTTGATTCTTTATCTACCTTCTTCCAGGATAAAATCTTCAAACCTATGTGCTCACGAACCAGATCTCCTATAAAACTCGAAAATAGTGCTATGTGTAACCCTGATACCATATTCAACGCATCGAAGGTTACCTTGAGCTTTATTCCACCAGGTTTGCCATATTCCATGCGAAACTTATATAGTCTAGTTATGCCCCTCTTAGCTAGTTTCCGATCTGATTGGTTGGTTCCAGGCGCATCTTCATCATCAGAATACTTCTCGAATTCATATTCTAAGTTGTTATCATCATGTTCATAATTATCACAAGGAAGCAAAAGATGACGATCAACAATGGGTTGAATTTCCATGACTCTTGAGTAACAATGGGTGAAAGAAAATGATTCTGGCTTGGAGTGTAATGGTGATAGAAGATTTGATTTTGGTGTTTTCTTTGCAGTCTTTTTTATAGTAGGGAAAAGAGGGTTTATGAAGAATATGAATCGTTATTCTTGGTAACTGCTTTTAATTAGGTGATTTAAAAATTTTGGATCAAAACTTTGGCTCCAAGTTCTAATTTGAAATTAACAATTTAATTATTTAAAATTTTTGCCTTTGAACCTGTTAATTAAAGCATAAACTTGAATAAATTAAAAATTCACACAGCTTTACATTCAACAATAAACTTCAAGTTTACACAGATCATGGACACAAATGCAGCCCATTTCAGAATGTTATATATCATTATCTTAATCGTAAATCTTGAACCAAGATCATGAACACAAACTATATATCAAATCAAGAACTCAAATTTACACAATTACACCAAGATCATGAACACAAAATGATACCATTTAACACGTACAAACTGCTACCATTAAATCATAAACCAACATAAAATCAAGAACATAAACTGATACCATTAAATAAATATGTGCAATCATCAAATCAACAACAAAAACTGCTACCATTAAATTTAACTGTGCAATCATCACATCAAGAACACAAATTGCTACCATTTAACAAACCAAAAATACTATCATTAAAGTTATAAAATAGATACAGTTAAACTACTAATTACCAGTTATTGTAACATTAATAATTACATTCTTTTGCAACATCTGTATTATTCTTTCTTGTATGAAACAGCTAATAACTTTATGGAGTCATGCCTGCACATTGACTACTTTTTGTGTAATTGAGAATCTTTACTTGGAAAGACCATTTTTTTTCTCCTACACTAGCCTGCACATTGACTGCACTTTCAAATGCAAACACAATTTTTTTTCTCCAAACAAGCCTTCACATACCCATTATATAAAGGCATAACCACCTACCCTTCAACAATCAGTAACAAAAAACTACAATTGAAAGAATGAGTACCAACAAGAAACAAGGCATTGTCTTGTTCATGTGATATCTGCAAACACACCTTTCATTATTTTTTTTTTCCAGAAATCATTAAGATTTCCAGCAGTGAAGATTCAAGTTCTGATTCACATCCAATGTCATGGGCTGACTATTTTCCAAAGGATTATCAACCAAAACAGCTTGCAAAGATTGGTTCAAGCTCAAACAAGGTTGATTCTAGCAACAGTCTAACCTCAAAACAGCTTGCAAAGATTGCTTTTGATGATAGGATTAAGGTTCTAGGCATGCCAAACAAGGCAAATTGTGAACTGATTGGTATCAAGCCTTTTGCAGGAAAGGAAAAAAAATGGTTTAGTGGTATGTTTAGGACTTTCCTATCAATCCTTGCAATAAAACTCTTTGTAACACCTGAAAACTTCAAATTGCATAAACATCAAAACTGCATATACATGAAAATACAAGAAAACTGCAAATTCTTTCATTGCTAATAACTGTTTGACTTTATAGAGTCAAATACCATTACAAAAAAAAACTATACTACCACAACATATGGCATATAATCCTACACAATACTACACAATCCTACACTATCCTACCCAATCCTCATACCTAATACAACACACAGACCAAACAATATCCCAACCAAAATGACAAAAATTGTGTCATACAACTGCAGTTTTGACTTTGTGACAGTCAACTCATGTATAAGCCTAGATTTCTCCATTGCTAGCATACCAATGTGTTCTTGCATATCTGTCGTTTGACTGCCTCTCTTGACCCTTGAATGCAAATCCAATAGCAGTTGCCTATAGTAATCACTTGGTAAATCGTCATCAAAAAACTGATACACATTACACTTGCTTCTGTTGTCCTGAATTTAAATAACAGCACCCCCATCAATTATAAAAGAATTAAAAAAAAAAAAAAAAAAAAAAAAAAAAAAAAAAAACACTCAATTAAAAAATTAGGGCTTACATAATCGGGGCAAGCAATAAAACTTTTTCCTGGATTCTCCGGTGTCTAAGCCGTTTTCACAGTCAAACGATGACCGCATTCGCAAAAGGGTCGAACGTACTGGCCAATTACACGAGGAGTGCCAGGTGCATAAGACGCCATGGTGGTGGTAGTGGTGGTGGTTGGTTTTATCAGTGGTGGTGGTGGTGTTATAAAAAAAATAGGGAGAGAAAGATAATTTATAAAAAAATAAAAAGTGTTATAACTAGGGGTGAGCAAAACTGACCGACGACTGAAAACCGACACAAACCGACCAAAACCGACCCCGACCGACACAAACCGAGCTATACTCGTGTCGGGACTCGCGATGGGATTTCCAGGAAGTCGAGACTCGGGATAAACCGACAAAACACAAAAGAAAGTATATGTAAACCGACCTATACTCGGGACTCGGGATAAACAGACCCATACTCGGGTCGGGATTCGGTTGGGGATTTCCAGGTTGTCGGTTTCGGGATGGGTCGGGCTTGGGTCGGGACGGGTCGGTTTCGGCCCGATGCTCACCCCTAGTTATAACCATGGTGATCAGGTCAAATAACGGAAAACGTTAGTCAACTGTGCTACCTCAACAAAAAAAAGGGGATACCTTAATTATGCATATATTAGTATATTCTCGTTTTAGCCTATTAAAAGGGTTTGGTATCATCATTCATGTAACGGTAGAGAACACGGACTCACGAGTACTCACTCCAAAAAAACGAATAACCGAATAGTCGAGAAGAGTTTTGACGATAACTCGAGTTGAGACGAGATGACGAAAAGAAGTCAAAGAGATAACTAACAACAAACATATCAAACAAGATGAGTCGATTGGTAATCGTCGGTATTTTCCCATAATCCCATTTATTAGTACAAGGTATACTCCTTTTATGATTTAAAACAAGTTTGGACTTACGACAAAATTAATCTTTGGAAATAACAATTTATAATATAACGAGTATTTATATAAACCCTAAACCCTAAACCCTAGACGCTAAACCAATTCGTAACTCATACAATAACCAAACGAATAGTCCAATAAATTCAAATATGTTAGTGTACAGGTAGCATGTCTCGAATAGTCCAATAGCCCTCGTGTGTTCCGTTTTTATCCCAAATGTCTCACGCAAGGTTTTCAAAATCGGGATCCTACTTAGGATCGATTTCGTCTTTGCAAGATCGAGATCGTAAGATCGGATCGGGATCTTAAGATCCTACTATAATGTCTTTTTGTTAATAGTTTTTGTAATATTATACAAATCTATAAATTAATATATATCATAAACACAAATTATGTAAATATTTCATAGAAATGTTGTCTTAAATTATGATTATGAAATTTTTAAGAATATTAACATATTGTTTTTTTTTTTTTTTAATTCTACAAAATACATTCCATAAATTTTTAGTTTTTTTAGTTTGTGGTTCGAGAAAAGTAAGATCGGATCGTATTAGATCTTAAGATCCTATGGTAAAGATCGGGATCCTATAACATCTTAAGCTTTTAAAGATCCTTTGTAAGATCTGGATCATTTCTGCTTTGCAGTATCGTAAAATCGTAAGATCCTAAGATCAGGATCGAGATCCTGACAACCATGGTCTCATGCACACTTCAGATTTCCTTACTTTGTTATTAACCAAATATAATAACAAATATCTTTACAACTTTTAATTTAACAATTGTTTTTATTTCTTTCTTTTATTTTGTCCAAGTCGAGTCAATATCAAGTCGCAACAAATGAGTTACTATTTTCTTTCGAGTCACGGTCAAACATTTATTCCCTCGGGTCAATAATAATGAACCCGATCCCAAATCATTCCAAACATTCCCTCGGTTTCATTTTGTCGAGTCAAACCATAATCAACAAGTCAATTAGTCTCACAATTCCAAATCAACTACGCTAATAATATCACAATATCGGCAAGCCAAGGTCGCAGCGAGACCATGGGGTCTCGGCTAACATTTGACGCGGCCAAACATCACAAACAAATTCCAAACCATACCAAACGGACCAAGGTTTATACCAAATCCAAGACAATCAAACCGGACCAAAATCAATCTAATACCAAACACAAACCAAATCGGACCAATTTTATTCTGGGATCAAACTATCACCAAATCGGACCAAAACATTGTTGGAAATATTGAGTTTTGAAGTTTATTATTCACAAAGCATGAGATACAACTAGTTGTTGCATCAACTCATTGTAGATGGTAAGTTAATACTTGGTAAAAGTAAATTGGAGACTTTTTCGTACAACTCCTTCCACTATTCCTTATCTTTAGGATGAAGTTTAACATCTCTTCAATTCACAGTTTACTTTTAGCGCCTTTGGTCCCTTTTCCCGCCTAAAGTCTTGGGAACCGTTCATCTACCTCTCCAGCCTATTTATACCTATCGATTGTATACCAAAGAACACACACAAACACATGTATCCCTTTCAATTCAAAAAAAACTTCAACAATGGCAGCAAATAATGGTAACTTTCAAAATGATGCAGATGAGTACGAGTTCGTGTTAAACAACTATTTGTTGTTTGACACAGTGTTTGATGCTTTCGGGGATGAACCAATTGCAGAATATGGGTCGTATAGGCAGGTAGATACGTGGATGAGGAGAAGAATTTTGAACTGGCTGCATACAAAAGACTTTTACTGGGATGAGGTTTTGAGACTGAATGAGGTGGAGGAGGAGGAACAAGATGAAGAGGAGGAGGAGGATCAACAGGATGCGGAGGTGGCTCAAAGTGAGGTGGTGCAGCAAAATGAAGAGGATCAGCAGCAAAATGTGGTGGAGCAGCAAAATGTGGTGGTGCATCAAAACCAGGGGGAGCAGCAAGATGGGTTTGAAGACCCTTATGATCTAGACAAGAGGATTCGCGATCTTGAAATTATGTTTCAATGACTCGAGGAAAGGAAGAAATGGATGGAAAGCAGGGAAGAGAGCTCTGGTTCTAACAAGTTGGTGTGAAATGGAATGAAGTAGTTTATGATGATGGTGTTTTTATGTTTTTAGCATGTTTAGTATTTAGGTTGGATAATTAGATGTATGATTGTAGCTTTTATGAATGGTTGTAGCTTTTAGAAAATATCAATGAAATATTTGATGTTTAATTAATTGTTTATGGTTGCTTGTCAATGTTTGATTTAAGGAAGTCAACAAACCAAAATTTGCATAAGGTAAGTGGTGAAAAGAATGCTTAGGGTTTATGGGCAAAAGAGGAATCATTATTAGTGTTTATCCTGATGTTAAAGGGGTGTTTGGTTTCTTGGATAATAGCAGTCTTTTTTAAAAATCTACTCTTTAATACTTAGAAGACTATTAACACTGAAACAGTAAACTGTGTTGTAATGCAAGAACAAAAATATCACCAAAACTGATTAAGTGTCTTCCTTTACACGAAATCCCTTCCAAATGTATGAGTTCAGTATGGTTTTAAAAGAAAATTGAATTCATACTGATGAGAAAAAGTTTTTGCACAAAGTTTGTACTGCTAGGAAAAAGTTTGTACTATTAGCATAAAACTTTGTACTGCTGGGTAGCCGTTAGTACTGTTTGGGTAATAACCGTATATTATTTATAGCCGTTGGGGTAATTTTTGTCAATTACTTCGCTTAAGGGTTTCATAAATTGGATAATTCTCGTTCTTTATCTAATTTATACGATTTCTTCAAACTTGTTGATGCAAATAATGTTCTAAAAACGTTATTTATATCTTTCGATTACTTCACGTTTTGAGGATGACAAAATGTGAACTCACGTTACGTTAAAATTAACGTTAACAAGTTTTTAATCGGAAGATCCCGTTTCTACGCAAATCACTCTTGAACAAAGTTACAACTTGAACTAGTGATCAAAGAAGTGAATTCATGTTTTGAAAATTCACATTTTAAATGGGACAAAACATTTTTTCAAAAATACACATGACAAAGTATTTTTGAAATATTAAAAAATGTTTTAATGGAAAAATAAGTTTGAAAATCACAACAGCTATTTTCCCCCCCAAAATCAGCTCCAACCTTCCCCAAATAAGTTTTCACCAGAAAAGACAAAATTTGGAGCGTCCTAGTCTACCACGGCTCCACGGTACCGTTAAATTTAACGGAGCCGTGGGTCATTTAGTGGAGCCGTCCGTACCATTTTGAATTGTAACGTTCAGATTTTCTTTGCCTATAAATACCCACCTCTTTCACAGTTTTAGGCACCCTTCACACACAGAAAAATCCCTTAGTCAAATCCTCTCACACCTTTCACTTCTTAGGGTCATTTAGAATAGTTTTTCTTTGTTTCAAGAGTGATCCAATCATCCTTCAAGTGATCCACTTCATACCTCTTCACTAGCAAGAGAAGAACACAAGTATCCTAGTTGATACAAGGTGTTGTCATCCCTCTTCATTAGCAAGAGAAGAACTCAAGTAATCAAGAAGATACTAGAGTTGTAGTTGATAGGTTTTTGTAACACTTGTTACAACCTTGTTGTATCTTAGCATACATCAAGTATATTTCCTTTTTGTGAGTGAGAGTGAAGATCAAGTGTGATCTATAGAGATAGTGAACATCTCTTGAAGCCATTGGGCTTGTGTGATTGATCAAGAAGATCAAGGGTCATTAGGTTAGTGTTAGTTGAGTAGAGTGAAGTGAGTGTTGATCATTGTGATCGTGTTGAGATCTTGGTGATCTCTTGAAGCCATTGGGCTTGTGTGTTTGGTCACGTGGACCTTGGTAGATTGGTGCTAGCTAAGATTAGCACTCGACATCTAGCTTAGTGTCGGTAATAGGATAAGCGATGTGTACGGTTTTCTCCACCTTAAGGGAGGTTGTTGACATAGTGCTTGAAACTCTCGAGTGTGGTACTCGGGGAGTGGAGTAGGGCGAAGAAGAGCTTCGTAGCCGAACCACTATAAATCCTCTGTCTCGATTTGATCTTTCCAACTCTACTCTTTACTTTTATTTGTTATTATTACTTAGCTTAGTGTGTAGTTCATATTGGTGTTGATTGATTACACATAGAGTTCGAATCAAAGTTTCCAATAACCAACTTTTAAAACAAGATTTTTAAAAGAAGTTTTTAAACCGGTAAACTATTCAACCCTCCCCCCTTTCTAGTTTCCCACAATTGGTATCAGGAGCCACGTCAGTCAAGTTTTTAAAGTATATTTTATTTTAAATCTTGAACTGATCAATGGATTCCGACAAATATCTAGAAGGGCAATCTATGCAAATACCACCACTTTTCGAAACCGATTGTTTTATTTATTGGAAAACAAGATTCGAAACGTATGTGAAATCAAAAGACATTGATCTTTGGTATGTTATTACCGAGGGTGACTTTCAACCTATTCAAAAGAATCCGGAAACTAAAAAGGATGAAATAGTTTCTTATGATAAACAAAGTGATGAACTTAAAAGGAAATTAGCCAAAAATAATGAGGCTAAAATGATGATTTATAATGCTTTGCCTAAAAAGGAATTTGAAAGAATTTTTATGTGTAATACGGCAAAAGACATTTGGAAAACTTTGTTTGTCACTCACCAAGGTAATAACCAAGTCAAAGAGAACAAGATAGATCTTCTTGTTCAACAATATGAACAATTCTCCATTTCGAAGGATGAGTCAATAGATAATGCTTTTGCTAGATTTAATACTATTATCACTAGTCTTAAAGCTCTTGATGAAGGTTATTCTTGTAAGAACTATGTTAGGAAGTTTCTTAGAGCTCTACATCCTAAATGGAGAGCAAAGGTCACCGCCATAGAAGAGTCAAAGGACTTGGCGGCATTGTCACTCAATGAACTTATAGGAAACTTGAAAGTTCACGAGATGATAATTAAGAAAGACTCCGACATAGTCAAAGGCAAAGGCAAGAGAGTTAGATCTCTAGCATTGAAAGCCAAGAAGGAGTCTAGTGATGAGGAATGTTCGAGTTCCGATAGTGAAGATGAGGAATATGCACTAGCGGTTAGGGATTTTAAAAAGTTCTTTAGGAGAAGAGGTAGGTTTGTTAGGCAACCTCGTGATGAGAAGAAGACATCACAAAAGAACCATGTTGAAAAGAAAGGGACAAGTGATAGGAAATGCTTTAGATGCGGAGATCCTAATCATCTCATAGGAGAGTGTCCCAAGCCACCGATATTCAACAACCAACGAGCTCTCATAGGAGGCGCCTGGAGTGATAGCGGTGATGATGAAGAAAAAAAGCCCAAGGACGAAACGTGTCTAATGGCTCATGCTTCAAATGAGATATGCTTGGGAATCGACTTGGAGCCTGACGAATGGGTCAAGGATAGTGGATGCACCAACCACATGACGGGCAACCGAAGTCTATTCTCATCATACAAGGCATACAACGGAGGTAATGTCACTTTCGGTAGCAAACTTAAGGGCAACATTATTGGCAAAGGTACGATCACTCATAACTCCCTCACTATTAGAAATGTTGAGCATGTAGATAACTTAGGATTTAATTTGCTTAGCATTAGTCAAATGGTAGATAATAAGTGTAGAGTTATATTCTCTGAAGAGGGTAGTGAGATCATTAAGGATGGTAAAACCATAGGCAAAGGAGTTAGGAGAAATGGCCTATTTGTCATGAAAATAGGAAATAAGCCTCAGGATAGGATATGCTTAGCAACCATAGACGATAACTCCACTCTATGGCATAGGAGATTAGGTCATGCCAATATGCGTTTGATACAATCATTGGCATCTAAGGAACTAGTTAGAGATCTACCTAAGATTAAGTTTGATCAACACTTTTGTGACGCTTGTAAAGTTGGAAAACAAGCTCATTCTAGTCACAAAGCTAAGAAAATAGTCTCAACCTCTAGATGCCTAGAACTCCTTCATATGGACTTATTCGGTCCATTCGCCGTACAGAGCTACGGAGGAAACTACTACACCTTAGTAATAGTTGATGACTACTCTAGGTACACTTGGACTAGATTTCTTAAGAATAAGACTCAAGCCTTTGAGGAATTCGAGGTTTTTAGTAAGAAAGTCCAAAATCAACTAGGATGTACAATAGTTTCCATTAGGACGGATCATGGTCGGGAATTTGATAATGAAGTGCAATTTGGAGTATATTGTGATGCTAATGGTATTACTCACAATTTCTCAGCTCCACGCACTCCACAATCAAATGGGGTAGTAGAGCGGAAAAATCGTACTCTACAAGAAATGAGTAGAACGATGTTGAATGAACAATCAATTCCGCAAAAGTTTTGGTGTAATGCGGTGGACACCTCAACTTACATACTTAATAGGATTTTAATTAGGCCTATCTTAGGAAAAACCCCATATGAAATCATGAAAGGTAGAAAACCTACTCTTGATTACTTTAGAGTGTTTGGAAGCAAGTGCTTCATACTAAACACTAAAGATTACCTCACCAAGTTTGACCCAAAGTCTTATGAAGGTGTCTTCCTAGGATACTCCCAAAATAGTAAAGCTTACATTGTCCTAAATAAGGAAACAATGAAAGTCGAAGAGTCACTCAACATGACATTTGATGAAAGCCCTCCTCCAACTAAGACATCACCCTTGGTGGATGATGACTTAGATGAGGAACAAGCCATTGAGGTTAATGGCAAGAAAACCATAGATGATGACATTGAGGATGAAATAGTTGAAGTTGACGAAATTGTCAATGTTAAGGAATCCAAGAACCATCCTATTGAAAATGTCATAGGAAACCTAAACCAAAGAACCCTTAGGTCACAAGCTCAAAACAAAAGTAATTTCTTTTGTTTTATATCTACTGTAGAACCTAAGAATGTTGGTGATGCGATTAAGGATGAAAGTTGGACACTTGCCATGCAAGAAGAACTTAATCAATTCACCGCCAACCAAGTTTGGGAGTTGGTACCTCCTCCTAGGAATCAAACCATCATAGGAACTAATTGGGTGTTTAGGAATAAACTCGATGAAAATGGCGTCGTGACTAGGAATAAGGCAAGGTTGGTAGCACAAGGCTATAACCAACAAGAAGGAATAGATTATGATGAAACCTATGCACCTGTAGCTAGATTAGAATTTATTAGAATACTCCTTGCCTATGCGTGTGCCTTAGACTTTAAATTGTACCAAATGGATGTGAAAAGTGCATTCCTTAATGGTTATATCAACGAGGAGGTATATGTTGCTCAACCTCCGGGATTCGTTGATTTCGAATATCCGAATCATGTTTATAAACTCAAGAAAGCACTCTATGGTCTTAAGCAAGCTCCCAAAGCTTGGTATGATAGACTGAAAGCATTATTGATTGAACATGAATATACCATGGGAGTGGTAGATAACACGCTTTTCACAAAGAAACGAGATTCACATCTCATCATTGTTCAAATATATGTTGATGACATTATATTTGGCTCAACTGGTCCAGAACTGTGCAATGATTTTTCTAAAATCATGCATGACGAGTTTGAGATGAGCATGATGGGCGAATTAAATTTCTTCCTTGGTCTACAAATTAAGCAAATGGAAGATGGTATCTTCTTTAATCAATCTAAGTATAGTAAGGAAATGCTTAAGAAGTTTAGTTTAGAAGAGTCTAAGCCCATTGAAACTCCCATGTCCACGGAAATAAAACTCACGAAAGATGAAGAAGGTGAGTCCGTGGATAACACTAAGTATAGAGGTATGATAGGTAGTTTACTATACCTCACGGCAAGTAGGCCCGACATCATGTTTAGTGTCTGCCTTTGTGCTCGCTTCCAAGAGGATCCCAAAACCTCTCACCTTGAAGCGGTTAAGCGTATCTTCCGATACATTAAAGGCACTATACACTTGGGATTATTTTATCCCAAGGGGACCGGTATAGAAACTGTTTTCTATGCCGACTCTGATCATGCGGGAGATTACGTGGATTGAAAAAGCACGAGTGGCGTTTGTACCTTCATGGGTTGTTGTCTAACTTCTTGGTTCTCCAAGAAACAAACGGCTCTTGCCATCTCCACTACCAAAGCCGAGTACGTAAGCGCTGGAAAGGCATGTCAGCAAGCACTATGGATGAAACAAGCCCTTAACGACTATAGCATATACTTAGATGATGTTCCCATTATGTGCGACAATAAAGGTGCTATTGACTTGAGCAAAAACCCTGTCCAACACTCCCGTACTAAACACATTGAAATTCGCCACCACTTCCTTCGCGATAATGTTCAGAAAGGAAACATTTCCATTGAGAAAGTTCCTTCTCAAGACAACATCGCTGACATACTAACCAAACCTCTCAAACGAGAATCCTTTAACTACATCCGTCTAGGTCTAGGAATGATGGAACATATTCCATAAATCTCATGACTCTTGAAGTCATCTCGTGTATCTCGTCTAGTCAAGTTTAGGAACTCCTAGTCATAAGAATTTGTTAGGTACAAATTCTTTCCTCGTGTCATAAGATCTCACTAAAACAGCGAGACTTATTCGTCAAAAATCAATATGGGACAGAAAACAGTCCCAGCAGATCACGGCTCCACTAATGTGGCACGGCACCGTTAAATTTAACGGTACCGTGGAACCGTGCATCTGGAACATTTCGTATTTCAGTCCCCTTTTCCCACATTACTCATTCAAAACCCTCACAACCTCAGCAATTGCTGTCATAACCTAACCTCACAACCCAAAACTCAATTACACCTCTTCAAGATCATATTCAAGACATTGATTTCAAGATCCTCAATCATTTTACCCTTTTCAACATAATTTGTAAGTTTTCTCATTCTAATTTCTTTCTAATTTTGAGTCTAGGGTTTGTTCATTGATGAAAATTGAATTGGGGATTTTCACCTTTTTCTAGGAATGTTTCAAAATTAGAAGTCATCAACACTAAAACACCCCAATTCCATCAATTTTAAAATCTCACAAAATTAGGATCATGAAATTATTCTTTTTCATGCATTGTTGATGCAAACTAAAAACACTTTCTCATGCATTCATGATCTCACAAATATTATTCGAATTACATAATCAATATGTACTCTTCGACATATTTGTTTGAGCTAAAGTGAAATCAGGAGTGTTTGGGTAATCTCATTATTTTTCTTTTGAGTCGAGATTACCGCACCTCCACATAGTCTGCATATAGGCACACACTAGGCACGTGTTGTATGCAACTGGTTTTTATTCTAAATTTTTTTTCTTATAGGACACAAAAATGTCTCATGAATATGATTTTGATCATCTCCTAACCGATACCTATACACCCGAAATCTCACGTGAACCCACTACACTCGGTAACCACATTCGTGCCTATGTCAATCTTGAAACCAGTCGGTTTCATGAAGGCCGTGTCGTTGATCCATCCCTAGTTTACCACCGGGACATCAACACTTCCTTTAGAGCTATAGGATTCGATTGTCTACTCCACATTAACGAGTACATTTGTCCTCGTTTTGTGTTGGAGTTCTTCCGACAAGTTGAACTCGTACGTAACGAGGATCAATCCTTGTCACTTTGGTTTTGGGTCAAAAACTTCAAATACGTTCTAACTCTTGAGCAATTTGCTCAAATCCTTAGTATACCCAATCATGGGCAATGTGCCTATACTGAAGATTGGTGTCTTGAGTCTCTCTTTCACTATCGTGAGGAGAATAGTCCGTACTGTTCGTACATACCCTCTCCAACCGAACTAACCAAAATCATCCGTACTCACCCTCACCCACATCCAACGAAAATTCGTCTGGAAGAAGTGCGTCATGAACTACTTTCTTGGGCAGTCATCCTGCGAGAAAATGTTCTAAGTCTCACAGGAAATTGTGAGCAACTCCCGGTGTGTTGTGCTCATATGATTTACTGTCTCTTAACCCAACAACCTTACAATCTTGCTTACTTCTTCGCTAAGCGAATTGTACATCTCAATGGTAACAAGAATAAATTGATACCTTATGGGATGTTCCTAACCCGTCTCTATCATCACTTCATAACCTTTCACCCTTACCTTCATGGTCCTCAATACTCCCTATTCACACCTGTCATGAAACCCATAACCGAGTCATATGTCTCAACCATCCTCACTTCCAAATTCACCACCCACTATGCACCCTTTGATGATCCTATTCATAAGAATGAGACAAATACTCAAGACGAGAGTGTGACAAGAAGGGGGAATGCTCAAGTCATAAGTAGTTAGGAAGAGATTTATATCTCTTACTAGGGTTTATTACTAATAGATAATTTTAGGAATTAATGTTCTAATTATCTTACATGCTTACATGAATATTCTTTGTGATATTTGAATGTTATTTTATCTTGTCCTCTTATGCTTGCATGCTTATGATTATTTGAGAACATTGCATGATCATCCTTATGTGCTAGATATAGCATTGTATGGATATATTAGGTAAATAAGTACCTAGTGAGTTGAGGCACTCTCATTTCCAGGAATTAGTTTCCCTAGAAAATTCCCCCTAGCTGCCCAAAACTAGCCTGCAAGGAAATTTTCGTGCCAACAGTGTCACGGCACCACTAAATAGTGACGGCACCGTTAAATTTAACGGTACCGTGGGGTATTTAACGGAGCCGTGACCCTGTATAACGGATTTTTCCTAATGCTCCTACTTCCCTATCACCCTAACCTCAAACCTGCAAACCTTGCACCCTCACATTCACCCTAGGATTCCCCTCCTACACCATAGGATCAACTTTAATTCAAATTTCACCCAACTTGCCTATATAAGGCCTCACCCTTGCAAGCTTATCTTGCACTTCACCTTCAACCTCCCATCACACAAACACCATGTCCTCCACACATGGTTCAACCTCTCAAATCTCCAAGAAACCTAGGATAACCGTAAAACCACCCTCAAAACCACTCTTTGTGGATCTCACAAGAGATGATGAAGCTATGACACCACCTTCCCAAGCCATTCCATACTCACCATCACCACCTTATGCACCATCTAAAACATCATCTACCTACACAACATCTTCATCATCCTATTACACTACATCATCAATGGAATACACACCATCTCCCTTCACCCCATTGGACAATGCCATGCCAATTTCACCTCCAACAACCCTACCACAATCACCATCTCCTATCATGGCACAACCCAACCAACCACATCCCTTTGAGTTACATAGTGCTAATTGCCTATGTTGTCTCCACAACCGTAATCTCATCTACTTCTTAAGAGACGAGATTCATTTCATGTTCTACTTTATAGAACATCTCTTGACACCTCCACCACCTCAAATGGGGCCCCAATCTCCACCACCTCCTAACCAAAACAACTAAACACTTGCTTGTTTAGTCCTCCACAATAAACTCTTAGGACCCCTCTTGGAAATGAAGCTTGTCTCTAGTCATTAGGAATTTAGGCTTCTTGTTATCTTTCTTAGTGCTTTCTATGTAGTCATACATTACTATGACACGTGTTTGTTTTATGAATGAATGTTTTTATGTGGAGGTTTTTCCTTTTAAATGATTGGTTATTTGTCACAAATGTGCTACTTGTTAGATATTGTATATTTGTCGTCTAACTTTGTTTTGTAGCACGATCCATTGCTCGATTCCTTTGTGTTCTCCAAATGAGGGGGAGTACACATCAAGGGGGAGCCTTAACCACCTTTTTGATTTGACAAAAAGGGGGAGAAATGGGAGTAAACTCATTAAAAACTTGTTAAAACTAATTTTAACCTAAAATGAGTTTATATTTTGTCATCATCAAAAAGGGGGAGATTGTTGATGCAAATAATGTTCTAAAAACGTTATTTATATCTTTCGATTACTTCACGTTTTGAGGATGACAAAATGTGAACTCACGTTACGTTAAAATTAACGTTAACAAGTTTTTAATCGGAAGATCCCGTTTCTACGCAAATCACTCTTGAACAAAGTTACAACTTGAACTAGTGATCAAAGAAGTGAATTCATGTTTTGAAAATTCACATTTTAAATGGGACAAAACATTTTTTCAAAAATACACATGACAAATTATTTTTGAAATATTAAGAAATGTTTTAATGGAAAAATAAGTTTGAAAATCACAACAGCTATTTCCCCCCCCCCAAAATCAGCTCCAACCTTCCCCAAATAAGTTTTCACCAGAAAAGACAAAATTTGGAGCGTCATAGTCTACCACGGCTCCACGGTACCGTTAAATTTAACGGAGCCGTGGGTCATTTAGTGGAGCCGTCCGTACCATTTTGAATTGTAACGTTCAGATTTTCTTTGCCTATAAATACCCACCTCTTTCACAGTTTTAGGCACCCTTCACACACAGAAAAATCCCTTAGTCAAATCCTCTCACACCTTTCACTTCTTAGGGTCATTTAGATTAGTTTTTCTTTGTTTCAAGAGTGATCCAATCATCCTTCAAGTGATCTTCTTCATACCTCTTCACTAGCAAGAGAAGAACACAAGTATCCTAGTTGATACAAGGTGTTGTCATCCCTCTTCATTAGCAAGAGAAGAACTCAAGTAATTAAGAAGATACTAGAGTTGTAGTTGATAGGTTTTTGTAACACTTGTTACAACCTTGTTGTATCTTAGCATACATCAAGTATATTTCCTTTTTGTGAGTGAGAGTGAAGATCAAGTGTGATCTATAGAGATAGTGAACATCTCTTGAAGCCATTGGGCTTGTGTGATTGATCAAGAAGATCAAGGGTCATTAGGTTAGTGTTAGTTGAGTAGAGTGAAGTGAGTGTTGATCATTGTGATCGTGTTGAGATCTTGGTGATCTCTTGAAGCCATTGGGCTTGTGTGTTTGGTCACGTGGACCTTGGTAGATTGGTGCTAGCTAAGATTAACACTCGACATCTAGCTTAGTGTTGGTAATAGGATAAGCGACGTGTACGGTTTTCTCCGCCTTAAGGGAGGTTGTTGACATAGTGCTTGAAACTCTCGAGTGTGGTACTCGGGGAGTGGAGTAGGGCGAAGAAGAGCTTCGTAGCCGAACCACTATAAATCCTCTGTCTCAGTTTGATCTTTCCAACTCTACTCTTTACTTTTATTTGTTATTATTACTTAGCTTAATGTGTAGTTCATATTGGTGTTGATTGATTACACATAGAGTTCGAATCAAAGTTTCTAATAACCAACTTTTAAAACAAGATTTTTAAAAGAAGTTTTTAAACCGGTAAACTATTCAACCCCCCCTTCTAGTTTCCCACAAAACTAAAGAAACAATTTACTGAAGTCGGTCCAATCGAAACCATAAGTATTCTCTATAAAATCCCAATTGGCTTTACCAAACATACTTTCTCTCATAAACGATCATAACCCAACACTCTAATCAAGCCTTTAATCAATTTTCATGGAAAATTTAGAGTTTTGTGATACACATAACCAGGTTGCTTCTTGGAGAAACCAGAAGGGAGTCAATACTTCCACCAGATAGTAGATTTTCTAAACACTACCCACATCAGGTATGCTCTTACAGTCAATCCTACTATCTATGTCTCTCAAATCAAATAGTTTTGGCAGACTGTTACTACCAATACATTTGAGAATGGAGATAAAGATTTAATTGCAACAGTTGATGGCAAAACAATAACTATTACTGAGTCATCTGTTAGGAGGCATCTCCATTTAGCATATGACAATGGTATTAGTTCTTTGGCTAATACTGAAATTTTTCATCACATTTCCAGAATGGGGTATGACACATCTTCTCAAATTTTGACTTTTCAAAAAGGATGTTTTGCCCCACAATGGAGATTCTTCATACATACCATCCTTCATTGGTTAATTAAAAAGAAAACCGCATGGGAGCAATTCAGTAGCAATATTGCAACTGCTCTCATTTGTTTAGCAACAAACAGGACTTTTAACTTTTCAAAATTAATTTTTGATGGTATGGTGAAAAATGTGGATAACAAATACAAGTTTTTAATGTATCCAAGGTTTATACAAATGGTTTTGAATATAAGGAAAAGTTTGCTTCCATCTCATAAAAATGTTTATCCAACTCCTTGCCTTACTCAAAAACTTTTCAGTAACATGAGCATGGCTTCTAAGGGGTTTAATGGGATAGTAGTTCCACTTTTTGAAATAATGTTGAGTCCCATCACACACCCACAGGTTCATCTGGTTCTCAATCAGCCTCACAACCAACTTCATCACCATATAGGAGTTCATCCAGAGAGGAATCTGTTGTTCCTCAGCCAAATATGGGGGAAATGCCCCATGATTCACCTCTCCCAGGAGGTAACACACCTGGAAGTGATGAGGGCAGAGTGTCACTAAAGGAATTGATGGATATTTGTACCAAATTGACTCAAAGGGTCACTGGCTTGGAGAAAGAACTTAAGGAGACAAAGCAGTTGTATGGTACTGCTTACAAGAAGCTCATTGAAAAAGTGAAGAAATTGCAGTCTAAAGTCAAGTCACTTAAAGCAAAGAGAAAGGCAAATATTGTGGAGTCTACAAGCTCAGATGATGATGATTCAGATGATAACATGGATGATGATGATTCAGATGATAACATGGATGATTCTTCCAAACAAGGGAGGAAAATAGTTGATATTGATCAAGACCCCAATATTTCTTTGGTTGAAGAGAATGTTGGGTTTCAGGGGAGGTAAGATATGGGTGAAGAAAATTTGGATGCTAAAAATATTGGTACTGCTCATCAACAAGTTAGTACTGCTGGTATTGCTGGTGCAGGGGTTAGTACTGCTAGGGCTGTGTATGATATAAGGCAAAGGGAAGATAAAGAAAATGGCATTATGATTGAAGAAGAGCCACCAAAGAAGGTCAAGAAGAGTGTTCTTGCTCAGATTAGTTTTGATGAAGAGGTAGCTAGGAAAGCACTAGAAGATGAAAGAGCACAATTTGAGATTGTAAAATTCCTTGAAGAAAAAAGACTTGCAAATGAAACAGCTGAAGCACAAAGGTTAGCACAAGAACAATCTGATGCACTTCTGGCTAAGAAGTTACATGATGATGAACAAGCAAGGTTTAATGACGCTGCACAAGTTCAGTCTATGATTGATGCTGATGATATTTTAAAGAAAAGGCTTGGTGAACTCAGAGCAGATGAAGTGTTGTCCATTGAAGAGAAGTCAAGACAACTTGCTGAACTAATAAATTCAAGAAGAAAGTCTGATGCAGAACAAAAAGCCAAAGAAAAGAGGAGTAAACCACCTAGTCAAGCTGAGCAAAGAACCACCATGTGTCTTTACATGAGGAACATGGCTGGATACAAAAGGAAGGATTTCCAAGGTAAAAGTTTTGAGGAGATCAAGAGTGAGTTTGAAAGGGTTTACAGAAGAGTGAACACATTTACTCCCATGGGAACAGAAGAAGCAAGTAGAACTACAAAGAGAGTAGGTATATTATTGGAGTCTGAATCTTCAAAGAAACAGAAGATTGGTGAAGAAGAAGTACCTACAGTAGTGGATTCAAAGAAGCAAAAGACTGAAGAAGATAAAGAAGATCAAGCAGTTGAGGAAGAAGAAACAACAGAGGAATTAACTGATGAAAGGCTTCATCAGCATATGATGGTTATAATCCCAGAAGCATTGAATGTTGATCCTATTCAAGCTAAACATCCAATTATTGATTGGGAGATACACACAGATACATTTGGGAAAGCTTGGAAGATAATCAGGGTAGGAGGACACTCACAAGTTTATAAGTATTTTGAAGATATGCTGAAGATTTTTGATAGAGAAGAGTTGGACAAGCTATGGAGTCTGGTTCAATAAAGGTTCAGATCTACAAATCCTATAGAAGAAAAAGACAAAGAGCTATGGGTGGAATTGAAGAGGTCGTATGAACCTGATCCAGAAGATATCTTATGGCAGTTTCAAGCTCATGACTTGGGTACAACATGGAGACTGTATGATACATGTGATGTTCACCATGTATCTATAAAGAATGGAGTGGATGTCTACATGCTAATAGAAAAAGATGATCCATTAAGGGCAAATATCTTAGTTGTTATGTTAGCTGCTAAGCTCAGAGTTGATGAAGACTCAAAAATGTCAAGAGAATTACTGAGAAAGATCTTCACACAAGCAGTAAGGAAATAATGTTAGTACGGCTAGTGTAAATATTAGTACTGCCAGGTTTAACTTTGTATAGAAGATATTTGGATTTTGTAACAATTTTCTTTAATAAAATAGACAGTCTATAAGACGAATACAAAAGTAGGTATAATCGAAAAAGAATCCAAACCACCACATACAATGCAGCGTAAAAATGAAACATAGAAACAAGCTACAGATAAGCTGCTAAAAATAAAATAAGCAAATAAGCTCAAAACAGATAGTCTATAAGACGAATACAAAAGAAGGTATAATCGAAAAAGACCCAAGGGCGGAGATAGTTGAGTTATTGGTGTTGTAAAGGGGAGGTCACAGGTTCGATACCTGTGGCTCTCTTTTTGGTATTTTCCTCCCCAAAAATTTTAAAAAGCCCCCCATTTTTTTTAGCAAATTTCAAAATCCCCCTATATTTTTTTCAGCAAATTTCAAATTTCTCAAATTTCTCACCAATCACGGCCACCAGTCACCAATCACAGCAACCAGTCACCATTCACCATTCACCAGTCACGTCACAGCCACCACTCACCATCCACCACTCGCCGGTCCGGCCATCAACAACGGAGGGAAATTATATTATTCTCCAGGTACTTTTTTGAATTAGGAAATCATTATTTTATTTTTTGGTACTGCAATGGTGAAATTATATTATTCTCGAAATTGTTTTTACAATTATAAACATGACAGATTTAAAGCACCATCAACATAACAGTTGTATAAACACTGTTACATTCATTACCCCCAAACACTCCTTAAAACTGCCATAAACATAACAGTTTTAAAAACACTGTTTCATTGTTCCAGCACAACAAATTCTGCACAGACATATTTCAATTAGTATGTGCTTGATGTTTGTGATCAAAGGGGATTTTGAGTACCACTACACTACCCACTGTCCATTGTAATTATACACAAATGATTTGATGCTTATATTGGTTTAATTTGTGACTTGTAGGATATATATGTATGTTACCATTTGATCTCAACAATAGCATGGACAAGTCTTGGATGAGAACTAGTAGGACCAGGAAACAATATGTTGATGGAGTAGAAGCGTCTATTAAGTATGCAGCGCACAACTTGTAGAAGATGAGGAATATTGACCCACGAGGTAATAAACAACAGCTTAAGATGTCATGTCCGTGTAGTTCCTGCTTAAACCACATAGAGCAGAAAGTGGAGGAAGTGCAGTTCTATTTATTCTACTACGGGATTGATCAAAGCTACACAAAATGGGATAAACATGGAGAAAAGAATGAGCAAGCAACAACTTCCCAAATACCTTTTAATGCTACAACAGATGAGTTTGTTGACGATACGGATTTCGACATGGATTTTGGTTCAGAAATTCCAACAGATGGCCCAGCAACAGTAGAAATGGTTAATGCTACAAAAGAAAGTTTTGATGAGTCTGACCTTGCCAAGTTTCAAGAACTATTATATGACGTGGAGAAGCCACTTTACAAAGGATGTCCTGACTTCACAAAGTTGTCCGTAATAGTTAAACTACTCAACTTGAAGGGTAAGTATGGAGCTTCTGATAAGTTCTTTACTGAATTACTATGATTGTTAAAAAAGAGTCTACCTGCTGGTAACGAAATGGTTGAAAAAACTTATCAGGATAAAAAAACTAATGAGAATGATGGGATCAGGATACAAAAAGATACATTTATTTAGCAACAACTGCATTCTTTACTGGAAGGATAACAAGGAGTTGACTATTTGTCCAACTTGTGGGATATCAAGATGGAAGGTGGATAACAAGACACATAAAGTGTACGAAAACATTCCGGCAAAGGTAATGTGGTACTTTCCAATTATACCAAGACTGCAACGACTCTTTAAGTTAGAAAGTATTTCAGAAGATCTAAGATGGCACGCAACAAGGAAGATAACAGATGGTGTTTTACGTCACCCCGCAGATTCACAGGCATGGCGTACCATAGATGAAAAATTCCTCGAAATTGCTAAAGATCCGAGAAATCTATGGCTAGGAATATCGGCTGATGGGGTTGACGTCAACTCAGGAACTAGGCATCACAGTGTATGGCCAGTTTTATTTGTCATATACAACCTTCCTCCATGGTTGTGTATGAAAAGAAAGTTTATCATGCTTTCGGTATTAATATCGGGATACCCGGGAAATGATATCGATGTATTTTTAGAACCGTTGGTTGATGATCTGCATACCTTATTTGAGACAGGGGTTGATACATATGATGCTTCCATAAAAGAAAACTTTAATCTGCGTGCCATTGTGTTATGGACGATAAATGATTACCCTGCACTTGGTACATTATGTGGCTGCCCATACAGTGGATTCAAAGGTTGTGTAGTAAGTGGGAAAGATACACACTGTGTTAGACTTTCCGCCTCATCCAAGCAAAGTTATGCTGGACACAGACGATATCTACCATACAACCATCCATTCAGAAGGCAAACGAAGACGTTTAATGGACAAGAAGAATTTCAGCATGCTCCAAATCCATTGACCGGGGAACAAATATACAACGAGGTACAACATATTGAAAATAAGTGGGGAAAAGGAAAACGAACAAACAATAACACCTCAAAAAACCAAGAAGATACCAGAGTCAGAGGTGGGAAGATTAAAAAGCTGAAAAGGAAAACAACAGAAGAAGAGGGTAGTTCAAGCCAAGTAAATGAAGCATATTGGAAGAAATTCAGCATTTGGTATCGAAAGCTAAGGTATTGGAGGCATAATTCTGTTCCGCATTGTATTGACTTTATGCATGCAGAAAAGAATGTTGGTGAGAGTCTAGTCGGAACTTTGCTGAAAGTTCCTAGAAAGACAAAAGATGGAATGAATGCTCGATTGGATCTTGAAGAGTTGGGGATATAAAAAAAAGAGTTGTTTGCTAGGCAAGAAGCAGACAAAACAACACTACCTCCAGCAGGTTACACATTAACGAATGCTGAAAAAGACATCTTTTGTCAAACGTTATGCAACATCAGGGTACCACAAGGCTATTGTTCAAATTTCTCTAGTTTGATCAGCCTAAATGATAAGAAGCTCATTGGCCTTAAATCGCATGACTGTCACATGCTAATGCAAGAGTTTTTGCCTATTGCTATACGTTCAATCATGCACCCACCCACACGATATGCTATTATCAGGTTTTGCTTTTTCTTTAAATCTATATGTAGGAAAGAAATCAGCTTGCAAGAACTAGATAAGATGCAAGAAGAACTAGTTGTGACACTATGCCTACTCGAGAAGTTCTTTCCTCCGTCATTTTTTGATATTATGATACACTTGACTGTGCACCTAACTAGGGAGGTAAAATTATGTGGTCCCATATGCTTTCGGTGGATGTAAACCTTCGAAAGATGTATGAAGGTTATTAAAGGACATGTGCGAAACAAAAATAGACCAGAGGGATGCATTGCTGAGGAGACTATCGCGGAAGAAACAATAGAGTTTTTTTAGCGAATATCATAAAACCATAAAAACTATTGGTATCCCACCTGATAAACATGTAACCAATAAAAATGAGGATGGAAAGCCATTGTCGGCCGGCAAATCAAGTGAAGTTTCAGGAGAATTCTTTCAGAAAGCACATTTGTATGTAATACAAAATACAGATGAAATTCAACCATATATCAAGTAAGTATTACTAACACATGTATATTTCGTTGCTTAAAATGTTCTATCAAATATAATAATCAAAGACATTTATTTGTTTCAGGCGACACAAGCAAGTTTTGAAAACAAAAAACCCGGGTAAACGAATGGCATTGCTGGAGAATGAGCACAGTAAATCTTTTGCTAAGTGGTTACGCAAAGAGGTAATTACTCGTATGTTGTTTATAATTGTTTGTTTGTTGCTAAAAAGAAGTGAGTTGAGATAAAATGTAAAGTGTGTTTTATTGATAAGTCCTTAACTAATGTTTGTGATAAGCTGTTTCACCCAGAAAAACTCATAGCTACAAGCTCCAAAACCAATAGTAGTAGTCTATAATAAATAAGCACTTACCAATGATCTGCCCAGCAACTTTGTCAGTCATAGAACCTATCATCATAATTGTCCCTCCCGTATATGACATTAGATAGAGGTCCACCAGCACACCATTTCATTATCCCAAACACTCCTATTCTTTAATTGTTTGTTTGTTGTTCCTGCAATTTAAAGGTAATATATACTTGTAACACCCCAACCCGACAAGGGTCAAAATGCCACATTATGGTGTCAACAGAACAAACGCAAGCGGTAGACTTTTATAATTACTAAGGTTACAAAAGTTCAAAATGAAACTAAGGACATAATAAGTCTAAACAATAATGACTATCAAACTAGAATACAAGTCTGAATCAAATCTAAATGGAAGATAACTCCAAAGTCTAATCCAAATGCAAAGGGAATCTATCGTCGGGGTAGTCCACTAAGAGCTCCTATGCACTCTTCACTCAACCCAGCTTCCAGGGCCGCAGGAAAAAAAATGCGGCTGTGCTTAAAAAGCCCAGTGAACAGATATATATAACAACGAATAATCATCTGTCAAAAGAATGCGAGATCAAAGATCATCTGAACAAATATCATAAGTCAAATGAAAAGGAGAAATAAGATAATACGAATCAGATAGTCATAATGAATCAAAGAATACAAACAGGAAAGGCAACGAACACGTCTAAACGAGACACTCAAATAGACCAAAGAATCACATAGGATAGCCACGAGCCTGTCTAAACGAGACACTCGAATAGACCACATAATCATATCATATCAGATATCTGCCAAATCATAAGTAACCATAGAGGAGCGACCTCTCAGAAGTGAAATGGGGTGCATGGAACGCACAACCAATCACTACAAACCCATATCATAAACATATCACAAATACCTAGGATGCATCCATACGCCCCCTGCAAAACAAAATACATATGCAAGTACTAGATTGTACACATGTATACATAATGGCCAAAGTGCGCAATTAATTATATGTTAGGAATATAAATATTCATATGAAAGACTCGGTCACCCCAAGTATCTATTAGCATTAAGTTAACTCGTAGGCTTATTAGTATTAGTTTAGTTATCTTAATACTAGGTTAGTCATAGTAATATGCGTGGAGTTTGGTCAGGTCTTTACCCACTGTCAGCTCACTCCACAGCCCATGTGGGGCGTATAATGTGTAACTATAAATACCCTTTCCCACCCAAGGGAAAGGGTTGGATGTTCATTTCACTTGAATCTAATAAATTGAACTTTCTCTTACTAGAATATCCAATCCACTCTCTTTCTCTCTCTAAGTGATTCGGCCATACATCAAATCTTGCCTTGTGTTATGATATCCAATATCCTACAATTGGTATCAAAGCTCAAGGTTTGACTAGCTAGATTGTGTGTGCGTTTTCATGGTTAGTTTAGATAAAAAAAAATTTGGTTTTTGAAGGTTTATGGGCTTATTCTTGGCTTCCTTTGATTCTCACGTTTGTGGTGTTAAAGTTAGTGTTTTTATAGTTGTTATAACCTTCTAGGATCAAGTTGTGCAAAAGAAACCAAGCAAAAACGTTCAAAAGGGTGATTTTTAGGTGTTTTTAGGTGAAAAAGTTCGTTTGTCTATCTTGCGATTTGACTCTCGACATAAGTTTCTTCACTGCGATTTGAGTCCTGCGATTTGATAGTGACATTTTTGTCTATTGGAATTTGTCGTCTAGCTATTTCAATTTGAGGGCTGCGATTTGAAGGTTGCGATTTGGGCACTTGAGATTTGGCTTCTGCGATTTGAGTCTTGCGATTTGAGAGCTGCGATTTGAGGTTTCACTGCTGCGATTCGAACTTTGAATTTTCAATATTGCGATTTGACTAGTTTCTTCACTGCGATTTGCTCCTGATTCCTCATTGAGATTTGCTCAAGTGCATTCACTACTTTGTACTCAAACCATTACACAAACTCAATTCAACCAAACCTAATCACAACGTAACGTAACTTAATAGTGATTCACCTAATCCAACAAACAATCATTTCTTTTAACATACAATCACTAATCATTGTACCAATCCAACAATTATCATAACACATCCAATTTATCATTATCTCACGGTTTCTTCTTGATTTTGTAAAACTCCACGAAAGAAAAGATTTCTCGGTTTAAATCATAGATTTGTAAAATCCCGTGCACGTTTACACAATGTCTACTCATTCAGATTCCTTCATATCTGAGGTACTCAAATTGTACGACATGATTGATAAACATAAGACTTCCAATCCTGTACAACAAATAAACGTGTATGATTCTGATAATGCTGATATGGAATCGTCGTGCTCGAATTCTCTAGAGAAAGAGTTTCATCAGCCACTAATGTTGACTAATGAAAAGGAAAGTTGCATTGAATGTTTTCAATTACTTCATTCACATCTCAAGGTTCTGTTTGAACAACCTGGATACTTGGGAGGATACAAACGTGCATTCGCAACACTCTTTGGTCAAGATGTTCAGACTTTCACGGCCAAAATGATTCTGTATTTAGATCAACTTGAACAACAACTTGACAAAGGAGAATTTTCTGAAGGGAGATCCATGGCTGCCTTCTGTGTGATCAACAACCAACTCCAAGCATTCATTGATTTTCAATTCACTGAGGATTATGATTATGACAGCCAAATGATGAAAAAGTGTTTTGCTAATTACACTGGAATCGAGGTTGACATGTTCAGAGTTACACTACTCCAACTCATGAGTAATGTTAAGGGGTTCATTAATGAAAGAGCACAACACATGGGGAACGGGACAGAGTCAGATAAGCATGATGATAGCAACAGCTCAGGGACTGATATCACACATGGTGTGGATGCAGATCTCAGACCAGTAAATCACCAAGTACCATCTGTTGAGGTACATCTGTCTGATCAACATAATGTTCTTTCTATTGAACGACAACATACTGATCAAATTAAACCTACTTATGAAACATATATGTTGGAAAAGACTGATAGCAATATCACCTCTGATTCAACAAATATGAGTCATAAGGGGGGAGAAATTTATCAGGATGCTGAACATGATGATGTGTCAAGGTCTTTGCTTACGGCTAAGTTTTTCAAATCAAATGATATGGTTGAAAAGGAAGTTTATAATGAACTCTCAAACAGATTTTTACAGCTTGAAAAACATTGTATTTCACTTGAAATCGCAATGCAACAAAAGGAAGAAAGTTTTCAAACTAACCTACCATGTAAAAATCCGGAACTCCCTGAATTCCATGAATTTTTTATGATAAATGATTTGAAAGCTCAGCTATAAGCCAAAAACTTAACGATCAACAACCTGAAAAACCGTATGGCTGAGATGTGTAATATGTGTAATGAAGTTAAGACTAAACATAACAATGAGGTTATTGCAACAAAAAACGCTGAATTGAAACATAAAGTGGTAAATTACTTACTGAAAATGAGACTTTGAAAAAGCATTGCAAAAACCTGTGTGATTCAATCAAAGAAACGAGATCTAAGATTATAGAACAGACAACCTCTTTGATTGCCAAAAATGATGAATTCAAAGCTCAAATTCAAGAGAAAGGTTTCACAATTACTGCCTTAAAGAACGAGTTAAGGAAATTAACTGGAGATGGTGTGAACACTAAGTTTGCAAAACCATCAACCTTGGGAACGTCAGTTTCACAACCTCATAGAAACCACACAGTGGTTAGACAACCAACTGCGTTTAGATCTGAACGACCAAAATCTTCTAAACCGAGGTGTGCAACCCAAGTTGATGCGAAACAAGTTTTGTCAAAACCAGTCACTTCACAATCTAGACCAAATGACCAGACAGTTAATGTTAGGTCTAAGGCTAATTCTCACAAGTCTAAAGCAAAGGAAGCAAATGCTCATGCTAAGGTCCCATCCATTAAGACTAGAAACCACAACAGGCCCGTAAAACCAAAGAGTCATACTCTGAAACCTGGTAAGCAGATTGCTGTAGGACTAAGAACTTCTCTCAACAAGCATTCTACTGTGTATGAGAAATCCAACACTCCTAGATCTTGTTTTAGGTGGTTACAGATGGGTAGAATTTTTAAGATGGTTGGTCTTAGATGGATACCTACTAGTATAGATGGCATTACAAAGCTTGACTATGAAACTCTAAAAGGTCTGGACACCGATGTCACTAACTCATATAAAAGCAAGCAAAATCGTCATGTTAGTGCAGGGAATCCTTACTTAAGTGCAGGTACATCGACCATTTCCTTCAAGGAAAAACTCAGAGTGTGGCGGCCAAAAGGACTGCAATCTCCTACTTTGGGGGTTCAGGAAACTCAACAGTGATGTACATGCAAAATGATTTCTGAGCAAATCAGCTCAGAACTCGTGCCGCAACGATCTATCTTGGGAAAAATATCGGTGGTTATTCTTCATGTATCGTTTGTATATATCTTAAATCAAAACGTAGAATAGAAATATACATGTCGAAATTGTAAATAGATATATAAAACCTATAAAAACCACAAAAATCTGAAAAACTCAAAAAAAAATACCAAAAATAGTTCATCTAAGCATGTCTTCTGTTTATCGATAACATTTACGGTCCTAGAAATGTCATTCAATAATGACACGGGTCTTTAAATGAAGCTCGAGCAGAAGTTAAAGTATATGGTTAAAACATGTCATATGGCTTGCAGTTATTTCAGACTGTAACCCATTCCTCATCATGGGGAAAGCTTATCTCCAAATAGATGGTTGTTCCTCCCACTGGGTGAAGTTCACCTGGGCATGGATTACTTTATATCCATGTTTTCCTGATTTGATGTACGTTTCAGTGCATCATTTCTTGTATAAGAAGAGAAGTCTTCTTTACATCGCAAATACTTTTCAATCTATGATTCTTCAGGAAAGTATTTGTGCTAAACTTGGTAGTACCATGAATTTTTTTTGGAAATCAATCAGAATTGAACTTTTCATAAAAATCTATCACTCAATCAATGTCACTTTATACATAATAAGCAGTGAATAAAATGTGGTTGTTATGTGTCAGTGTATGATTTTTGTTAAATTTAAATCTTCCAAACCTATCATACCTGACACAAACATTCTCCCTCATAGATTGAGGGGGAGCATCGTAATGTTCCATTATCAGCACATATTAAACCTGACCACATTTTCTCCCATATTTTCTAAACTTATTTAAATCAATTGGGATCACAAAATCTTAAAAGGTTTGAAATTTTTGATCGGGGGAGAGAATGTGATTTAAATATGCAATCTGATAAAAATGTGATGTTTTGGACTTAAATGTAATCTCTCCCATATGTGCTAAACTTTTTTGTATATCAATGCACATATTGAGGGGGAACAAATGGTTTGTGGTGACAAAAAAAATGTGGCATCTTTGGTGGTATCTCATGTGTGCGCGACTCAGACTTTACCAATGAATCGACGAAACAAAAAACTGTCATTGATCGAAAGGACTTGTCCTGGCCGGGTAATAATTTCAAGTTGGTCTAACCAGTGATGTAAGCGTGTCTCGAAGAGGATTTGTCTGAGTAGAGTGTACTGTTTCGAGAAATTTCTGTGGACTTGACCAGGCCGGGTAATAATTTTAAGGTAGTCTAACTAGTGATGTAAGCGTGTCTCAAATCGGTCATGTTCACTGAAAGTGGATCAATTCAAAAAGTGTAAGCTCTACCCAACATGTGCAAATTTATAAAAAAAAAAAATAAAAAATAAAAAAAATAAAAAAATAAAAAAATAAATCTGAGCACATGTTAAGGGGGAGCATTTGAAAAGTTCAAAACTCTCAAAGTGTTAGCAAAAAGTGTTTCTTAATTATAAACACTTTGAGAGATTTTTCAAATAAATGGTTTATGGCAACATAGGATAGTCATGGTGTTATAAGGTGGCTAAGATTAGGAAAACCGTCCTATAATCCGCCAGAGCCGGAGGGATCTACCCAAGGACAATACCGAATAGTTAGTATTAGAAAATCCTTAGGTATGATTATGGAAAAAAGGAGTAATATGAGAAAGGAGAAAGAAGGGGTTAAAGAATTAAAAAGAAATGTAATGAGAAAAGGTGAAAAGAAATAGCCCTCCAATTATTCAACCTTAGGGCAGAAACCGGGTTCAATTCATATGCTACTGGTTGTTACTAAGATGACGCCGGTATTGAAGACAAGACGTCATGGACCCAGTGACGCACTGCACTAAACCTTCTAGCCACTCAAGTTCTCTTAAAAGAACTTGTTTCATTCTCATGGGGAACCCTGCATAATCTATTGACCGCTCAATACGAGTTATGTTGATATTGAAAAAGGTGACACCGCTCCAGTCTCCGACAACCAAAATTGCACTTATCGAGTCTAGAGCCAAGAGATACATCATAAGATCTCATAGGAACACTTGATACATCTACACTGGTTGTTCAATATTAAGGACACCAATTGTAAACTTATGAGTCCTACGCAGATCTTAGCAATCTGCCAGAACATTTATGAGGGAACTTACAAATGTAATTCTCAGTTATTGAATGGAAATTCCTACCAGGGTCAATATCAAACAGCCCTGAAAGCAGGTAACTTCGATAATTCCTTGTGGATTACGCTTAGTGGTTGTGACCAATGGTAATTTTCATGTTGTTAATTAATATTATATGAGTGTTAATTATTTTTAAGTTAAGCATTTCTATGCGCATTGCATGATTCTGAGTATTTTTAAGCACTTTCGGGAGCTGTCCCAGCATACTGTAGCTTACAGTCACTGCAGAAAAAGTATATTTTTGTCAGTAAAGTTAAATTACCACATTTCTGATAGTTACTGACAAGTATTATAATTTACTGAGAGCTTTCTCGCATTTTTCTGAAAAACAACCGCACGCGCGTACCGACAGCACAGTACATATGGTAATAGTCAAATAAATATATTTTTGAGTCAGTAATTACATTTTATTATATTTTTGACGAAAACGTGGTTAAAAACTTTATTTTACGTTATCGGGTCCAAAAACGTCAAACCGGGACTTTACGGTAACATTTAAACTCAAACCGACACACTATACACCAAAGCGGGATAAAAACTATTTTTGCCCTCCCCAATTAAGCCATAGCCGGCCACATAAGCTCACAAAACTCACATGGGATAAAAATTCCTTATCTTAAATGCAATCTAATTTTTACTACAAATGGTGTGTTACTTTTGAGATTTCCACATTCTATCTTTTAATGTTACCAAGATTAGAAGCCATATTCACCATATTATTTTCCATTTCATACGCCTAACATAAACACACAAACATCATCTACCAAAATTTTTCACTTCAAGATCAAGATCATTTGGTGTTTACATAAAGTTTTTGGGTAAAATTAGTGAAGCTTTGGGTGTTCTTGTCCTCCTATCCCACGTTAAACTCCAAGGATTTGTAAGAATTCATAAAACTTTTCTAATCTTGTTAATCTCTTGTTCATTTGGTGTATAATGATGTTTAAAAGTGTTAAATGTGTATATTTTGATAATATGATTAAAGCTAGGGTTTGATCTTTTAATTATGGTGCTCGACATTTTTGAAAGTTTATGAGTTAGTTTATAGATTTCTTGCTTGTGTGGTAAATATTGTTACATATAGTGCTTATTTGATGATACAAACATTTGTTATGGTTTTTACACTAATTTAAGCACTATATTGATTTTTAGAGCACATATATGGTTCGGCCATAAAAATAAATATAAGATTATTGGGGTTTTGAAAAACATAAAATTTTGGCTCAAGTGGTGAAATGGTGGAAAAATATAATTGAGTGTTTATTTGGAATGGATTGAAAATAAGCCCTAAGTTACTAAAAATAACTAGTAAAAAGATAAAAATGAGTTTACACCATGAATATGGGTCAAACAACATATATTTTGGTCATAGTTGACTAATTGACTAAGTAGCTTATTTATTAGAGCTTATTTGATAAGTATAAAGTTTGTTTGGTAACTAAAAATAACTAATAAGTACCAAATAATAACAAATTGGACCAAATGGATTTTTGGGCCAAAAAGCCCATGGTTTTACTGTTGGGCCGAAGCCCATGGAGAAATATGTAGTTTTGACTTTTTGACCAAACGAACCTATTGAGGGAGTAAAATGATTTTTAGTAACGCGTCGATATATACGTTATAACTAAAAATGTGTTTTGGGTTAAAAATGGAAATTGGGCTTATTTGAGAAGTTTCGGCCCAATGAGTCATAAAAATGATAAAATTTACTTTTGGAATATTTTCCGACTCGCCGAAGTTAATAATGTTTAACGAAGCGATGAAAATAACGATAACTATTTTTGGACTCGTTTTGAGACGTTTAGTCTCCGAAAGGGTAAAAATTGACATTTTTACTAAATTTACATTGAGATTGACTTTGTTGACTTTTTGACGAAATATTGACTTTGTGTCGAAATCTAGTGTTAATACTTAAAAATGAAGTTAACGAATAATATAACTACGAAAGTATTCACGACACTTAATATATACATATCACTAAAGTATTTTTGCACTCGAAACTAATTAGTGAAATGTTTGAGTAAAACTTGCAACATTTGAGATAAATGGAAACGTTGTATAAACGAATGGGTCATGCCCAAATTTTCTAAAAACCCAACACTTAGAATATTTTTGTAAAAATTCATAACTTAAGTAAACTTTATGGAATTACTTAACAAAACTTGTTTTCTTATAATAAAAGTTGCAACAAAAATAATAAACGATGTTTCTAAATATAATAATTTTCTACTAACTATATTCTATTAATCATTCTTCAAAAACTTATTTAAATAATCTCCATTAATTAAATATATGAGAAATCAACTTATATATATATATATATATATATATATATATATATATATATATATATATATATATATATATATATATATATATATATATATATATATATATATATATATATATAACACTTGTACATTTAAATCGCGAATACTAGCACGGATGTTCCGTTACGTATTCCCACCATGCACTTTCACCATGAGCTACCCCCAAGAGTTACAATAATAAATCGTTTCGAAATATATTTTACCACACAGCAAGCAAGAAATACACGAACACCGGTCAAACGTAAAACTTTTCAAATATAATAAAGACACATGAGACACGAACGCTTTGCTAAGACTTACCGTACTGATTTAGGGTGCTGATCGGCGCGATTGCATTATTTTGATTTATTTGCTGATTTGCTGATATTGAAAGGTGAGTTTATAGCCCCATTTTTTATACGATTTTTGCTTTATAAGCTTGGGGTGAGAAACATGCAAATTCCTGTTTGGGAAGCCGTTTGTTATAAATAGATCTATTGGGAGTGACGTCCCCGTTCGATTGGCTCGGCATAGCCAAGGCGAACGTATACCAAGTCGGGTTTTTGGCCGAGTGTCGGCTTGGAAGATCCGGCAACGGTGGGTCGCTGGTGGTTTTTTGTCGGCCGGTTAAAGTAGGGTGGAAGAGGCGGTTTGCAAATGAGGAGAGAAGATAATATTGTGGCGTCATAAGCTATGAAAAAAAAGGGTGTGGAAGATTTTTATTAGGGTTGAAGGGATAAGGGAGTGATAAATACCCAATTTACCCTTTTGACTATATTATTATTATTCTTTTTTTCTTTTTTTTGTTTTAAATATACTGCAACTTGTCCTCCTCCTATTGGTTCTAGAAGGGATATTACTTTTACAACTTTAACTTTGATCTTATTTGATCTCAATTATATATATATATATATATATATATATATATATATATATATATATATATATATATATATATATATATATATATATATATATATATATATATATATATATATTATATATCGTTTCGAAATATATTTTACCACACACCAAGCAAGAAATACACGAGCACAGGTCAAACGTAAAACTTTTCAAATATAATAAAGACACATGAGACACGAACGCTTTGCTAAGACTTACCGTACTGATTTAGGGTGCTGATCGGCGCGGTTGCATTATTTTGATTTATTTGCTGATTTGCTGATATTGAAAGGTGAGTTTTGATGAACTCAAATAAGTACATTTTATTACTATCATTTATCCTATTAATTTGACTTGTTTTACTATATTATGTATGAGGATTGATACTTAATTTTTTACTTTTGTAATTCTCAGGTAAAAACAAGCATTTGGTGAAACTTAGCGATTATGGACTAATAATGGAGCAAAACGTACATAAAGTGGAAGTCTACTGATATGGACAAGATCAAGTCAATTCTGCTCCAGATGCGCCGCATCTCACTATCAACATGCGCCGCATCTCTATCAAGATATCACCAGATACGATCCAAGATACAAGCGGACATGCGCCGCATCTAATAAAGAGTTACGCCGCATCTTCTGGCGGTGTACGAATATTCCTGAATATTATAATCTTGGACCCCACGCGAAGTTAAGTACATGCGCCGCATCTACTTAAGTAGATGCGCCGCATCTTCCCTCAGACACAAACTATAAATACCCCGTAGACCAGACGCATTAAAAAGATTCGGAAGTTCGAAAACCTAAAGACCGAACAGAAGAGAAGGACGAATTCAGTCAAGAGGCAGCACAAGACACACCCAAATCGAAGATACAAGAGCTGTAAGAAGGTGCTGCATGTATTTAATTCATTAAGTAGTTTTGTTTTATTGTTTTAGCAAACTTTAATTCATCAGGATTGGTGGCTTGTGTAATGTGACAACGGAAAGATTGCACTCCCTTTAATACTTGCTTTCCCATCAATTAAAGTTTATATGTTGATGTCTTTGGTTACTACTTATTAGTGCATTGACCACCTCTGTGTTTATTAGTGGCTTGCGGGCACCCGACTGCGGGACAAGGTGTGGCTCCCACGGTTGTTTCTAAATTGATCACTTAGGAATAACTTTTAGACATAAGTCGTCATTAAGGGTTTACTCGCCGATAAGAATAGGACCAACGAGAAAGGGTTAATTACATACACTTCATATAAAGCTATCAATAAAACAAGTGACAATCTACTTAATCATAAGGACAGCCCTCTTATTGTCTCTAGTATCTATCTGTGTACGTGTGTGCTACTTGCTGATTCGTGCCTATTTGTTTATTTTATTATTTAATTGCAAACAAAACTGTGCCAGTCTCTCAGGCTGAAACCCCCTTGCGTTAGGATATTAAAATACTGATTAGAATAACGAGATTATACGTTCCACTCTTAGTGATCGACACTCTACTTACCATTATCTTCATACTGACCGGGTACACTGCTCGTTAAGTGTGTGTGTTATTGATAAGTCGGCTAAATATAAATTTAAAACTTGAGTAGGCATTAAAACTGCTAAACCGCAACGACACATCACGCGCATCAAGTTTTTTTGGCGCCGTTGCCGGGGAGTGAATTGTTATTATCTGTTAATTTGATTAGTATTTTAATTAGGTTTTTCTTTTTGTTAGATTAAATTGCATCATTGTACTATTTTGCATATTTGTTGTATTGTGTGTTATTTGTTTGCTTTTGTTTTTATTTTTGTGTGTTTTATTTTTTTTGTTTCGTGTGTTTAATTTTTATTTTTATTTTTCGTATTTTTCTGTTCTGCTATCGTTGTACTGTGCTAAATCAAACGATACGGCGCATCTGATCTCTCAGATACGGCGTATTGCGTTTATTTTTTTTATATACAACGCGTTTAATTAATTCGATACGACGCATCTTTTCCCCAAGATACGGCGTATCTGTTTTTAACAAGAAAATTTTTCTAAGCGATAAAGTAATACGACGCATCTGCTTTTGTAGATACGGCGTATCTGTTTTGATAAAAAATTTTTTCTAAACGTTAACGCCATACGACGCATCTGCTTTCGCAGATACGGCGTATCTATTATTTTAATTAAAAACAGTTTGCGAATTATTAAACAAATACGGCGTATCGATTTCCGTCGATACGGCGCATCTTACTGAATCAAAAATCTTTTATTTTTTAAACGTAACGAAAATACGGCGCATTAACTTTTGTTAATACGACGAATATAATTTGATAAATATAGTTGATTTTTGATATTTACCTTGATCGGTCAGCTACTCTCGTGTGCAAGTTGTTTATTTTCAGGATAAATGATGACTCGAGCATCACCAAGAAAGATTACATTCTGAACCAAACCAAGAGAGGTTAGCTGGAGTTACCGAACATAAGACGACACGAGTGGAGGATAACTCAGTACTGGTAACATTGAACTTCTTAAATTCTTGAAATAGAATCCCAGGTAAACTCTACGATAATTCAACTGCCCAAAGGAAAGTTCTCTACACTATGATCTCAGTTTTATTATCCTTATTATACGTCTGATTCAATTCGTAATCTTAATTTTGTATGCTCAAAAACGATATTTGTTCCTAACCTCGGAATAAATCCTTATCCACTAAACAATAAGATTACGATTATTAATGAAACGTTTATGCCTATTACTCTTATTTTGAATTCATCTTTATGGTGTGCCCTTTTTACCCAAATTTGATGTATAAGGAACTGTGTTGCGGAGGCCAAGGTACGTTCTTCATTTAAATTTCGTTAACTAACATAGAGATACGGCGGATCTAAATATCCGAAGCGCCGTATCCCTGACCAACTAGGACTTATTGACTAGTCAACGGAATTAACTAGATACGGCGCATCCCAATTTTCTAATACGGCGCATCGTGTCGCCTTATAAATACGACGGGAATACGCCGCATAAATACACACAGTTAAAAACACGCACTAAAATTATACTCAAAATCCGATCATCTTTCTTCAATCCGCCTTTAATCCGAGCATTAATCCTTCTCCTAATCACGAATACTAAGGTAATTGTTACATTTCGATTTAATTTTGATTAATACGAAAATTAGGGTTTATAGGATTGAATCGATTCGCGCTTAAACGATATAGGGATATGATTAGAACCTGGAATTAATTATTTCCCCTAAGTTAATTTTAGATTTGGACATCGAATTTGGCACTAATTGAATCGACCGAAAATTTAGGTTTTGGGTTTGATTTTGAATATTTAGCGGGAAGGTAAATTAGCTGTGGTTGATTGAACTGATATAAGGAGAATATTATACTGTGATATTTAGTGGAAGTTTACGTCACGGATACGGATTCTTGAAAAACGTGCCTAACCCTTTATTTTATGCTGATATGCTTTTAGATGCGGCGCATCTAGGTTGATTAATGCGGCGTAACGACCTATTTCAAAATTGCTAAAATTTTAGATACGCCGTATTGATTAATCTAGATACGACGCATCTCAATACGCCGTATCTGTTGTCTTGCACTGCATCTCTTATACTTAATATAGATACGCCGCATTGATTTAATCAAATGCGCCGTATCTACCTTTCTTGCAGACTGTTTACTGACTTTGAATGTTTATTTCAGATGACACTACCAGATATCGCACAAAGGCACCAATGGTTACGATTCGAGAACATGGGACTTACTGATGGCACTCTAGAGGATTATTTGCATAGGCTTGACTCAGTTTACTTCAAGAAAATATTTAGAGTCCAGGTTCTGAATTTTGACGATGTGGGATTGATCGGTGGTGGACATGCAGCTGCGAGCTTACAGCGTCGTATGGAGATGGTTGTTGTTGGAGGTGATGATGAGGTGGAGTTCAGGTCTAGTGCTTGGGAGCGACTGTTTAGGGTTGACGAGCCTCTGATTAGGGAGCTCATGCTGGAGTTCTTTAGCACTATTCATTACAGAGAGACGGATGTGGAGATTGATACAGCTGACACTCTGGTGTTCAGGTTAGGAGGTGTGCACAGGCAGATGTCGATGAGGCAGTTTATTTTAGCCTTGGGTCTACACACTGAGGAGGAGCTTGGATCTGCTGGGTTTGCCAGGTACTGGGCTGAGAGTTTACGGGTTGTCCCTGACAGAGGGGTATTCAGTGATTACTGGTTCAGGATTTCTTCGGGGGGCGACATCACTACTTCCACCCCCTCATATACTTTGATCAGGGAGCCGATGAGGAGGCTGTGTCACAGGCTGATTGCACTTACTATTGCTGGGAGGGGTCAGTCACCTGAAAAGGTGACCACTCTGGACCTCTTCCTACTTAGGAGCATGGATGAGGGGATGCCGGTGAACATCCCCCACTTTTTGGCACACTACCTCCACCGATCAGCTGCTGGGAGAGATCGGAGGAGCCACATGACTGGCGGGCATTTTGTTTCGAGGCTGGCCCGCCATTTTGGAGTTATTGGAGCAGAGATTCCAGCGGGGCTGGAGGTTGTGGTGGCTCGTCTCCCAGTTATCGACAGGGACTATTTGGTTAGACTGGCGATCTGCCAGGTGGCTGCTGGGGGCCACTTTTGGGCAGCATTAGGGCCCGCCAGAGCTGCAGGGGCGGAGGCGGAGCAGGGAGGACCTCAGGATCCTCCGGCTGCTGCTCCTGCCGACGAGGAGGTGCCACAGGCACCAGTACCCCCACGCACCGTGATTCAGAGACTCGACGCAGTCGAGGGAGAGGTGATGGTACTGAGGAGAGACTTAGAGTGGGTGGTCAGGAGTGTGAGCAGACTATTAGAGCATCAGGGTATCACCCACACCCGTCCTGATGGTACTGAGGTTACGGGAGTAGCACGTACGTACGAGCGCAGAGTCCGCCAGAGGACTGATGGAGCCAGCACTTCTGGGACCCATCCGGACGACACCTCTCACCCATGATCTTACCCTTTTGTTTTACTGATATTGTTCCACACATTATTATTATTTTTTTTTGGATTGTACTTATCGTTATTCTTATGCTTATGTTTAATGTTTCAGTTTATATTTCTTGTTATGTTTGACGAAGACTGGCATTAAGTTCAGCACGAGAGTACGAGAGGACGTATGAGATTAGACCGTGGAACAAGTCATTTTTGCAACAGACTGCTAACAGTCTGTTTGGTTACTACATGCGCCGTATCTGCTTAAACAGATGCGACGCATCCTATCCTTTATTTTGTTTTATTTTCAGTCCAGGCCGCACGAAGATACGGCGCATCTCAGTCCTGAGATGCGACGCATCCTCTGCAATGGTCATATCTTATTTTATTTTTCTGCATTTTTTATTTTTCGACTTTAAAACTATTTATCAGTTTATTTTAATGCGGCGCATCCCTGGTTAAGGATGCGGCGCATCTTTATTCTGATCCGTATTTATTCCAGGCTCGATACGGCGTATCTTCTTCAATAAGATACGGCGCATCGACTGACCTGATGATTTTCAGTTTTAATTATTTTTTTAGTTTTATTTTTCCTAACTACTAATGTATTATGCAAGTTGAACCTTTCTTATCTTAGGTGTGTTTTAAAAGTGTTGGTGGTATTATAGTTTCCTGGATTTCCTGTGGATAAATCAAGCATGAAGCTTTAACGTTCTAATCCACAAGAAAGATGATTTTTGCTCATATACAAATGGAGGATCATACCGAGCAAATCTCAGGGGAGTTTTTCCGTTCTAATTCTTTTTATTTCCAGTTTTTAACCTTTTATACAAACAACGAGGACGTTGTTTAACTTAAGTGGGGGGATAGGAGAATTAGAACACTTAACAATTACTTGTCCTAAACTTTTTCAAAAATTATGCTTAAAATGTGCTTAATATATCAAACTTAAAATTTTTTTAGCATGTTTTTGTTTAAGATCTAAGTTGCATAACTGCACACATGACGTTATTTTCAAAAATTGTGATTTTTCCAAAATTCACAAATCTATGAGTGTGCCGGTGACTTGTAAACTTTAGAACTTGGCTTGTATACTATTCGAGACCACCATAATGAGTATTATTTATATAATTGGAATGACTTGTCTAACTTGGTAAAATTCTAGGATTACACCCAAATAGCCTTTATATGTTATGTGTTATTGACTAACTACACTGGTTAGTTAACCCCCGTATAAACCCTTTTGTTACTCTCATTTTTAGAGTAAGATACCCCTAGAAAAACACTCAGAGTCATTCCTTTCGTTTCTTACACCTATGTTTAAAATGTTTCGTTACACCTTAAACCTTAGCCTACCCTGTAGATTAGAATCCGTGGTTGGTTAATTGCTATAGGCAGAGTGTGTTTCCTTACATTACCTGTGTTCGCGTGCGTAATTCATTATATATGGTTAGGTCGGGAAATTGCACAATGCAAATTGGAGTGAAAGTAAATATTGTATATTTTTGAGTTTATTTTTCGTGTGTTTACTACTTTCACTATTAGCGTTATTTCTGAAAGAATGAAAAGTATGAATAAAAATTATCCGGAAAGAAAGTTGTAGTGATGTGGTGAAATTTTACACATCTATGTTTATGTTTCAAAAAAAAAAAAAAAAAAAAAAAAAAAAAAAAAAAAAAAAAAAAAAAATCGAAAAAAAATGAGAAAAGAAAAAGAAAGAAAGAAAGAGTTGGATGTTTATTTTAAGCCAACGATGTAAAGTTATGTAAGTGGTCGATATCACCACTATTTGTTGTATTATATCTATGGATTGAATGGGAATTGGCAGTTATGGGAATGCCAATTAAGGATTATTCTTTGATTAAGATTTTGTTGAGTATAATTCGTGTCTACCTAAAGCGTGTGTTTCAAGTGTTAAAGCGTGAGTTATTCAATGATATGAGTCTTATTCATGGGATGGTTGGGATAGTGATTAACCACACTTAGGATTTTAATTTATTTGTTTTGTTTATTTTTTATTTTACACCAATTTATATCCAAATATTATCCATGCCCTATATTATTCTTTATCCAACCGAACCTTTGATTTATTGAGATTAGGGATTTGAGCAATCTTAAGTATCGTAGTCGTGGATTCGGCTATGTATTTATGATTTTGTCGCCCTTTTTGATATATTATTATTGGTGAAGTTTGGACCTATCTTTAGCCTATTCGAGTTAAGGATTTAAGCAATTGCAAGTATCGTGTTCGTGGATTCGATCATGTATTTGTGATTTTGTCGCCTTTTCTGGAATTTGAGATCGATAGTGAAATAAGAATAATTAACCCTTAAGCCTAAAAACCCTTTTTACCGCTTTAGACTTGTTATTCCTTAGCTTTAGTGGTGGAGATGTGTATACTTGCCAAGCTTATGATAGAATATTCGTCGCGACTGGACAGTTAAACGATTAGATTTGCTTTTATCGACTTATTTTATTTTACTTCTAATTCGTTAAGTGTTTAGTTGTGTGATTACGAAATAAACGAATACATGCTTAAATATAAAAATAAATCCTAACATCTTTTAGGATACATTTTCATGAGATTTAATCTAAGGTTTACTTGGGGACAAGTAAAGTTCAAGTGGGGGGATATTTGATGAACTCAAATAAGTACATTTTATTACTATCATTTATCCTATTAATTTGACTTGTTTTACTATATTATGTATGAGGATTGATACTTAATCGTTTACTTTTGTAATTCTCAGGTAAAAACAAGCATTTGGTGAAACTTGGCGATTTTGGACTAATAATGGAGCAAAACGTGCATAAAGTGGAAGTCTACTGACATGAAGAAGATCAAGACAAATCTGCTCCAGATGCGCCGCATCTCACTATCAACATGCGCCGCATCTCTATCAAGATATCACCAGATACGATCCAAGATACAAGAGGACATGCGCCGCATCTAATAAAGAGTTACGCCGCATCTTCTGGCGGTGTACGAATATTCCTGAATATTATAATCTTGGACCCCACGCGAAGTTAAGTACATGCGCCGCATCTACTTAAGTAGATGCGCCGCATCTTCCCTCAGACACAAACTATAAATACCCCGTAGACCAGACGCATTAAAAAGATTCGGAAGTTCGAAAACCTAAAGACCGAACAGAAGAGAAGGACGAATTCAGTCAAGAGGCAGCACAAGACACACCCAAATCGAAGATACAAGAGCTGTAAGAAGGTGCTGCATGTATTTAATTCATTAAGTAGTTTTGTTTTATTGTTTTAGCAAACTTTAATTCATCAGGATTGGTGGCTTGTGTAATGTGACAACGGAAAGATTGCACTCCCTTTAATACTTGCTTTCCCATCAATTAAAGTTTATATGTTGATGTCTTTGGTTACTACTTATTAGTGCATTGACCACCTCTGTGTTTATTAGTGGCTTGCGGGCACCCGACTGCGGGACAAGGTGTGGCTCCCACGGTTGTTTCTAAATTGATCACTTAGGAATAACTTTTAGACATAAGTCGTCATTAAGGGTTTACTCGCCGATAAGAATAGGACCAACGAGAAAGGGTTAATTACATACACTTCATATAAAGCTATCAATAAAACAAGTGACAATCTACTTAATCATAAGGACAGCCCTCTTATTGTCTCTAGTATCTATCTGTGTACGTGTGTGCTACTTGCTGATTCGTGCCTATTTGTTTATTTTATTATTTAATTGCAAACAAAACTGTGCCAGTCTCTCAGGCTGAAACCCCCTTGCGTTAGGATATTAAAATACTGATTAGAATAACGAGATTATACGTTCCACTCTTAGTGATCGACACTCTACTTACCATTATCTTCATACTGACCGGGTACACTGCTCGTTAAGTGTGTGTGTTATTGATAAGTCGGCTAAATATAAATTTAAAACTTGAGTAGGCATTAAAACTGCTAAACCGCAACGACACATCACGCGCATCAAGTTTATAGCCCCATATTTTATACGATTTTTGCTTTATAAGCTTGGGGTGAGAAACATGCAAAACTGTTTTCATGGACCAGAAATGAATTTGCTTTTGAGATCACACTAGTATGCAGAAACCTAAGTTTGCTGAATCTCATTTTGTGCCCACTATCATCTGCCGTTAATTCCTGTTTGGGAAGCCGTTTGTTATAAATAGATCTATTGGGAGTGACGTCCCCGTTCGATTGGCTCGGCATAGCCAAGGCAAACGTATACCAAGTCGGGTTTTTGGCCGAGTGTCTGGGGATTAACACTCGCGGGCACCCTTATTTATTTTGCTAACGCTAGTCATGCTGCATTGTCTTAGCATCGGTAGGATGAGGCTTAGTGTTTGCATAACGGATAGTGTGTATCTGCTGAATTGTTTTATGATATTGTTATTGGTCCATATGTGCTATTTATTTAAACCTATGAACTCACCAGCGTTAGCTGACTTTTAGCATGTTTTTCTCAGGAAACTGAGGTGCGTTTAACCGGGTGCAGTGCATGGCGTCGGTCACAATAAATGATGGAAATGTTTTTAATGCGTTTACTCTGACAATTGGACCTTTTTATTTTAATGGGCTTCATTTTCATCAAAATGGATTTTATGTAATGTTACATGACTTAACTTATGTAATATATTTTAAAACGGATTTTTAATCCGTTCCCTATATCTTGTGTTGCGATTTCAATCCAGTAGCACCCAAACTGTATGCTTCCGCGAATATTATGATTTTGGGGGTGTTACAGATTGGTATTCAGAGCCTAGGTTATAGAGAACGTGGTTTATAAAAACCTCAAACTATAACCGATTTTGAAAAACTTTCCATCATGACCGCCGGATGCCTGCCAGTTTAGCTTGCTATGATTTGAGCATTAGTTGCTTAATTGATTTGAGTGTTATTTGCTTTATTTGATTTGGCGTTATGGCATGCTATTTGAGCATTATACTAAGCACATATGATATAAGTAATTTCTATATACTTATACGTGTCGCACTATATTTGTCACAGACCATGTCTCTCCCATTCGGCATGGATGACCCACTGATGGAGGTTATTCGTGCTGCTGCTCAGCCATCCATTCCAGTTCAGCCTGTACACACCACTTCGGTATCCACCTCACCGTATTTGCACAGATCTACCACAGCACACCGTTCATCACCAGCTCAGTTGTACACCTTTACTCAGCATGATCTTGATGCTCCACCTGTCAGACGTCGGGCATCATATAGGCGAGTCCGTGGACGCCGTCTCCAGTTATCTTCTGTATTGACTTCATCTCTTAGTAGGACCCGTTATGGTTATATGGGTACTCCTGCTGACTCACCACCTCAGTCACCTGTACTATCTCCAAATGATTCCCCACCTAGTCAGAGATGTAGGAGATCAGTGGAGACTTATTCTGATGAGGACGAGGATCCAGTGGAGGATCCAGAGCAGGTTCAGGATGAGCCTACTCCTACTGTTGCTGCTGAGCATACTCCTATGGGTTTAGAGGATGATAGGGATAGGGATACTCCTATGGATGTAGATCAGGGCATGATGTCGAGGGATGGCAAGGGCATCATGGAGGATGTTCAGGGATTGTTTGAGGTTGGACAGAGCTCGAGAGATGCACAGTTTCAGGGTTTGTTTGAGATTGGACAGAGCTCGAGAGATGCACAGATTCAGGGTTTGGATGATAGTCAGTGGTTGGACATTGCTTGTGATGTTAGCACAGGTGTACGTGCAGCTAGCCGAGAGTACACACCGTCATCTCCTTCTTTTATACCACCATCTCCGATGCCTACCCCACTCCCATCACCAGTGGCTTCTCCATTAGCAAATCATGAGGAGCTTACTGAGATGGATCAGATCTGGATTCAGTTGACGAACCAGGCGAGCCTACTTGATATGCATTTTAATCAGCTTGGGAGATTGGAGCAGTCTGAGCGTATACAGACTATAGAGAGGCGGATTGGGACTATTGATCAGGCAGCTTGTGTTTTATTTGAGGAGTTGTATTCTGACCGTAGAGTGATGATTGGGTTGAGAGCTAGATTGGATGCTCTAGAGAGGTTACATGGCAGGGAGCTTAGAGGATTAGATTTTAGGGCCATTGGTTTAGGTAGAGGCCAGAGTAGGATATTGGGTATGATGAGACGAGCCAGAGGCGTTGACCGTATGTAGTGGCAGAGGATTTCGACTGCTGAGCATACCATTGGATCAGTGATGAGGGAGAACCAAGAGCTTAGAGACTGGGTAGCCCAGCTAGAGACCACTATTGGAGGATTGACCCGAGCATTTGAGGAGCTACGCATTGCTAGGACCGACCACTAGATGTAGTAGCAGTGATGATGTATTCCTAGAGTAGTAGTAGTGATGATGTATTCCTAGAGTAGTAGTAGTAATGATGTATTCCTAGAGTAGTAGTAGTGATGATGTATTCTTAGGACTATTAGTATTTCGGTAGTATCTTAGAACTAACTATTGACGAGCTTGAAATTTTGTGAACCTTTATCTTCTGATATATATATATATATATATATATATATATATATATATATATATATATATATATATATATATATATATATATATATATATATATATATATATATATATATATATATATATAACAAGCTTAGTCTTCCTATCCGATTATTCGTTTTTCCTCTGTGGTTGACTTTATTCTTGTATTTGTTTTCGCTATCCACGTATCGGTATGATTTATTTTCCTATAACCAAAAATCTCATTTATCGCCATCTTTTGTGATGCAGATAAATGGCACCTAAACGAAATTCAACCAGAGTCACACGAGGACGACCCGCTAACATACCTATTCAGACAAGGTCAGTAAAGGGAAGAACTACTGAGCCTGTTGCCCCGACCAGAGTCACACGAGGACGACCTGCTAACACACCGGTTCAGACAAGGTCAGTGAGGGGAATAACTATTGAGGATGTCTCCTCGACCAGAGTCGCACAAGACCAGACAACTGAGGATGTCGCACCAACCAGGGCCGCAGCTACTACCCCAGCGGTGAATCAAGCAACACTGGATCAACTAGTTGCTGATCGTGTGGCAGCCGCTCTCGCAGTTGTGACCAATTCGACCACCAACACCGGAACATCTAGGCCAGTGACCAACAGCCGAGGTGGTACTTACTCTGAGTTTCGAAAAATCATGGTTGGAGGATTTGGAGGAACAGAGGGAGCAGTTGGTTTGACTAGATGGATTGAGAAGCTTGAAACCGTGTTTCGTATCAGTGGATGTCATGAGAATGACAGAGTCAAGTTTGCATCATTCACTTTCATGGATTCCGCTTTGACCTGGTGGAACAACTACATGAAGTCTGCTAATATGGATGTTGCTTATGCTATGCTTTGGGAGGATTTTAAGGAACTAGTGATTAGGAAGTATTGCCCATGAAATGAGATTAAGAAGTTAGAAATTGAGTTTTGGAATTTGAAGGTGCAAAACAACAACATCGCTGCTTACAATTAGAGATTTCAGGAGTTGGCTTTGCTATGTCCGGAAATGGTTCGGACTGAAGCCAGATTGATTGAGAGGTATATCGGTGGTTTGCCGAAATCTATAAGAGGTGATGTGATTACCTCGAGGGCTGTAGATCTTCATGAGACCATGGAGACAGCAAACAAGTTAATGGATCAGGAACTGGAGGATATTCCAGAGAAGAGTACTGACCACAAAAAGAAGTGGGAAGATCACTCCAAGGGTAACAACAACAGCTCTCAGAACAAAAAGCAGAATGGAGGCAAGGTTTATGCAGTTGGTTCAGGAGACAAGAAGGGTTATGATAAGAATACGCCTTTTTGTAACCGCTGTAAATTACATCACAGGGGACAGTGCACTGTGAAGTGTAACAATTGCCAGAGTATAGGGCACTTGACAAAGAACTGTAGGGCAAGACCACTAGCCACCACACAAGTAGCACCACCCTACAATCGTAAGGCGGATGTCACCTGCTTTGGGTGTGGTGAAAAGGGTCATTATCGGAACGAGTGCAATAAGCCCCGAAATCAAGGAAACGGTGGTAGACCAGGGAACCATGTGGAAATGATTAACAATGGAAATCAGGGCAATGAAGGAAGAGCTCGTGGAAGAGTTTATGTTGTAGGCAGAAGGGAAGCCCAGGACGACCCGAATGTGGTGACGGGTACATTTCTTTTAAATAATCGTTATGCTTCAGTACTTTTCGATACGGGAGCAGATAGAAGCTTTGTATCGACCGCTTTTAGTCCTTTACTCGATATAGCCCCAACCACCTTAGATAATGCCTTTGACGTAGAATTAGCAAATGAAAACCTAGAAAGAGTAGGTACCATCATAAGGGGTTGCACTCTAAACTTGTTGAACCGTCCATTCAATATCGACTTAATGCCGGTAGAATTGGGTAGCTTCGACGTCATCATAGGGATGGATTGGCTATCAAAATATCATACCGTCATCATCTGTGATGAGAAGATCGTCAGAGTACCCTATGGGAATGAAGTTCTGATCATTGAAGGCAACCGCTCTGATCGTGCGCGTTCGTCAAGATTGAGCACCATCTCGTGTACGAAGGTGCAGAAGTACATCGAGAAGGGATGTTATCTCTTTTTAGATCATGTCACTGAAAAGAAAGAAAAGGAACCTGGAGAGAAAGGGTTGGAAGATGTGCCAATCGTAAGGGATTTTCCAAAAGTCTTTCCAGAAGACTTACCAGGACTTCCACCGACCAGACAAATCGAATTCCACATCGAATTAGTGCCAGGAGCCGCGCTTGTAGAGCGAGCCCCCTATCGTTTAGCACCCATGGAATTACAAGAATTGTCAGATCAATTAGCTGAATTATCTGGAAAAGGTTTCATTAGACCGAGTTCATCGCCTTGGGGAGCTCCTGTTTTGTTTGTTAAGAAGAAGGATGGATCCTTCAGGATGTGTATTGACTATCGGGAACTGAATAAGCTAACCATTAAGAATAGATACCCACTCCCGAGGATAGACGACTTATTCGATCAGTTGATAGGATCATCGGTTTATTCTAAGATAGACTTGAGATCCGGTTATCACCAGCTTAGGGTCCGGGAAGAGGATATCCCGAAGACCGCATTCCGAACCCGATATGGCCATTACGAATTCCAAGTTATGCCATTCGGTTTGACAAATACACCAGCAGTATTCATGGATCTCATGAATCGTGTGTGTAAGCCGTATTTGGATAAATTCGTGATAGTGTTCATTGACGATATCCTGATATACTCCAAGAATGAGCAAGAGCATGAGGAACATCTCAAGCTAATTCTGGAACTATTGAAAAAGGAAGAACTATATGCTAAGTTTTCGAAGTGTGAATTCTGGATATCGACCGTTCAGTTTCTTGGTCACGTGATAGATAAGCAAGGGATTCACGTAGATCCTGCTAAGATTGAGGCCATTAAGGATTGGGCAACGCCCACAACGCCAACGGAAATCCGACAATTTTTAGGACTTGCCGGCTATTACAGAAGATTTATAGAAGGTTTCTCTAAGATAGCTAAACCGTTGACGAAATTGACTCAAAAAAATGTGAAATATGACTGGGGAGATAAGGAGGAAGAAGCTTTTCAACTCCTTAAGGAAAGATTGTGTAGTGCGCCTATTTTAGCTTTACCCAAGGGTAGCGAAGATTTTGTTATGTATTGTGACGCATCACACAAAGGTTTGGGAGCTGTGTTGATGCAAAGAGAGAAGGTAATAGTATACGCTTCTCGATAGCTGAAAACCCATGAGAAAAACTACACAACCCATGACCTAGAATTAGGATCAGTCGTGTTTGCACTGAGGATTTGGAGACACTACCTTTATGGAACTAAGTGCGTAGTGTATACTGATCACAAGAGTCTATAGCATATATTGAACCAGAAGGAGCTGAACATGAGACAGCGCCGATGGTTGGAGTTGCTTAGTGACTATGATTGTGAGATCCGTTATCACCCAGGCAAGGAAAATGTTGTTGCCGACGCCCTTAGCAGAAAGGAGCGGATTAAACCCCTCAGGGTCAGATCGTTAGGGATGACGATCAGTTCGCCGCTTCCAGCAAAAATTCTTGAGGCTCAGGATGAGGCACTCAAAGAAGAAAACCGACCCAGTGAGAGGATTCACAGAATGCCAGAACTTGAGAACGGGTTAGTAAGAAGATCTGATGGGATTTTGCGTTATGGAGACAGGTATTGGATTCCACTGTGTGGAGGAATTCGTGATTTCATTATGCACGAATCACATAAGTCCAAGTACTCCATTCACCCAGGATCTGACAAGATGTATTTAGACCTGAAGAAGTTGTATTGGTGGCCAAACATGAAGGCCGATATAGCTGAATACGTCAGCAAGTGCTTAACGTGCTCGAAGGTCAAGGCTGAACACCAGAGACCGTCCGGTCTGCTTGTTCAACCTGAGATTCCGGAATGGAAATGGGAACGTATCACTATGGATTTTATAACGATGTTGCCTAAGACATCGAGTGGTTACGACACGATTTGGGTAATCGTGGACTGACTCACTAAATCAATGCATTTCCTCCCTATAAAAGAGAAAATCAGCATGGATAAACTCGCGCGTTTATATGTTAAGGAAATTGTTGCAAGGCATGGTGTGCCTGTTTCTATTATCTCTGATCGAGACAGTCGATTCACGTCTAATTTTTGGAAGTCGCTTCAGGATGCTTTAGGAACCAAACTCGATATTCGTACAGCATATCACCCTCAGACGGATGGTCAAAGTGAAAGGACCATTCAGAAATTAGAGGACATGTTAAGAGCCTGTGTGATTGATTTCGGGAACGGCTGGGATAGGCATTTGCCTTTAGTCGAATTTTCCTATAACAACAGCTATCACACAAGTATTAAGGCTGCACCGTATGAAGCACTTTATGGACGTAAGTGCAGATCGCCAATTTGTTGGGCAGAAGTTGGAGAAAGCCAGCTTACCGGGCCAGAACTAGTCCATGAGACTACTGAAAAGATTGTGCAGATCAAGAGCCGAATGCAGGCGGCTCGTGACCGTCAAAAGAGCTACGCCGACAAGAGGCGGAAACCCCTTGAGTTTCAAGTGGGAGATAAAGTAATGTTGAAAGTCTCGCCATGGAAAGGCGTGATCAAATTTGGTAAGCGTGGTAAGTTGAACCCTCGCTATATTGGACCTTTCGAAATTCTTGAAAGGATCGGGCCGGTAGCCTACCGACTCGAACTGCCATCAGAGCCCAGTGCTGTGCATAACGTTTTTCATGTCAGTAATTTGAAAAAGTGCTTATCGGATGAAAATGCCATTATTCCTTTGGATGAAATCCAGCTTGATGAGAGGTTAAATTTTATTGAAGAGCCGATTGAAATCATGGACCGGGAAGTGAAACGACTAAAGCAGAGTCGTATCAAAATTGTGAAGGTCTAATGGAACTCTCGCAGAGGCCCCGAATACACTTGGGAGCGAGAGGACGAAATAAAGCGAAAATACCCTCACCTCTTTTCAAAGCCGACGAGTAACGTAAATTGAAATCCGGGACGGATTTCCCGATTAGATGGGGAGACTGTGACCAATGGTAATTTTTACGTTGTTAATTAATATTATATGAGTGTTAATTATTTTTAAGCTAAGCATTTCTATGCGCATTGCATGTTTCTGAGTATTTTTAAGCATTTTCGGGAGCTGTCCCAGCATACTGTAGCTTACATTCATTGCAGAAAAAGTATATTTTTGTCAGTAAAGTTAAATTACCACATTTCTGATAGTTACTGACAAGTATTATAATTTACTGAGAGCTTTCTCGCATTTTTCTGAAAAACAACCGCACGCGCGTACCGACAGCACAGTACATATGGTAATAGTCAAATAAATATATTTTTGAGTCAGTAATGACATTTTATTATATTTCTGACGAAAACGTGGTTAAAAACTTTATTTTACGTTATCGGGTCCAAAAAGTCAAACCGGGACTTTACAGTAACATTTAAACTCAAACCGACACACTATACACCAAAGCGGGATAAAAACTATTTTTGCCCTCCCCAATTAAGCCATAGCCGGCCACATAAGCTCACAAAACTCACATGGGATAAAAATTCCTTATCTTAAATGCAATCTAATTTTTACTACAAATGGTGTGTTACTTTTGAGATTTCCACATTCTATCTTTTAATGTTACCAAGATTAGAAGCCATATTCACCATATTATTTTCCATTTCATACGCCTAACATAAACACACAAACATCATCTACCAAAAATTTTCACTTCAAGATCAAGATCATTTGGTGTTTACATAAAGTCTTTGGGTAATTTGGAGCTTGGTTTGGGTAAAATTAGTGAAGCTTTGGGTGTTCTTGTCCTCCTATCCCACGTTAAACTCCAAGGATTTGTAAGAATTCATAAAACTTTTCTAATCTTGTTAATCTCTTGTTCATTTGGTGTATAATGATGTTTAAAAGTGTTAAATGTGTATATTTTGATAATATGATTAAAGCTAGGGTTTGATCTTTTAATTATGGTGCTCGACATTTTTGAAAGTTTATGAGTTAGTTTATAGATTTCTGGCTTGTGTGGTAAATATTGTTACATATAGTGCTTATTTGATGATACAAACATTTGTTATGGTTTTTACACTAATTTAAGCACTATATTGATTTTTAGAGCACATATATGGTTCGGCCATAAAAATAAATATAAGATTATTGGGGTTTTGAAAAACATAAAATTTTGGCTCAAGTGGTGAAATGGTGGAAAAATACAATTGAGTGTTTATTTGGAATGGATTGAAAATAAGCCCTAAGTTACTAAAAATAACTAGTAAAAAGATAAAAATGAGTTGACACCATGAATATGGGTCGAACAATATATGTTTTGGTCATAGTTGACTAATTGACTAAGTAGCTTATTTATTAGAGCTTATTTGATAAGTATAAAGTTTGTTTGGTAACTAAAAATAACTAATAAGTACCAAATATTAACAAATTGGACCAAACTAATTTTTGGGCCAAAAAGCCCATGGTTTTACTGTTGGGCCGAAGCCCATGGAGAAATATGAAGTTAACGAATAATATAACTACGAAAGTATTCACGACACTTAATATATACATATCACTAAAGTATTTTTGCACTCGAAACTAATTAGTGAAATGTTTGAGTAAAAGTTGCAACATTTGAGATAAATGGAAACGTTGTATAAACGAATGGGTCATGCCCAAATTTTCTAAAAACCCAACACTTAGAATATTTTTGTAAAAATTCATAACTTAAGTAAACTTTATGGAATTACTTAACAAAACTTGTTTTCTTATAATAAAAGTTGCAACAAAAATAATAAACGATGTTTCTAAATATAATAATTTTTCACTAACTATATTCTATTAATCATTCTTCAAAAACTTATTTAATTAATCTCCATTAATTAAATATATGAGAAATCAACTTATAATATATATATATATATATATATATATATATATATATATATATATATATATATATATATATATATATATATATATATATATATATATATATAGGGGAGGGTTAATGTGAGATCAAGCTTAAAGTTCTAAAAGTAAGACCCAATATGGACCGTTAGATCTATTAATTTGTGATAGATGAGATTAACATTAAATTAGTGGCATTAAATTAATTAAATAGAGTTTCAAGGGTATTTTAGATAATTCAAATCCAAATGTGGTCAACTTTTTTTGAATTTTTGGCTTTTAATTTTATACAAGTGCACCTTTTTTTTTACATAACGTGATAATCAGGTACATAAAAAATATATTTAGATTAACAAATACACGAGACCACAGTACATCTATTGGTACATCAGGTACATTAACAAATTTATTTATATTTACATTAACAAATACACGATGGACCACCAGCTAAATTTACTAATACATCATGTATCTCCTGCTACAAAACTCAAAATCAAGAAACCATTTGAAACACAACCACAGGAATGTATCTCCTGCTACACTCGAGATCAAGAAACCATTTGATACACTAGAACTGACACCTTTTTACCCCATATGTATCAACTTGAAATCCGGTACACCGGGTATTTCATGGTTTTGGGTATCACCTGCTACACCGAATATATCGTGTTAGCAGCTGGTTGTGGTACACCAAATATACAACCTGCTACAATGAATACATCAAATATATAATCTCCTGAACAAACTCTCTCAACTCCTCCGTGACTCCAAACCTCTCCAAATCCACCATCGAATGCACCACCTTCTCAACCACCGCCTCATCACCGCCGCCAGCAAGTGACGTAATAGTAGTGACCGGAATCTGAGACTTAATTTGATCGGCAAGTTTAATAGCTTCAGTTTTACACAAATTAGCTTTATTAACGGCTTCGATAGCGATTTCTTTAGATCTGTTTGGATCGGGTTAAAGCTTTGGAAATGAGGTCTGAGAGATTTGGGGAACCGATTGTGAGGTTCGATGATGGTGGTGAGGGTTTAAGTGAGATGGGATTTGGCGGTGGTGGTAGCAAAAGGGGCGGCTGATATTAGATTTAGGGTTAGGGTTGGTGGCAGAAAAGGAGATGGGAAGAAGGAGACATGTGTGGGAGGAGAGCAGATCTGGTTTAATAATATGACACATGAGATATGGTGGTTTATGATTCTGGTGATATGGGTGCGTGGAGAGCAGAACCGTTCGAGACCCACATACACAACAGACCTTGGTTAATATTTTTCTTGGTTATTTGACGATGGCTAGGGTCTCGGTATAGGGTTTTAGTCGGCTTGGAAGATCCGGCAACGGTGGGTCGCTGGTGGTTTTTTGTCGGCCGGTTAAAGTAGGGTGGAAGAGGCGGTTTGCAAATGAGGAGAGAAGATAATATTGTGGCGTCATAAACTATGAAAAAAAAAGGGTGGGGAAGATTTTTATTAGGGTTGAAGGGATAAGGGAGTGATAAATACCCAATTTACCCTTTTGACTATATTATTATTATTCTTTTTTTCTTTTTTGTGTTTTAAATATACTGCAACTTGTCCTCCTCCTATTGGTTCTTGAAGGGATATTACTTTTACAACTTTAACTTTGATCTTATTTGATCTCAATTACAATAATAAATCGTTTCGAAATATATTTTACCACACAGCAAGCAAGAAATACACGAGCACAGGTCAAACGTAAAACTTTTCAAATAAAATAAAGACACATGAGACACGAACGTTTTGCTAAGACTTACCGTACTGATTTAGGGTGCTGATCGGCGCGGTTGCATTATTTTGATTTATTTGCTGATTTGCTGTTATTGAAAGGTGAGTTTATAGCCCCATATTTTATACGATTTTTGCTTTATAAGCTTGGGGTGAGAAACATGCAAATTCCTGTTTGGGAAGCCGTTTGTTATAAATAGATCTATTGGGAGTGACGTCCCCGTTCGATTGGCTCGGCATAGCCAAGGCGAACGTATACCAAGTCGGGTTTTTGGCCGAGTGTCTGGGGATTAACACTCGCGGGCACCCTTATTTATTTTGCTAACGCTAGTCGTGCTGCATTGTCTTAGCATCGGTAGGATGAGGCTTAGTGTTTGCATAACGAATAGTGTGTATCTGCTGAATTGTTTTATGATATTGCTATTGGTCCATATGTGCTATTTATTTAAACCTATGAACTCACCAGCGTTAGCTGACTTTTAGCATGTTTTTCTCAGGAAACTGAGGTGCGTTTAGCCGGGCGCAGTGCATGGCGTCGGTCACAATAAATGATGGAAATGTTTTTAATGTGTTTACTCTGACAATTGGACCTTTTTATTTTAATGGGCTTCATTTTCATCAAAATGGATTTTATGTAATGTTACATGACTTAACTCATGTAATATATTTTAAAACGGATTTTTAATCCGTTCCCTATATCCTGTGTTGTGATTTCAATCCAGTAGCACCCAAACTGTATGCTTCCGCCAATATTATGATTTTGGGGGTGTTATAGTGGTCGCGGCGGTTTCAAACGGTCTACAGTCGTGGAGTGAACTCCAGCGACTTACCTAATCGTTGATGTACTTTGGTAGATCTTGTAACACTGGTACAGAAAGTGGCTTTCGTCACACCAAAAATGCGTGACTATATGCATATAGTCACACACATTTTTTTGGGTGTGTGTGACGAAAAGTCGCGCCACCGTAGGTAGCATATGGTCACATTGTTTAGTTTGTGACCGTTTTCATTGAAAAAGTGTGACCAAAACCCGAATATGTGTGATGAATTAGGCACAAGTTTTGTTGGATTTATCAGTATGTGTGACTATTTCACATCCTATGGCCACATGAATATATAATAAATGTGACGTTTTTTGATGATTTAGTCACACAACGTGTGTTGTTTTTTTCGAGTTAGTCATATACAATTTAAAAAACAGTGGCCAAAAGTGTTAATAAGTGTGACCATATGCTGTTTAAAGTGAAGAAATGTGTATTTTGTGTGACTATTGATCATCCAATGGTCACATAAATTTTTAGTTTGTGTGGCCTTTTGTAATATTTAGTCACACAAACCATGTTTGTTTTGAGTATTTAGTCACATACAATTAAGCATAAAGTGGCCAAAAGTGTTTATAAGTGTGACCATATGATGTTAGGGTTTAGAGTTTAAATAATGTGTGACAAACTTGAGTATATGATTTAGCCATATACACAATTACTTCGTATGACCAAATATGGACTTGGTCACACTTTTTAATTGCGTGACATATATTTGTCACATATGTATATACATAGTGTGACTAATGTTTCAAACTTATTTGTATCCGTCACACGTCCCAAATTACAAGTGACTAAAAAATCAAATTTTTTTTACCAGATACGTATAGTCACGAAAATATTCAAATGTGTAGCTGTAGCCTCAGTTGTAATTCCGAAATGGTCACACAAGTCGGATCAAGTGTGGCTGTTTATTTTATTCTGGTACATTTAGTCACACAAATAAATTATTATGTGGCCGTTCAAAATACTAAATGTGTGACCGTAGGCCAAATCTGTACTAGTGTAAGCCCTCTCGGGGGTATCCGATTTAGGAACGGCCTTGGTAAGGATTAGAGAAAGTTTTCACACTATGCTGTTAACAATCTCGAAGTCCAAACCTGTAAGTACCGGATGTTTTATTGCTAACTGTCGTATGCAGGAATCCCTGGCGGTTGCAGATGATTGTAGAAAAGATGTCGATTCATCACCCCATGCTCACACTTCATCATCATAATCCAATAAATCATGATAAATGAAAGCCTTTCAACACCGCTTCCGTTATTCTGAGGCAGAATATCATGATCCAAAAAAGTGTGAGCATACCGGTCCAATGATCACTTTATCACAAGGATGCAACAATACAAAGAGAATGACACACAAACTACCAAATCTGATGACCACAATGAATGCTCAACGATCACACTTACCAAAGGAACATTCATCAGAAGATCACGACTTAAAGAACAAAACTTTCCAATTATGAATAATCAAAGACTACGAGCTTGGAAATTGGGCTTATTGGAATGCTAGAACTCAAATTGTAATTTCCAGGGTGATCTCCCTTAGGGGGAGAGTGTTAGGAATATAAATATTCACATGAAAGACTCGGTCACTAATCGGTCGAAACCAACGTGTAATTTATTTCCAAGGAATTCAAGGCAAGTTGTAATCCCGGGTCGTTATCCCCAACGAAGGATGAATTGAATTGGTGATCTCGATTCGTGAATACGTGTTTGAATAGTGGAAACAAGGAGATTTTGGGTTTTTTAAGCTAAGATAAGTGTACATAAATTAAAAAAGACTAAATATATAAGGAAAACGATAATCTAACGTGTGCGTAATTAAAAACGTAAAGGAAATCTGAAAACGCGTTTAAACCGGTAAAACCCGAACTTAAAAACGTCAAATTAATGAAATATAAACTCTACGGGTACAAATATATTTTTCCTAAGTTCTATTTATTAAAAGAAAATTTTACAAAAAAGAATTATATTTTTTTAATTTATTTTATTTTCTATGAATTAAAAACTATTAGAAACTAATTAAATGATTTAAAAATTGTAAATGATTATGGAAAAATATGAAAATTTGCAGATAAATCTAAAATAAAACTAAGAAGCTAGGAAAAATGAAATAAGAACTTTGTTCACCCCAAATAAGCAGAATGGGCTAATAAGCAGTTGCAAATAAGCTCTAAAATAAGCCAAACAGTGCCAAAAATTATCAAAAGCTCAGTAATGGATCAAAATACTGTTTTAAGCTAAAAACTACTAAATAAGACCAAAGAAGCTTCTCAGAATAAGCTAAAAAAGCACTAGTGCAGTAGCTAATTAGAACAATAACAAATGGTCAATCAGCCCAATTTGAGCTGATCTAGAAGCTAGTAAAAAGCTTATTGGGGAATTCTAAAGGCAAATCCTAAAAGCTGATACTACTGACTACCTTCAAACTTAAAATGCCCAAATTCTAACATCAATAGCTACTTCAAAAGTGCCTAAAAACAGATGATCATGGGAAATAAAATAGTGCAGGCCTGAGAACAATTCCACTAAAGCTACTTGCAGACTAAAAATAGGCTATCTAATTAGCTATGAAATGGAAACTAAGCTTAGAATCTAAAAACTAGCACTACTAACTACTGAGAAAACTGATTTTCAAGCAAATAGAAAAAAGGAATAAGCATAAAAAGGGAAATACAGAAGCTATGTTGAGCAGATCTGGTGTGCATATTTGCAAACTAAACTCTGATGCAGCAGTATAAGGAATATGACCAAAACTCTATCAAAACTTAATGAAACAGTGGCAATTAGTAAACACACTCTTAATCCACTAATGGGAACAACAAAAAAAAGACAAAAGTACTATCCCTAATAAGCTCAGCTTAAACTGAGCTTATGAGAGCTGTTATTAACTTAACATTGCACCTATAAGCCAAAACCTCAAAATGAATAAGAATCACTTAAGTCCTACTGAAATATGTTTAAACAAACTTAATTAAACTAGATTAAAACTTAGTAACTAGCAAATGAACAGTGGGTCATGGTTTTGACCCGTAATCCCAAACAGTCCTTTTGGACTAACTGTTTTGTAAATTGAACTAAGCAAAACCAATCTAAGCTGAGCTAGAGGAACTAGGATATTAAACTAACTTGAGTAAGCACAAACAAGTGAAATTAAACTGAAATCAAACACTGAATTAAGCTGATAAGAAATTTGACTATTGTTGACTTTTTGAGCTATTTAGAAATTAAAATAGGTTAAGCAACAGGAAACTAGCAATAAGCTGACTGGGCATTATATAAGCTAAAGGGAACAGAGCAAAGGCTTGGAATTCTTAAACAACAACTGATTCGAATTAATAACTGAATTAACATTAACTTGAATAACAACTGGTTTAGTACAATACTTGTGAACTTAAACTTAAACTGAAATTAAGGTTACAATAGACTGAATTTAAGGTAAACAATAAGCTTATCTAATTTTTGCTACATTACACTACTCCTAATTACTAACTAAAATCTAACACACTTCTTCTGTGGGCTGTGGAGGGCTTTATACCCATCCAAAAGTCTCTCTCTGCTTCCCTCAGCTAATCCCACCCATCCAATTAGCTTCAATAAATCCTAGCCCTTCATCTCCATTTTGGCGGGAAAATTAGTGAGTGGGTTAATTGGAATTCCCACGTGGGATTGGTATTCACGTGAAGGTGGATTGTACTAGCTATAGGAGGGGGGAGGTTGAGTGTGGCAGAGGAGAGGCGTGGGAACATTTTTTTCTGGGTCAGCTTTTGGGGAAATAGGGGAGCGGTTTTTAGTGGTAATGGTTTGGAGATGGTGGTTTTGACTTTGGGAGTTGACCAGGGATTTAACTAAACAAAGAACGGGGTAAGGGTTTAATTTTGTGGAGTTGGGCTTTTGAATAGAAATTGGGCTGGGTTTAATGTGTTGGGTTTTATCTGTTTTGGGATAAGGGGTAGGATTATTTAGAAATGGAATTGGTTTAATGTTAGGGACCAAATGTGTAAAATCTGAAAGTTGAGGGACCAAATTTGTCATATGTGCAAAAATAATTCCAAGGGCCACTCTTGACAACTTGGTATTCTTGAAGGTTGATTTTGACATCTTTTGATCATAAATGTGGTCCAAACTCGTAAATTTCTTCCCCGTCCTCGGCTTTTCACGAATTTCCAATCTTGTGCTCGGTTTTGTCCATTTTTGCCCTGTTTTCGATCCTTTTGTACCTGAAACACATAAAAACACAAACCAAGAATATTTGCAACAATATTTGATCTATTAGGGTGTTTTTGGTCATTTTTGTGTCTAATACGGGCATAAAATGATGAGTATTTACACACTCATCAATCCCCCACACTAAACTATTGCTAGTCCCTAGTAATCCGATCATATAAAGTAATGAAAGATCAAAAGAATACCAAACATACCCCGTTACGATTTTTTTATTTAATGCAAGAAATTTAAACTAGAACAAAAAAAAGATAACATGCTTGATTTTCAAAAATGGCATCATGGAACGAGATTCACACAAAATGGGTGTCTTCAGGGAATTGTAATCGTCATCCTCTTTTTTATACTCCCAACTAAGCTTAAACTCAATGTGCAAATATTTTTGTAAAATGCCAACGCTACTTATACTAATAATCTATGTAAGCTGAGACTTAACTTTTCACTCCCATATTTATTCAAGTTAGGTGACTGTGCTTGATTTTCAAAATTTTGATCACAAAAATCGACGTTTTTATAAGATTTTGACTAATACTAGTTGAAAGATAGATATAAAATTTACAACAAGCAAGTTTCAAAACTTATTGCATTTTGCAATATCATTCCATTTTATTTTATTTTTTTCTTTTCATTTTTTCATCATTTTTTTTTCTTTTTTTTTTTTTTTTTTTTTTTTTTTTTTACTTGTGCAACATAAACTAACGGAGTTTCACGGGAACCAAGACCTTACACCTTTCGGAAAAAAGGGTCCAAGGGCCGTTACAACGGAGAATTCCAAGACTCTAAACATTCCTAAAATGAGGATCCAAGGGTGTTAGACCAAGACCTCACACATTCCTGAATTAGAGGTCCAAGGGCCGGTGTAAGAGGGTAGCCAAGACCTAAACGCCTTCTGGAAATAAGGATCCAAGGGCCTATCTTGAACCGTAGCTTTTTTAGCACATACATTTATTACTTAACTTTTACATTACTATGACATATGCTTGTTCCGAAGTTTAAATAGATCTTTGAACTAGTATTTTTCAAAATCGTATGAAAAAATGATTTTGTGTGTTCAAATATTTGAAAGTAAGCACTAATTTATTCTGATTAAGAGCTTATGGGAGGAAAAGCCATAGATTACTTATATAAGCTCTAAAGAGAACCAACTACTCTAAGCTTAGCATTTTCATTTGCACAAATCGTAAAACCTTATCCATATTGTTAAGGAAGCAGCCAGATCAATACTCTGGCAGAGTCGGGATTCCCTTTGTTCTAACCTAATCAAGACTAAACACATCTTTTTTATTGTAATTTCTTATCTAAAAACGAAAAAAAAATTAAATTTTGGCCAAAACGGAGGTACTAGGGCACTAGAAGGTACATATGTGACAAAAATCGCGAGAATTCCCCCCCCCCCCCACACTTAGAATTGAATATTGCCCTCAATATTCAAAGTACCGGCTATTATGCCGACACTTAGAACGTAAAAAGGTAATACTAATAGCCAAGTGTGTGAAAGAATTCTCTATTTTCACAAACAGGATTAAAAAGATATCCCTAGATAATCGTTAGTAAAAAGATCGGATATCGGGCGGCTGGATTGAAAACAGGCGCATCAATCATCACGATCTAAGGGAAACCTACAAACAAGGGCAAACAACACACAAAACAAAGCACAGTAGAGGAATCCCCCCACACTTAGTGTCGGAAAATAGAAAGAAGTCAGAAACATGGGTTGTCACCCATGTGGTGCTAATGTTTTTGTTAACCGAGTCACTAGCTTGACTCGACCCCGAATTCATTTATTCTTGGGGGAGCATGTGGAAAAGAAAATCTCCATCGGACTTTCATTCAAGATGTTTGGATCAACATTGAATTTCTTGAAAGTTCCACTCCGATGAGATACACCCGGCTCAAAAGGATGATAAATGGAGATGCCGGGATCAAAAACTTTGGCCTCACTCCCGAAGGAGTGAACAAAAGGACAAGCTACCTTATAAGCACAGAAAGGTAGAAAAACTCGAACGACATATGTGACGTCAATATAATGGCGATCCTCAGACGGAAATGTCACATATGTCGGAGAAAGAATGTCTCTATGAATCACGGGATTGATATTTGATGTCATTTCATCAGGATTAGAAATAATAGAGTCCCTGACCTCATTGTTTTCTAACTCTTCATCAAAGAGAGGATTTATTTTGCTAGAAAAGTACTCATCATCAAATTCAAAAAGAGAATTCGAATAGACTTTGAGACTTTCATTTTGAACTTCCTCATCAGAAAGTGATTCGTCATCACTAGAGGAAGAATCATCGTTTGTATTGAAAAGTGGGTTAGAAAACGTCCCGGAAAAATCATCAGTAGTGTCAAGAGGATGATCACTACAAATAGACAAATCACATTCATTGTCGGATATATCCTCGGACTCACTTGGGATTGGGATAAGGTTCTCAGCACTAGACTTTATGAATTCGTCCGATTCCACTAGAACAAAAAGTGGAATTGGTTACACCAAATATGTGTGACGATATACATATAGTCACACATGGTTTTTTTCGTATGTGTGACTAAAGGTGGTGTGACCATAGGGTACCTACGGTCACATGTTTTGGTTCTTTTTAGTCTCACTTACAAAAGAGTAACCAAAACGTTAAAATGTGTGACTAAATAGGTACAATTTTAGTTGGATTAATCAGCTTTGTGTGACCAAAAACTCTTATAGTCACACGAAGCATTTTCTTTTTGTATATTTAGTCACATACAATTAACCATAAAGTGGCCAAAAGTGTTAATAAGTGTGACCATATGGTGTTGAAAGTGAAGAAATGTATGGTTTGTGTGACTATAGATCATCCAATTGCCACATAAATTTGGTTTTTGTGTGGCCTTTTGTACCATTTAGTCACACAAATCATGTTTCTTTTGGGTATTTAGTCACATACAATTAATCATAAAGTGGCCAAAAATGTGAATAAGTGTGACCATATGTTCTTTAAAGTTAAGAAATGTGTGGTTTGTGTGACTATTGATCATCCAATGGCCACATGAATTGTATGTTTGTGTGGCCTTTTGTTACATTTAGTCACACAAAACATTTTTCTTTTGGGTATTTAGTCACATACAATAAATCATAAAGTGGCCAAAAGTGTGAATAAGTGTGACCATATGGTGTTTAAAGTGAAGAAATGTGTGTTTTGTGTGACTATTGATCAACCAATGGCCACATGAATTTTATTTTTGTGTGGCCTTTTGTTACATTTAGTCACACAAAGCATTTTTCTTTTGGGTATTTAGTCACATACAATAAATCATAAAGTGGCCAAAAGTGTGAATAAGTGTGACCATATGGTGTTTAAAGTGAAGAAATGTGTGTTTTGTGTGACTATTGATCATCCAATGGCCACATGAATTTTATTTTTGTGTGGCCTTTTCTTACATTTAGTCACACAAAGCGTTTTTCTTTTGGGTATTTAGTCACATACAATAAATCATAAAGTGGCCAAAAGTGTGAATAAGTGTGACCATATGGTGTTTAAAGTGAAGAAATTTGTGGTTTGTGTGACTATTGATCATCCAATGGCCACATGAATTTTATTTTTTTGTGGCCTTTTGTTACATTTAGTCACACAAAGCATTTTTCTTTTGGGTATTTAGTCACATACAATAAATCATAAAGTGGCCAAAAGTGTGAATAAGTGTGACCATATGGTGTTTAAAGTGAAGAAATGTGTGTTTTGTGTGACTATTGATCATCCAATGGCCACATGAATTTTATTTTTGTGTGGCCTTTTGTTACATTTAGTCACACAAAGCATTTTTCTTTTGGGTATTTAGTCACATACAATAAATCATAAAGTGGCCAAAAGTGTGAATAAGTGTGACCATATGGTGTTTAAAGTGAAGAAATGTGTGTTTTGTGTGACTATTGATCATCCAATGGTCACATGAATTTTATTTTTGTGTGGCCTTTTGTTACATTTAGTCACACAAAGCGTTTTTCTTTTGGGTATTTAGTCACATACAATAAATCATAAAGTGGTCAAAAGTGTGAATAAGTGTGACCATATGGTGTTTAAAGTGAAGAAATTTGTGGTTTGTGTGACTATTGATCATCCAATGGCCACATGAATTGTATGTTTGTGTGGCCTTTTGTACCATTTAGTCACACATATCATGTTTCTTTTGGGTATTTAGTCACATACAATTAAGCATAAAGTGGCCAAAAGTGTGAATAAGTGTGACCATATGGTGTTTAAAGTGAAGAAATTTGTGGTTTGTGTGACTATTGATCATCCAATGGCCACATGAATTGTATGTTTGTGTGGCCTTTTGTACCATTTAGTCACACATATCATGTTTCTTTTGGGTATTTAGTCACATACAATTAAGCATAAAGTGGCCAAAAGTGTGAATAAGTGTGACCATATGGTGTTTAAAGTGAAGAAATTTGTGGTTTGTGTGACTATTGATCATCCAATGGCCACATGAATTGTATGTTTGTGTGGCCTTTTGTACCATTTAGTCACACAAATCATGTTTCTTTTAGGTATTTAGTCACATACAATTAATCATAAAGTGGCCAAAAGTGTTAATAAGTGTGACCATATGCCGTTTAAATTGAAGAAATTTGTATTTTGTGTGACTATTGATCATCAAATGGCAACATGAATTGTATGCGTGTGTGGCCTTTTGTAACATTTAGTCACACAACGAATTAATTAAACAGTGACCAACAGTGTTAATAATAGTGACTATATGCATCTTTTAGTCACATTTAAGAAATCAATATATATATATATAATTCAAATAAATTCAAATACAATAAAATTGGCGTAAAATTGGAATGTATATAAAATTGTAATGCCGTAATACCAACAGTGTTTTGATATATCAAAACAAATTCAAATACAATAAAATTGAAATGTATATAAAATTGTAATGCCGTAAATAATAAAATTCTCAATAATTTAACGACTTCTGAGTCTTGATCTTCTGAGCAACTTCACTTTTCATGGCTTCAATAGAGACGTAGTTGCGCTTCCCTGTTAATTTAGGTGGAACTTTGTTATGCTCACTAATCATTTGTATGGTACTTGGTGGTGTTGCTTGTAGGAAACAAAAAGCCGGGTGTATCAAATACTGAATTAAATATGAGAAATTATATATATATGTAGGTTGATAAAACACATGCATGTATGTACCTGATCTTCCAAAATCACTTGCTCCTTTGGCCATGCATAAAAACCACCTACTGCCTGCATAACTGTTTTGAAACCGTTACCTCCTACATCCGGTATGCAAGCTGCATCCTGAAAGGATTTATCAATAGACACTTTGTAGCAATCCTTGGGGAGTGGTTTGTTATGAAGCATTTGTTTTCCATCACTCTTGTATACGCGGCCCAAAGCAATAATAGTTGTTCTCTTTGAGTGCCACAGTTTGCACTTAATTGCCTAAAAAAATGATTTGTTGCATGTATGTATCAGAAATTAGTTAAACAAAATAATATATGAACATGTTTAAATACATACTTGTGGTAGTACTAGTAATGAAGAGTCATCTTCTTGTGATTGGGAAGCTTGACGTGCATCCTTTCGTTTTCCTCTAGTCGTTTTCTTAGATGCGACAGATTTAATAGTTACCTATACATATAAAACACAGTAAATAAGACATGCATGTAGATTTCAAAAATCACATGTGGAAGTTTTATTACTTACACTTGTTTCCTTTTCCTTTTCCAAAGTTGATAGTCCGTTAGACTTCTGAATGCTCGCAACTTTCTCACATCCAGAAACACGTGTTCCGGCATCCGCATCAGCACTGCTGTTTATATGATTAATGTTCACCGGAGACACCTGCAATATAAAGTGTTTAAGAAGACTGCAACAGTTTTTAAAAGGGTCAATAAAAGATGGAATGTTACTTCTGGTGGTGTCAATGGACTTGGCGTCAATGTTGACGTCAATGGAGTTGTTGCCAATGGAGTTGTTGCCAATGGAGTTGACGTCAATGGAGTTGATGCCAATGGAGTTGACGTTGAGTTCGACTGCCCCTTTTGTGCAGCCAATTGCTTCATCAAATCCTGGATTACCGCATCTTTTTCTGAAAGTTGGCGTCTCTCATTCTCAAGTTCACTTTGAAGTAACACCACTCTTTCATCAGATGGTTGTTTGTTTCGAGGCAGATCAAAATACCTCCTGTAGGTTACTCCACCTCCCACTCCTCTCGCATATCCTCCCTTTTCCTTACCTAATACAACTGTCATGGCATCACTGCCATGATCAACCTTCAAGGTTCCTTGTTTGATCTTGTCCTCCATTTCTTTCTGCACACACAATATGGGAAATAGGTTATTATATGTTGATCCCACTTTAATATAAGCAAGAAGACTTTTTAGCCCCACTATGAACATTATAATAAAATATGCAGTAAAACTTACAATTTTTTCTCCCACGGCTCTAGTATCATCATCGTAAAAATCTCCGTCTTTGTTCTTCCTTCCTGTCAACCACAGCGTGGTACGCGGTGGTTCTTCATCTGGTTCAATTTCTTTACGATCGATCTTATAAACATCAAATGCATACACACGTAAGATAAACCAATATAAACGCAAGTATGATGCTATTAAGTGCAAATGTTTCAAGTTACCATTTGATCTCTCACATGGGCGTATCCACCTCGTCCCATTCTATGCTGATAAAGAGACTTGGAACGCGCCACTTTTGTTGCAGCTGATTTCACCTTGCAACACAAAATCATAAGGCGTTTAGATGTAGTAATGTTGATATACTATAGAACTAATATATATGGAAACAGCAAATGCTTGAACTTGAATAAAAATTTACTAATTAACACCTTGTATTCATCGCTTTGTGTATAATTTACAAAATTGACCCAATCATCGGCTTTTACAATTGCATCATAGTTAGTCGGGACTTCATTTAGCTTAGAAGGTGTTTCTAGGTTGGGCAATATGTAGTTTTGTGTCAATTTCCTTCTGAAATTGCGTAGAAGTTGACCAAGACGATTCATTAACATCCTTCTGGCTGTCAAGTCAACATCAAAAAATCGCTGCAAAGATTAACACAATGTTCCTAATTAGTTGCACATATAACTTCAAACCCGCTGTCCCAAACACACATATAACTGCATAAACACAAAAATCACCACATGGCGCATACAAATGAACAAACACGAGCTAATAGCAACAATCAATGAGCCTAAACAACTTTGAACAAGAATCAAACAATATGAGTAGTGATCACTTAGCTTAATCAGCTGTGATGCTATGAGGGCAAGAAAAAGGTCAACATAAGTTTAGTAAATAAGCTATACAGTCCACAAAAAGCTTGGATCAAACAAGACAGCCAAAGACGCTTTCTAAAATACCAAATTACAAACTATGAGCTCAAGGTATGATCAAAATATGGGCTTATGAATCTAGGGTGAAAAAACCACTTGTTATGGGTTGCACACCAAACTTCAGATCATGAGGTCCATAAACTGGCAAATGAAAATTCATCAAATATCAGCTGTTTGGACAAGTTATGGGTTGCACAGGACATTCAAATGCCCCAACAGGCCACTTTGAGATTGATTCTAAGCAAGCACAGACAAAAACAGAGCAACACATACCAATTGAACACCTCAATTCACTTTCTTTACTATAACCAAATTCATATAATGAATTTCTTAGCTAACTACCGTAGTTGCATAGGAATATATACAAGACAAGAATTAAAAACACAACATAGACAAGAACCTTAACCATAATTTTCATTAATTATAATAATTCCATACATTGTTGATTAAACGATACTACATTGTTCATCACTACTTCAGTCTCCCCACTAAAATCGATGAGGTCCTCAATCACACGCCTTGCAAGTTGGTTGGGACCGTTTGGTGCTGCCATTGATAAAGATATTTGGTGTTATAGGATAATGATCGAAAACTTGTTGAAGAAGAGTGATATGGAAGGAGAATGGGGAAGAGTGATTTATATAGGGGACGTTTGTGGTGGAGATTAGAGGTGTGAACAGGGGCGTGATTAAAACTAGTGGTACGGGAACCATCATGACGTTTGGTTTTCAGACGGCGGTTATTTGATTGAGGAGAGACGTTACTTACTAGTTAGAGTATAAAGATGATGATGAAACACTATGGAAACCGTGTGTAAAAGTATAAGAAATGGCAAACTAAGTCCTCCTTCTTTCAAAGTATATATCACTATAGATTAGGGTTCTTGATCGGTTCGGTTATCGGGTTGGTCGATTAGTTCGGTTTTATTAAATGTGTTTTCTTTTTAATTCGGGTCGTTAAACACATTAACGTGTAAAGACATATGAAAACAGACGTAAACGGGCAAAAACGGACAAAAACGGAATAAACGGGAAGAAAACGTGTAAGCAAGTAAGAAAAGGTATGAAACGTTAGATAATGTACGATAATGTATAAAACAGACAAAACGGTATGAAAAATGAGGAAAATGTATAAAACATGTAGAAACGGTCTAAAACATGATTAAACGGGCGAGAACGTGTAAACACAGACTAAAACGTATAAAAACCGACTAAGAATTATAAGACGTAGGAAAACTGAGGAAAAAGTATGAAAAACATGAAAATGACAAAAACCTACGAAAACGGATAAAAACGTGTAGAGACGGAGTAATCCATGACAAAACGGGGGATAACGTGTAAACATGGACGAAAACGTGTACACACGGACGCAAACGTATCATATAACCTACAGATACCTTAACGACAGTATGACACAGTCTTCATCATAGTACATATGACTTTACTGATTTTATGGCCTCCGCAAATGTCAAAATTAACGTGCCCACCTTTAATAACTTTAACACACTTCATATAACCTTCACAATATAACTATACACATACCAAGTCTATGCAACCCATGGATGACCAGTGATAATGGCTAATTCACATGGTGGGTCATGGGTAGTAGGTTATAACTGGTCACATTCATTAATGGGTATTTGACATCATATGGGCATTGGGTTATAGTTGTTTAGGGTGTCATTTCAATGAATAGTACGTATGTATAATATTATGTTATCAAAAACCCGACCAAATGGTCAAGATGCTCTCTCCCTGAGATATTCCCGGGTCGTTTTAACTGAGCTAATGTAAAATATTGATCATGTTCGTTAAGTTAATAAATAAACGAACATAAACGAACTTTTACCAAACAAATTATGAAATGTTCAATGAACGTTCTGTTGATACAAAAGTTGGGCGTTCCTTAATTCCGTGCCAATCAGATCTTAATGCTTGAGACCTGTGCACTTAGAAAACAAAAAGACACCGTTAGGCTTATCGTGGGATTGTCTCCCACGATTATCCTCCGGCGTGAGAGTAAGTAATCGGTTTTTAGGGTTTAGTTGAAGAGTTAGGGTTTTGTAAGTCGTACCTTTAATGAGAGTCGAGAGACTCTTTATATACACACGAAACCCTAGTTGGTTTCGTGCTCCTCACTCCTTAGCGTATCCCGCATAGGTCGGTTTTGATACGTACCCCATAAATAAGAGATATCCTATCAAGACCATAAATAATTCCAGGTTTGGGCCAACGTAAGCCCAAACCGTTATCGTAATAGCCCATTCGTGCTGGGTTTGAGCCCATTCGTGATGGACTGGAGTCCATTCGTGTTGGACTTGAGTATGGGTCGGGTTCGTGGACCGAATACAGACTATACGTCATCACGTTCAGTTCGTTTACAGTCCTAGCTACTCACAGGATTCTAATAGGCCGGGAAATAGTAATTTGTAATTTAAAGCCTAGAAATGCAAAATAACTTTTCTTAAGTCCTAAATGACTAAAAATAATTTTAGGAAAAATAATTTTATTTTTTTGACTTTTATTTTATTTTTTAATAATTAAAAACTAATTTTAAGTAATTAAATGATAAAAAATAGTAAACTGATTAAGAATACACAAGAAAAATGTGCAATAACTACTTAAAGTATTTAAGTTTGAAATAAAAATAAAAGTGACAAACCAACTTATTTAAATAAGCTGTAATAAGCTTAAAAGGAAAAATAAGCTAACAGCCTAAAAAGTTTGTTTATATACAAAACAATGTAAGATATTTAATGAAGAAGTCCCAAGGGCAAGTGGTAAGGGTGTGGTGTGTTGAGGCTTTCAAAAGGTTGAGGCTGGTGAGGTCTCAAGTTCGAGCCTATGGTTCCCCTTGATTTCCCAGCTTCCCTTTTTATGTTTTTTAAGAAAAACTTTTTGATAAGATATTTTTAAACTTTCCCTCCAATATGTTCTTCAAATATATTTGTCAATTCCCTCCAATATGACTTAAGAGCTTTTTGGAGCTTTTTTGGGCAATGCACGTTGTCGGTAGTAGATTACTAGTGTATAACGGTATTATGAACTGTCCAGCATGTAAACGTAACTTTATTATTTATTTAGACAATTTTCTATTGAAATATGCATATGTCCTTTTACGTCATTTTACATATATATAAATACAGCTACAGCTATGTTACCAAACGTTTTTATTTAAAAGACAGCTACTGCTCACGGCTACTGCTCACAGTTACTGCTCACAGCCACTGCTCACTGCTACTGCTACTTTTACCAAACACAGCCTTAGTAATTAAGTTAACGAACATGAACAATATTTTTATGTTTGCGAACGTCCGATTTTCATTTAAATAATATAAATTTTTTTTATTTATTATTTTAAAAAAAATTTTAAAGAAATTTCATTTACTACCACTTTGAACCAAAAAAATTATGCGTGCATCTCCCATTTATATCTCACGTAAACTTTAATTCCGGCCATTTGGTTTCACAACAAAATTAAAACACCACCTAACACACACAGGCAACCAAAACGTCATCTCCAACTTGTCTGCACTACTACAACAGGTTAGGGTTTCATCTTTTTGATCAACATCAAAGTAAACTTTTTTATTTCCCTTTTTTATGAACTTGTTTGAAGTGATGTATGCCGAACTTGTTCATAATGTGTCGATCGCTTTACCTTATATATGTATTGCTCTGATTAACTAATGTGTTCATGTTACTGTAGTTTAAACTCATTTGTGTGAAATGGTTATAAACATTATTTTAATTAGTCATAAGAAGTTGCATGTAGGTTTCCCTCTCAAACACAGTTGATAGCCTAGAAATTAGAATCTACGAATATGATACTTGCAATGTCAAGTCTAGTAACTTTCTTGATTAGTAATGAGATACCTTATTAGGGATTGTTGATTATTTAGGGGAAAATGTTATATATTGAATGGATTGAAGTTGTGGTATAAAATTGGTTTCGGTCGGGTTCAGTTTGTATTAGCCTGTAGGAATGAGTTGGTTTCGTTAGGGTTCGGTTTGTATATATAGAATTACTTTAAAGGGAGAATGTTAAAGTATTTGTGTGTTGATCCATTTGGGTTCCATTAGCAAATTTTCATTAGCAAGTAAGGATGCAAATTTATAGGTTGCCAATTAACAAAAAATTAGACCCCCGCATACTTTTTCGTTTATGATACATAAAGATTTTATGTGTGTTTGAATTTTATAGTATAAACAATGTATTACCTTAACATGTGCCCTGTTTTTGTGTAGAAATATGGCCGTTGAATTTGTGATAAGTTTAAACCAAAACACGTTTCCGGAGTCTCAGGTAATCTCACACATACGCCTTAATTACATTTGATACCATAAATGTTTGTATAATGAATGTCAAATAAATTATTGAAATGCTTTCAGGAACTACCACATGTCTACGCCGAATCATGTTACCATGGAAGGCGGGAGATTTACATCACAAGCGCTAAGCGGGTTCGTTTCAGAGTACAAATAGAGATTGAAACTAACCGCCCCATTGTGCTGACAGGAGAGAGATGGAGAACGTTTGCTTTGGAAAACCTGAGTCGGGCTGTTAGGATGTTGCATTTCGTTGAGGAAGGTGATGATTGCTTCTTTGTTACCGGATACACTCAAGACGGAGCTGAATTTGGTGGCTACCACATGAATGCCGGTCGGGTTTCAAGGTTCCAGTCTCGTGTTTTTTCCTTCTATGATCAGATCCAGGTATTAGAGCTTCATAATTTACTAATCTTATGTCAAACATGTGATTTCATAAGTCAATGAATATTAAATTTTAATGTACTTATAAGGTTACTCTTAAAATTTATTTGCAGACACTGCCAGCTGCATTCCTTGGTGGCTTAGGTAATGCACAGCAGATTAGAATCAAAGTAGACGGGGAAAACTTTGATGTTGGTTTGAATGCTGTTGAAGCGGGAGGAGCCAACGGGCAGCTGCTGTATGAGTTGGACCCCGATGATTGGAACAAGCTTGAAGAATATGTTGGTTTAACAGCTGGAATGATTATCATCTTCACAAGGAAGCGCGCAACAAAGTTTTTGCTTACCGGATTCAGTCGTGAAGGTAGTCTAACTAAAGACGCGCATTTCCTTGGTGCCACCAGCTTGCTACCTGATCAGCCCGGTTTGTTATTGACCGAAAAAGGTAAAAATTTACGAAATACTTTCATACTACACGTTATATCTGTTAGTGATTTATTTATATTATAATTAAAATTCTTTATAGATGACAATCGCTTGAATCATATTTGCCAATGGCCTTCACATCAAGACCACTTTGGTGAAGGTCATGCATTCTATAAGAGATTGTCAACAATTCGAGTGAATCAAGAACTTGTACGTATCTCAGCATTCATAGATATTCTTTACTTTTGTTTAATTAGTTGGAACAAACTAAAAACTTACTAGTAATTTGAACTGCAGGATAACCCGGCAGATTTCCTATTGCAGCATCCTATCCACCCATACCGGAAGGTCCTCATGAGACATCGTGGTGTCGAATGTTTCATGAGTATGACGATGAAGCCCCACAAAGCCGATCCTGAGATGGCCGGTGGTGTGACTGTCTATGGGATGTGGAGGAAGTTTGCCGCTGATTGCTCTTTCGCAACAAACAAGCTCATCAGGTTCAAGTTCATGTATTTCAATGTTGATGTCAGTGGTGGTGATCATTTGCAAGACTCTGTGTATCCCGTGTTTCATCTGTGCTAACTTCATTGGATGTGTTCAGCTTCGAACAATTTCTGCTTCATTTGAACTCAAACAATATTTATTACTATATATTTTTTGTTAGTAAATACCCCCTTAAGTATATAATTTTTTGGCAGTGATGTGTGTTGTCAACATGCATTCATTGGGGGTATTTTACTTATGATATATTACTAAATTTGAACAATATTAGTACTGTTATACGTTAGTTAAGTTGAACAATTAGTGTTAATTAGTTACTTTCAACAATTATGGAATCTAATATAACTCTACTTTTATGAATATGCATGTAATGTAATTTAGTATGTCTTATGCAATCTTGTTAAACTGACATAATTGACATGTTATCTGAAAACAAAATGCTCAATCTTAAACCAATTAACTATCCACAAATTTTTTGATTAGTATTGGGATGGGGTTGATGACATTTTTTGGAGGAATAAAATTAAATTAGGCACATTACCAAACTGCTTCTTAAGTCATATTGGAGGGAATTGACAAATATATTTGAAGAACATATTGGAGGGAAAGTTTAAAATTTACATGTATTCCCCCAAAGTTTTCATCAATCCCATTCTAAACTAATCAACAAAATTTCAAAACTCCTCCTATCACAGCCAAGAATACCTCTCATATCACCACAAATCCCGTCACCACCACAACTCTCCTGTCATAGAGCCACCACACCCGTCACCACTGGTAAGTATTGTTATGTTTGTTTTGTATTAATCGTTCTAACAAAATATATACGTACCCCTACAGTTATAACCATATTAGGTATTTCAACATTTGTTTTGAGACGATAACCTCTTGTAAATTATGTCACTTTCTTGGTAAATGTAGATAGTTAATTGGTTTTACAATATAAGTAACCCTGTAAACCCTTGTACTACATGAACATGGAACAAGAATTTAGCTTCTTAATTGGTTATCCCTCCTTGACCCAAACACCCCTTTAGGAACTGTTTCATTAGACTTCATTGAATTATTAGCATAATTCAATACCACATTCCATCTTTTATATATGTTCATTACTTGGACTGTCTTTTTATTTTTTATGCTCATCAATTGGAGTTTCATTTTGTCTTCTATACTCATCAATAACTTGGGCTGTCTTTTAAACTTGCCTGCAGGGACCACATTTATAAACATGGACAAGACTTGGATGGTAACTAAAAGGACCACCAAATCTTATATTGATGGAGTACAGGCGTTTATTAATTATGCAGTAGACAACTTGCGTAAGATGGGGAACATCGACCCACAAGTTAATAAACTTCATCTTAAAATGCCATGTCCGTGTACAAACTGTTGTAACCACATAAACCAAACAGTGGAGGCAGTGCAGTGGCATTTATTCACGAAAGAGATTGATCTAACCTACATAAAGTGGACCAAACATGGAGAGAAGGATGAGCCATCAAAAAGTTCCCCAAAACCTGTTGAAGCTACAACAGAATTTGTTGACGACACGGATTTTGCTTCATATATTCCAACAGATGGCCCAGCAACGGTAGATATGGTTAACGCTACAAAAGATAATTTTGAATCAGAGGATGACCTTGTCAAGTTTCAAGAACTATTATTAGATGCAGAGAAGCCTCTTTACGAAGGATGTCCCGACTTCACAAAGATGTCCGCAATAGTTAAACTACTCAACTTAAAGGGTAAGTACGGATGTTCTGATAAGTTCTTTACTGAATTACTAGGATTATTAAAAAAGATGCTACCTGCTGGTAACGAAATGGTGGAAAAAACATATCAAGCCAAAAAAGTTGTGAAGTTGATGGGTTCAGGATACAAAAAGATACATGTATGTATCAACAACTGCCTTCTTTAATGGAAAGATGACAAGGATTTGACTGTGTGTCAAACTTGTGGGACATCAAGATGGAAGGTGGATAAGAAGACACATAAAGTGTACGAAAACATTCCAGCAAAGGTAATGTGGTACTTTCCAATTATACCAAGACTGCAACGACTATTTAAGATAGAAAGAATTTCAGAAGATTTAAGATGGCACGCCACACGGAGGATAACAGACTGTGTGTTACGTCACCCCACAGATTCACAGGCATGGCGTACCATAGATGAAAAATTCCCGGAAATTGCTGAAGATCCAAGAAATATACGGCTGGGAATATCGGCTGATGGGGTTGACGTACACACGGGAAATAGGCATCACAGTGTATGGCCAGTTTTAACTGTCATATACAACCTTCCTCCATGGTTGTGTATGAAAAGAAATTTTATGAATCTTTCGGTATTAATATCGGGATACCCGGGAAATGATATCGATGTGTTTTTAGAACCGTTGGTAGATGATCTGCATACCTTATTCGAAAAAGGGGTTCATACATATGATGCATCCACAAAAGATTACTTTAAGCTACGTGCCGTTGTGTTATGGACAATAAATGATTACCCTGCACTTGGTACACTATGTGGATGCCTGTACAGTGGATTCAAAGGTTGTGTTGTTTGCGGGAAAGATACAAACTGTGTTAGACTTTCTGCCTCGTCCAAGCAAAGTTATGTTGGACACAGACGATATCTACCATATGACCATCCATTCAGAAGGCAAAGGAAGGCATTTAATGGACAACCAGATTTTCTCCCGGCTCCAACTCCAATGACCGGGGAACAAATATACAACGAGGTACAACATCTTGAAAATAAATGGGGAAAAGGAAAACGAACAAACAATAATGCATCAGAAAACTAAGAACATACGGGAGGCAGAGGTGGGAAGATTAAAAAGCATAAAAGAAACACAACAGACGAAGAGGGTTGTTCAAGCCAAGTAAAAGGACAAAATGGTGCGAATTGGAAGAAATTCAACATTTGGTACCGAAAACTTAGGTATTGGAGGCATAATTTTGTTCCACATTGTATTGATTTTATGCATGTGGAAAAGAATGTTGCTGAGAGCCTCGTCGGAACTTTGCTACATGTTCCAGGAAAGACGAAAGATGGACTGAATGCTCGATTGGATCTGGCTGAGTTGGGGGTAAAACAAGAGTTGTTTGCTAGGCAGGAACAAGACGGTACAACACTACCTCCAGCAGGTTACACATTAAGTAATGCTGAAAAAGACATTTTTTGTAATACGTTGCACAACATCAGGGTACCTCAAGGCTATTGTTCAAATTTCTCTAGTTTGGTCAGCCTAAAGGATAGGAAGCTCATTGGCCTAAAATCGCATGACTATCACATGTTAATGCAAGAGTTTCTGCCCGTTGCAATACGTTCAATCATGCACCCACCCACACGATATGCTATTATCAGGTATTGCTTTTTCTTTAAATCGATATGCAGCAAAGAAATAATATCGCAACAGCTAGATAATATGCAAGCAGAACTGGTAGTGACACTCTGCCTACTCGAGAAATTCTTTCCTCCATCTTTTTTTGATATTATGATACACTTGACTATGCACCTTACTAGGGAGGTCAAATTATGTGGTCCCATATGCTTTCGGTGGATGTATCCATTCGAAAGATGTATGAAGGTTATTAAAGGACATGTGCGAAACAGGAATAGACCATAAGGATGCATTGCTGAGGAGACTATTGCGGAAGAAACAATAGAGTTTTTTAGCGAATATCATAAATCCATGGAAACTATTGGTCTCCCACATGATAAACATGAAACTGATGAAAATGCGGACGGAAAGCCATTGTCGGCCGGCAAATCAAGTGAAGTTTCTGCGGAACTCTTTCAGAAAGCACATTTGTATATAATACAGAATACAGATGAAATTGTACCGTATATCGAGTAAGTTTTAATAACACATGTCTATTTCCTTACTTAAAATGATCTACCAAATATAATAATCAAACACATTGTTTCAGGCGACACAAGCAAGTTTTGAAAACACAAAACCCGGGTAAACGAATTGCATTTCTGGAGAATGAACACAGTAAATCTTTTGCTAAGTGGTTACGCAAAGAGGTAATTAATCTTATGCTATTTATAATTGACTTTTTTTTTCACTGCCATACATACTTTAGTTTTCACTGCCAGACATAGAATGAATGTGTGTTTGGGAATGCAATTAGGATGCCATACTAAATCCTTCCAACTTGTAATGAAATTCAGGTTGAGAGAGAGTTGAACATCGACAAAGAAAGTGTATCAGAAACTGTAAGGTGGATATCATATGGACCACGCGCCAGCGTAGTGAAATACGATGCATATATCATCAATGGGTATACCTTTCGTACGAAATGTCATGAAGGCAAAGTTTACCAGAACAGTGGGGTTAGTGTTGAGGCATTAGATATGCACATATCTAAAGAAGTTGCAACCACAAGGCAAGCGTTTTATTATGGGGTTTTGCAAGAGATATGGGAGCTAGATTACCGTTACAGGCAAATTCCTCTTTTCAAATGTGATTGGGTTAATCACAAAGGTGGTGTGAAACGCGATACTGTTCTTGGGTATACATTGGTTGACCTGAATAATTTAGGCCACAAGGTTGATCCGTTCATATTAGCCTCACAAGCACGACAAGTGTTTTATGTACAAGACCAGTTAGATAAAAAATTGTCTATTGTGTTTAAGACACCTCCCAAGAATTACAAAGATATGTATGATGAAGTCGATGAGGAATTTAGTACCGTCATTCACCAGCACAATGATAACATATTGCCATGTGTGGATCGACGTGACTTGGGTAACGAATCACGAACTGACTACTATCGAACCGACTGTGGAGGTGTTGTTATACGAAAATCCAAGTGAACCATGTTATGTAATAAGAGCTTGGGAATTGTCCAATGTATTTAGGTGTTTGTGTTATGTTATGGCTGTATAGTTTTGTTTGGTTGTTGTTTCATGTAACATTGCCTTTATGGCTCACTTTCTTAATAAATTTACCTTAATTAAGCAAACAAAAAATGTTTGAGCTGTTATTTATGCGTATTTTGTGTGACTATTGTTCATCCAATTGCAACATGAAATTGATATTTGTGTGGCCTTTGGTAACATTTAGTCACACAAACCATGGTTTTGGGAGTGTATTTACTCTCATATAACTAGCCATAAAGTGACCAAAAGTGTTAATAAGTGTGACCATATGATGTTTAAAGTTAATGAATGTGTATTTTGTGTGACTATTGATCATCCACTTGCCACATGAATTTGGTTTTTGTGTGGCCTTTACTAACATTTAGTCACACAAAGCATGTTTTTGGGAGTGTATTTAGTCACATACAACTAACCATCAAGTGACCAAAAGTTTTAATAAGTGTGACCATATGCTGTTTAAAGTGAAGGAATGTGTAGTTTGTGTGACTATTGATCATCCACTTGCCACATGAATTTGGTTTTTGTGTGGCCTTTGGTAACATTTAGTCACACAAAGCATGTTTTTGGGAGTGTATTTAGTCACATACAAATAACCATCAAGTGACCAAAAGTTTTAATAAGTGTGACCATATGCTGTTTAAAGTGAAGGAATGTGTAGTTTGTGTGACTATTGATCATCCACTTGCCACATGAATTTGGTTTTTGTGTGGCCTTTGGTAACATTTAGTCACACAAAGCATGTTTTTGGGAGTGTATTTAGTCACATACAACTAAATCTAAAGTGGCCAAAAGTTTTAATAAGTGTGACCATATGCTGTTTAAAGTGAAGGAATGTGTAGTTTGTGTGACTATTGATCATCCACTTGCCACATTAATTTGGTTTTTGTGTGGCCTTTGGTAACATTTAGTCACACAAAGCATGTTTTTGGGAGTGAATTTAGTCACATACAACTAACCATCAAGTGACCAAAAGTTTTAATAAGTGTGACCATATACTGTTTAAAGTGAAGGAATGTGTAGTTTGTGTGACTATTGATCATCCACTTGCCACATGAATTTGGTTTTTGTGTGGCCTTTGGTAACATTTAGTCACACAAAGCATGTTTTTGGGAGTGTATTTAGTCACATACAACTAACCATCAAGTGACCAAAAGTGTTAATAAGTGTGACCATATGCTGTTTAAAGTGAAGGAATGTGTATTTTGTGTGACTATTGATCATCCACTTGCCACATGAATTTGGTTTTTGTGTGGCCTTTACTAACATTTAGTCACACAAAGCATGTTTTTGGGAGTGTATTTAGTCACATACAACTAACCATCAAGTGACCAAAAGTGTTAATAAGTGTGACCATATGCTGTTTAAAGTGAAGGAATGTGTAGTTTGTGTGACTATTGATCATCCACTTGCCACATTAATTTGGTTTTTGTGTGGCCTTTGGTAACATTTAGTCACACAAAGCATGTTTTTGGGAGTGAATTTAGTCACATACAACTAACCATCAAGTGACCAAAAGTTTTAATAAGTGTGACCATATGCTGTTTAAAGTGAAGGAATGTGTAGTTTGTGTAACTATTGATCATCCACTTGCCACATGAATTTGGTTTTTGTGTGGCCTTTGGTAACATTTAGTCACACAAAAGCATGTTTTTGGGAGTGTATTTAGTCACATACAACTAACCATCAAGTGACCAAAAGTGTTAATAAGTGTGACCATATGCTGTTTAAAGTAAAGGAATGTGTATTTTGTGTGACTATTGATCATCCACTTGCCACATGAATTTGGTTTTTGTGTGGCCTTTACTAACATTTAGTCACACAAAGCATGTTTTTGGGAGTGTATTTAGTCACATACAACTAACCATCAAGTGACCAAAAGTGTTAATAAGTGTGACCATATGCTATTTAAAGTGAAGGAATGTGTAGTTTGTGTGACTATTGATCATCCACTTGCCACATTAATTTGGTTTTTGTGTGGCCTTTGGTAACATTTAGTCACACAAAGCATGTTTTTGGGAGTGAATTTAGTCACATACAACTAACCATCAAGTGACCAAAAGTTTTAATAAGTGTGACCATATGCTGTTTAAAGTGAAGGAATGTGTAGTTTGTGTGACTATTGATCATCCACTTGCCACATGAATTTGGTTTTTGTGTGGCCTTTGGTAACATTTAGTCAAACAAAGCATGTTTTTGGGAGTGTATTTAGTCACATACAACTAACCATCAAGTGACTAAAAGTGTTAATAAGTGTGACCATATGCTGTTTAAAGTGAAGGAATGTGTATTTTGTGTGACTATTGATCATCCACTTGCCACATGAATTTGGTTTTTGTGTGGCCTTTACTAACATTTAGTCACACAAAGCATGTTTTTGGGAGTGTATTTAGTCACATACAACTAACCATCAAGTGACCAAAAGTGTTAATAAGTGTGACCATATGCTGTTTAAAGTGAAGGAATGTGTAGTTTGTGTGACTATTGATCATCCACTTGCCACATTAATTTGGTTTTTGTGTGGCCTTTGGTAACATTTAGTCACACAAAGCATGTTTTTGGGAGTGAATTTAGTCACATACAACTAACCATCAAGTGACCAAAAGTTTTAATAAGTGTGACCATATACTGTTTAAAGTGAAGGAATGTGTAGTTTGTGTGACTATTGATCATCCACTTGCCACATGAATTTAGTTTTTGTGTGGCCTTTGGTAACATTTAGTCACACAAAGCATGTTTTTGGGAGTGTATTTAGTCACATACAACTAACCATCAAGTGACCAAAAGTGTTAATAAGTGTGACCATATGCTGTTTAAAGTGAAGGAATGTGTATTTTGTGTGACTATTGATCATCCACTTGCCACATGAATTTGGTTTTTGTGTGGCCTTTACTAACATTTAGTCACACAAAGCATGTTTTTGGGAGTGTATTTAGTCACATACAACTAACCATCAAGTGACCAAAAGTGTTAATAAGTGTGACCATACGCTATTTAAAGTGAAGGAATGTGTATTTTGTGTGACTATTGATCATCCACTTGCCACATTAATTTGGTTTTTGTGTGGCCTTTGGTAACATTTAGTCACACAAAGCATGTTTTTGGGAGTGAATTTAGTCACATACAACTAACCATCAAGTGACCAAAAGTTTTAATAAGTGTGACCATATACTGTTTAAAGTGAAGGAATGTGTAGTTTGTGTGACTATTGATCATCTACTTGCCACATGAATTTGGTTTTTGTGTGGCCTTTGGTAACATTTAGTCACACAAAGCATGTTTTTGGGAGTGTATTTAGTCACATACAACTAACCATCAAGTGACCAAAAGTGTTAATAAGTGTGACCATATGCTGTTTAAAGTGAAGGAATGTGTATTTTGTGTGACTATTGATCATCCACTTGCCACATGAATTTGGTTTTTGTGTGGCCTTTACTAACATTTAGTCACACAAAGCATGTTTTTGGGAGTGTATTTAGTCGCATACAACTAACCATCAAGTGACCAAAAGTGTTAATAAGTGTGACCATATGCTATTTAAAGTGAAGGAATGTGTAGTTTGTGTAACTATTGATCATCCACTTGCCACATTAATTTGGTTTTTGTGTGGCCTTTGGTAACATTTAGTCACACAAAGCATGTTTTTGGGAGTGAATTTAGTCACATACAACTAACCATCAAGTGACCAAAAGTTTTAATAAGTGTGACCATATACTGTTTAAAGTGAAGGAATGTGTAGTTTGTGTGACTATTGATCATCCACTTGCCACATGAATTTAGTTTTTGTGTGGCCTTTGGTAACATTTAGTCACACAAAGCATGTTTTTGGGAGTGTATTTAGTCACATACAACTAACCATCAAGTGACCAAAAGTGTTAATAAGTGTGACCATATGCTGTTTAAAGTGAAGGAATGTGTATTTTGTGTGACTATTGATCATCCACTTGCCACATGAATTTGGTTTTTGTGTGGCCTTTACTAACATTTAGTCACACAAAGCATGTTTTTGGGAGTGTATTTAGTCACATACAACTAACCATCAAGTGACCAAAAGTGTTAATAAGTGTGACCATACGCTATTTAAAGTGAAGGAATGTGTATTTTGTGTGACTATTGATCATCCACTTGCCACATTAATTTGGTTTTTGTGTGGCCTTTGTTAACATTTAGTCACACAAATCATGTTTTGGCTACACTTAAATAATGTGTGACAAACTGTTTAGTGTGACTATATGTACTGGATTTTGGCTACACTTAAATAATGTGTGACAAACTGTTTTGTGTGACCGTATATGGCATTTGGTCATACTATTAGAAGCAAATGTGACTATAAGTTTAGTGTGACCATATAAGGCATCAAGGTTACTTGTATTTGTCACACGTTCCAAATGCATATGTGACTAAATGATCTGGAACAAAATCACCAGTTACGTTTAGTCACATAAGGGTCGATTGTGTGGCAATAGAGTTCTTATGGTCACACATTCGAAATGCTCATGTGTGACTAATTCGTAAATGCTGTCAATTTACCTACCTTCAGCCACACAAATATTTGAATGTGTGGCTGTTCCAAATCGACCATGTGTGACCATAGGTCGTTTTTGTACTAGTGTTCCTTTTCAGGAATAGTGCTAAGATGCCCATCCCCCATAATACGAGAGTCCTTGGAGTTCATATATGGTAAAAATGATGTGATTGCAATAGACTGAGGGAGTTGAGAAATGATATCGCTCAAAGGAATAGTACTCTCCTCGTCGTCTTCATCTTCGTCATCGAGCATACAAGCCTGATTAAACAAGAAACTGTTGTGTGCTGCTCGTTCTTTGGCGAGTAAATCTTCCATAGATTCTCCATGACGATCTTGTGAGTAAGATAAGTCAATGGGAGGAGCTTGTTTTCTAAAAATCATCTCCTTAAGACCGTCTATTTCAGTTTGAAAGTCCATGTTGAGTTGATTTTGAGAAATAATCACTTTAGTGATCAATTCAGCTCTAGTTAACTCGCTTTGAAGAAGATGGTGAGGGGTTGTGTATTGTGAAGGTGGGTCAAATCCGGATGATGTCTGATTGTTATAAGGGTCGTGCTTATAGACAAGCATGTCTCCCGTTCGACAATCAAATTCCGGATGAGGAAAACTTCCACAATATTCAGAAGAATATGTTTCCGTCTCATGGTGTGGAGGTTGGTTAAGGAAATTGGTTGTTTCATTGTAGGGATTTTGGTAGTAGACAAACCCGTTTCCCGAATTTACAATGCTACAACCGGGGCAATTTCCACCGTTTGGAGGTCCTCCACACCATTCACAACCATAATGGTAAGAAGAAGACATATAAGAATTAAACGGGTAAAAGGAATAAGAAGATTATTTTTGGATTTTTATAATTTAGAAACATTTTGAAAAACACAAAGGGAAAAAGGAAAATGAATTTGAAAATAAAATCTTTTTGGGTTTTTATAAGAAAATATTTACGAGTGAAAACGATAACTTCTCGAGAGAAGGGTCTTCAAAACACGCATCGACAAACGAGAATTTAAAAAATTCACTTCAACCTTCCCCGGCAGCGGCGCCAAAAATTGATCGGTCGAAACCAACGTGTAATTTATTTCCAAGGAATACAAGGCAAGTTGTAATCCCGGGTCGTTATCCCCAACGAATGATGAATGGAATTCGTGATCTCGATTCGTGAATACGTGTTTGAATAGTGGAAACAAAGAGATTTTGGGTTTTTTAAGCTAAGATAAGTGAACATAAATTAAAAACGACTAAATATATAAGGAAAACGATAATCTAACATGCGCGTAATTAAAAACGTAAAGGAAATCTAAAAATGCGTTTAAACCGGTAAAACCCGAACTTAAAAACGTCAAATTAATTAAATATAAACTCTACGGGTACAAATCTATTTTTCCTAAGTTCTATTTATTAAAAGAAAATTTTACAAAAAAGAATTATATTTTTTTAATTTTTATTTTATTTTCTATGAATTAAAAACTATTAGAAACTAATTAAATGATTTAAAAATAGTAAATGATTATGGAAAAATATGAAAATTTGCAGATAAATCTAAAATAAAACTAAGAAGCTAGGAAAAATGAAATAAGAACTTTGTTCACCCCATATAAGCAGAATGGGCTAATAAGCAGTTGCAAATAAGCTCTAAAATAAGCCAAACAGTGCCAAAAATTATCAAAAGCTCAATAATGGATCAAAATACTATTTTAAGCTAAAAACTACTAAATAAGACCAAAGAAGCTTCACAAAATAAGCTAAAAAAGCACTAGTGCAGTAGCTAATTAGAACAATAACAAATGGTCAATCAGCCCAATTTGAGCTGATCTAGAAGCTAGTAAAAAGCTTATTGGGGAAATCTAAAGGCAGATCCTAAAAGCTGATACTACTGACTACCTTCAAACTTAAAATGCCCAAATTCTAACATCAATAGCTACTTCAAAAGTGCCTAAAAACAGATGATCATGGGAAATAAAATAGTGCAGGCCTGAGAACAATTCCACTAAAGCTACTTGCAGACTAAAAATAGGCTATCTAATTAGCTATGAAATGGAAACTAAGCTTAGAATCTAAAAACTAGCACTACTAACTACTGAGAAAACTGATTTTCAAACAAATAGAAAAAAGGAATAAGCATAAAAAGGGAAATACATAAGCTATGTTGAGCAGATCTGGTGTGCAGATTTGCAAACTAAACTCTGATGCAGCAGTATAAGGAATATGACCAAAACTCTATCAAAACTTAATGAAACAGTGGCAATTAGTAAACACACTCTTAATCCACTAATGGGAACAACAAAAAAAAGACAAAAGTACTATCCCTAATAAGCTCAGCTTAAACTGAGCTTATGAGAGCTGTTATTAACTTAACATTGCACCTATAAGCCAAAACCTCAAAATGAATAAGAATCACTTATGTCCTACTGAAATATGTTTAAACAAACTTAATTAAACTAGATTAAAACTTAGCAACTAGCAAATGAACAGTGGGTCATGGTTTTGACCCGTAATCCCAAACAGTCCTTTTGGACTAACTGTTTTGTAAATTGAACTAAGCAAAACCAATCTAAGCTGAGCTAGAGGAACTAGGATATTAAACTAACTTGAGTAAGCACAAACAAGTGAAATTAAACTGAAATCAAACACTGAATTAAGCTGATAAGAAATTTGACTATTGTTGACTTTTTGAGCTATTTAGAAATTAAAACAGGTTAAGCAACAGGAAACTAGCAATAAGCTGACTGGGCATTATATAAGCTAAAGGGAACAGAGCAAAGGCTTGGAATTCTTAAACAACAACTGATTCGAATTAATAACTGAATTAACATTAACTTGAATAACAACTGGTTTAGTACAATACTTGTGAACTTAAACTTAAACTGAAATTAAGGTTACAATAGACTGAATTTAAGGTAAACAACAAGCTTATCTAATTTTTGCTACATTACACTACTCCTAATTACTAACTAAAATCAAACTAAAATCTAACACACTTCTTCTGTGGGCTGTGGAGGGCTTTATACCCATCCAAAAGTCTCTCTCAGCTTCCCTCAGCTAATCCCACACATCCAATTAGCTTCAATAAATCCTAGCCCTTCATCTCCATTTTGGCGGGAAAATTAGTGAGTGGGTTAAGTGGAATTCCTACGTGGGATTGGTATTCACGTGAAGGTGGATTGTACTAGCTATAGGAGGGGGGAGGTTGAGTGTGGCAGAGGAGAGGCGTGGGAACATTTTTGTTTGGGTCAGCTTTTGGGGAAATGGAGGAGCGGTTTTTGGCGGTAATGGTTTGGAGATGGTGGTTTTGACTTTGGGAGTTGACCAGGGATTTAACTAAACAAAGAACGGGGTAAGGGTTTAATTTTGTGGAGTTGGGCTTTTGAATAGAAATTGGGTTGGGTTTAATGTGTTGGGTTTTATCTGTTTTGAGATAAGGGGTAGGATTATTTAGAAATGGAATTGGTTTAATGTTAGGGACCAAATGTGTAAAATCTGAAAGTTGAGGGACCAAATTTGTCATATGTGCAAAAATAATTCCAAGGGCCACTCTTGACAACTTGGTATTCTTGAAGGTTGATTTTGAAATCTTTTGATCATAAATGTGGTCCAAACTCGTAAATTTCTTCCCCGTCCTCGGCTTTTCACGAATTTCCAATCTTGTGCTCGGTTTTGTCCGTTTTTGCCCTGTTTTCGATCCTTTTGTACCTGAAACACATAAAAACACAAACCAAGAATATCTGCAACAATATTTGATCTATTAGGGTGTTTTTGGTCATTTTTGTGTTTAATACAGGCATAAAATGATGAGTATTTACACACTCATCAGTCACCCCGAGTATTTATTAGCATTAAGTTAGCTCGTAGGCTTATTAGTATTAGTTTAGTTATCTTAATACTAGGTTAGTCATAGTAATATGTATGGAGTTGGGTTGGGTCTTTACCCACTGTCAGCTCACTCCACAGCCCATGTGGGGTGTATAATGTGTAACTATAAATACCCTTTCCCACCCAAGGGAAAGGGTTGGATGTTCATTTCACTTGAATCTAATAGATTGAAATTTCTCTTACTAGAATATCCCATCCACTTTCTTTCTCTCTCTAAGTGATTCGGCCATACATCAAATCTTGCCTTGTGTTATGATATCCAATATCCTACATTATACATATAAAAAGGGGACACCGTGGATCAATCACACCTCCACAGAAAGTGTCATGCCATTGGTGCCTCAATGACATGGCCATGGTACCTCCATAGCTAGTTAGCTCGGGCAACAGAACAAAAAAAATCCTATCATATCAAGTCATCATATCATATCCAACAGAACGTATCAAACTGAATTGAATCATATCATAGCAAATGGATAGCAACGAATATCATATCAAGGGAATCATAGCAAAGGCTCATATCCACTGAATCATAGCAAAGTATCATATCAAAGGGGATCATAGCAAAGGCTCATATCATAGCAAAACAAACGAATCAAAGTCAATGATCAAGAGTCATGAGAGAAGACACCCTTACTGAGAAAGGGTAGAATATATGTACCTCAAACCACGAAGGAAACCTCATCAGAAAACACAAGTATCTGGAGTTGCTCCTTCTTCTTCGAATCTACACGAATTAATGATCGTCTTAATTTTTATGAACCATTTCATAAGTTATTACCGATTCCATACTTATTGTTATTCAGCTTGTCATATTAGGGTTTCCTGCTATTTATAGCAACTTTCCAAATTTAGTCACTTTCCATATTTAGTAACTTTCCATATTTAGTAACTTTCCCGATTTAGTAACTTTCTCGGTTTAGTAACTTTCCGAATTAAGTGAGTTTCCCGAATTAAGTAACTTTCCTGAACTAGTAACTTTCCATATCTAGGAAGTTTCCATAATCAGTAAGTTAGGGTCACATTCATAATTAATCACACTTAGGGTTTATAGTACTTCCAATTCATATAACACTTAATTAGGACATATTAGTGAATCTGGCCCACAATCTTATGATTTTTAAGGCCTGCCAATTATGCTCCAAAAATTCTGGGTTAATTCTCAGTGATTCCTAAATCAGTTATGTACTTCCACAAATTTGTATAGATTTTACTACCAAGCACAAGTACTGTTTTAAAATTCATATTTCCGGACCTGTTCAGAAAGTTAACTGCAGATACACACATAAAGTTTGCATTTCATTTACCTATTTCAACACTTCATAAAAATCCAAAACAATTCCAGGAAGTCACAAGTTACTTAAATATCGCTACTACAAAAGGAGAGCTCCCAGTTCCTTGTGGTTTGAAAATTAAAATTCTTAAACACCGACTGATTTTTAAGTTCCCAAAACTCAGGTTTGACACATGATCCCATAAATTCATAAACATGACCAATACGACTCCAATTCACTCCAATTCAATTGGAAAACTTAATTAGGACATTAAACTAGGTTTACAAGCAAAAATTTAGAATTAACCACTTATGAAACTCAAGCTATAATGCACACAAATTCGTCTTATGAAACTGTCCAGTTCAGAAACCCGTTTTAAGCCATCATTAACATGTTTTACTTATACAAACGCACACGAGACCTTTATAGTTCACAAGACATGTTTCATAGGTTTATTTAGTCAATATTACACATGCACAACAGCCCTTAAAGCCGACACACAATCATACATACTCACACATAACATGGTGATCCAAACAATCCACAAAAAGATCACACAACAAGCCCTATTCGAACCAACCATTTACCCCCATATGACCCATTTTTCTTATGTTAAAATACCTTAAACCCGACACATATAATACCCTCTCGACCACACATACAAACGCCCCCTTAATCAGCCCATTCGACACACACACAAACACTACCACATACCAATTCGCACCACATGAAATAACAATTCCAAACCAGCCCTTGTTTTCTATTCTCTTGACCTTATTAAATACAACATAACATGCATGCCATCTTCCATTATTATGTACATATGATTTTTTGTTTTTCATGTCTAACATAGAGCCAACCAACATGCATGCAATTTGTTTTATTATATCCAGTTAATACTTTATATCGACATATACACAAACATACTTAACAAACAATACAATCACACAACATCAACCATGATCAGCCCCTTGTTCCCACGTAGGTACCCATGCATATCTTATCTTAATTTCCTCATGTTCATAACCAGATTCTTAGGTGTAAAATAGATCAATTTAACATGCATAAAATCTGCTTTCAAATAGCCATTAAAATCTGCATATCGGCCCATATATATCCTATTATTTCATGCGACAAAACTCACCTCTTTATGCGATAGTTTTTCCCTGATTTTAGCTTGTAGATTAATGATCTAATAGGTGTCCAAGATCATATTTAAAGACTTAAAATACTGGTTCGAATAGCAGCTAAAACCCCTAGGTCGACTTATATTGTATTCATCATTTCATGTGACTGCTTTTCATCATTTTAAGTGATATATCCCATTTGTATTCTGATGTTATTAAAGAAACATAAGATCATGTTACATGTTCCAATCGTATATATCTATTTCCCATGTCGAGCAAGAACAAGAATCACAAATAGGTTATACCTAAAAGACGAATAGAAGGATGAAACAAGAACAAGAGGACTCCAAAGATCAGTCCCTATTCGAACCAAAACAAGGCCCTCTTCGACCCCAATAGAAGCACGATCAACCACAGCCTTGTTATTCTTTTCTAACCTCAATTCGTACCACCTTTCTTGGACAGAAAAAGATTGCTGCCACATGATTGGTTTTAGGGTTTTTATGCATGTGTTTGAATGTATAATCGGTTGAATAAAAAAATGAGGAGGAGGGGGCAATAAAATGGGTTAATTGCCTAGTATTTTGGGGAGTTTGAGATGACCAAATCTCATTTTAAATGTAAATGTATCTAGACACTATAATAGGCTTAAGTGGTGCACAAGATTTTAGTTATTTTGAACCTTATAAATCGTGTGATATTTAGCCATGTATGTGTCGATTTTTATTTACTTATGTTATAGTTCTTTAATATTTTGTAGTTCTCAAATTATAACTCTTAGTTACTTAGGTTGCATTCGGGTTCAAGTTCAAAATAGTAACGGATTTATGAACAACATTTTAGGTTATTATAATACTTGTAATGAGATTCAGGCTGAGAGAGAGTTAGCGATATCCAAAGATAGTGTATCAGAAACTGTGAGGTGGATATCATTTGGACCACGCGCCAGCATAGTGAAATACGAGGCATATAACATCAATGGGTATACATTTCGTACGAAAAGTAATGATGGCATAGTTTACCAGAACAGTGGGGTTAGAGTTGAGGCAGTAAATCTTCACATATCCAAAGAAGTTGCAACCACAAGAAAAGCATTTTATTATGGGGTTTTACAAGAGATATGGGTACTAGATTACCGTTTCAGGCAAATTCCTCTTTTCAAATGTGATTGGGTTAATCTAAAAACTGGTGGGGTCAAACGCGATACTCTTGATTATACATTGGTAGACCTGAATAGTTTAGGCCAGGTAGATAAAAAATTGTCTATTGTTTTTATAACACCTACCAAGAATTACAAAGATACATATGACGAAGTCGATGAGGAATTTAGTACAGTCATTCACGAGCACAATGATAACATATTGCCACGTGTAAATCAACGTGACTTGGGTAATGAATCACGAAATGACTACTATTGAACCGACTGTGAAGGTATTGTTATACGAAAATCCAAGTGAAGCATGTCATGCTCAAGTTATCACACTCTGTGTAAGGATTTATGTTTGTCTGCAGAACCTATTTAAGCTTTTATTTTGCTGCAAATACTCTTGTAAAGGATTTCAATTTATCTATTAATTGTTTACTTCATGTTGGGATTATGTTGGGATTAAAAGCTGCTGGTTGAAGTTAAGACTGCTAGTGTAACAGTTAAGACTGCTGGTTGAAGTTAAGACTGCTGGTGAACTTCAAAGGAAATACACCAAGTGGTTAGTGCTGCTAGTACAAAAGTTACTACTGCTGGGCTTAAAGTTAATGTTGCTCAAGGCTAAGTGCAAGGTTACTCCTGCTATTGTTAAGTTAGTACTGATAGATGATTAGCAGTTTTAGTATTAAATAGTTGTTTGTGTAATTTAGCCTGTTGTAATGGATTTTGACTCCAAAAAGTCAAGCTTTTCTATGGCAATGAAAAAATTTGCAGTTTTCACTAGTATATCCACTTGTATTCAAGCTTTATTGTATTTGCAGTTTTCATGTATGTGGTTATGCCTTTATATAGTGCAGGCATTTGGTTGAAAAAAACAGTGTTTGGTATGAAAGATTCTCAATTGCAGGCATTTGTTTGAAAAAACCAGTATTACCTATGAAAGATTCTCAATTGCAGGCAATTTGTTGAAAAAAACAGTGGTTGAAAAAGTAGTCAATGTCCAGTCATGCATGTGACTATTACCCACTTGTTTTACTACTGCATTAAACTAGATAGACTATAAAATCCCAGCATTGTAATGGGGCAAATGAGGAGTCATGACTAATAGTCTGAACTCAATTCAGTGAATATCAAATTAGACTTAAACTAGATAGACTATAAAATCCCATATCTAACCCCTCAAAATTACATAAGTTATCATAAATGTGTGACCATATGTATCGAATTGTGACTACACTTAAATAATGTGTGACAAAATATGACTCTATGATTTAGACACCTAAATAAATACTTCATGTGACCATATATAACATTTTGAATTTAGTCACACAAACACTCAATGTGACTAATATCAAGGTTAATGATAACTGAGTTCACATTTTGCTATAAATAATAGTCACATGAATATTTCACAATGTGACTATTTTGAATGTATTGGTCACATATAATACCCTTATAATGTGGCCATAAACATAATTTAGATACACATTTGTGATATGGTGTGACTATTGTAAAGCTTATAGTCACATGATCGTGCTACAATTAAATGTGACTATACATATTAGGATTTGGCAGGAAAACACACACTAAACTTTAGACACACATATTAACTTACGTGACCATATGTATCGAATTTTGGTTACACTTAATCATGTATGCCTATGGTTTAGTGTGACCATATATGACATTTGGTCACACTGTTCAAGTGTGTGATATATATTTGTCACTTTTAAATGCATATCGTGACTAATGCTTCAAACTTACTTTTCAGTTGTCACACATTTCAAATTCATATGTGGCTAAATATTCAGCAAAAAATAGCAGTCACTTTTAAATAATGTGTGACAAGCTTGACTATATGATTTAGCCACATACACAATTACTTCATGTGACCATATATGGATTTTGGTCACGCTGTTTAGTTGTGTGACATATATTTGTCACATATGTATATATATAGTGTGACTAATGTTTCAAACTTATTTGTATCTGTCACACGTCTCAAATTATAAGTGACTAAATAATAAAAAATAAATAAATTTACCAGATACCTCTAGTCACAAAAATATTCAAATGTGTGACAATGAAATTCCAAAATGGTCACACAAGTCGGATCAAGTGTGGCTGTTTATTTTATTCTGGTAGATTTAGTCACATAAATATGTTACTGTGTGGTCGTTCAAAATACCACATGTGTGACGAAATCCCATATATGTACTCGTGATACATAGAGTATTTATACAAGAAAGAAAGGGTAAAACCCTAGAAAGTAACTATGGGCTACTAAGCCGCTTATTGGCTAATATGGGCTGATAATATTAAGCTAACAGTTTGCATTGAAAAACCTAGCAAGGATCTTGGTAGGTGCGGAAAAAACTATTACAATGCTTTCGGAAGAGTATTACATGAGCTTTCATACCACTCAATTCGATTAAGAGTAGTTCTCATATGGCTACTTGTAATCCAATTATAAGAAAAGAGCTTCCCATTGCTATAAATAAAATAAATAAATAAAAAAAAAAAAAAAGATGCTTGTTTCTATTAACAAGGAAATATCTTAATATGAAGGGATGTAAAAACCAGTTAGAGTTTACAATTTTTATTAAATGATTTAATATTTAATTAACATATAGGACTATCAAATATCTTAAATCAAACTAGATTATTCTTCACGGTTGATCCACACTACGCGTTACACAATACCTAGCGATGCTACAGTCATAACATCTTTAACATCTTTGACTACGTGATTCTGTCTAGCTAAACCAATTAATACAAATTTTGAGTTAGTTGGCTAATGAATGCATATAATTTTTATTAGGTTTTAATTTTATATTTTGCATTAAACTAAGATAAGAGCAGTGACGATAAATTTGTAAGCATATGAAAACGGGTTATGTTATTAAGACCTCTTATATGTGACAATAGAGGGTTTCGCCAAAATGTATAAACTGCGATGCACACCATACAAACTCGCAATGCACAGGGCCTCACGAAACCTCCTATTGGAGGGTCCGTATAAATTCCCTTATGGTTATGTTATTAAGACCCCCCATGATGTGACAATAAAGGGTTTGTTCAAAATGTAAAAACCGGCGATTCATATTGTACAAACCCGCAATGCACAATATCCAACAAAACACACTCCTATTGGAGGTCCGTATAAATTCCCTTTATGAAAGGGTTATGTTAATAAGACTGATTAGTCTATTTTTGCTATTCATTTACATTTTTTTGCAGATTGAATAAGGGGTGGTGATACATGGTACGTGCAGTGATCGTAACTTTATGCAATGACATATTTGAGCTATCACTGTCAACCTTCTACGTCGGACATGGTCCCACCTGCATTTTCTAAGCTTATTTATGTTGGGTGTTTCACTCTTTCCGTCTCATATTAAGTGTCCATAATAGAATATTGAGATGTCTCAAATTAAGTGTCCAGGGAATATTTTCAACCATAAGAAGAGACTTTAGTGGGTAATAGTGATATTTGATTGGTGGAGAGTGTAGTTGGCCCCACTTTCCTAAAACTTTGTGCATTTAAAAAGTGAACACTTAATATGGGACGGAGGGAGTATTATTTTGGGTGATGTTAGCCTAACACCCCTTGTAGGGGGTATTTCAATGATTGGGTGTTGTCGTCGTTTGTATTGTCGGCTTTACGGATTGTACAATTTGATCAAAAATAAGGGGTCCCACATATAGGGGGTGTTACCCTAGTAGATCCCTATTATTTTATGTATTTTATTTTGGGGGCAATTTATCCTGACACCCCTTATAGAGGTGTATGCAATCATTGCATGCAGCGGCCGATTATACTGTATGCTTTACAGGTTGTATATTTGATTAATAGGAGGTGTTAAGATAACACATCCATTTATTTAGAGCTATCAGTGTCAACCTTCTTTTTTTAGGGTTTCACTTTTCTAAATTACTTGTTGTAATGTGTCAATATTGAATCCCTTTGGTTAGATTCAAGTAACATGCAACATGAAAATGAAACCGAGTATTATAAATAATTATAATACATAGCATAAGATTTAATCACCACCTAGATGGCGTCGTAATCACACGCTTTAATGTTGTCATAAAATGTCACGTATAAATATTACTAGTTACACATCTTGAGTTTAAACAAAGAATACCTAGATTACACTGCTTACATCTGAATAAAAAGTTTTGTAACCCATGAATGACCTGGATTGAAAAGTATCATTCATTTAGTTAGAAGATGACAACGACATAAATTTCTGTAAATATCTTTAGGCCTCTATGGCCATATCTTTTATTATGACTGTTTTATGAATATAAAAACCTGAAGAATTGCCAAATGATTAGGATTGCTAATACAATATTCGTTAAATTGTACTTGATAATATATTATATAACTTTAACATTATATACTCCATTGCATAATGGAAGCATGTGGGCACAGTTGCCAATTGCCAAATAAATAATGTGTCGCTTTTTATGTGATATAAAATAACCGGAAAAGCCGTTGAGAGGACGAAATAATTTTTGCTTATTTAGGCCACCATCAAAGGTTGCTTTTTATGAGCATACAAATCCAAACGTATTATTGAATACGGTGTTCTATTTAATATTTAAATGATACTAAAAGTATACACTTTGTTTTATATGCATAAAAAAAGGGAGTCTACACAAATTACTTCAGACGCCATAGGCTTGTTGTGGATTTTTGTAGTATATATTACACCAGTTTGTGTTAAGGCTATGTTTGGCGCGAAGCTTTTTGGAGCTTTTTTAAGCGATGAGCGGTAAGTAATGAGTTTTTTTATTTAAGGCTATGTTTGGCGCGAAGCTTTAAGAAACTGTAAGCGGTGAGCTGTGACTACTGCTCACAGCTACTGCTAACAGCTCACTACTACTACTCACTGCTATTTTTACCAAACACACTATAAATGCAAAACAGAAGCATGCGTCAAGTTGAATACAATAAATGCAAAGCTAAGATACAAAGTTAAATCTAACCTTTTGGGAGATTGGAACAAAAGAAGTGTCACATGTGAAGATAATGAAGAGAAAAAGCTAGAAATTAAAGGGAGACATACTTGTACGAATGTAGTAGTACAAATGTGAGTGGTTTAAGATGTGAAAGTTGGAAATGACGGTTTTGGCCAATTTGGACTTAGGTTATTATGAAAATGGGAACATGTCTTTCTATATATGGCATTTTACTATCTCCATAAATTACGGAGAATGTTGATTGAGAACCCCATTTACACGAAACGTTTTATTCGAGAAATGATTGTAACACTCAATTTATACCTAGATTATATCTATGGAACATAGCTTTAAATGTCAACAATCTAGGTTTTTTTTTTTTTTTTTTGAAAGGCGAAATTCATGTCAACAATCCTAGTGCTTGAGATATGATATGAAGTGAAAGTCAATGGGATATATATGGTAAGTCTTGTAGGTAAAAACAAAAACATAACCACGTATGTAATTTCACGTTTTATAAAAAGAAAAAGACGTATATGACAACGTGAGATAAGACATATATGAAAGTCAACGGTAACCGTTTGTTACATATCTCGTGTATTTTGAACAAATATATTGTATATCTTTAGCTTTTACCCTTAACTATAAGTTAAAATAATAGTGTGATATATGGTTGAAAAGTATCAATGTCTAGCTTGCAATGCAAAAAAAGCATAGAAACTTTTAAAGTTTTAAATAGCTATGCCTAATTTATTAAGGATTGTTAAAAGGTTGATTTTCTAAATAGTGTTAAATAACATGTGATATACGATGTAAATGAAAAAAAAATAAAAGAACAAAATCAATCTTCTAAAGTATGTTCATTGTTATACTCTAATTTTGTTTCGTTTAATGAGTGATAATTTCCAATAAAATTTTTACAAAATCATGGTTGATAGTTTGATACTATTTTACTTGAGTTATTTGAATAGGCTTAAATAAACTCACTTTTGTGTAGCTTTTTTAGTTATTTTTTTCTCTTCGATAATTAATATATGAGAGTAGAGTTGAGATCAACATAGATCTCATATTTGTCATATATTCAATAAATCAATTTTAGCCATCAATTTTTTATCAAATTAATAAAAAACCATTTTTCATTCAGGCTACAAAAAATACACACTCGCGACGAGAATTAAATTATCTTTTTATAGATATGCACTTTTATATACTTTCGACGAATTTTTTTTTCAAAATTTTCGCCCAAAAAAATCACACGTGATTTGTTAAAATCACATGTGATTTGTAAAAATCAAATCACATGTGATTTTTGCGGACGGAAATTTTGAAAAAAATAATTCGGTGAAAGTATATAGAAGTGCATATATATAGAAAGATAATTTAATTCTCGTCGCGATTATGGTTTTTTTCACGTAACGATTAACGATTTGCGAGATATTTAATTTAAAAAACAAAGTTTAAAGTTTTTAATTTTTGTTTTGATAAAAAAAAATGAATTGCTAAATTTGGTTTATTAGATCTATAACAATATATTGAACTTTTCTCTATGCAATTATATGTGTCGCGCGTGCTTGTTTGTGCAATAGCAATGAGATTCCCAGTATCATGCTTAATGACATATCTACAGGTTAAGTTATTATACTACTTACCATCCTATACATGACGTCATTTTTTAGATTTTCTACTATAAACGGGATATAGGTTATTCCCGCACCTCAAAAATACCAACTGTACACTCCCTAATTTTTTAAGAGTGCTTGTGTTGGGATTTCCCCGGGTTCGAACCCGGGCATAGGGATTGGATTATGTATAGGATTTCCACTGAGGCAAACATGTCAAAAACCTAAAAAATACCAACTGTACACTCCCTAATTTTTTTATTTTTTTTTTCTAATTATGTTTATATAAAACAATATAAATCTGAAAGTGCGGAACAGAAAATATAAAGTTTAATAAGTCAAACGCTTAAAACTGTCAGATATACGGAATAGAAACTGACAAAAACTGTGATATACTGTAAACAAAAGGGGGGACAAAGAGAATAAAGGACAAAACACCCAAACCCTCCTATGATGTCAAATCAGGGGGGTTTGGTCAAAGATTATGTTTGTCCTCTATTTGTTTCCAGTATAACACAGTTTTTTGTCAGTTTTTGTTTTGTATTTTTGACAATTTTAAGCGTTTGATTTATTAAACTTTATATTTTATGTTTCGCACTTTCAGATTTATAGTTTTTTGATATAAACAAAATTATAAAAATTAAGAAAAAAAAATAAAATAAAGGAAAAAAACAGGGGGAATGCCATTTGTATTTTTTGGGGGTTGGATAGGCCATGCCTAAACACATCATGTTGGTTGACATGTCAAATCAAACTCAAAATGTACATACTACATAGGAATACGTGGCATCTGTAGAAACACGTTATTCACATTCTAATGCATTGACAAATAGTAAATGAGCCCCATTAGCTTGACATTTTTCCGAATATTTCATAGTTAAAGATGTAATGTGATATACATCAATATATTATAAAACCTCGTTATAATACATGGCATAAGATTTAATTACCAACAAGATGGGATCAGATCGACACTTTAAGGGTGCATTTGGTTCGTAAGTGAGATTGGAATTGGATTCGGATTTGAGAAAGCTTTGAAAGATGTGGGAAAGGTTTGAGAAAAAGTATAGATTTTGAATTAAATGAAGAGGGAGAAAATAAATGATTGATTATTTTATTTTATGTATTTTTTTTGAAAATTATATATAAATTTTGATTAATGTATAAAAAAGAATGTGAGTTACTTGTGAGTGTGGGGACCACTAATATTGCAAAATGACAAAAAATAAATACTCAATCCGGATTTTTTTTTATTCCACCCAAAATTGCCAAGAATCAAATCTATCAATATTTGATAGATTGATTCCATTCCTCGGGGCCCACCATGTAAACAAACACAAATTCTTTAGTTTCTTTCATTCCATTCCCTTCAAAACCTTGAACCAAACGCACCCTAATATTGTCACAATAAACCAGGTTTAAATATCACTAGTTACACATTTTGAGTTAGATAAGAAAATGATCGACGGAATACCTCGGTTATATGATATGTGCAAGAAGTTCAAGACCAAGTCTAGTTGGAATAATTCAACTATGCATTATCTTCATATGCCATCATGCATTAATTTAGGAACTAGTACTTCCGGTAACCATGCACTAAACCATGCACGTTTAGATTATTGTGTTAGTCTTCACACATTTACCTTTAGTTGCTTAATATTAGGATATCATTTTCCTTTGCTTATTTATATGTACTGGTTTATGAAATGAAATAGAGAAGAAAAAGAATGAATTAGTTCAAGTTAGTTCTTAGTTTAGTTATAGGCTATGTTTGGTACAACAGATTATTGAGAGATTATGGGGGCTACAGTTTTTTTTTCACAAAATAATCTATTGTCCAAAAAGTAGTATCGTTTGGCTGCTAAAATTAAGAAAGATTATAGAAAAAATAATCTCTAAAATTATAAGTTGATCCAACCAACTTTTGAGAAAAGGCTGAAGATTATTTTTTGTATAATTACCTTATTAACCTTCCAAGTCTAGTAATGTGTTATTTACTTATGTTAATGATTTTTTAAGCCTACTGCAGTCTTTTTACATGTTGACAATTTGCCAATTGCCAGTTTTTGTTAAGCTTAGTGCAGTACTTATGTTAATGTTTCTCAAGTTAGTTTTTTTTAAGCCTACTACAGTTTTATAATAGTTACATGCTCACTTTATCAAATATAAGTGCATGCCTTTTTTCTTTTTTTTTGTTAGAATTTATTGCAGGCCTTTTTTTTTTGTTAGAATTTGTTGCAGGCCTTTTTCATGCTCACTTTATCACTTTATCATTTTTTTTAATATTTATTATTGCAATAATCACCAACTCAATAGGATTCCAATGCAGATTAGAATATTCATTTGATGTTTATTTCTATATTACTCGTAGAATTACTTACTTTGTTTCTTAACTGTTTTACCAGGTAAATACTATTTGGTAGATAAAGGATATCTCGATAGAAATAGATATCTTGTTCCATATTCCAAGACAAGATACCATCAATCTCAGTTTAAATATGATCCACCAAACAAAAAGCAAGAAGCTGTCAACTGCAAGCATTCATCTTTACGGAGTTATATTAAAAGATCATTTGTAGTCATAAAGAAACGATGGAAAATACTTGGTCGAATGCCTAAATTTAGCGTGAAAACTCATATTGATGTTATTATCGCTACATTTGATTTACATAACTACATCCGTAACAGCTCACAAGAAGACATGATGTTTACGGCGATGGAGGAAAATCCAAATTATATAATGATAGTCGGTGGACAAACGCGTCACAAGCTAAACCTCTCACGAAGAAAAGTCAATCCGCGACGGTTCGACGCGACAATCGATTGTAATATACCGGGCAAGCGTATACCCGGGTCGTTCTCCCTGCGAGGCGTGAAATTGAGGATATCGTTTTCGGTTTGGTATTAAAATGCTTGAAATGACGAGAGTTGATTGGTTACTAATATTTACTAAAACGAAAATTAAAAATAACGTAAACCGGAAACTACGAACGAGGAAAACGTAAAATATTTGAAAAATTAATCCTACGGGTATCAAAATAATTTTCCTAAGTCCTAAATATAAAAAGAAAATTTTGGAAAAAATATAAAAAGAAAATTTTGGAAAAAAGAAAAATATTTTTTTTTGACTTTTTAATAATTAAATAAGAATTAAAAACTATTTAAACTAATTTAAATTACTGAAAATACCAAAACTATTTTTTAAAAATCTGAAATTTTTTCTGAAATTACTTTATACTACCATAAAGCTAAGAAAAATAAAAAGAGGTCCAAAAAGCTAACGAATAAGCTGAAAAATAAGCCTTGAAGGCTGAACAATTAAAAAAAACATGGGAATAAGCTAAAGGAAAGAGCTAAAAAGCTGTATAAGCTAAAAATAAGCTGCAAAGGGACTGAAATAAGCTGAAGAACTAACAAAAAGCTGAATTAAAACTAAATAAGCCCCAAGAACTAGCAATAAGAACTGATACATTGACTGATAAGGACAGAAGGCTAAAAAGGAGCAAATTAAAATCACAAACTAGGGCTGAATAGGGCATGAGTCTGCTGAGTGTGCAGGGTATGACAGTCAACATGGGTTACTTTTGAGCTTAGCTATAAACCACATAAACAATCAGCACATCCAACAAACTTCAAGCCAATAAGAGAACAAGCATCACAGATCATGTAAACCACAATTCAAGCAGTTTAGATCAGAATAGTAACAAAGAAAAGAAAACAGGAAAAACTAAGTCTAAAAGGCAATAATAAGCCAAGTCCTAACTGTTGTGTCAAACAGCCTAAACAGGCAACTTAAAGCTATCTAAGAAGCTATTAAACAAACAAGCTGGATCACCAAAAGTTCAAAACATCATAGACAAGCTATCAAGGAACTCATAAATCAAGTTTCAACCAACAAATCTAGCCTACAACAAACAACAAATCTAGCCTACAAACAACAAATCAAGGAACTCATAAATCAAGGAACTCATAAAGCTATTAACCAACAAACAACAAATCTAGCCTACAATAAACAAGATCAAAGTTCACTTAACAGGCACACATCAAAACTAAATAAGCAGTTGACTAAGTTGACCAAAAAAATTAAAACAAGAGAAAGTAAATTTTCATTAACTCGAAAGTAAATTACATTGCTGGAATTAAAAGTAAACAACAATAACAATAAAAATAAATAAAAAAAAAAAAAAAAAAAAAAAAAATCACCTAAATTTTAAGCTAAAAATAAACCTGATACAACTACACTACTACTCCTATATTTATACTAAAAAAAATACAAAACCCTAGTCGAATGTGTTTGTTGTGTGAGTATGTTCCCCATTAGCTTCGTGTGCTTCTTTTGGGACCCTTGGATCTTTTCTTGATCACCACAACATGAAACCTTGGCCGTTAGATGATTGTTTTGCCTCAGATTGATGAGGTGGAGGGGGGGACCAAAGACATGTCCATGTGATGGTTTGGCTTGTAGTGGTGATGAAAGGGATGGTTGGATTAGCAGAGGGATTAGGGTTTTGAAGAAGATATACAGTAGTTAAATTGTTGTTAGGGATTTTGACTTGGTTTTGGGGGATTTGACCATCTGATGACCCGGTTGTTAGTTTTAAAGTTGGGATTGGGTTAAGGGTATTACCCGGGTTTGTTTATCTTAAGGGTAGTGGGCTTGTGGGATTTAAATGGGTTGGGTGGTTTTATATTAGCGAAATGGGTTGGTATTGGTTAACAATGTGGGATCCGGTTGTTGTGTTGATAGTTTAGTAGTGGATTTAAAAAGGACCAATGTGTAAATATGGAAATTGTAGGGACCAATCTTGCCAAACCTTCAAAGTTAATACAAGGGCCAATTTTGCCAACTAAAAATAATCCAAGGGCCGTTTTGAGATTCTTGAGCTTGAATAAAAATCCATATGAAAAACGACTTTCCCGGCTTCGGTTTCGGGTCTTTTCCAAATCAAGCTCGGTTTTGTCCGTATTTGCCCCGTTTTCAATCCTTTTGTACCTGAAACGCATAAAACACAATCCAAGGATATTTGTAACATTATATGGTCCATTTGGGTGTTTTTGGTCATTTTTGTGGGGTTTTTCGGGTATAAAATGATGAGTAAAAGGCCACTCATCAATCCCCCACACTAAGCAATTGCTAGTCCCTAGCAATCCGATCATATGAAGTAATGAAAGGATCAAAAATATCAAGGTTACCAAATATATCACCCCGTTTTGACTTTATTATAAAATGCAAGTAAATTTAAAACGAGAACAAACGTAAATAATATGCTTGATTATCAAAAATGGCATCATGGAACGGAAATCACACAAAATGGGTGACTCCGGGGAATTGTAATCGTCATCCTCTTTTTATACTCCCCAACTAAGTCTAAAACCCTTGTGCAAACGTTTTTGTAAAATGCTAACACTACTTATATTAGCAACCTATGTAAGCCGAGACTTAACTTTTCACTCCCACAATTATTCATAAGTTAGGTGTGTGTGCTTGTTTTCAAATTTTTGATCGTAAAAATCGACATTTATTAGGGTTAAAAACCGACAATGATTTAGAAATTAGAGATTCAAAGGTGAGATCACTCCATGTAGCGACTTTCTTCTCAGCTTGTCCTTAGTAAACTTAGGAGGCTAGGTTTTTACACCCTCGAGAATAGTATCGGAGCTCACGGGATCTTTGAAGTCAACAATTTCTAAATCACCGTCCAACTTTTAGACAATTTTGACGAACACTAGTTCAACTTTCGATTTAAATTTAAGAAGAAGCAAGTTTCTCACATTTATTCATAACAAACATAAACATTTTTTTTTTCATTTTTCATCACTTTTTCATTTTTTTTTTTTTTTTTTTCACTAACTTTTTACTTGTGTACCCTAAACGACGGAGCTTCACGGTTTAGTTCCAAGACCTTACACCTTTCGGAATAAAGGATCCAAGGGCCGTTACAACGGAGTGTTCCAAGACTCTAGACATTCCTGAAATGAGGATCCAAGGTGGTTAGACCAAGACCTTACACATTCGTGAACTAGAGGTCCAAGGGCCGGTGCAAGAGGGTAGCCAAGACCTAAACGCCTTCCGGAAATAAGGATCCAAGGCCCGATCTCGAATCCGTAGCTTAGAGCACTTAACTTATTCATACTCAAAACTTTAACTTTTGCAACTTTCAAGCAACATCTCACTTTCATTTTGCATTCTTATTATGTTTACGAAAGCATGCTTGTTCCAAAATTTAAATAAAACTTTGAACTAGTATTTTAAATCAAGATTGTATAAAAATTTATTTGCTTAACAAAAACGGTTTTTGCGTTCAAAAGTTTGAAAATAGCACTAATTTTAGTCAGATTAGGATCTCCTGGGAGGAAAAGCCATAAATTACTTATATAAGCTCTAAAGAGAACCAACTACTCCACGCTTAGCATTTTCATTTGCACAATTCGTAAAAACCTAGCCTAAAAGTTAAGGGTAGCAGCTAGATCAACACTCTAGCTGAGTCGGGATTCCCCTTGTTCTAGCCTAATCAAGTCTAAACTTCCACTAATACCGAAGCATTAATGTATAGCAAATTATTATTTTTTTATTGTGCAAAGCACTTCTTTTAGACGAAAAATACAATAAAAATTTTAAATTTTTTTATCAAAACGGGGGTGCTAGGGTACTAGTAGGTACAATATGTGAAAAATTTTAAAATTTGGTCAAATGAGAATTCCCCCCCCCCCCCCCCACACTTAGAATTGAATATTGCCCTCAATATTCAAAGTACCAGCCTAAGCCGACACTATAGAACGTAAAAGGGTAAGACTACTACCTAAGTGTGGAAACGAAATCTTTTTTTCACAAAAAGGATTAATAAGATATCCCTGGATAAACATAAACATAAAGATCGGATATTGGGCGGCTGGATTGAAAACAGGCGCATCAATCATCACGATCTACGGGAATCCTGAAAACAAAGGCAAACACACAACAACAAAGCAACAAGTAGAGGAATTCCCCCACACTTAGTGTTAGAAAATAGGAAGAAAATAGAATGATATGCATGGGGTGCCACCCACGAAGCGCTTGTTTTTTATCGAGTCGTATAGCTTAGACTCGCCCCGAATTCATTTGTTCTTGGGGGAGCAGGTGGAAGAGAAAATCTCCATCGGACTTTCATTCAAAATGTTTGGATAAACATTGAAGTGCTTGAAAGTTCCACTCCGATGAGATAGACCCGGCTTAAAAGAATGAGAGATGCTGGGGTCAAAAATTTTGTCTTCACTCCCGAGAGAGTGAATGGAAGGACAATCTACCTTATAGGAGAAGAAAGGTAGAAAAACTCGAACGACATATGTGAAGTCAATATAAGGGCGATCCCCAAAAGGCAATGTCACATATGTCGGAGAAAGAATATCTTTTTGATTCTCGGGATTAACAATTGAGGTCATATTATCAAAAACATTAGAGTCTTTGACCTCATCGTTCTCTAACACTTCAACAAAGAGAGGATTAACGTTGCTAGAAAAGAAATCGTCATCAAATTCAAACAGAGTGTTAGAGAAAATCCCGGAAGTAACCTCACAGATGTCAAGAGATTCTCCAAAAATTGGAGAATCACATTCTCTGTCAAATATCTCCTCAGACTCACTTGGGATTGGGACAAGGTTCTCAGCACTAGACTTTATGAATTCGTCTGATTCCTTTTCAGGAATAGTGCTAAGATGCTCATCCCCCATAATGAGAGAGTCCTCGGGTCTAGACTGAGAGGGTTGAGAAATGTTATCATTTAAAGGAATAGCACTCTCCTCTTCGTCGTCATCTTCGTCATCGAGCATGCAAGCCTTATTAAACAAGAAACGGTTATGTGCTGCACGTTCAATGGCGAGTAAATCTTCCATAGATTCACCATGACGATCCTCTTGGGTCTGTTTAGCAGCCCAAGCATTAAATGCATTCCTCACATCATGAAATTTTTGGAATACATCTTCGAAAGCAGAATCCAGAAGATTATTCCTAATATTATGAATTTCTTGGAATGATTCATGAGGAAATGGCTGAGGCTGAGTTTGAATCGTTTCATACTGTGGAGGTTGGTCATGATAAGAATAGTCAAAATTGTTACAAGGACCGTGCTCATAGACAAGCGGGCTCCTCGTTTGACAATCAGAGCTATAGTGAGGACCTCCACAGTACTCACAACAATAATATTGTTGTGATTGATTCAGTGACGTATATGGATATTGGTCATAACCGAAATTTTGATTACATGCAACTTGCTCATAGACAAGCATGTTACTTGCTTGACAATCAAAACTTTGGTGAGGACCTCCACAATACTCACAAAGATCATTTGGCATATTTTGAAATGATGTATCATTGAAGTTTTGATAGCACGGATCTTGCCAAAATGAATCCTGATGAGGGTTGAAATCGTTTTGAAAATCTGGATCATTAAGTGTATTTTCGATTTCAGAAGTGCAACACACGCAAAGTCCATGGGTAAACCCACATCCTTTGCAGAAACATCGTTCACAAAGTGAATCATCCCCCAATGGATCTCCACATTTAAAGCAATTAGGTTGAGTGAGTGAAGATGGCTGGGGTTGTGGAGGGTGTTCGGAAAAACTTTGAGAATTATTGATGGAATTAAGCTCTCTTTTGAGGGCTACTTCACACCAATAACAAGATCTTCTTGGGTTGTGATTTCCACACCGCTCACACTTACACTTTGAACAACGAAGACTGTCAATCAACGGGCTTTTACAATCAAAACAAGTATAGCCCAGTGACGACATGAGAATTAAACATTAATGAGGGTTAAGAAGATAGAATTAAACTTTTAAGAGGAATGAGAGATAAATAATTAAACGGATAAGAGGAATACGAAGAGTATTTTTCGGTTTTTAAAATTTTGAAACATTTAAAAGAAAAAGGAGAATAATTTTTGAAAAGAAAATCTTTTTGGGTTTTTTGAAAAGTTTTAGAAAAGGAAAATATTTTTGGGTTTTTGGTTTTTCAAATTTTTTTGGATTTTTGATAAAAAAATATTCACAAGATAAAAACGTAACTTTACGAGGAAGGATCTCCAAGTCACTAATCGTCAAACCGTAACGATATTGTCGCAACACACCTCCCCGGCAGCGGCGCCAAAAATTGATAGTCGGTGAACAAACGCGTCACAAGCTAAACCTCTCACGAAGAAAAGTCAACCCGCGACGGTTCGACGCGACAATCGATTGTAATATACCGGGCAAGCGTATACCCGGGTCGTTCTCCCTGCGATGCGTGAAATTGAGGATATCGTTTTCGGTTTGGTATTAAAATGCTTGAAATGACGAGAGTTGATTGGTTACTAATATTTACTAAAACGAAAATTAAAAATAACATAAACCGGAAACTACGAACGAGGAAAACGTAAAATATTTGAAAAATTAATCCTACGGGTATCAAAATAATTTTCCTAAGTCCTAAATATAAAAAGAAAATTTTGGAAAAAATATAAAAAGAAAATTTTGGAAAAAAGAAAAATATTTTTTTTTGACTTTTTAATAATTAAATAAGAATTAAAAACTATTTAAACTAATTTAAATTACTGAAAATACCAAAACTATTTTTTAAAAATCTGAAATTTTTTCTGAAATTACTTTATACTACCATAAAGCTAAGAAAAATAAAAAGAGGTCCAAAAAGCTAACGAATAAGCTGAAAAATAAGCCTTGAAGGCTGAACAATTAAAAAAAAAACATGGGAATAAGCTAAAGGAAAGAGCTAAAAAGCTGTATAAGCTAAAAATAAGCTGCAAAGGGACTGAAATAAGCTGAAGAACTAACAAAAAGCTGAATTAAAACTAAATAAGCCCCAAGAACTAGCAATAAGAACTGATACATTGACTGATAAGGACAGAAGGCTAAAAAGGAGCAAATTAAAATCACAAACTAGGGCTGAATAGGGCATGAGTCTGCTGAGTGTGCAGGGTATGACAGTCAACATGGGTTACTTTTGAGCTTAGCTATAAACCACATAAACAATCAGCACATCCAACAAACTTCAAGCCAATAAGAGAACAAGCATCACAGATCATGTAAACCACAATTCAAGCAGTTTAGATCAGAATAGTAACAAAGAAAAGAAAACAGGAAAAACTAAGTCTAAAAGGCAATAATAAGCCAAGTCCTAACTGTTGTGTCAAACAGCCTAAACAGGCAACTTAAAGCTATCTAAGAAGCTATTAAACAAACAAGCTGGATCACCAAAAGTTCAAAACATCATAGACAAGCTATCAAGGAACTCATAAAGCTATTAACCAACAAACAACAAATATAGCCTACAATAAACAAGATCAAAGTTCACTTAACAGGCACACATCAAAACTAAATAAGCAGTTGACTAAGTTGACCAAAAAAATTAAAACAAGAGAAAGTAAATTTTCATTAACTCGAAAGTAAATTACATTGCTGGAATTAAAAGTAAACAACAATAACAATAAAAAAATAAAAATAAAAAAAAAAATTACCTAAATTTTAAGCTAAAAATAAACCTGATACAACTACACTACTACTCCTATATTTATACTAAAAAAAATACAAAACCCTAGTCGAATGTGTTTGTTGTGTGAGTATGTTCCCCATTAGCTTCGTGTGCTTCTTTTGGGACCCTTGGATCTTTTCTTGATCACCACAACATGAAACCTTGGCCGTTAGATGATTGTTTTGCCTCGGATTGATGAGGTGGAGGGGGGGGGACCAAAGACATGTCCATGTGATGGTTTGGCTTGTAGTGGTGATGAAAGGGATGGTTGGATTAGCAGAGGGATTAGGGTTTTGAAGAAGATATACAGTAGTTAAATTGTTGTTAGGGATTTTGACTTGGTTTTGGGGGATTTGACCATCTGATGACCCGGTTGTTAGTTTTAAAGTTGGGATTGGGTTAAGGGTATTACCCGGGTTTGTTTATCTTAAAGGTAGTGGGCTTGTGGGATTTAAATGGGATGGGGTGGTTTTATATTAGCGAAATGGGTTGGTATTGGTTAACAATGTGGGATCCGGTTGTTGTGTTGATAGTTTAGTAGTGGATTTAAAAAGGACCAATGTGTAAATATGGAAATTGTAGGGACCAATCTTGCCAAACCTTCAAAGTTAATACAAGGGCCAATTTTGCCAACTAAAAATAATCCAAGGGCCGTTTTGAGATTCTTGAGCTTGAATAAAAATCCATATGAAAAACGACTTTCCCGGCTTCGGTTTCGGCTCTTTTCCAAATCAAGCTCGGTTTTTTCCGTATTTGCCCCGTTTTCAATCCTTTTGTACCTGAAACGCATAAAACACAATCCAAGGATATTTGTAACATTATATGGTCCATTTGGGTGTTTTTGGTCGTTTTTGTGGGGTTTTTCGGGTATAAAATGATGAGTAAAAGGCCACTCATCATATACCACGAGACGAACTTCACGATGTTCATAGTCATGAAACGAAAAATGAAAACAATTCTGAAGGAGCATCTAACGAGATGAAACAGATACATAACGATATTGCTACTTTAATATGGAATGCACATCGTGGATGATAATTTAACATCATTTTAACGTTGTTTGTATTTTTACATGGATTTTCATGCAATGCTACATATTTATGATTTATATCAATAATTTTATTTACTATTCTTATTCATATTGGTTTTGTTATTTATATGTCCAATTACGTCATTTTACACTTTTAATATATAATAACAGCTAGTTTGCCAAACACTACTACAAAAAAAAAGCTACATTTTTAATATTTTTCATAGGGGTGGCAATCGAGTCGTGTCCGTGTCGACCTACTCGGGTTGGCGGGTTGGTAAAGCCTCCACCCAAACACGACCCATTTATTAATCGTGTCAAAAACCTCAACCCTAACCCGCACACACCTAACATGTGTAACCCATTTATGACCCGTGTAACCCGTTTAAATAAACTAGTTAAAAGGTTTAATTAGTTTGAGTGTTGAAGAGTGTAAGTGTTCAAATAATAACACATAGATACTAATATATATTATAGTAGCACTTAAGAAAACATAAATCCACATCCTAAATAAGTATATATATCATATTAGGTAGTTATATATTTTATTGATTAAAAGTTTATATATTTAAACGGGTTCACGGGTTGACCTGTTTAAGATTACTAAACCCATACACGACCCATTTATTAAACGGGTTATACGGGTTAACCTGTTTTCGACCCAAACCCGTTTATCTTCGTGTCGTGTCCGTGTCGGTTAGCGTGTCGTGTCGAAAATTGCCACCCCTAATTTTTCAGCACCAGCATCAGCGCCAACACCAGCAACAGCACCAGCACCAGCAATTTTTGCCAAACACACCCATAGTTTAGAAGGAGAATAACCATCTCGAATCGGTTTATATCATTATACTACTTACATTTGAATAAAAAGTTTTGTTTCTTTCGAATGACCTCAAATATAAAAATATCATTCATTTTACTTAGAAAATATGAGATGATACATACATAAATTTGTGTAAATACCTTTATTATGATTGTTTTATGAACATAAAAACCTTAAGAATTGCCAAATAATGACGATGCTAATTGTAAAATAGTATAGAATCAACAAAGAGTCACCAAGAACATTAATAATTATTCAACCAGTATACTATATAAAAGCCTAATAGAAAATAGTCCTCAAACAAGTTCTATCATACATACGAAAGAAATCAGATAATCCTCACAAACTGATGCAATCTATACCTCACTACAAATCTCTCAACACTCGAAATCACAAGATCAAATAAAGAGATTGATCTTGTGTGAATATGGTGTAATACGAGAGATATCAAAGTTGATAACTCAAGATCAACAATATCAGTAGTATTTTGAGAGGGAAAACTGAAAGTGGCTTAGACAGATATAAAACCCTAGCGCATGAGACGTGCTTATATAGACCAAAGTTACACTATGGTCCATTCACTTCCATATTTCTCACTTGAAGACTTAACTTGATAAACCTTGATGAGAAGTTTGATATATGACATATATGGCCCTTGAACTTGACATTGTGTTGTTCCCTTTACACAGTTAGTATTAACTAAGAAGTTAAACCAATCATGTTCCATGGTTAAGTAACGCATATAAAATACTTTGTTAAAGATAAATGTAAAGTAAAAGACACAAGGTTTTTCAACGTTTAATTCTATTTGCAATTAACAAAGAATTATACCCAAGTGTTTGCAGAATAACACTTGGGATTGAATGACAAGTATGGTAATTCTCCTCACCAAACTTAAGCTAAGCTTAAGTACAACTATGCTAAACCAACTTAGCTATCCTCAGGGACTTAGCTGTATTTGGAGGAGAGAAAGATGTTTGTGAATGACTACGCATTAAGTGCACAAACTTGCCAACCTTTCTATTCCTACTTATGATCCTATTTATACACAATGATTTACAACCGTTATTGAAGAAGAAAAAGATGCCTAAGCTAGATTGGACAAGATTGTAACACCCCCAAAATTTGGTTCAGCGGAAGACAAAACAAGTATTTGGGTGCTACGGAATTGGTAGACAACACAAGCATAAGAAAAACGGGATAACATTATCCGTTTAAATAAAACATTTCAAAATCCAAACTTCAAGTTTACATTTATTCAAAATTACTGAAAATAAGGCCCAAAAGAAAAATAAGATAGGTCCCCAAAAGTATTATCAGAGTCTTAGTTGATCCTTTAACCATGCCACTTGCCAAGCCTCCAAACAGCCATCATCCAAAAATAATCATCATTAATTACCTGAGAAAACATGCTAAAAAGTCAGCTAACGGTGGTGAGTTCATAGGTTTAGACACAACGTACAACAGCGGACCAACTTGCATATTAGTTTGCTATACCAGACTAAGTCATATATCAATATATCATCCTCACACCAAAGTGTGTCAAATCACAACAATAACTTCCTATAGGTGCACACTATAGTCCCGCACGAATGCAGCACATACAATAATATTCCCGTACAGTTGCAGCATATACAATAATATTCCCGCATAGTTGCAGCCTAAACAATAATATCCCCGCACAATTGCAGCACAATCAACACATAACACTAGCCAGTTAATATAGCAAACATATCAAAACATAACATAACAATTGGTCCATTCAAAACAGTTTTGCATGTTTTCTCACCCCAAGTGTTCGATAAAACATCATTAAGAGTAAGAGTGGGGCTATGAAACTCACCTTGATCAAGCAAAGCACAAAATACAATCTACAGAAGTAAAGCACTCAGCAGCTCTCACGTATCGGCACTACGGACTCGGCACTACCTAATAATATAAACTTGTCGTAACATATATTCCCAAACGTAAAAGTCTCCAACAAAAAATATCTATCCCTAAGTATATCCCCTTTCTATTCCAAAATTTCCTTATTATTTCCATTTACTAGCGTTTCTTATCATCGTGTGTGCCATGGAGACACGACATTGACTCAAGCAAAAATACGCTAAACAAATGACCAAAACATAAATGACTCACAAAACAAAACCAAGGTCAAGTGATTAATTAAAAGTTTAATAAGTTATACGGACGAATTGTCGGATGCTTATCGAATTCGTCAACTAGATAAATCTAACAATTTCTTCGTCTCACTTATTATTCCAAAAACTAGATCACAATAAATACTGAGTCGTATGGATAATTCGTACATTAATAAATTCCTCCGGCATGCTTACCGAGCCCTTATTGAGCTCGTCAACCCAATAAGTCCGATAACCATGTGGGTCAGGTATATTAATGTCAACCGACCTGTAAATAGATTTGCGTGCCCTCAAAACATTTAATAACTCTCATTTATTTAAACTTTTCATTTATAACGTATCGTTTTTAAATAAAAACTTCTGTTAAATATTAAGTAACAAATGAGTTTTTGCTAATTAATATTTCCCGTATTTAGCCGTTATTATTTATTTTCCATTTCTAGTTATATATACATTTCCAAACAAATATTTTTTGAGTTATCACAGTTTCGAGTCACGAATCCGAGTTTCATTAACTCTCGGGTCAAATAGTCAACCACAATATCCAAATGTCCAAAATAAGTCTAATAGCAATGTTTCGGCTTGTCGAGGCCACGCCGAGACTAAAAAGTCTCGGTAACACTCGACTTGGCTCATAATCATCACAAGTATATCATAAGATCATAATATAATACCAAGTCCAATAATCGTCAAAATATGGTTATCGGCCCTAAACCTATGGCTCGATAACCAATTAACCAAATTCGACAACCAAGTTTCAAGCCTCATCAACCAACAACAACAAAATTATATCAACACCATGCCGAGACCATTTCGGTCTCGGCTTTGACCCTCGGTACTCCATGAACAACCAAACGGACCCTTGGGTCCTCTCGCTACAAATCCAACACAACCACAACTCTTTCAAAACCCTTTTCAATCTAATCCAAAACCTAAACTCGGCCACAATTCGACAAGGGTTTACCAAAAATAAAATAAAAATAAAAAACAATAATAACTACAAGCTCGGCATGACCTCAAAACGCAACAACAAGCCACGGCTGTGAGCTTGAGCTCACGACTTGACCACGACTTGACCACAAAAACCACAAATAAAATGATACCAAACTCGTTTTTAATAGTTTTGATTTCAAAATTTTGTTTTATCACCAGAAACCCACCCGAATCTGATGTGAGTCATCTAGAGTGCAAGTTTTAAATTTATAACACGATCTACCAATGATTCAAACGAGACACATACGAGCAAGTATACTTGTTCGTGTGTAGTAAGAGATGAAATGGTAAGCCGAGGTCGTTCGCAAGGATTTGTTTAGTTTTATGAAACGTGAGTTAAATATAAAATCGAGCTTTATCAATGATTCTAAAAGCAAGCAAATAATGATGATGATGTAAATTCAATATATTAAAACTACACTTGCCTAGAATAGTTTGCACAATTCCCTTGATATGATTATGACAATGGTTCAAATCGATTATGATCAACAAATTAGATAGTGTTCTAATGTGATTAGTTGATGTACTAACCCTCATGTTTTCAACACTTTCAATCCTCGTCAAGATTTTAAGATGACAAAAACTATATTAAGATTTGATCAAACAAGACTAACACAATTCAATCACTTGATTCGCTATCGTTTCACAAGTAATTGACAATTACACTTTTTAGTTTTCTAAGTTTAACCAAGTTACCTATGAAATGGTCAATACATAAGGTAACACCTTCATAGACAAATGTTTACAATTGATTAAATAACAATGTTTCTTTCGACCTATTACACCATTAACAATCAACCAAACTTGATAACTCTTTTGTTCATGAAAACTTCAAAGTACAATTCGATCTTAGTATTAGTTTTTTATTGAACTAGAACTATAGAGTCATAATCAATCAATATTTATGTAGCAAACATCATCTAGGCAAGTGCACAAGGCACTTAGCCACTCATGGCAAACAAAGAAATAACCCCAGAAAATTTATCACTTGAAAACATGATTAAGAAGTCTTACAAAAGTTGTAATGATGATTACAAGAGTTAGGAACAATTATGAGATGATCAACAATGATTCCTTTGATGATTATGATGATGAATAATGGATGTAAGCTAACTTCTTCCTGCGTTTTCTTCCCTTGTAGCCTTCTTGAGAGAGTAAATTGATGATGATAGATGATTATTTTTGTGTGTTTTTGACCTCTTGGCCAAGCTTACTTATTAATAGAATGACTCCCCTTGGCCATCAAGCAAGTTTCTTGGGCACTAAGTGTCATTAAAAATCTGGACTTGAAGTAATTGTGGTGTAATGACAACCCACATGAAGAGTTAGTTCATTCAAGATAGTCATTAAGAGTGCCAGGAGCTGCACCAACCCAAGGTTGAAGTCTCAACCTGAGGTTCAGATTCCAGCCCAAGGTTTGGAGTAAGGTTGGCATGGCAGTTTGAACCTTGGGTTTAACTTGAGCCTTAGTTGTATTTCTTGAACCTTTGGTTGAGGGAGCAAGCCATAATTCATAGAAAACTTTGCATGTAACTTGTCATTCATTTCATCAACACTTGATCTTTTCTTGAGCTCGAAAATCTTTGTAAACTCGATTCTTTATCTTCGATGATCTTTCCGAGGTCTTTATTATGGGTAGAATCTTTCGTTGTGCATAAGCTCTAGATTTAACGACTTTTTCCATCTTTCTAGCTATTCCCTTGGACTTGATTGTACATGAACCTGAATACATCTTTTATACCTTTTAAACGTAAAATGTTCACAAATACAACCAAATATAATGCACAAACATAGAAATAACGCGACTAAAATATATACAAAATGAGCGTTATCAAATCCCCCACACTTACACTTTGCTTGCCCTCAAGCAAATCTACCTTTTAAAAATAAACCCACATGATATAAATGAGAATGATTCTAAAAATGAGATGTAAATCCATCAAGTACAAGTACAAGATAAGATCCATCTTTTTAAGCTTATAAGTGAAAAGTCGAGATATTTGACAATACCTTAATGATTCTCTTGCTTGATAACATGTTAAACACCTCACAGAAAAGGAATGAAGTATAATTCACTCAACACTCATTTATTTTTGGTGATGGAGTATAAAAGAAAATCACACTCATCGCTCAGTCATGATCTAAATATTACCATAAGCTTGTACAAGAAACAAAACTCCACCGACGTGGCGTAAGCACCAAGTGTAAACATCTAAGAGGACTTTTATTCGGGTTGTAACGTTTAGGCTTTGGGTTAATAAAGGGTATGGATAGGACATGGGAATATTTATGAAATTGGTTTTAAAATAAAAAATAAAGTTAAGTCAAAGTCTACACCCAATCGCTACTAGCTACGTCAACCTCTTTCACATGAACTTGAGAATTTATCATTGATCGATATCATACTTTCATAGCTCATTGGCTATTCTTGTCACCATACACTTGCGATGACTTATTTTATATATATATATATATATATATATATATATATATATATATATATATATATATATATATATATATATATATATATATATATATATATATATTGATGCGTGGTTTTGCAACCTTACAACAGGTTTTACCTCTCGAGGGATCTCAAGAGGCTTACAACCCCACCAGGCAGTGTACCTGACCGATGTAGTATAGTGTAGTGGTAAGTACGGGGGATTGATCGTTCTCCACAGGGAATAGTGTTCGTTAGGTATGAAAAACTACTCTAATAGGTCTAAGGGTGAGAGAAGATTCTTTTTTATGTTTTTATAATTTTATGAAAGCAAGTAAAATCTCGGGTTTGAAAGAGTGGGCGGAATTAGTTGCTAGTCAACTAACCCAAATAACTACGAATGCAAGTAAAATAAAATAACTGAAAATGAAAAGGTGGTAAAACTTATGTGGAGAGAAATGTGTTTACTTAGATTTCCTTACTCCCTAACTATCTTTTACCGGTTGATTAGTGTGTATTAATTGCGTGGATGACGGGTGTATTCCTTAATACCAATCGTGGGGTGGCGTACGTACTTCCCCAACTCTATGAACTCCTACTTCACTCCTATGTCGAGCCGGCTAGGAAGCTCCTAACATGGGATCACTAGAATTCGCTCATGCATTAAATAAAACCATAAAAACCTTTAGTACGCATTGGTTCATGTTTCTTAAGACGTTCAAGCAAGTTACCGAATAGGAAGTTAGCCAGTTTTCTTAAGCCTAACATAGATGAACAATCATCCAATACAACTAATAACACACTAATAACCAATAATCAATAGCTAGGTTTCATTAGATCTAAGCAAACACAAGATAAATCTAGCCTAGCATGTTAAACAAAAGACAAGAACAAGATAGAATCAAACAACACATAGACATATTGAATGATTAATTGATAACTTATCTTCAATGTAACATGGAAGATCTCAAGGCAAAAAGCCTTGAAGAAGCTGCTAAAATCGTCTTAGGGTTTTCATACACAAAGTTCCACAATAAGTTCCACACTAATGACAAAAAAAATTGCAAAACTATATATAGACTTTCAGATCTGACGGCGTCACGTTATGGAGTGTGACGCCGTCACCTCGCCGCTTTTAGGGTTCCCGGATGGCCTTCTTGACGCCGTCCCTCTTTAGCTCTCTAAAATCCGTTCTGGCTTATCAAGGCTTGACGCCGTCAGAATTAGGCGTGACGCCGTCCCGCTTTAACTTATACCGTGACGACCTTGATCATTCCAAAGGGTGACGCCGTCAGAATTCCCATGCAAATTTCTCTGGCTTATCATGAGTAATTTTCATATCCACCACTTTTGCCAAGCCATGACGCCGTCTGGGGATAATCCTGACGCCGTCAAAGGTAACTTCCAGCATAATTTTAAGACTTTGTCATTTTCTTCACTTTTATGCTCCAAAAATGTCCAAAATGCTTCCTTTTCCAGATTTCTCCTCAAAAGTACCTAAAATGACAAAAGGAACGATTTAGGGCGATATTTGATCAAATAAATACGATTTAGGGCTTAAATGACCCCCTAAAAGCGGTACACTTTTCGCTTCATCAAATACCCTTACACTTGAGATTTGCTTGTCCTCAAGCAAATGTGCTTTTATTCTAATCAAAATACAAGTTAGGGGTCATTTAATGCTAACATAAAAGTAATTACAACAAATATTTGTTCCACTTTAATCATAATAAGCACGGAGATTACAAACTAGCACCTCACAAGTAGTGTTTAGATACTCACATCTCTCAAGTGTCATCAAAATAAATCTCATAAATGAAAACGGATAATATCTCTCACTACCTGTCATAGCAAATAGATTACCATAGGCTTGGGAAAGGATCGAAAACCTCCTCCACTAGGCGTAAGCACCTAAGATAAACTATCAAAGAGGGCTTTTACATGGGTTATAACGTTAGGTGTAGGGAAAAGGAAAACACGGTTTTGTTGGATAAATGATATTTTACTGGTGGCGAGTTAAAGATCTTGATTAATTACATGTACTATACAATGTTGCTAAGCCAAGACTCGACTCAATCTTAAGCTAAAAATAAAATATAAAAAAAACATAAAGTAAACATAAAATGAAACGGGATGGTAGTCCGTATGTTTTTTTTCTATTTTTCTTTTTCTCATTTTTTTTTTTTTTTGTTTTTTTTTTGTTTTTTTTTTTTTTTTTTTTTTTTGCATACACTCTTGCCCTACCATCCAAAATAATACATCATAGGGGCGTTGCATTCCCCTTACACTTGAACTTTTACATAACTTTACAAATAACTATTCTAATGACTCGAATTAAGATAATTAAAACACTTGGAGTACTTTTAAAATATTTAGCACATATGGGGTAATAAATGATGTTCTTCCCCATTACTCCATTACACTAGTACTTTACCCATGAGTCCCAATCGTCCCAAAACAATATGTACAAGGATATGACTCGACTTAGCAACCATGTAATCAACTAGATAATTAACTTGGGTTTAAACAAATGTTGTCACAATAATGCACTAAAAATGAGTGCATACAAGGTAGGCTAAGGCGATTTGGGTGTACATTTTAGTGGGGTGTAACAAATTCTTCCTTTAAGTAAAATGCTTAAAGGTCGAAACGAAAAGATAGGCTCTGAGGGGTGTACTAGGGGTATCGTGTACTAAAAATGAGTACAACGCAAAGGGTGTGGGAGAATTACTTGACCAATGTAGCCAATGTAATTATAACAAAAACACAGGTGTAAAACAATGGGTTAATCCTAATGCCTCTTATCATGTAGTAAATCTAACTACACGAATGTAGTCTCACTTGTGGCCTCGGAATGGTCCTATCCGTGAGACGCTCATTAAGATCAAAGTTTCACTCCTATATGTTGTAAAAAATTTTAAATTTGGCACTAAAATTGCCCTAACAGGTATTTCTCTCAGTTTTATTACACATCTACTATTAAACAAACAAAAATCAAGCGTAATTGTATTCTCTAATCGTACTTTTACCCCCCCTTACACTTAAGATGAACATTGTCCCCAATGTTCAAATAACAAGATGTAAAAGTAAAAAAGTAAAAGAATGAAATCAAATACTCCCCTGATTCGCTCGGTGGATAATGAAGTAACATGGTTAAATCTTCTTCCAAGAGAATGTAAAAGCTCCATGACTAATGCATCGCCAAAAGCTTGATCCAAAACATTTCCTTGTCCAAAATAACCTGTTAAACCTGAGAAAACAAACACGAAAACCTGCATAACATCGGCGGGATAAACTCTATATATAAGGATATAATGCTTGTGGAATGATAATTTTGCAGATTCCTAGAGATTATAAGTTATAGATTTAATAAAAACTTTTTATGAAAACAAAACTTTCAAAAAAAAATTTCAGAAAATTAAACCTGACGCCGTCAGGTTGTAAATCCTGACGCCGTCAGAAATGATCTGACAGAATTCTCATGTTACGTTTCCGGAAAATTTTTGGAAAAACCTATACCTTACTTCCTGGAATTCCTGCAAAACATCATTATGACTCGATACAAGCATTTGACTCAAACAAACACTAATATGTATGTTCATTTAATATTATTACGATTCATGTTCATTTGTGTTCTAATAAACCGATTTAGATTTCCCTTACACTTAACTTTTGCAAAATACCTTTATATGTAGTTAAGACGAAGTTAAAAACAAGATAAAGCATTTTCACAAATTAGTTTTTTTTAACATGAATCAATAATAATAAAACTTAAACACACATACGGAAACAAATAAAATTAAACAAACAAAGAAATAAACACACAAAGCAAATAAAACTTGGGTTGCCTCCCAAGAAGCGCTTTTCTTTATTAACGAGTCTTGTAGCTAGACTCAAAGTCACGTACATTACGTGATTTCTTCATCAAAAGTTATGTCTTCCTCATTGATCATTTCATTACCATTCTCTTGATAATGCTTGACTCGTTGTATATTCACAGTGAATTCTCTATCTTCGTCGTCAATCAACACAACGGCTCCGGTTTTAGAGGAGCTCCTTACGGTAAAAGGTCCATACCATCTAGATTTAAGTTTTCCCGAAAATAGCCTTAATCGAGAATTATATAATAATACCTTGTCTCCTTCCGAAAACTCCTTGGGTCTCTTAATCCGTTGGTCATGCCATCTTTTTTCCCTTTCTTTGTATGTAATGGAAGATTCATAAGCCTCTAATCTCAATTCATCGAGCTCTTGGAGCTGTAAGAATCTATTTGTTCCCGCAACCGTATAATCTAAATTACAAGCCTTAAGCGCCTAATATGCCTTGTGTTCTAGTTCTACAGGAAGGTGGCATGCCTTGCCATATACCAAACGGAACGGGGTTGTCCCGATTGGTGTCTTATAAGCGGTTCGAAATGCCCACAAAACTTCATCGAGCTTAAAAGACCAATCTTTTCTGTTTTGATTGACCGTTTTCTCTAATATTCTCTTTATGGCTCTATTAGTGTTTTCGACTTGACCGTTGGTTTGAGGATGGTAAGCGGTGGAGAATCGGTGAGAGACTCCATATATTTTCATAACTTTCTCCATTTGCGAATTACAAAAATGGGTTCCCCTGTCACTAATAAGAGCCTTCGGAATTCCGAACCTAGCGAACAATTTTTTTAAGAAATGAATGACTACCCTAGCGTCGTTAGTCCTAAGGGCTTGTGCTTCCACCCATTTCGAAACATAATCAATGGCCACTAGGATGTATTCATTCCCTCCTGAAGATGGGAAGGGTCCCATGAAATCAATTCCCCAAACATCGAAAACCTCGCAAACTTGTATATAGTTCTGTGGGGCTTCATCCCTCCTAGAGATATTCTCAGCTCTTTGACACGCGTCACAAGTCTGTATCACTCCCTTCACATCACGAAATATTGTAGGCCAATAGAATCCTGCGTCGAAGACCTTTCGCGCAGTAGTGTTCATTCCGTGATGTCCTCCCGATGGACCTGCATGACACTCTTTCATAATTCTGACAGCCTCTTTTTCCGAAACACAACGCCTGATTACCTGATCCGGACATCTTCGGAATAAGAAAGGTTCATCCCAAAAGTAGTACTTTAATTGATTGAAGAACCTCTTTTTTTCATGCCTGCTCATATGCTCAGGGATGACTCTACTTGCCATGTAGTTAGCATAATCTGCATACCAAGGTTCAGAATCATTTATTGACATGAGCTGCTCCTCAGGAAATGACTCCCGAATCTCACTCTTGTCAGATTCAGCGAGGCTGGGGTTTTCGAGACGAGAGAGATGATCAGCCGCAAGATTCTCTGCTCCTTTCTTATCACGAATTTCAACATCGAACTCTTGCAATAGTAGGATCCAACGAAGTAACCGTGGTTTAGCATCCTGTTTAGCGAAAAGATATCGAATAGCTGAATGGTCCGTAAAAACAACCGTTTTAGAAAGGACAAGATACTGGCGAAACTTATCAAAAGCAAATACCACGGCTAGTAATTCCTTTTCAGTGGTAGTGTAGTTTTCTTGAGCAGGATTCATGGTTTTGCTAGCGTAGTATATTGGCTGGAAGTGTTTGTTAAGCCTTTGGCCTAATACTGCTCCAACAGCATAATTGTTAGGATCTCTGGGAAATAAGAGTTTCATTGTTGCTGTCGATAGTGTTAAGCTGGTTCCTGCCGATAGCTTTGGTTCCTGCTGAAAGCTCATTGCTGCCGACAGTGTTATCTTGTTCCTGCCGATAGTGTTATTGCTGCGGATAGTATTATTTGTTATCCGTATATTTAGAATGTTTGTTAAGATTTATTTTTAGAAGAGATTGTTGTTTATCTCTTCACACGTTTTCTTGTAGAACGGGTTAGGGTTAGGTGATCTTGTTAGTATAAAAGATAAACCCGTCTATGAGTTTATGTACGCCTTTAACGTTTTTCAATATTCAATATATCACAATTCTTAGTTCATAGTTTGATCCATAGAGGATCATTGTCATTTAGAGTTTTCTTCTTTATTATACTTGCTGTTTAGTTTCCGCATAAACACTTGTATAGCATACAGAGGTTCTTGTTTATACCAAGCTCAATCAAGCTCGAAGTACTCGATCCTACAAGTGGTATCAGAGCCTGGTAAGGATCTCTGATAAAGAAGAAAAAGGTCGATCTCATATCTCTTAACCCTCTCTCAATGGAAGACGAAATCCCTCAAAACAATGTCATTAACCCTGAAGAACAACAACCCAAACCTGAAACCTCACAAGTCCAAACACAAATCCTCACCACCATGTCCACCAACAATGCTAAATTCCCATATCTGAAGAAAGATGAGTATGAAGTCTGGGCTATGAGAATGGAATATTGGATCACAAACACTGATTACAATCTGTGGAATGTGATTCTTAAGGGAAATAGTAAGAAGAATACTGGAAGGGATAATGATAGCAATATCTATATAGAGCCACCTGTTACTGCTGAAGAACACCTTGCTGTTCAAAGGGAAACCAAGGCAAGAACCCTTCTACTTCAAGCTATTCGAGAAGATCATATGAGTGATTTTCATCACTTGGATGATGCTAGAAAGATCTGGCATGCTGTAAAAGCCAGATTTGGAGGGAATGATGAATCCAGAAAGATGAGAAGGTCTATGCTCAAGCAAGAATTTCAGGAATTCAAGATCTCTGAGGCTGAGGGGATTCATAAAGGGTATGACAGATTCCACAAGATCCTTAGCCAACTTAACCAGTTGAAAGCTAGGCCGGACGATGAAGATTGCAACACCAAGTTTCTGAGGGCTTTGCCACCATCCTGGTCTCAGGTTTCCATAACACTCAAAGCCAAAGGAGGTCTGGATTATATGAGCTTTGATGATCTGTACAACAAGTTGAAAACCCTTGAACTGGATATCAAAGGATATTCCACCTATACACCTCATACTCCAACCCATACTGCTTTTGTTAGTAACTCTGGTGCTAACAAAGCATCATATGGAAACAGTCCAACACCATCAACTTCATCAATCTCCTACTCACCTGGCACACCAAAAGCTCAAACCAGATCTGAGAATCTTGTAGTGGATGTGCTCCATTCATTTGTTGCTGAAAGTACACCACAGCAGAAGATTGTGTATGATGATTTCAATCAGGTTGATGAATTGGATATGGAAGAGATGGATTTAAGATGGCAGGTGGCTATGATATCGTTAAAGTTGGATAGGTTTGAAAAGAAGGCAGGTAGAAGGGTCAATTTTGATGGACAGGAGCCTGCCAGGTTTGACAGAAGGAAGGTGAGGTGCTATAAATGTTCTCAAACAGGACATTTTGCTAGGGAATGTACAGACAAGAAGGTGGATGATAAAGCACGGTATTCTGCTTTCAGAATTCAAGAGTTGGAGTCAGAGGACCCCAAGGCTTTAGTATCTGTGGATTCGATGGTGGACTGGGAGCATCATGAGAAGGCTGTTGCAAGTGGATCAGATAAGGTCTTTGGGATGGTAGCTGGATATGGTGAGAAGATTCAAGTGGCTGGTCAGTTTGGAATGATGGGTCATCCATCTCAGGTACATAACTGCCCATTTGGTTGTGATTCTAAATATGATAAATTGAAACAGGAATTTGATGATATAGAAAGTGAAAATAAGGATAACTTTATTCAACTTAAGGCTCATAAAAAGGCTATTAAAACTCTTGAACAACAAAAGTTCTGGTATCAAAAACAACAGTCTGCTTATGAAGTAAAAATAAAGGTATTGGAAAGAGATTTAAAAAATGCTATTAATGAGTTTAAACATTCTGAAAGGGAAAAAGCTAAGGTAGTGTTAGAAAATCAGGATTTAAAGTCTAAACTAGATAATACCTTGGCTAGATTTGATAAGTGGAAAGAGTCATCCACAAACCTTCACAGGCTTATTGATAGTTCTATGTCGTCAAAAACTAAAAGAGGTTTAGGGTTCGGTGACCTGGTAGGGCCAAATCAGTATTATGACCCTAATGAGTATAGTGTTTTTAACCCAGAACCTGTAGATTATAGAAAGCCTGTAAAGTATGTGAATGAGGGAGGGATGAATGATGTTCCTCCACCCATAACTGGAACATTTAAGCCTGCTAATCCTTTTGATGACTTTGATGATTCACAAATGATGTATGGCAAACAGGCAAAGGACTTGCCTAATCTTGATTGTGACTCTAATGAATTTGTCTCTTGTTCTTACAGTGACAAATCTTCAGAAATCAAGACTAATGACTATGCCACATGTGGATCAAGTGACAAGTCAGCTTCAATAAAGTCAGAAGATCTCTCCTCAGAAGTAGCTAATGATGAATCTCAATCAAAGACAGCTGCATTTGAAGATATTTCTTTTGATAGTGTTAAAAACAATAATGTTTCTGGTTGTGGTTATGTTTCAAACAATTCTAGTTGTGGTTCTGTTTCAAACAATTATGATTGTGGTTTTTATTGTGTTAAGGATAATTTTGTTTCATGTGTTGGTTTGAATAATTCTGTTTGCAATGAGAAAGTTATTGTTAAGAAAAAGACCCCTAGAAAGAAATCTTGCTTTGTGTGTCGTAGTTATGATCATCTTATTAAAGATTGTGACTATTATGAGAAACAGATGGGTTTGAATGCATGTCAAAATAGGTTTGTATGGAAAAATGTGAATGATATTCCCCCTTATATTCCTCAAGCAGCAAGGAGAACTTCAGTTGCTACTGGCAAGCCAGTTCCTGCTGGTAAGCCTGTTGCTGCTGATAAGTTCATTCCTGCCGATAAGCCTGTTGCTGCTGTGTATTCAGTTCCTGCCGGTAGGATCAATCCTGCTGGTTGGAGAAGCAATATGGCTAGACCTTTCAGAAGACCTACTAGTTCTTACTTTCAAAATAATTTGAGACCTGTTTGTTTTGACACCATGCACAAGGGAGGGGCAAGATGGAAAACTGCTGTTAAGTCCTCAGCAGGTTGTTCTTGGAAAATCACTAACCAAAATATGAAAATAGGGTCCAAGATCAATGGTGGATCTCATCAATCTCCAGGGTTTAATTCTTATTGATCCACTAGGCAGGCTCAAGTCAGCAATGGCTTGAGTCTCTCTTGTATCTAATGTTGTATATGTATTCTTTTTCTCAGGATTTTCCTTTTAGAAGCAAAGATGTTGGAATTGTTGACAGTGGGTGTTCCAGGAGTATGACAGGGAATTTGGAAAGATTGCATGATTTTGTACCTTTGAATGGAGGTACTGTGACATTTGGAGGAGGAGATGGAATAATTTCTGGGAAGGGAACTATCAAGACTGCTAAGCTGGATTTTGAAGATGTACTTTATGTGAAGGAACTTCAAGACTTCAATTTGTTCTCTGTCTCCCAAATATGTGACAAGAAGAACAGTGTTCTCTTCACTGAGAATGATTGCTATGTGTTGTCCAAAGACTTCAAGCTGCCTGATGAAAGTCAGGTTGAACTTAAAGTTCCTAGGACTTACAATCTTTATAGCTTCAATCTTAGTGATGTTCAGCCTGAGGGATCACTTGCTTGTCTGGTTGCAAAAGCTTCTGTGGATGAATCTAATAAATGGTACAGAAGAATGGCCCATGTGAATTTCAAGACCATTAACAAGCTGGCTAAGAATGGGTTGGTTAAAGGGCTTCCTATGAAGATCTTCTCTAATGAGCATGATTGTGTTGCCTGCAACAAAGGAAAGCAGCACAAAGCATCATACAAGGCCATAACTGCTGTGAGCAACATCTCTGAGCCTTTGCAGCTTCTTCATATGGATCTTTTTGGTCCTACTTCTATCAGAAGTATTGACCATAAGAACTACTGCCTGGTGATTACAGATGATTTTAGCAGGTTTTCATGGACTTTCTTTTTGGGGACTAAAGATGAAACTTATCCAGTTCTTAGGGATTTTATTGCCTTAATAGAAAATCAGCTAAGTAAAAAGGTTAAGTCAATAAGGTGTGATAATGGCACAGAGTTTAAGAACTCTAATCTTATTGAACTCTGTGGGACTAAGGGGATAAAAAGGGACTATAGTAATGCTAGAACTCCACAACAAAATGGGGTTGCAGAAAGGAAAAATAGGACCCTGATAGAAGCAGCTAGGACTATGTTAGCTGAATCTAAGATGCCTACTATGTTTTGGACTGAAGCAGTTTGCACTGCTTGTTATGTGTTGAATAAGGTATCTATTACTAGTCCTCATAATAAAACACCTTATGAACTTTTGTCTGGGAAGGTTCCAAACATTAGTTACCTTAAGCCTTTTGGATGTCATGTCACTATTTTGAACACTAGTGATTACCTAGGCAAGTTTGATGGGAAGGCTGATGAAGGGTTTATTGTTGGATATTCTGCTCATGGTAAAGCCTATAGGGTTTATAATCTGTCCTCTAAGAGAATAGAAGAGACTCTCAACTTAAGATATCTTGAAGATAAACCTAATTTGCAGGGTGCTGGTCCAGAGTGGTACTTTGATCTAGATTATCTATCTGACACCTTAGGTTATAATAGATTCAAATCAAATCTATCTGCTGGTACAAATGTTTCTCAATCTAACAATGCAGGTACCTCGGATGATGATTCTGATGTAGAGAGTGATGAACGACCTATAGTTGTTCCTTCTTTTCCCTCTAACAACATTTCAGGTTCAAAGCTCAAAGATTCTTTTGATATGGCTGGAGGTGATTCTAGTTATGCAGAAGATCTTGCTAGGCTTCAAAGACAAGAGTTTAATGCCAAAAGAGCTGCTGAGATGTTTGATTCTGGGTTTTCTAAAGAGACAGAGGAGATTCTGAGAAAGGCTGAAGCTGAAGTTAGAAGACAACTGAATTCAACTGGTGGTATTCATGTTCCTGCTGATCCCATTCCTGCTGAAAGTGGATATGTTCCTGCCGAACCTTCTAGAGTTTCTGCTGATGTTCCTGTGTCTTCTCCATCTGTTGACACTCTGGGTGTTGTTAACTCCCCTGAAAGATTTCCAATTCCTTCTGATCTTGGTAATTCAGTTTCTTCAAGAGATAAGTTGAATGATCCTCATCATCAGTCCAGAACTGGTATTTTCACTTCTTCTTCATATGATGATGACTTCAACCCCTCAATTACTAATCAGGCATCCTCCATTGAAGTTAATCCCATTGCTACCAAGCGGATCAATACTGTTCATCCTCAGTCTTTGATTCTTGGTGATATTAATTCCCCTGTTCAGACAAGAAGTAAACTTCATCAACCCAAGTTTGGAGAATCTGCTTTTCTCAGTTATATACAGGATCAGTTGAGGAGCAATCATACTGATTATTTACATTGTCTGTATGCTTGTTTCTTATCTCAAGTTGAACCAACTAGCATAGCTCAAGCTCTTACTAATGATGATTGGGTTGAGGCTATGCAAGAGGAAATGCAGCAGTTCCAGAATCAGAAAGTATGGATGTTGGTTCCTTTGCCTGCTGGAAAGCATGCTATTGGAACTAAATGGATTCTAAAGAATAAAAGGGATGCTAGGGGAATTGTGGTTCGAAATAAAGCTAGGTTGGTAGCTCAGGGTCATAGACAAGAGGAGGGGATTGATTATGATGAGGTGTTTGCACCAGTGGCAAGAGTTGAAGCTATCCGATTGTTCTTGGCTTTTGCTTCCTTTATGGGGTTTGTAGTATATCAGATGGATGTGAAGAGTGCATTTTTGTATGGCAGGATTGAGGAAGAAGTTTATGTTACTCAACCACAGGGATTTGTGGATCCTCAGAAGCCTTTTTGCTAAAACATGGTTACAGAAGAGGGGCTATTGATAAAACTCTTTTTATCAGAAAGAACTTCAAAGATATCATTCTGGTACAAGTTTATGTAGATGATATTATCTTTGGTTCCACTAATGAAGCCTGGTGCAGGGAGTTTGAAGAATTGATGAAGAGTGAATTTGAGATGAGTGCTATGGGTGAAATGACTTTCTTCTTGGGTCTTCAGGTTAAGCAGAAACCAGATGGGATCTTTATTTGCCAGGAGAAGTATGTTTATGACATGCTTAAGAAGTTTGATATGGAAAATGTGAAGGTTGCTACAACTCCTTTTGAACGTCCAAAGCCTAAGTCCAATAATGAACCTGATGCTGCTGTTAATGTTCATCTTTATAGGTCCATGATTGGATCACTCATGTATTTGACAGCTTCAAGACCTGATATCATGTTTGCTGTTGGTGCATGTGCTAGACATCAGGTTACACCATTGACTTCTAACCTAAATGCAGTAAAGAGAATCTTCAAGTATTTGAGAGGACAGCCAAAGATGGGACTTTGGTATCCCAAAGACTCTCCTTTTGTGTTGGAAGCCTATAGTGACAGTGATTATGCTGGGGCTAACTTTGATAGGAAGTCTACTACAGGAGGTTGTCAGTTTTTGGGTAGGAGGTTGGTTTCTTGGCAGTGCAAGAAGCAGACTATAGTGGCTACATCTTCTACTGAGGCAGAGTATGTTGCTGCTGCTAGTTGCTGTGGACAGGTACTTTGGATGCAAAATCAACTGTTGGATTATGGGTTCAACTATATGAACACTAAGATTTTTATTGATAATCAAAGTACTATGTGTATTGTTAAGAATCCTGTTTATCATCAAAGGACAAAGCATATTGAGATTCGACACCATTTCATAAGAGATGCTTATGAGAAGCATCTTATTCAGGTGGTTAAGATTCACACAGATGATAATGTTGCTGATCTGCTGACCAAGGCTTTTGATGGACCAAGGTTTAAACATTTGGTGGTCCATATTGGGATGGTAAATCCCTAGATGCTGAGCTTAAGGGGAGGATTGCAGATTAAGGGGAGGATGAAGCTTAAGGGGAGGATGGTTCTTGTTGTTGTTGTATATTTTCTATCTTTCTTTCTTTCTTTTGGTTTCTTTTCTTATTTTTCTTTCTTTTATTTTGGTGTGTTTCTTAGTTCAAAAAAAAAAAAAAAAAAAAAAAAAAAAAAAAAAAAAAAAAAAAAAAAATTTCTTTGTATATTTTGTGTGCTAATAAGTGGTTTTGAGCAACACCTTGCAGGTACAGTGTTGGTGTTTACACCTGCACAATAAATGGTGCTCAACTCACCATGTCTTACAGACAAGAAAGAGTTGGCTCACCATGAGGGTACGGCTCTGGTGTGAATATCAAATCCGTTGATAGCTGTAATAGCTTGCTTAAAGCTATAGGGTACTTCAACTCACCCATGATTCAGTTCTGAGAGTTGAAAATGGTTCTCAATTCACCATGGATGTAACCCTTATGGGATCCAAAGAATTGGCTAGTCCACAAAAGTATGGTTTGTGGTAAAGACAATTGGTATCCATATTTGGTATTCAATTCACCAAGGTTTGCTGTAACCTAAGAATTGGCTAGTCCTGAGCAAACGGCTACAGGTAAAGACAAGTCAAATCCGTTTATAGTTGCTGATTTGCTAATAAATCAGATGGTTATCAATGTACCATGGTCTAACACACCTAAACATTGGCTACTCCAGTAGTGATGGCTATTGGTAAAGAGACATCAAATCCATTAATTTTCAATGATTCACCTCTCACAGGAGTTAACACACCTGGATGTGATGAGAATAGTATGAAACTTAAAGCGATTTGATGTACATATTGTCATAGTAGCAGCCAAGTTCAAGTGAAAGTAATGGTGACCAGTATACATGTTTTGAAGAAGATTTCTTATTCCTGCTGAACTATTGAGGTTGCTGCTGGATGCTATAGAAGTTGGAATCTTGCAAGTTATGGATGTTGCTACTGGTTACTGAATATTGTTGCTGCTAAGTCGCAGTCCTCAAGCCTGAGAAGTTCAAAGCTTTATCACAGTGGAATCTTGCAGGTTAACCTAGTCAACCTCAAGATTAGGGGAGGATTGTTAGGATCTCTGGGAAATAAGAGTTTCATTGTTGCTGCCGATAGTGTTAAGCTGGTTCCTGCCGATAGCTTTGGTTCCTGCTGAAAGCTCATTGCTGCCGACAGTGTTATCTTGTTCCTGCCGATAGTGTTATTGCTGCGGATAGTATTATTTGTTATCCGTATATTTAGAATGTTTGTTAAGATTTATTTTTAGAAGAGATTGTTGTTTATCTCTTCACACGTTTTCTTGTAGAACGGGTTAGGGTTAGGTGATCTTGTTAGTATAAAAGATAAACCCGTCTATGAGTTTATGTACGCCTTTAACGTTTTTCAATATTCAATATATCATAATTCTTAGTTCATAGTTTGAACCATAGAGGATCATTGTCATTTAGAGTTTTCTTCTTTATTATACTTGCTGTTTAGTTTCCGCATAAACACTTGTATAGCATACAGAGGTTCTTGTTTATACCAAGCTCAATCAAGCTCGAAGTACTCGATCCTACAATAATCACTAGCATCGCACATGATTTCAAAGGGTAACTCCCAGTTAGGGGTGACCATAATTGGAGCTTGGGTAAGTTCCTGCTTCAGTCGATCGAATGCATCCTTGCACTCTTGAGAGAAGTCGAACGGGGCATCCTTCATGAGCAACTGAGTCATTGGTTTAGCTACCTTTGAGAAATCTTTAATGAATCTCCTATAGAAGCCAGCATGACCCAAAAAGCTACGGATTGCCTTAACAGTTGTTGGATAGGGAAGTTTGGATATAGCTTTAATTTTTGCCCGGTCTACTTCAATTCCACTTCCTGAAATTTTGTGCCCTAGCACAATCCCTTCTTTCACCATAAAGTGGCACTTTTCCCAGTTTAGTACCAAGTTAGTCTCCTCACAACGTTTGAGCATTTTCTCAAGGTTAGCAAGACAGCGATCAAAAGAGTTTCCAAAGACTGAAAATCATCCATGAAGACCTCCATGCTGTCTTCCATTAACTCATGGAAGATTGCCGTCATGCAGCGCTGGAAAGTGGCGGGGGCGTTACATAGTCCAAAGGGCATTCGCTTGTAGGCGAAGGTGCCATAAGGGCATGTAAACGTAGTCTTTTCTTGGTCCTCAGGAGCGATAGGGATTTGGAAATACCCTGAGAACCCATCTAGGAAGCAGTAGTACTCATGCCCTGCTAACCTTTCCAACATTTGGTCGCTAAATGGGAGAGGGAAATGATCTTTTCGGGTTGCATCATTCAACTTCCTATAATCGATGCACACACGCCATCCAGTTACTGTTCGTTGAGGCACTAACTCATCCTTATCGTTCTTTACTACTGTCATTCCTCCCTTTTTTGGTACAACCTGTACAGGACTTACCCATGGACTGTCCGAAATTGGGTAAATTAGCCCTGCATCTAGGAGCTTAATGACTTCCTTTTTTACGACTTCCTTAATGTTGGGGTTTACTCGCCTTTGAGGTTGCACGGTGGGTTTATAATCCTCCTCCATGAGTATTTTATGCGTGCAAAAAGTAGTGTCAATCCCCTTGATGTCGGCTACACTCCACGCTATAACTCCTTTATATTTTTTTAAAACTCCTAAAAGTTTATCCTTTTGTTCACTTTTCAAGGAAGAGCTTATGATTACCGGAAGTTGATCTTCCCCTTGGAGGAAAGCATATTCGAGGTTGTTCGGGAGTTCCTTGAGTTCTACCGCAGGTGGCTCGATGATGGAGGGTTTAAGTTTGTTCTCGGGTTTACGAAGCTCAAGCTGTTCGATTTCTTGTCTGGGATAGAAGGAGACTGCGTTTACATCCATAGTCTTCTCCTCCTTAAAGATGGGTAAGAAAGCTTCATCTCGCAACCAACCAGCTTCCATCTGTTCATCTATACAATTGTCAATCTCGTCGGATAGTTCATCGATTTCTTTGATGAAATACAGCTGATTATCTGCTTCGAGAGAAAGATTCATTGTGTCCTTGATGTCGAAGGTTAAGCTATCGGCCCCCACTCGTAAGGTCAGTTTGCCGTCGTGAACATCAATAACAGCACGAGCAGTTGCAAGGAATGGCCTCCCCAGAATGATGGGTACTAGGTCATCTTCTTCCATTTCTAAGATGACGAAGTCAACTGGAAATTTGAACTTCCCTACCTTAACCAACACATTCTCACATATTCCTAAGGGGTATTTGACTGATCTATCGGCTAGTTGGATGTTCATACGGGTAGGTTTCAATCCAGAATACCCTAATTTGAGGAACATGGAATGCGGCATAAGATTGATACTTGCTCCTAAGTCGGCTAAAGCATTCTTGACTGAAAGAGATCCTATTGAGCAGGGCAAGGTGAAACTGCCTGGATCGTCCACCTTCTTTGGCAGCCCTCGATGAGTCACCACAAAACATTCTTCTCCTAAGGTTACAAGACCCTCGAGCCCTTTTCTGTTGGTTAGCAACTTCTTGAAGTATGTACTATATTTGGGCATATGATAACATGCATCAAGAAGGGGTATGGTGACGACCGAATTCTTCAAATATGACAAGAATCTTTTATTATCATTTTCGACCTTTTGATTCTTGAGACGGGACGGGTATGGGACTTTAATGGGCTGTTTGGTTGGAGTAGGTGGAGAGGGAGTTACCGGAGGGGTTTGTTCGGGATTCTCATCGTTCACATTATCTTTCTCTTCATGAGGAGTGTTGGGTTCCATGACGTTAGATTGTTGAGCTGGGTAAGGAGGATCCTTAGTAGTTGTTCCAGCACGAGTGGTGATGGCGAGTAAGGGATCTCTTTGAGGTTCGCCAAGGCCGTCGAGAGTGGCGTTGAGTTCTGCGAATTTAGCCCTCATGTCGTTTTGTTGGCTATTGATAAGGTTGTCGAGACCATTTAGTTGCAGATTCTTTTCAAACGTGAAATGCCCAAGATCATCCTCAAAAGTGCTCCTAACCTTATAGTCAGGATATTCTCCTCCTCCCTCTTCTCTCACAAGATTTCCCCAAGGGGTGAAATCATTGTTTTGGTAGAAAGTTAAGAGCGAAGGATCATCGAAGATGTCGTGGCTTGACAAGCATGCTTGTTCGGTGGTGGTATCATCCCCGCATTCCTCCACTTCATGCGGGCCACCACATTGGTCGCAGATCAAGTATGGGTTTGACAACCGTTTAGTTGGTTGTGACTTGTCTAAATAAGAGACTTGATCACTCATTCTACTCAACCGGCCAGCAAAAGGAGGCTCTTTCATGATCTTGGAAATGCTCATGATCGAATCAGGTTCATCCCAGGTATCGTCTTGATCATTTGCGTATTCCTCAATTCTATTCCATCCTTCCTCAGCGCTCAGGTTGGCTATTTTTCCTTTTATCGAATTATTAATGCCAAATTGGTCGCTTTTAGGGACACTATCATAGAAGATTTGGACAAGAAGCCAGAGTTTAATGCCATGGTGAGGGACTTGTCTAATCAGATCTTTAAATCTGATCCAGGATTCGTGAATGGGTTCAGCTGGTCCAACGTGGAAGCGGAAGATTTCGTCTCTTAATGTTGAAGTTCTTCCTATTGGAAAGAATTTCTCATAGAATTTTGAAACAAGCTGTTCCCATGTGAAAATGGATTCGGAGGGAAGCTGGTTATACCAGTCTCCGGCTTTTTCATAAAGGGTGAAGGGAAAGAATCGCAGCCGGGAGGTATCTCTAGTGGCCCCGTCCGTATGGAGGGTATCCACTATTTTCAGGAAGTCCTTGATGTGTTGGATTGGATCTTCAGTTTTCAATCCGTGGAACTTGCATACACTTTGGACCAGCCAAATATCGGTTGCACGCAAGACCCCATCCGTGCGTTCATTTGGAAAAACGATAGCATTGGAAAAACCACGAGGGGTGGGAGAAGAGTAGTCCTTGAGACATTTAGGGATTGGGATTTCGGGAATCTCCATATTGTGATTGGGTTGAGGGCTAGGAGGTGTAGAATGATGATTGGATTCTTCCTCGGAGAGGGCATCATCAAAGTCGATGGCAATGCCAGATGGTTCGGGTGTTGCAAAGAGTCGCCTTAATCTTCGCATTTCCCTATCGGGTTCTGCGTAGGGTAGAATAAGGTCGCTTAGTGAACTATGACTCCTGGTGACTCTGAGATTGGAGAGATCTTCGTTTACCATGATGGCCAAGGAAGATTTGAGCAATGGATAGAAAAAGATAGACTAAAGAAAACCTAGAAAAATAAAATAAAAATCTCACTAGAAAGGAATCTAGTGAGTAGACCTATAAAATAAAAATTCAACCTAAACAATAACTATTCCCCGGCAACGGCGCCAAAAACTTGATGCGTGGTTTTGCAACCTTACAACAGGTTTTACCTCTCGAGGGATCTCAAGAGGCTTACAACCCCACCAGGCAGTGTACCTGACCGATGTAGTATAGTGTAGTGGTAAGTACGGGGGATTGATCGTTCTCCACAGGGAATAGTGTTCGTTAGGTATGAAAAACTACTCTAATAGGTCTAAGGGTGAGAGAAGATTCTTTTTTATGTTTTTATAATTTTATGAAAGCAAGTAAAATCTCGGGTTTGAAAGAGTGGTCGGAATTAGTTGCTAGTCAACTAACCCAAATAACTACGAATGCAAGTAAAATAAAATAACTGAAAATGAAAAGGTGGTAAAACTTATGTGGAGAGAAATGTGTTTACTTAGATTTTCTTACTCCCTAACTATCTTTTACCGGTTGATTAGTGTGTATTAATTGCGTGGATGACGGGTGTATTCCTTAATACCAATCGTGGGGTGGCGTACGTACTTCCCCAACTCTATGAACTCCTACTTCACTCCTATGTCGAGCCGGCTAGGAAGCTCCTAACATGGGATCACTAGAATTCGCTCATGCATTAAATAAAACCATAAAAACCTTTAGTACGCATTGGTTCATGTTTCTTAAGACGTTCAAGCAAGTTACCGAATAGGAAGTTAGCCAGTTTTCTTAAGCCTAACATAGATGAACAATCATCCAATACAACTAATAACACACTAATAACCAATAATCAATAGCTAGGTTTCATTAGATCTAAGCAAACACAAGATAAATCTAGCCTAGCATGTTAAACAAAAGACAAGAACAAGATAGAATCAAACAACACATAGACATATTGAATGATTAATTGATAACTTATCTTCAATGTAACATGGAAGATCTCAAGGCAAAAAGCCTTGAAGAAGCTGCTAAAATCGTCTTAGGGTTTTCACACACAAAGTTCCACAATAAGTTCCACACTAATGACAAAAAAAATTGCAAAACTATATATAGACTTTCAGATCTGACGGCGTCACGTTATGGAGTGTGACGCCGTCACCTCGCCGCTTTTAGGGTTCCCGGATGGCCTTCTTGACGCCGTCCCTCTTTAGCTCTCCAAAATCCGTTCTGGCTTATCAAGGCTTGACGCCGTCGGAATTAGGCGTGACGCCGTCCCGCTTTAACTTATACCGTGACGACCTTGATCATTCCAAAGGGTGACGCCGTCAGAATTCCCATGCAAATTTCTCTGGCTTATCATGAGTAATTTTTATATCCACCACTTTTGCCAAGCCATGACGCCGTCTGGGGATAATCCTGACGCCGTCAAAGGTAACTTCCAGCATAATTTTAAGACTTTGTCGTTTTCTTCACTTTTATGCTTCAAAAACGTCAAAAATGCTTCCTTTTCCAGATTTCTCCTCAAAAGTACCTAAAATGACAAAAGGAACGATTTAGGGCGATATTTGATCAAATAAATATGATTTAGGGCTTAAATGACCCCCTAAAAGCGGTACACTTTTCGCTTCATCATATATATATATATATATATATATATATATATTTCTTGGCCACATGTTTCGGCCATCGATCATAATTCCAATAGATCGTCTATGAGATTATCATAGAGTTTGCAACTTTCTCAAAGTTCAAGGATTTCCCACATAACAACCATCTTTCCAAGCAGCTAGCAACCAACCAAGACTTGACTATGGGTAAGGTTAAGGCTAAAAGTGTAATATATATATATATATATATATATATATATATATATATATATATATATATATATATATAGTTAAGGCTAAAAGTGTAATATATATATATATATATATATATATATATATATATATATATATATATATATATATATATATATTTGTATTTTTCTGGTGTGTAACAAAAGAAAAGAATGGCTCAAAGGGTGTACTAATGGTATCTAGCACTAAAAATGAGCGCTAACAAATGGGTCCATATAGGTGGTTAACTAACCGATGTGGCTAGCTATATATCGTTAGATGTAAAATGGAAGGCCATTTGGTTTAATTCCTAAGGTTGCCTCTTATCACACGAATACACTTATATCAAACGAGGTGATCTCACTGCAGTCTGGTAATGATTTGCATGTACAAGTTCTATATTAAATAAAATCACCGGCACACTCATAGCAAAAAGATCAAGCATAAAAGATGTATGCTATATAAGAATAGGCTCAAATCCTCACAATTTTTGGTGGAATGGGCTATAATTGTGCTAGCAATGTTAGCGATCCTAAAAATGGATTGCAATGTCAATCAAGACACATCTCGAATTTTAAAAAATTACATGTTTTATCAGTTGGATTGATCTAGTTATTCTAACATAAATTATTCTGAATGTGCGAAAACAACTAGATTATAAGGGCAAACAAATTAAAACTAGACTCAAAAATATAGAAAATTTAAAATCCAGTTTCATTTTCCTATTTCCTCCCCCACACTTAAGTTTGACATTGTCCTCAATGTAAAGAACGATGAACCATAAAAATAGGGAAATGGAACATAAAAGAAATGATACTGCCTGAGCCTTGGAATCTAGATCGAGCTCCACATGAGATATTGAGATCGAACGATTCCACATCTTCGAGATCAAGCATCATAACCTGCAGTAATCTTCATATAAAAAACAAACAAACACACAAAATGCAAAATATTTTTGGATTTTTTTTACAAGGCCCCCACACTTATGGTAAAACCATCGGGGTATAAAAATAAACAAACAATTAAAAACACACGGGTTGCCTCCTGAGAAGCGCTTAATTTATTAACGAGTCATCAGCCTGACTCGATCTTCCTCGCTCTCGTGGTTTATGTCTGGAATTTTTTCCTGACTTTCTGGGAATATAAACCACATTTCCTTTCACTATTCCTTTTCCGGTTTATCTGCTGGGAAAGGTGCCATGAATGGAATAGCAGTGTATTTCTTTTTATCGAGCAGTTCAAGTGGAATTTCATCACTTGACATTTCATTCAGTTGCTCCTCATCATGATAAATCTTGATACGATGTCCATTAACAATGAAACTTCCACCGTGCTTGTCATATAACTCGACATATTCGGATGGAAAACCATGTTTTACCACGAATTGACCAAACCATTTGGTTCTTAGCTTAGGATCTTTGAATTTGTACTTAGAATTAAACAAAAGTACTTTGTCTCCGGCTTTGAATTCTTTCCGGATTCTAAGTTTCCCATCATGGTAAGCTTTAGTTCGAGCTTTGTACAACTTGGAATTCTCAAACGCTTGGAGTCTTAACTCATCGAGTTCATGCAGTTGCAAGAATCATTTTTCTCCAGCTATTTTGAGATCGGGGTTACATTGCCTCAACGCCCAGTATGCACGGTGTTCAATTTCAAACGACAAATGAAAAGTTTTTTCATATATGAGTCTATACGAAGTTGTGCTGATTGGAGTTTTATATGTCGTTCTAAACGCCTATAAAGCATCATAAAGTTTCCTTGACCAAACGGAAGGATTATCCTTAATCGTTTTTTCAAGTATTCTTTTCAAAGCTCTATTGGTGTTTTCAACTTGACCACTGGTTTGAGGGTGGTATGCTGTTGCGAAACGATGATGAACTCCATATCGTTTCATAGCTTTCTCCATTTGATGGTTACAGAAGTAAGTTCCTCTGTCGCTTATCAAAGCTTTTGGAATTCCGAATCGAGAGAAAAGCTTCTTCAGAAAATTTATAACCACTCGTGCATCATTTGTGGGTAAGGCTTCCGCTTCGGCCCATTTAGAAACATAGTCAATTGCAACGAGGATGTATTCGAACTTATGAGATTTAGGAAAAGGACCCATGAAGTCAATTCCCCATATATCAAAGATTTCAGAAACTTGTATTCTCTTTTGTGGCATTTCATCTCTACGAGAAAGACTACCAGAATTTTGGCAAGCATCACAATTCTGCACAAGCGTATGGGCTTCTTTAAAAATTTTCGGCCAATAAAATCCCGCATCAAAAACTTTTTTCGCGGTTGTGGATGGACCGTAATGTCCTCCAGTTAGGCCGTGATGACAATCATCGTGAATTTTTCGGGTCTCTGAACCGTACACGCATCTTCTAATTATCCCATCGGGACACATTTTAAATAGATACGGTTCATCCCAAAAATAGTGTTTAAGGTCTACGAAAAATTTACTACGCTGAGTGTGAGTTAGACCTTTTTTTAACACTCTTCCGACTAAATAATTTGAAAAATCTTCAAACCATGGAACTTCTTCGTTTTCAATTCCCATAAGAGTTTCATCGGGAAAATTATCATCAATCTCATCTTCACCGAATTCATCTAAATTAGGATTTTCTAATCGAGATAAATGGTCTGCTGCAACATTTTCCACGCCTTTCTTATTTTGGATTTTTATGTCAAATTCTTGAAGCAATAAAATCCATCGAATAAGACGTAGTTTGGCATCTTGTTTGGCAAACATATATTTAAGAGCTGAATGATCGATGAATACAATTATCTTTGACAAAACGAGATAAGAACGAAATTTTTCAAACGTAAAAACTACTGCCAACTGTTCTTTTTCTGTGACCGTGCAGTTTTTTTGAGCACTATTCAAGGTTTTGCTAGAAAAGTAAATAGGACGAAAATGTTTTCCATCACGTTGTCCTAATACTGCTCCAACGACAAAATCACTTGCATCATACATAAGTTCAAATGGCAGCGACCAATTTGGTGAAACCATAATCGGTGCATTTGTTAACTTATCTTTGAGCGTTTCGAATGCCTTGATGCATTCTTCATTGAAATCAAAGACTGAATCTTTCTCGAGAAGCTTCGTCATAGGACGAGATATTTTCAAAAAATCTTTGATGAATCTGCGGTAGAATACCGCATGCCCCAAGAAACTCCTAACGCCTTTTACGTTAGTCAGGGTGGTAACTTAGCAATAACATCTATTTTTGATTTGTCAAATTCGATTCCCTTGCTAGAGATATTGTAACCAAGCACAATGCCTTCTGTCACCATAAAGTGACATTTTTTCCAGTTTAGTACGAGATGAGCGGTTTTGCATCTTTCAAGCATTTTATAAAGATTGGAAAGGCATGACTCGAATGAGTCTCCAAATACCGAGAAATCATCCATGAAAACTTCCATGGAGGTTTCAAGCAAATCTTGAAAAATAGCAATCATGCATCTTTGAAAAGTTGCTGGTACGTTACAAAGACCAAAAGGCATACGCCTATATGCATATGTGCCAAAAGGACACGTGAATGTGGTCTTTTCTTGATCAGTTGAATCAATTGGAATTTGGAAATAACCGGTAAATCCATTGAGAAAACAAAAGAATTTGTTCCCCGCAAGTCTTTCCAACATTTGATCCATGAACGGTAAAGGAAAATGATCCTTCCTGGTGGCGTCATTTAATTTGAGATAATCAATGCACACTCGCCAACCAGTTATGGTTCTGGTAGGAACAAGTTCATTACGTTCATTAGTTACAACGGTTGTTCCTCCTTTCTTAGGAACACAGTGAACAGGACTCACCCATGAACTATCCTCAATGGGGTAAATAAATACCAGCATCAAGAAGTTCGATTATTTCCTTCTTAACAACTTACTTCATGTTTGGGTTGAGTCGTCGTTGTCTTTGAACAACGGGTTTGGAATCGTTTTTGAAATTGATTTTGTGTTTGCAAAAGTTTGGACTTATTCCACGAATGTCAGAAGTTTTCCAAGCAAAAGCTTCTTTATGATTTTTGAGCACAGAAACAAGACGTTCTTTTTCATCGGGTTTGAGTGCTGAAGATATGACAACCGGAAGAAGAGATTTTTCTTCCAAGAATGCATATTCCAGATGATCGGGAAGAGGTTTCAAGACGAGATCCATCGGTGGATCTTCAATTGAGGTTTTGATTCTCATTTCATCATTGAATTACAACTCCTCAAAGTTGGTTATTTCTTTCTCGAAAATTTCTTCGGTGCTTATCTGCATAAATTCAGCGAATTCTCTGTCGAGATCTTCATCACTTATTTGTCCAGATATTTTATGAGTCTTAATTCTTTCATCAAGCAAATCATCGAATGTTTCCTTTGTAATTTCATCGATAACATCAATGCTATAACAAGTGTCATCATTCGCATGAGAATATTTCATGGCTTGATTAATTGAAAAAAAGATTCTTTCATCTCCAACTCTAAGATTGAGTTCTTTGTTTTTGACTCGAATGATAGCATCGACGGTGTTTAGGAAAGGTCTTCCTAAGATCAATGGAACTTTTCTATCTTCCTCCATCTCGAGGATCACAAAATCAACGGGGAAAAACGAATTGCCCAACTTGAACTAGCATGTTTTCAGCTACTCCAACAGGATATTGGATAGTATGATTTGCTAAACGTATACTCATTCTTGTGGGTTTCAAGGTATCGATCGAAAGCTTCGCATACAATGAGTATGGCGTAAGATTGATACTTGCACCGAGATCGGCTAAAGCATCACAAGTGATTGAATTTCCCAAAGTACACGGGATGAGAAAACTTCCAGGATCATCGAGTTTTATCGGTAGTTTGTTTTCAACAATGGCTGAGCAATCTTCATTCAAGAAGGTAGGGGAAATGTTTTCAATTTTGCTTTTATTGCTCACAAGTTCTTTCAAAAACTTCGCAAAATTGGGCATACTAGCTAGGACATCAACAAGAGGAACGTTGATCCTGACTTCTTTGATTAAGTCAATGAACTGGCCATATTGTTCTTCCATCTTTTCTTTCCTCAACGTTGAGGATATGGAATTCTTGGTTTATAAGCTTTGAGCTGTGGAGTGGGTTTAACGACTGGTGTAGGAATTGGTTCGTTATCTTTTGGTTCTTCCTCTGCTTCATCCTCACTATCATCATGAACGATAGTGGTTGTTTGGTTTGGGTTTGGTGGTGGATCATAAGATAGACCACTACGAGTGAATACAACATTTACATGCTCATTTCTCGTTTGAGGTGGACGATAAGATCCAGATGATGATGGTTTCGGGTTGGATTGAGTATTGCTTGGCAAAGTACCCGATGGTCTTGCAGCAAATTGATCAGAAAGACGACCAAATTTGGTTTCAAGGTCTTGGATAGAAGCTTGATGGTTCTTTAGACCTTGTTCGACTTTGCTTTTAAGCATGAAGAACTGATTTTTCATAAATTCATTCGTTTGCTTTTGAGCTTGCACGAATTCACGCATGATTTTTTCGAATTCAGATTATTCATTTTTCTTTTCAGGTGTTTGTGATGATGAACGGTTATCATCATGAGGCTGGGAACTACGATTATCATCCCTCGGTGGACGATCTTGCCAATCTCTAGAATTTCTACCGTAGTAGTTTCCACGATATCCTCCTCCTCGATATCCTCCATAAACATAATTGGCTTCGGCTTCAGGACCTCCCATGGGTTTGTCATCACACTCGGATGATGAATGGTTTCCACCACAATAGTTGCAACCATCGCGCATTTCTTTGATCTCTTTTTGGATACTTTGGAATTTAGAATCGATTTTGGTGGTGAGATCTTTCATCATGTCCATGATTTTGGAATTTTCCTTCGTTCCTTCGGCGAATGCAACGGTTTTTCGTTGAGGTTTGGTTTTGGCATCCTTAGACCAATCGAGCTTAAGAAGTACATGGTCTTCCAGTAAAGTGTAAGCTTCGTTAGGGGTCTTATAAAGGAAAATTCCTCTGGCATCAAGGATACCTTGAGTTGTGTCATCGAGACCATGGTAAAAGATTTAAATGATATTACCAGGAGACAAACCATGCCCATGACAACTTCGGAGCATGTTTTTCATTCGAATCCAAGCTTCGACAAGATTTTCTCCTTCCTTTTGAGTGAAACTACGAATTTCACCTAGGAGACGATCAAACATGGCCGGTGGAAAGAAACGTCCAACAAATGCTTGTCTCATTTGGTTCCAAGTTGTGATCACTCCAGGGCTTAAGTCATTATAGCAAATTTTCGCTTCTCCGGTGAGAGACGATGGAAAGAGTTTGAGGCGGATTGCATTAGCATCGTTATTTCCATAACGAAACATGTCACAAATTTTAAGAAAATCGGGGATATGTTTGCGTGGATCGGATCTAACTCGACCATCAAATTGATTGTCTTTAATCATTGAAAGATGATGACCTTTGATAGTGAAGTTATCTCCAAGATTAACGGGAACAATGGCGGCTGCAGGTGTAGGAGCTACAACCCTATTGGTATCCTACATAGGTTGATCGTCGGCCATTGGAAATGGTAATTTAAGAAAAAGATTAACAATTGGGTGAACTTCGGAAAGATTATCAAATGGTGGGTTAACGGTTCTTGGTATTCTTTGGTTGGGTGGAACAACTGGGTTTCTCTTTTTGCGAAATAAACTTTCGGGGTTAGACAATGGTGAACTTAATTCTTCGTTAGAAGAACGAGTGGTCATACACGAGAAAAACGAGCCAATCGAAAAAGATTAAAAGCTAAAAGAAAAATTAAAAGGATTTTTTTTTAATGAACAGTAACCGGCGGTTGGATAGCTGAACTGGGCTGCTGGGATGGGACTTAGGTCACAAAATGTTTGAACCGAGCCGGCTGGGATGTGGACCGGTCGGTTGAGTTGAACTGGGTTCACAGAAAGTTTGAACCGGTCGGTTGGTTTTGGTCTGGTTAACAGAAGGGTCTGAACCGCGGCAGTTTGGTTTTGAACCGTCGGTTCGGCTAGGTTAGAAAGGTTGAACCGGTTCGGCTGAAAGCTGAACCGGCGGCTGGGACTTTTTCGGATCACAGAAAGAATGAACCGGGGCGGTTCAGTTTCGAGCCGGCAATTACTGGCCGGATTTTTAAAGGAAAAACTTTTTTTTTTTTTTTTTTTTTTTTTTTTTTTTTTTACAAGCTTAAAGAACACGAAATAAACAAGAAAATTATAAACAAAAACTCACAAAAACGTGATCAAATCCCCAGCAACGGTTTCAAAAACTTGATGTGAGTCGTCTAGAGTGCAAGTTTTAAATTTATAACACGATCTACCAATGATTCAAACGAGATACATACGAGCAAGTATACTCGTTCGTGTGTAGTAAGAGATGAAATGGTAAGCCGAGGTCGTTCGCAAGGATTTGTTTAGTTTTATGAAATGTGAGTTGAATATAAAATCGAGCTTTATCAATGATTCTAAAAGCAACCAAATATGATGATGATGTAAATTCAATATATTAAAAGTACACTTGCCTAGACTAGTTTGCACAATTCCCTTGATATGATTATGACAATGGTTCAAATCGATTTTGATCAACAAATTAGATGGTGTTCTAATGTGATTAGTTGATGTACTAACCCTCTTGTTTTCTACACTTTCAATCCTCGTCAAGATTTTAAGATGACAAAAACTATATTACGATTTGATCAAACAAGACTAACACAATTCAATCACTTGATTCGCTATCGTTTCACAAGTAATTGACAATTACACTTTTTAGTTTTCTAAGTTTAACCAAGTTACCTATGAAATGGTCAATACATAAGGTAACACCTTCATAGACAAAGGTTTACAATTGATTAATTAACAATGTTTCTTTCGACCTATTACACCATTAACAATCAACCAAACTTGATAACTCTTTTGTTTATGAAAACTTCAAAGTACAATTCGATCTTAGTATTAGCTTTTTATTGAACTAGAACCATAGAGTCATAATCAATCAATATTCATGTAGCAAACATCATCTAGGCATTTCTTCAGGTTACTCACGTGAAAGACGTTGTGTATACTGCTCAATTCTGGTGGTAGCTCAAGTCGGTAGGCTACCGGTCCAATTCTGTCCAGAACTTGAAATGGTCCAATATAACGCGGGTTGAGTTTCCCACGCTTGCTGAAACGTATTACCCCTTTCCATGGAGAAACTTTCAACATGACTCGGTCTCCCACTTGGAATTCAAGAGGTTTTCGTCTCTTATTGGCATAGCTCTTTTGTCGATCACGTGCAGCTTGTAAACGGTTTCGGATTTGAACTATTTTCTTGGTCGTTTCTAGGACAAGTTCGGGACCAGTAAGTTGGTTGCCACTAACTTCAGCCCAACAAATCAGAGATCGGCATTTTCGGCCATACAATGCTTCAAACGATGCGGCCTTAATACTGGCATGATAGCTATTGTTGTAGGAAAATTTAGCCAAAGGCAAGTATCTCTCCCAGCCTTTTTCGAAATCAATAACATAGGCTCGAAGCATATCTTCCAATGTTTGAATAGTCATCTCGCTCTGGCCGTCTGTTTGGGGATGATAAGCAGTACTCATATCGAGGTTTGTCCCCATAGCCGTCTGGAGTGACTTCAAAAAATTCAACGTGAAACGACTGTCTCGATCAGAGATGATAGATATCGGCACACCATGTCGGGAAACAATTTCCTTCAAGTTTAGCCGGGCAAGTTTGTCCATACTGTTGTTTTCGTTGATGGCAAGAAAGCAGCAGATTTAGTGAGTCGATCTACAATTACCCAAATAGTATCACAACCACTAACTGCTCTTGGTAATTTGGTGATGAAGTCCATGATGATTCGTTCCCATTTCCAAATAGGAAGTTTAGGTTGTATCAATAACCCTGGAGGTTTCTGATGTTTGGCTTTCACCTTTGAACATGTTAAGCATTTACTGACATATAGGGCTATATCAGCCTACATGTTAGGCCACCAGTACAGTCTCTTCAGGTCTTGGTACATTTTGTCAGATCCGGGATGAATGGAGTATTTTGATTTATGCGACTCGTGCATAATCAACTCACGAATTCCCCCATAAAGTGGTATCCAGCTTCTGTCCCCAAAGCATAGTGTTCCATCGGAACGCTTTACGAAACCATTTTTGGTTTCCACCATTCCAAAGAGATTTTCAGTCGGTCGGTTTTCTTCCTTTAACGCTTCGGCTTGGGCTTCAAGAATTTGGGATGGTAATGGTGAACTAATAGTCATTCTCAAGGATCTGACTCGTAACGGTGTCATTCTCTCCTTTCGACTAAGAGCATCAGCAACAATGTTTGCCTTACCAGGATGATAGTGAATCTCGCAATCGTAATCACTGAGTAGTTCTAACCAGCGACGCTGTCTCATGTTCAGCTCCTTCTGGTCCAAGATGTGTTGCAAACTCTTATGGTCGGTATACATAATGCACTTTGTGCCGTACAGATACTGTCTCCATATTCTTAGTGCGAATACTACCGCACCCAATACTAAGTCATGAGTAGTGTAGTTTTTCTCATGGGTCTTAAGCTGTCGTGAAGCATATGCTATCACTTTCTCTCGTTGCATTAAGACAACTCCTAAACCTTTGTGCGGAGCGTCGCAGTATACGACGAAGTCTTCGCTTCCTTCGGGTAGGGCTAGGATAGGTGCACTACACAACTTCTCTTTCAATAGTTGAAACGCTTCTTCTTCTTCTTCTCCCCATTCATACTTTACATTCTTCTGAGTCAATTTAGTTAGGGACTTGGCTATTTTAGAAAATCCCTCGATGAATCTCCGATAATAGCCAGCTAGGCCTAAGAATTGACGAACTTCAGTTGGGGGTTTCGGGGTGGCCCATACCTTGATGGACTCGATCTTCGCGGGATCCACGTGAATTCCCTGACTATCAATCACGTGACCCAAGAATTGTATGGTTGGAATCCAAAATTCACACTTAGAGAATTTGGCGTACAGTCGTTCCTGCTTCAGTAACTCCAAGATAAGTCTTAGATGCTCTTCATGCTCCTCTTTATTCTTTGAGTAGATCAGGATATCGTCTATAAATACTATCACAAACTTATCCAAATAGGGTTTGAACACTCGATTCATGAGATCCATGAATACCATTGGTGTTGGTTAAACCAAACGACATCACTTGGAATTCATAATGTCCATAACGAGTCCTGAACGCGGTTTTCGGAATATCTTCTTCCCGAACTCTAAGTTTGTGATATCCTGATCGCAAGTCAATTTTTGAGTAAACACTCGATCCTTGAAGTTGATCGAACAGATCATCGATTCTGGGTAGAGGGTATCGATTCTTCACCGTCAACTTATTCAACTCTCGATAGTCAATGCACATGCAAAAAGATCCATCCTTCTTCTTCACAAATAGTACCGGAGCTCCCCATGGTGAAGAAATTGGTCGTATAAATCCTTTTTCCGACAACTATGTCAATTATTTTGACAGTTCTTCCAGTTCGGTAGGGGCGAGTCGATAGGGTGCTCGGGCTACGGGTGCAGCGTCGGGCATCAACTCGATCTGAAATTCGACTTGTCTTACTTGTGGGATTCCAAGTAAGTCTTTTGGAAATACTTCCGGAAAGTCTCGAACGATAGATACATCTTCTATACGTTTTTCACCCTTCTCCTTCCCTTTCTTCTCGGAAATTTGGGCTAAGAAGAGGTAACACCCTTTTTCTATATACTTTTGTGCCTTAGTACAAGAGATAATGTTCAATATGGAGGGACCTCCACGATCGCTCCTATCCCCTTGTATGTTTAGGATTTCTTTTCCATAAGGCACACGAACAATCTTCTCATTGCAGATAATATTTGCACGATACTTGGATAACTATTCCATACCGATGATTACATCAAAACTACCTAATGTGATGGGTAAGAGGTCGATATTAAAAGGATGGTTTAGAAAGTTTAACGTACAGCCGCGGATGGTGGTGTCTAACCTTTCAGGATTACCATTAGCTAACTCGACATCGTAACCAATACCCAAGGCTGTCGGGGGGATTTCAAGCAAAGGCATAAATGAAGTGGATACAAAACTCCTATCGGCACCAGTATCAAACAATATGGAAGCATAACGATTGTTGAGAAGGAACGTACCAGTGACAACGTTCAGGTCCTCCTTGATCTCCTTACCAATAACATATACTCTTCCTTGAGCTGCTCCCACATCTCCCAGCTGATTACCAGTGCCTTGGTTTCCCCGATTTCCTCCTGCTCCCCTATTACCTTGATTATGCCCATTTCCTTCCGTCCCTCAGTTTCCTTGGTTTCCTTGGTTCCACCCATTCCCTGGGTGTCCTCTATTCCCTTGGTTCCCTTGATTCCACGGCTCTCGACACTCATTCCTGTAGTGTCCCTTCTTCCCACATCCGTAGCAGGTGATACTAGCCTTCCAATATGTTTCTGGGGTGATTTGAACCATCGCAGGGGGTTGGGACTTACATTCCTTGGCTATGTATCCTACCTCAGAGCATTTGTGGCACACCACAATACATTGCCCGTGATGATGACGCCTACAACGGTTGCATTTTGGCTGATTCCCATTATAACCCTTCTTCTCCCCATCCCCGATAGCATAAACCTTGGCGAACTCTTGCCGTTTATTTGCGTGGTCATTACCCTTAGACTGATCGTCCCTTTTCCTCTTATCATTTCTCCCCTTTTCTGCATTTTCAAGAACCAGTGAATCCATTAAGCGTTGAGCTATCGTGATGGCCTCATGGAGATTTGTCGGTTTTACAGCAATCACGTCATTCCTAGTAGCCAATGGCAAACCATCAGTGTATCGCTCAATTTTGAGTGCCTCAATACGAACCATCTCTGGGCAAAGTAACGACAATTCTTAAAAGCGGCGATTGTAAGCTGTCATGTCGGTACCTTTCACTTTATGGTTCCAAAACTCAATCTCTAGTTTCTTAACTTCATTTCGTGGGCAATAGGTCTTGATCAACAAGGCCTTGAACGGTTCCCAAGTCATAGCATAAGCCACATTACTTCCAACAAAATTGAGATAGTTGTTCCACCAAGTCAACGCTTCGTCCTTCAAAGTGAAAGTGGCATACTTCACCTTGGCATCTTCCTCACAGTTACTAACCGTAAATACAGACTCTGTTTTCTCCATCCACCTCATTAACACAACAACGCCTTCGATTCCGCCAAACTCAGTTGGTCCACAACCCCGAAATTCCTTGTACGTACAACCACGGTTTCTGATGGATGGTGGAGTTCCAACAGAGGTATTTGAGTGATTTGACTCAGCTAAGATTTCAGCAACACGCTGAGCCACAAGTTGATCGATTAGGGCTTGGTTCACAGGAGGAGTGTTAGGTGTAGTATGACCATTGACATCCTGATCATTGACATTCTGATCTTCATTAGTTTGATTGTTGGTATTCTGGATATCGGTATTCTAGTTATTAACATTTCAAACAGGAGGCCGACCACGATGACCGAGGTTGACAACAGCAGGTCCTGTTCAGGTAGTCCTGACTTGGTTTCATCTCGGAGTCATTGATCTGAATCACAACACAAGAGAGCCATAAGATTCTAGACAACATACTTCATTACGCAAGAAGGTGATCATCATAGGATCGAATATCAACACAACTACCAATCACGATAACCGGAATACTATTCCATTCATATCACAAACTATATAAGCTCAAAACAAGAATCCAAAAGTTCACATCTATTATAACATCAAAATCGATACATAGTTCCTGAAGTACAATAGAGTGAAATTATAAATGATCCTCATAGACGATACCAATAAATAAGGATAACAAGGATAGCTGGTAAAACTAACATCTCTAACCGAGGACTCCTCAGTTTAGAGATGGTACAATAGTCATAAATCTAGGTACATCTAGCCACGATCTCGACAGATCTCTCTCAAGGTAGTCTCTAGATCCGTCATCTGTCTCCATATAGATGAGATCTTAATGCGATCTGACTCGCGGTCTCTCCTGACCTGGGTAATCTCAGTCTGCTGCTGGGTGACTCTACGCCAAAGGGATCTATCAGTATCCCGAGCAGTCATGAGACCTCTCTGCAAATCTCTAAAAGCATCACACCAATCCAACAAGTCACGTCTCAATGACGTAGTCCTACCAAACAATACCCCCCACATCTCTCTCAACCTCTCCAAATCTTGCTGCTGATATACCCACTAATCGATCAGTTAACTGACTGATCCTTTCCTGGTGGGTGGTGATCTGCTCCCAAATCTGACCAATCTCCCTATGGGCTGCTGCATCTGAGGCAATCTCTGATGGGGTGTCTGGGGCTGGTGGACTCTCTGGCTCAGGTGAGTGAGGAGGTGAGGCCAGCTCGAACGAATGCTCTTGTGAATCAAGCTCAGGCATGTGCCATGGGGAGCCTAGTCCAGGTGAGTGCACTAAAGGTGTAGGACTCTAATCTGGTGGGATAACCTCATCTGGGTTAATCTTCTCCTCCTCCTGAGGTTCCTCCTCAGGGTCAATGTCCTCATCCCCATCTTCTGAGTATGGGTCTCTGAAACGACGTCTCTGTAAGGCAGGTGAATCATGAGATGATGGAGTAGGTGGTCGAGGTCTTCGGTGGGATGATGATGAAAGTGGTGATGACAGAAGAGAGTGAGCTGAGAAAAGCATGGGTGGTGATGGTGGTCGCACCGACATGTGAGTAGTAGCGTGGTAGGTAAGCCGAGGAGTCTGAGCTCGGGCTAATACCTGGTGCAAGGTAAGCTATCGCAAAGGACTAGGGTGACCAGCTGATGATGGTGATGGCTGAGAAGTGAGTGAACTTGGTGATACTGGGGTGACTGATGATGATGAAGCAAGAGCTGAGTGTTGGACAATCACATAAGGATCATCCTGAGCTGGAGTCGTCAAAGACCGTGTTGGGTGGGATGCAGCAGCAAGGATCTCCTCAGAGACATCAAGTGCTAAAGAAGGCATAGTCTATGACAACGGTATAGGGTAGGTATAAGTGTACCAAAATAACTAATCTCAGAAACCAAAATTATATCAAGAATTCCCGAACATCCAAATATCATCAACTATATCCAAACCAATTAATCAATGAATACCGCATTACTCTAAACATGTTCAAGACAAATATCGCATAAGTCATAATGTATCATTCTAGCATATAACCAAAATCTTTCACATAAATTCAAATATATATATCAATCATAACGCATTCTCATAATATTTCAATTCTCAACTCACGAGGCTTTGGCTTGGCAGGCTGGCATGTATCGGTCAAGGATCAATTTTTGAAAAATGGTCATAGTCCAGGTTCTTGATAAGTACCCAATTCTCTATAACCTTGAGCTCTGATACTAATCTGTAACACCCCCAAAATTTGGTTCAGCGGAAGACAAAACAAGTATTGGGGTGCTACGAAATTGGTACACAACACAAGCATAAGAAAAATGGGATAACATTATCCGTTTAAATAAAACATTTCAAAATGCAAACTTCAAATTTACATTTATTCGAAAGTACTGAAAATAAGGCCCAAAAGAAACATAAGATAGGTCCCCAAAAGTATTATCAGAGTCTTAGTTGATCCTTTAACCATGCCACTTGCCAAGCCTCCAAACATCGATCATCCAAAAATAATCATCTATAATTACCTGAGAAAACATGCTAAAAAGTCAGCTAACGCTGGTGAGTTCATAGGTTTAGACACAACGTACAACAGTGGACCAACATGCATATTAGTTTGCTATACCGGACTAAGTCATATATCAATATATCATCCTCACACCAAAGTGTGTCAAATCACCGCAATAACTTCCTATAGGTGCACACTATAGCCCCGCTGATGTGTGGTTTTGCGACCTTACAACAGGTTTTACCTCTCGAGGTATCTCAAGAGGCTTGCAATCCCAACCAGGCAGTGTACCTGACCGATGTAGTATAGTGTAGTGGCAAGTACCGGGGGATTGATCGTTCTCCAGGGGAATAGTGTCGTTAGGATTGAAAAACTACTCTAATAGGTCTAAGGGTGAGGGAAGATTCTTTTTGTATTTTTATATTTTTATGAAAGCAAGTAAAATCTCGGGTTTGAAGGAGTGGGCGGAATTAGTTGCTAGTCAACTAACCCAAATAACTACAGATGCAAATAAAATAAAATAACTGAAAATAAAAAGGTTGTGGAACTTATATGGAGAGAAATGTGTTTACTTAGATTTCCTTACTCCCTAACTATCTTTTACCGGTTGATTAGTGTGTATTAATTGCGTGGATAACGGGTGTATTCCTTAATACCAATCGTGGGGTGGCGTACGTACTTCCCCAACTCTATAAGCTCCTACATCACTCCTATGTCGAGCCGGCTAAGAAGCTCCTAACATGGGATCACTAGAATTCGCTCATGCATTAAATACAACCATAAAAACCTTAGTACGCATTGGTTCATGTTTCTTAAGACGTTCAAGCAAGTTACCGTATAGGAGGTTAGCCAGTTTTCTTAAGCCTAACATCGATAAACAATCATCCAATACAATTAATAACACACCAACAACCAATAATCAATAGTTAGGTTTCATTAGATCTAAGCAAACACAAGATAAATCTAGCCTAGCATGTTAAATAAAAGACAAGAACAAGATATAATCAAACAACACATAGACATATTGAATGATTAATTGATTACTTATCTTCAATTGAACATGGGAGATCCAAGGGTATAAAACCCTTAAAAATGGCAGAAAAATCGTCTTAGGGTTTCTCCTCACAAAGTTGCACACTAATGACTAAAAATTATGAAAATATATATAGGAAAACAGATCTGACGGCGTCACGTTATAGAGCGTGACGCCGTCACCTCGCCGCGGTTAGGGTTTCTTGATGGCCTTCTTGACGTCGTCTCCCTTTAAACTCCAAAAATACGTTCTGGCCTATCAAGGCTTGACGCTGTCAAAGGTACTATTCCAGCAGATTTTGAGACTTTGTCGTTTTCTTCACTTTTATGCTCCAAAAACGTCCAAAATGCTTCCTTTTCCAATTTTCTCCTCCAAAGTACCTAAAATGACAAAAGGAACGATTTAGGGCAATATTTGATCAAATAAATACGATTTAGGGCTTAAATGACCCCCGAAAAGCGGTACACTTTTCGCCTCATCAAATACCCTTACACTTGAGATTTGCTTGTCCTCAAGCAAATGCGCTTTTATTCTAATCAAAATACAAGTTAGGGGTCATTTAACGCTAATATAAAAGTAATTACAACAAATAGTCGTTCCACTTTAATCATAATAAGCACGGAGATTACAGACTAGCACCTCACAAGTAGTGTTTAGATACTCACATCTCTCAGGTGTCATAAAAGTATATCTCATAAATGAAAATGAATAATATCTCTCACTACCTGTCATAGCAAATAGATTACCATAGGCTTGGGAAAGGATCAAAAACCTCCTCCACTAGGCGTAAGCACCTAAGATAAACTATCAAAGAGGGCTTTTAAATTGGTTATAACGTTAGGTGTAGGGATATGATAAACACGGTTTTGTTGGATAAGGGATATTTTACTGGTGGCGAGTTAAAGATCTTGATTAATTACATGTACAATATGGCGTTGCTAAGCCAAGACTAGACTCGACTTAAGCTAATGAAAAAAATAACAAAAAGATAAAATAAACATAAAATGAAACGGGATGGTAGTCCGTATGTTTTTTCTACTTTTTTTTTTTTTTTTTTTTTTTTTTTTTTTTTTTTTTTTTTTTTTTTTTTTGCATACACTCTTGCCCTATCATCCAAAATAATACATCGTAGGGGGGTTGTATCCCCCTTACACTTGAACTTTTACATAACTTTACAATTAACTATTCTAATGACTCGAATTAAGATAATCGAAACACTTGGAGTACTTTTAAAATATTTAGCACATATGGGGGTAATAATGTTGTTCTTCCCCATTACTCCATTACACTAGTACTTTACCCATGAGTCCCAATCGTCCCAAAACAATATGTACAAGGATATGACTCGACTTAGCAACCATGTAATCAATTAGATAATTAACTTGGGGTTTAAACAAATATTGTCACAATAATGCACTAAAAATGAGTGCATACAAGGTAGGCTAAGGCAATTTGGGTGTACATTTAAGTGGGGTGTAAACAAATTCTTACTTTAAGTAAAATGCTTAAAGTTAGAAACGAAAAGATAGGCTCTGAGGGATGTACTAGGGGTATCGTGTACTAAAAATGAGTACAACGCAAAGGGTGTGGGAGAATTACTTGACCAATGTAGCCAATGTAATTATAACAAAAACACAGGTGTAAAACAATGGGTTAATCCTAATGCCTCTTATCATGTAGTAAATCTAACTACACTAATGTAGTCTCACTTGTGGCCTCAGAATGGTCCTAACGCAAGTTCTAGAATCTAAGTGCTACCGGTACACACATCATAGCATAAATGCTTTTTCTACCAATTCTAGGGGCGAACCTCACATATTTGGGGGTGGAAAATTTTTTAGTGGTACGGTTTTGTGCTAGTCATATAACTTCCTATCCATGAGACGCTCATTAAGACCAAAGTTTCACTCCTAAATGTTGTAAAAAAATTTAAATTTGGCACTAAAATTGCCTTAACAGGTATTTCTCTCAGTTTTATTACACATCTACCATTAAACAAAACAAAAAATCAAGCGTAATTGTATTCTCTAAGGTATCGTACTTTACCCCCCCTTACACTTAAGATGAACATTGTCCCCAATGTTCAAATAACAAGATGTAAAAGTAAATAAGGTAAAAGAATGAAATCAAATACTCCCCTGATTCGCTCGTTGGATAAAGGTGTAACATGGTTAGATCTTCTTCCAAGGTAATGTTGAAGCTTCAAGATTAAAGCAGCGCCAAAAGCTAGATTCCACATACATCTCCTTGTCCAAAATAACCTGTTAATCCTGAGAAAACAAACAAGAAAACCTGCATAACATCGGCGGGATAAATCTGTACAAGGATATAATGCTTGTGGAATGATTATTTTGCAGATTCCTGGAGTTTATAAGTTAGAGATTTGATAAAGCATTTTATGATTCCGGAAGAAAAACAAAACTTTCAAAAATTTCAGAAAACTACGCCTGACGCCGTCAGAAATGATCTGACAGAATTCTCATGTTAAGTTTCCGGAAAATTTCTGGAAAAACCTATACCTTACTTCCTGGAAATCCTGCAAAATATCATTATGACTCGATACAAGCATTTGACTCAAACAATTACTAATATGTATGTTAATTTAATATTGTTATGATTCATGTTCATTTGTTCTAATAAACCGATTTGGATTTCCCTTACACTTATCTTTTGCAAAATACCTTTATATGTAGTTAAGACGAAGTTAAAAACAAGATAAAGCATTTTCACAATTTAGTTTCGAACATGAATCAATAAAAATAAAAATTAAACAAACAAATAAATAAATACACAAAGCAAATAAAGCTTGGGTTGCCTCCCAAGAAGCGCTTTTCTTTATTAACGAGTCTTGTAGCTAGACTCAAAGTCCTTTTAACCTATGTAAGTGAGATCGTCATCGAGGACATCTTTAGGGTTAAGCTTGGATTGAAGTTTTCTATTGGTCCGCATAGTACGATATATCTTTTCAAACCTCTCTCCATCCGGGTCATACAATGTCATCTTAATATGCCATGACCCATCTCCATCTTTGGGTGGTTTGTCCCAATCCCACTTATGATCATTGTCTTCACATGTCCACCTATTCATCCCTAGGTTAATTGGCAAAACTCCTAGGAAATCAATCATCTTCCTAAAAACTAGAGGGTCTTCAAATGGATCCAATTCGGTGTCCCTAGCCAAGAGTTGTTCTACCGTATGTGTTCGGTTCACAAAGTCCTCTTCTAGGTAAAATGGGCGTTGGGGTCCTATGAAGTCTCTATCGATCCAAGGTCCATATCTAGATGGTCTCCTATTTAATTCTAACCAATGGGGTGTTGGTTCCTCACTAGTATCATAGGCATGTTTCTTCACATCATAGACTGACCAAGTATCACCTTCTCCTACCGCTATCTTAGATTCCTTACAATCAATCATAGCACTAGCGGTCGCCAAAAATCCTCTACCTATCAACAAGGGGCATGTAGGGTCGCTAACCATATCAAGGACGTGGAAATCGGCTAAAATGGTTAGTTTTCCTATGTGTACTAACACGTCCTTGACTACTCCAACCGGGTAAGCAACACTTCCATCCGCTAAGCCTATTATCACCTCGGTTTCTTCAAGTTTTCCTAGTTTTAGAGAGGTGTAGAGAGGTAACGGAAGTAGGTTAAGGCTTGATCCAAGATCGGCTAATGTGTCATAAGCCTCCGAATTACCGATCTTGCAAGGTAGAACAAATAAGCCCGGATCATCTAACTTCTTAGGTAGTTTGTTTTGAACGAAGGCGGTCCCTTTGTCACCTAACTCGAGCTTCTTCTCATATTTTTCTAAGAGGGCATTATAATAGGGGGCTCGTGCTAATACATCAATAACCGGACGTTCAAGGTGGAGCTCCTTGAATTCTTCGTCAAGGTTTTGAGTGGGAGGTGTTTCAACTATGTTGTTGACCAATTTAGTGTTGGATATCATAACTTCTTGGTCATTTTGAACGACTTGGGTTTGTTTGAAACACGAGCTCATGGAATTGACCGAATAATATTGTGGACAAGAACTAGGAGACGAAACCGATGAAATGGCATTGACGTTCAGTTTTGGGTTCTTAACTGTGTTGCTAGGGAGTGCTCCCATTTCTCGGTCATTGAGGGCTTTCAACAAAGTGTCAATCTTATTGGTCATCTCGCTTTGTTTTTGTTTGAAATCGGCTTCAAACTTTGCTAAACGAGCTTCTTGAGATGTCACGAAGTTGGACATCAACCCTTCAAGATTATTGGTACTACCATAGTTGGAAGGATTGTTGTTGAAAGTACGGTTCGAAGATGAACTGCTTGATTGAAAACGATTAGGTGGGTTGGAAGAATTGGTTTGTTGTGCGTTTTGGTTTTGTTTCCACCTAAGGTTTGGGTGATTTTTCCATGAGGGGTTGTATGAATCACCGTAGGGGTTTTGCTCGGGTTTGAAAGTGTACCACTTGTCTCCCGCTCCGTCGGTACGCGAGGATGCGTAGTCCGCAAAAGCTGGTTCGGGGAGTTCCATGCAATCACGAGTGTCGTGGGGACCACTACATAATTCACACGAAGAAGTGATTTTGTTCACTTGGCTTGAAGGTTTAGGAGCCTCGTAGGATTTCATAAGAAACTTGACTTGGTCTTCAAGTTCTATGATCCTACGGTCGGAAGTGCTTGAATTGTTTGAAGGCAAAGATATTGCCTTGACCGTTTTATTCAAATCACGGGGATCATTCCAACTTTCATTGTCATAAAGAGCAAGATCTTCTAGGAGAGTCCATGATTGTTCCGCACTTAGATCACATAGCTTACCACCGGCCGATTGGTCAATGGTTTGCCTCGTGGAGAGATTGATGTGGTCATAGAAGATTTGGACTTGGAGCCAAAGTTCTATGCCATGGTGAGGGACTTTTTGGAGTAAGTCCTTGAATCGAGTCCATGCCTCGTAGAGGGTTTCGCCTTGACGTTATTGGAACATCAAGATATTATTCCTTAGCTTGGTAGTTCTTCCTGGTGGGAAAAACTGAGCAAGGAAATGAGTGGTGAGATCATCCCAAGAGGTGATGGATCCTGCGGGTAGACGTTCTAGCCATTGACTAGCTTGGTCCCGCAGAGAGAATTGAAAGAGACGCAGTCGGGTCGTCTCTCGAGTGGCAACATCAAGGTCTATGGAATCAACGATTTTGAGAAAGTCCTTGAGATGTTGATTAGGATCTTCGGAACGAAGTCCATGGAATGCGCATCCGCTTTGCACCAACCGGATGGTGTCGGATCGCAAGGGAGTGACATTGGCTCCTTGAGTGAGCTCAATGGTGTTTCGATAGCCATGGTGGCTAGGACAGGAGTAGTCTCCTAAGGTACGGGCTCTAGGAGGTGGGTGTTGTTGTGGTGGTGGGTTGTTGGGATCGAGGATATTACCACCTTCCATGATGTCGGATGGTAATGGTTACGAACAAAGAAACGAAGAAAAAAAGATAGACTAAAGAAAACCTAGAAAAATAAAATAAAAATCTCACTAGAAAGGAATCTAGTAAGTAGACCTAATAAAATAAAAATTCAACCTAAACAATAACTATTCCCCGGCAACGGCGCCAAAAACTTGATGCGTGGTTTTGCGACCTTACAACAGGTTTTACCTCTCGAGGGATCTCAAGCGGCTTGCAATCCCCACCAGGCAGTGTACCTGACCGATGTAGTATAGTGTAGTGGCAAGTACCGGGGGATTGATCGCTCTCTAGGGGAATAGTGTCGTTAGGATTGAAAAACTACTCTAATAGGTCTAAGGGTGAGGGAAGATTCTTTTTGTATTTTTAAATTTTTATGAAAGCAAGTAAAATCTCGGGTTTGAAGGAGTGGGCGGAATTAGTTGCTAGTCAACTAACCCAAATAACTACAGATGCAAATAAAATAAAATAACTGAAAATAAAAAGGTTGTGGAACTTATATGGAGAGAAATGTGTTTACTTAGATTTCCTTACTCCCTAACTATCTTTTACCGGTTGATTAGTGTGTATTAATTGTGTGGATGACGGGTGTATTCCTTAATACCAATCGTGGGGTGGCGTACGTACTTCCCCAACTCTACAAGCTCCTACTTCACTCCTATGTCGAGCCGGCTAAAAAGCTCCTAACATGGGATCACTAGAATTCGCTCATGCATTAAATACAACAATAAAAACCTTAGTACGCATTGGTTCATGTTTCTTAAGACGTTCAAGCAAGTTACCGTATAGGAGGTTAGCCAGTTTTCTTAAGCCTAACATCGATAAACAATCATCCAATACAATTAATAACACACCAACAACCAATAATCAATAGTTAGGTTTCATTAGATCTAAGCAAACACAAGATAAATCTAGCCTAGCATGTTAAATAAAAGACAAGAACAAGATATAATGAAACAACACATAGACATATTGAATGATTAATTGATTACTTATCTTCAATTGAACATGGGAGATCCAAGGGTATAAAACCCTTAAAAAATGGCAGAAAAATCGTCTTAGGGTTTCTCCTCACAAAGTTGCACACTAATGACTAAAAATTATGAAAGTATATATAGGAAAACAGATCTGACGGCGTCACGTTATAGAGCGTGACGCCGTCACCTCGCCGCGGTTAGGGTTTCTTGATGGCCTTCTTGACGCCGTCTCCCTTTAAACTCCTAAAATACGTTCTGGCCTATCAAGGCTTGACGCTGTCAGGCTTGGGCTTGACGCTGTCAAAGGTACTATTCCAGCAGATTTTGAGACTTTGTCGTTTTCTTCACTTTTATGCTCCAAAAACGTCCAAAATGCTTCCTTTTCCAGTTTTCTCCTCCAAAGTACCTAAAATGACAAAAGGAACGATTTAGGGCATTATTTGATCAAATAAATACGATTTAGGGCTTAAATGACCCCCGAAAAGCGGTACACTTTTCGCCTCATCACCCGCACGAATGCAGCACATACAATAATATTCCCGTACAGTTGCAGCACATACAATAATATTCCCCACACAATTGCAGCACAATCAACACATAACACTAGCCAGTTAATATAGCAAACATATCAAAACATAACATAACAATTGGTCCATTCAAAACAGTTTTGCATGTTTTCTTACCCCAAGTGTTCGATAAAGCATCATTAAGAGTAAAAGTGGGGTTATGAAACTCACCTCGATCAAGCAAAGCAAAAAATACAATCTACAGAAGTAAAGCACTCAGCAGCTCTCACGTATCAGCACTACGGACTCGGCACAACCTAATAATATAAACTTGTCTTAACATATATTCCCAAACGTAAAATTCTCCAACAAAAATTATCTATCCCCAAGTATATCCCATTTCTATTCCAAAATTTCCTTACTATTTCCATTTATTAGCGTTTGGTATCATCGTGTGTGCCGTGGAGACACGAAATTGACTCAAGCAACAACACGCTAAACAAATGACCAAAACATAAACGACTCACAAAACAAAACCAAGGTCAAGTGATTAATTAAAAGTTTAATAAGTTATACGGATGAATTGTCGGATGCTTATCAAATTCGTCAACTCAATAAATCAAACAATTTCTTCGTCTCACTTATTATTCCAAAAACTGGATCACAATAAATACTGAGTCGTAAGGATAAGTCATACATTAATAAATTCCTCCGACATGCTTACCGGGCCCTTATTGAGCTCGTCAACCCAATAAGTCCGATAACCATGTGGGTCGGGTATATTAATGTCAACCGATCCATAACTCGACATTGATTCCACATAATCATTAATACTTCCCTAAATGAGATTTCTCGATTTGCGTGCCCTCGAAACATTTAATAATTCTCATTTATTTAAACTTTCGATTTATAACGTATCGTTTTTAAATAAAAACTTCCGTTAAATATTAAGTAACAAATGAGTTTTTGCTAATTAATATTTCCCGTATTTAGCCGTTGTTATTTATTTTCCAATTCTAGATATATATACATTTCCAAAAAAATATTTTTCGAGTTATCATCCGTTTCGAGTCACGAGTCCGAGTTTCATTAACTCTCGGGTCAAATAGTCAACCACAATATCCAAATGTCCAAAATAAGTCTAATAGCATTGTTTCTGCTTGTCAAGGCCACGCCGAGACTAAAAAGTCTCGGTGACACTCGACTTGGCTCATAATCATCACAAGTATATCATAAGATCACAATATAATCCCAAGTGGAATAATCGTCAAAATATGGTTATCGGCCCTAAACCTACGACTCGATAACCAATTAACCAAATCCGTCAACCAAATTTCATGCCTCGTCAACCAACAACAACAAAATTATATCAACACCATGCCGAGACCATTTCGGTCTCAGCTTCGACCCTCGGTACGCCATGAACAACCAAACGGACCCTTGGGTCCTCTCGCAACAAATTCAACACAACCACAGCTCTTTCAAAACCCGTTTCAATCTAATCCTAAACCTAAACTCGGCCACAATTCGACAAGGGTTTACCAAACCCCTCGATCCGAAACCAAAAATAAAATAAAAATAACAAAAAACTAAAATTAACAAACAACAATAACTACAAGCTCTACATGACCTCAAAACGCAACAACTAGCCATGGCCATGAGCTTGAGCTCACGGCTTGTCCACGACTCGACCACAAAAACCCCAAATAAAATTATACCAAACTCATTTTTAATAGTTTTGATTTCGAAATCTTGTTTTATCACCAAAAACCCACCCGAATCTAAAGTTACAACTCGTTATATATGAGTTTGTACCCCCTACCGTTATCACATGAGGTGAGAAACGGTGGGTCTTACCTTTTTCTTCGCGGATCTAATCGGATCTAGTGGTTGTGGTGATGATGGAGGCGCGTAGTGGTGGTGATGATAGTTTTATTGGCGCGTGAAGTGGTTATACGTGACAAGGGAGTCACAAGGTGGTGATAGGTGGTGGCGATGTGTGATGGCAGTAGACGGTGGTGGTGTTCGGAGTGGTGGCCGGCGAAGGGTGTGTTGGGAATTAAATATTCAAGATGTTTAATATCGGATTCTACTCTAAGTATAATTCTGCTGATAGTGCAAAATGGTTTCTGCTGATAATGTTGATTCTGCTGATAGAGCATTTCACTCTGCTGATAGGCTTAACAACTCTGCTGATGGATTCTGCTGATAGCGATAGATTGTTCCTGCTGATAGTGAACAACTCTGCTGATGGGAGGATAAGATCAAAAAGATATTTATTGTATTTTGGTCAACAATATACGGTAGATAATATCTTACTCCATGTGCTTAGTTAACAAGTTGTATACATAGATACATGTTGTATCTGATGTACTGACACTCAATAGGATAAGTTAACCAAGTAAGTCGGTCAAGACTTTAAGCAATTTGTAAAGATCTTTTGACTATAAAAGAGATCTTAGACTAGTGATATTTAGTGTGTGAAAAAATATAGAAGTGTTAAGAGTTAGTCCATGCATACGTTAGAACATGCATAACTGTTAGAACAAACACAAATATATCACAAGTGATAGAAACATAAGATTCAAGGTTGTAACCCTAGTGATATTTCAAGGTCACTCGTATTATTATCTTTAATAATATTGAATCGTTTGGTGATAATCTTTATGTGTTCATTGCTAACTAACAAACATAACAATTCCATTTTCATAACATACACAACCTTCTAAGTTTGGTTGAGTGAATTCCGCGCACTTAATCATTTTAACACAACATATCATACACACAAAGTTAGAAGGTTTAACCACCTTAATCGTGTGTCAAGGATCCTAGCAAGTGGTATCAGAGACAGGTTGATATTGTTGTTTTTAGAAGAAACAAGAAATGGATGTACAAGATGTTCAAACAAATGTTGCTGCAAAGTTGCCCATGATCAAACCCAATGAGTTTGAGTTATGGAGGATGAGAGTTGAGCAATATTTCATGGTTCAAGATTATGCTCTTTGGGACATAATTCAGTATGGTGATTCCTTCACTTTAGGCTATTCAGATGTTCTTGTTGAAGGGAAGACAGTTAGAAAAAGAAATACTGGACCACTCTCCAATGATGAAAAGATACAGAAGAGAAATGATCAGAAAGCATGAAACCTGTTGCTTATGACCATTCTTGGTGAGCAAATGCTATCTTTTAACAAATATCTTGATGCAAAAACTCTTTTTGAAGAGATTTGTGCATGGTTTGGTGGTAATGAAACTACCAAAAAGACACAGAAGACTTTACTAAAGCACCAATTTAAAAACTTTACTGCTTTTAGTAATGAGTCTCTTTATAAGCTATTTTCAAGACTACACAAGCTTGTTAGTCAGTTAGCTGTGTTGGGTGTTGAGACTGAGAAGGAAGATCTCAACATGAAGTTCTTGAAAAGTCTACCTGGTGATTTTCATACTCATGTTATTGTCTGGATGAACAAACCAGAAATTAAAACTATGAAGCTTAATGATTTGTACAACAACTTTAAAATTGTTGAACAAAGTCTAAAGAGAGGTGGAAATTATAGTACTAGTTCTGGGAATGCTGCACTCTTATCAGTTCCTAGTGTTAGTCATACAGAGGAGGTAGATGAAGTTGAAAGTGTTTCTAATGTTACTTATGGTGGTCCTTCTACTAGTGTACAAAAGGATATTGCTGGACTTGGTGATCCAACATTTTATGCCTTTATAACTAGTCAAGCTAGTGGTTCTCCTTTAAATCATGAAGACCTTGAGCAGGTTGATGGTGATGATTTGGAAGAGATGGATATTAAGTGGCAAGTTGCTTTACTTAGCATGAGGGCTAAGAAGTTTTGGCAGAAAACTGGAAAGCAAATTACCATAAATGTTAATGATATTGCTGGGTTCGATAAGAAGAAAGTGGAATGCTTTAACTGTCATAGGTTGGGACATTTTGCTAAAGAATGTAGAAGCCCAAGGAAGCAGGATAATAGGAACACTTGGTATAAACAAGAGAGGAATAAGGAAGTACTGGTGGAAGAGCCGAAGGCTATGCTGGCTATTGATGGTATTGGATATGATTGGAGCTCTATGGCTACTGAAGAAGATGCACCACCAAATGCTGCTCTTATGGCCACTGAATTTGCTCTAATGGCTTCTTCTGATTCAGAGGTAGATACTATTCCTACTTGTACTAATTCATGTCCTAATCTTAAAAATTATGAAGACATTAAAAGAGATTTGATGCTTTTAGAGAAGAGTTAATTGATGCCCTTCATAATTTAGCTAATCACAAGATGTGTGTAGGAGTTCTAGAAAAACAGATTCTTCATTATAAAAAGAATGAATCTACGTTTACTGATGATTTAAATGCTTTAAAAAGAGGAATAGCATTTAGAGATGAACTACTTAATGATCAAAGTAGACAGTTATCTGAAGTCAAAACTGAAAAAGAAAATGTTAAGGTAACTATAGATACTCTAGCACATGCCTCAGAAGGAATGAATAAGATTTGGGAAGCTCAGGTAATTGATAAAGCTAATTCAGGTGTAGGTTACAAAACTGTTCCTCCACCATATAGAGGTGTTCCTTCACCTCCAGGTGTTGACCTATCACATACAGGTTTAGCTGAGTTTCAAGAACCAATCAAGGAATATGGTTCTAAGACTAGTAAGAGTCTTAAGGTAGAAAAGATAAGTAAAAGTTTAGATAAAACTTTAACTTATCAGGACAAGGTATCCTTTGTTAAGAAAGGAGATGCTATAGTTGTTGAAGATTGTACAACTGATAGTGATGATGAAAAAGAACATGTTATGTCTAAACCTGAAGTGGTTAAGAAAGTAGGAACAAAGGTTCCTAAGATAGTCAAACACAATACTGATAAGCCTAAATCAAACATTAAGCATGTTAGGCAACCAGTTAGATATTGAGAACAATACAGAACCACCAACAAGCCCAGAGGTAACCAAAGGAATTGGAACAACCTCAAGTCTAACCAATTAGGTGATGACTTTACTTTTTATAATAAAGCTTGTTACACATGTGGTAGTTTTGACCATCTTGCAGCTTTCTGCTATCAATGGGTATTTGGGTATGAAATCCATAGAGTGAATCTCAAAAGGCAAACTCCTAAATCTCACTTTCACTCTAGTTCTAAGAAATCAAACCCCAGAGTAGTCAAAAACAAGTCTATCTCAAAATTTGATTCTGCTAATAGACCAAATGATCCTGCTGATAGCAAATTTTACTCTGCTGCTCGACCATGTATGACTATTAACCCAAAATCAACAGCTAAGGGTGCAAAAACATTTTTCAAACATGCACCTACAACTGTTCTAAGTCCCATTCAATCAAAGGAAGTGGTCCATAAACAAATTTGGAGACCAAAGGGTAGAACTACAAAGTTAGCAGATTCTGCTGATAAGTGTGTGGTTCACTCTGCTAATAAGGGAAAAAGGGCAAATGCTGTTAAGGCCTCAGCATGTTGGATTCATAAATCCAATGTTGCATCAACTATTCTTAAAAGATTCAATTACATTGATGCAAGAGGCAGATCCAAGTCAGTAATGGCTTGGATCCCCAAAAGAAACTAACACTCTTATTCGTGTGCAAGGACATTCAAATGATCAGGAAGAAGATCAAGGATACTCAGATAGTGGATGTTCTAGGCACATGACAGGCAACATGTCTTATCTCTCAGATTTTGAAGCTTTCAATGGAGGATATGTTACCTTTGGAGGGGGTGTTCGTGGCAAAATTTCTGGTAAAGGTACAATCAAAACCGGAAATTTAGATTTTGAAGATGTGTACTATGTAAAAGAGCTAAATTATAATCTTTTTAGTGTCTCACAAATGTGTGACAAGAAGAATAATGTTCTTTTCTGTGAGACTGAATGTCTTGTACTTTCTCCTGATTTTAAGATGCCTGATGAAAGTCAAGTACTTCTTAGAATTCCTAGAAAGGGCAATATGTACAGTGTAGACATGAAGCATATTATTCCTAAAAAGAATTTAACTTGTCTTGTTGCAAAGGCCACATTGGAAGAATCAATGAAATGGCATAGAAGGCTTGGTCATATTAACTTCAAAACCATAAATAAAATTGTTAAGAATGGTTTGGTAAGAGGTTTACCTCACAAAAGATTTGAAAATGATCAAACATGCATTGCTTGTCTAAAAGGCAAACAACACAAAGCCACTTGTAAGCCCAAGATTTTTAACTCTATCAATCAGTCTTTGTTTATGCTGCATATGGACTTATTTGGACCTGTTTCAGTGATGAGCATAATGCATAAGAGATATTGTCTAGTTATTACTGATGACTATAGTAGATTTACATGGGTTTTCTTTTTAGCCACTAAGGATGAGACATCCAGCATCCTTAAGGACTTCATTATGCAGATAGAAAATCAAGTAAGCAAGAAAGTGAAAGTCATTAGAAGTGATAATGGGACAGAGTTTAAGAATAGAGTTATGGATGATTTCTGCAAAGAAAAAGGTATTAAGAGAGAATTTAGTGTTGCTAGAACACCACAACAGAATGGTGTAGCTGAAAGAAAGAATAGAACACTAATTGAAGCTGCTAGAACAATGTTAGCTGATTCTAAGCTACCAATAAACTTTTGGGCAGAGGCAGTCAACACTGCTTGTTATGTTCAAAATAGAGTTTTGGTTATGCAGCCTCAAAATAAGACATCATATGAACTTTTTAATGGTAGAACTCCTGCAATAGGATTTCTTAGACCTTTTGGATGTCATGTGACAATTCTCAATACCTTAGACCATTTAGGAAAATTCGATGGTAAGGCAGATGAAGGTTTCTTTGTTGGTTATTCTCTTAATAGCAAAGCTTTTAGAGTTTACAACACAAGAAAAGAAATAGTAGAAGAAAATCTACATGTGGAGTTTTTAGAAAACAAATTCAATGTAGAAGGTCAAGGACCAAAATGGCTATTTGATCTGGAATATCTGACAAATTCAATGAATTATGTGCCTTTTGTTGCAGAAACTAATGATTTTGTAGGTTCAAATACAACAAATGTGGCAGAGTTAGAGAAAGATCAAGATTATGTGATAATGCCAATATGGTCAAGTACAATTGTGGAATCAACTTCGACAACTGATGAACCTTCTTCTAGCAAAGCTAAAGAAAGTGTTGAAGATGAAAGTAAAGATTATGGAACTCAGGAACAACAAAGTGTTTCTGATGGTAGTATTTCTGTTGCTGCTGGTAGTATATCTGTTTCTGCTGATGACTCTGCTGATAAGCTTACTGATTCTGCTGTTCGGCCAAATGACTCTGCTGCTGGCCCTTCAGAAACAAAAGAAGCAGAATTCTCAGATAATGAGGTGGATTACAACAATCTTCCATCAAATTATCAAGTTCCTACTACACCACAATCAAGAATTCACAAAGTTCATTCCCTGGAACATGTGATTGGAGATATACAGTCAGGTGTGAAGACAAGACAACAATTGATGTCTTCAGACCAACAAGGGCATCTTGATGCCCTTTATGCTTCAAAACAACATGAGCTTTCAAACTCTTGTTTGTTTGTATGTTTTCTCTCATAAGCTGAACCAAAGAATATTCTTACAGCCCTAGATGATTCAAGCTGGTTAGAGGCTATGCAAGAAGAGCTTCTTCAGTTCAAGATTCAAAAGGTTTGGGTGCTAGTTGATTTACCTACAGGTGTGAAGGTAATTGGCACTAGATGGGTTTTTAAGAACAAAAGGGATGAAAGAGGAATTGTGATCAAGAACAAAGCTAGATTAGTAGCGCAAGGGTACACACAAGAAGAAGGGATAGATTATGATGAAGTTTATGCTCCAGTAGCAAGGATTGAGGCGATTAGGCTGTTTCTAGCTTATGCTTCATTTTTAGGCTTCACAGTCTACCAAATGGATGTCAAAAGTGCATTTTTATATGGTGAAATTGGAGAAGAGGTGTATGTTTCACAACCTCCAGGCTTCATTGATCCATTACATCCAAACAAAGTGTACAGAGTAGTGAAAGCTCTATATGGCCTTCATCAGGCACCAAGAGCTTGGTATGCAATACTAGCTTCCTACTTATTAGAAAATAGATTTCAAAGAGGAAAGATTGATCAGACACTGTTCATCAAACAGCACAAGAAGGATCTTCTGTTAGTGCAGGTGTATGTGGATGACATTATCTTTTGTAGAATATACCCATCTTGATTGTGTGTATGATTCGGGTGGTCTTGGTTCATGAAAGATTAGATCCATGGTAGATGAGATGAACTAGAGAGAGAGAGAGTTGGGAGAAAACTTGTAATAGATTAGCTTGTGTGTGTAAAATATGACAAGAGTTCCAACCCTTCCCAAGTGTGGGAAGGGGCTTATATACTACTACATATTGGTGCCCCTAGTGGGCTGTGGAGTGAGCTGACAGAGGGGAAAGCCCCGACCCACTCCACAAATATAAATACGACTAAACTAATAATACTAATACTAATATTGCTAAGCTAATATAAATAAGCCTACGAGCTATGTAGATGCTAAATAGATGCTCGGGGTGACCGAGCCTTCATCTGAATATTTATATTCCTAACAATCTCCCCCTAAGGGAGGTCACCCCGGAAATAATAATTTGAATTCTAGCATTCTGTCTTCTGAACTTGACATCAAAGCTCGTAGTCTGTGATTCTTAAATGTCTTTAGTCTTTGTGCCTTTAGCAGTAATGATTTGATGACTTTTCCTTTGTCTTGGATGACTCTGAATATTCTTCGAAAATATCATCCAACATGTATCTTCAAGCCATCTTTCAGTAGTATGTTTCCATGCGATGTGGAAATCTTTGAGCCGACATGCTCACACTATTTGGTTTCATGATCTTTAGCATCAGAGTTTGCAGAAGCCGTGTTGAAGGTCTTTTGGTTGATCATGACTTTGTTGAATTACAATGATGGTGTAGTGTGAACATGTGGTAGAGGATTGGCATCTTTTCTGCAACCAGCTACAACAGCAACCAGCTACAGCATTCCACAGCTACAATCGCCAGAAGTTCCTGCATACGATAGTTAGCAACAAATCGATCGGTACTTACAGGTTCGGACTTCGAGATTGTTAACAGCATAGTGTGAAAACTCTCTCTAATCCTTACCAAGACCGTTCCTAATCGAAAACCCACAGAGGGCTTTTTAAGATCGAACCGTAGTACATCAACGATTAGGTGAGTCGCTGGAGATCACTCCACGACTGTAGACCGTTTGAAACCGCCGTGACCACTAAGCGTAATCCATAAAGAATTACCGAAGTGACCTGCTTTCAGGGCTGCTTGATGTTGACCCTGGCAGGAATTTCCATTCAATCATTGAGAATTACATTTGTAAATTCCCTCATAAATGTTCTGGCAGATTGCTAAGATCTGCGTAGGACTCTTAAGTTTACAACTGGTGTCCTTAATGTTGAACACCCAGTGTAGAAATAATTCGTGTCCCTATGAGATCTTATTATGCATCTCGTGGCCCTAGACTCAATAGTGCGCTTTGATTTAGTGAGCGGAGGCTGGAGAGGACTGCCACCTTTTCAATATCATCTAACTCGGAGTGAGAGAGACGATAGGAATGTATTGAACTCCGTGACAATTGAAACAAGAATCCTTTGAGGGACCTTGAGTGGCTAGGGAGGGTTGTGCAGCGTATCACTGGGTCCATGATACTTTGTCTTCAATGCCAGCAATCAACTATGTGATTCTGACAGCATATGTATTGACTCGGTTTCTGCCTAAGTTGTAAGGAGGGCTTCTTTATTTTCACCCTTTATCTTTACAATTCTTTTTCATTCTTCAACCCCTTCAGTGCTTACCGAGACTTCATAACTAGCACCTTGTTGGGTTAGTTCCAGTACTAGCTCCATCTCAGTCGGCACTTTTCCCTTATCCACTTTTCTCCTTTTTAATCATACCTAAGGACTTCTACACTAACTAGTGGATTGTCCCTGGGTAGATCCCTCCGGCTCTGGCGGGATCGTGGGAACTTGAGCCTAACCTAACCATCCTTATAACTTCATACATTAATTAAAATGGTCAGTCTTTGGTATTCTTCCACGATAGCCATAAACCAAATTTTTGAAAAATCTCTCAAAGTGTTGATGATTCTGAAACACATTTTTGCAAACACTTGAGAGTTTTATATTTTTCAAATGCTCCCCCTCAACATGTGCTCGGTTGATTGTTTTATAAATTTGTACATGTTAGGTAGAGCTCGCACTTTTTGAATTGATCAACTTTCAGTGAACATGACCGATTCGAGACACGCTTACATCACTAGTTAGACTAGCTTGAAATTATTACCCGGCCTGGTCAAGTCCACAGAAAGTTTCTCGAAATGGTACACTCTACTCAGACACATCCTTTTCGAGACACGCTTACATCACTGGTTAGACCAGCTTGAAATTATTACCCGGCCAGGATATGTCCTTTCGATCAATGACAGTATAGGTTTCGTCAATTCATTGGTTAAGTCTGAGTCACGATCTCATGCTATGCCAAATCCTTTTTGTCCATTCGCTCCCCCTCAATATGTGCATCGATATACGAAAGAGTTTAGCACATATGGGAGAGCCTAACGTTTAAGTCCAAAACATCACATTTTCATCAGGTTTCATATTTAAATCACATTCTCTCCCCCGATCAAAAATTTCAAACCTTTTGAGATTTGTGATCCCAATTGATTTAAATAAGTTAGAAAATGTGGGAGAAAATGTGTCCGATTTAATATATTCTGATGATGAGAACATACTATGCTCCCCCTTAATCTAAGAGGGAGATTCACTGCTTATTTTGCACATTTGATTATTATGACACATATGAGTTTGACCTTTTTGCGCAGACGATATAATCACCTGCTTTTCTGAGTGAGTCAGTGGTCAACATCAATCATCCATCCACCAACAAATCTTCTCAAGTATTGTCGATCCCCTCTTGGCGAGATCCGAGTAAGTACTTCTTTGTTGAAATGATGGTGGTGGAGGTGAAGGTGTTGTTGTTGTTGTTGTTGCCGATGTTGTTGTCGTGGTGAATTCCGAGCCAATCAATAGAATTTGAACGTCTGATTAAATGGTTAGAATGGGAACTGGCACATTCATTTTGGCTATGGAATCTGCATAAGAATATCAACACAGATATACATGCATACAGATACACTATTCCTTAATAGCTACCCTTCAGCAGCTTGCCACATTATAATACCAAGTTCATCTTATAATCAAACCCCAATCAGGAACTACGTCAAACCACTATCTAGCATGAAGAGCAATTAGCAATCAAGAACATGGCAATTCACACAGATTTCAATATTTAATTCAGGATCTTAGGAACATGATTCTAACATAATAGCAATCTACCTAAGCGAATCCTGAGAACATATGCACAATATCAACAACAATTAAGCAGCAGAGACAAACAACATTTGAAACTCATTCACTTAGTTCATACAAATGTCAGTGGAGCATTCAAGAACATCAAACACATCGGGTTTTCTAACTTCTTTCAGATTTTGAGTTTTAATGTATCTAGGGGATTAAACGAGGATTCCAAAGAGATACAAATGAACCTTCTAGTTATATGAAGCTAGGATACTACAAGCAAATTGCACATAATGTCCTAAACTTTCTAGCAGCTAACACACTTGGTCATTTGATATATTTAAGCAATATTCTCTTCAACTAATACCCCATTAACTACAAAACCTTTTCTAAGAGTCATGAATTAATCAAGAAACCCGTTTGATGATATAAAATTTGAATTCACTCTCCCCCTCAATCAATGACCCGTATTCTAGTTGAGCCTCAACTAAAATCAAGCTTAACCCCACAACTCATCAAACAAGAACTGTCATGAGGTTTTGTAGTCGTTGATTGAGTGACAAATTTTATGCATAATCCAAGTATAAGCAAATTTCATACAACACATATTCACCAAGTGTCTCACAAATAATTTTCAGAAGAATCATAGAATGAAAACTATTTGTTATACTAAGAAGATTTCTCTTCTTTTACAAGAAATGATGCATTGAAACGTACATCAAATCAGGAAACATGGATATGAAGTAATCCATGCCCAGGTGAACATCACCCAGTTGGAGGAACAACCGTCTTTTTGGCGACGTGCTTTCCCTAATATGAAGCGCAGGTTGCTATCTAAAGTAATAGCAAGCCATTTTAGACATGTTTTACCAATCCATTTTAACTTCTGCTCGAGCTTCATTTAAAGACCCGTGCCATTATTGAATGACATTTCTAAGTCCGTAAATGTTATCGATAAACAGAAGACATGCCTAGGTGAAACTATTTTTGGTATTTTCTAATTTTTTAATTTTTATGGTTTTTCTGGTTTTACGATTCTCTATTTACAATTAGCAAGATTTCTATATATCTATTTACAAAAATGGTATAAGATATGAAAAAGAATGTAAGAAGCAAAATATATATACAAGGATACGAACCAGAAATCATTACTCCTCAGCATTCTGAATCTTCTCCGCATTCATCACTTGACTTGCTGAAGAGCAATGTGAGCACTTTTCAATCAGGGATTGATTCTGGCTTTTCACTCTCCTGAATTAGTGCTCTCCCCCAATCTGACAACCTTTCTGATGAACACCCATAATAGGAAGAAGACTTTGGATGAACGCCCATAATATGAAGAAATCTTTTGATAACCAAATGCACGCCGTCTATAGTTGATGAGGCGAAAAGTGTACCGCTTTTAAGGGGTCATTTAAGCCTTAAATCGTATTTATTTGATCAAATATCGCCCTAAACCGTTCCTTTTGTCATTTTAGGTACTTTTGAGGAGAAATCTGGAAAAGGAGGCATTTTGGACGTTTTTGGAGCATTAAAGTGAAGAAAACGGCAAAGTCTCAAAAATCGGCTAAAAGTTACTCTTGACGGCGTCAGAATTTACTCTGGACGGCGTCATGCTTTGGCAAGAAAAGTTGGACGTGAAATTTACTCATGATAAGCCAGTGAAAATAGCATGTGAATTCTGACGGCGTCACGCTTTAACTTGATCAAGGGCGTCACGGCTTAAATCATAAGGGGACGGCGTCACGTTCACGAGCTGACGGCGTCAAGCCTTGATAAGCCAGAATGGATTTTGGAAGAGCTAAAGAGGGACGGCGTCAAGAAGGTCATCCGGGAACCCTAAAAGCGGCGAGGTGACGGCGTCACACTCCATAAGGTGACGCCGTCAGATCCAAAAATCTATATATAGTTTTCTAATTTTTTGTCATTAAGGAGAGCTTAGTGTGTGGAATTTTGGGATAAAACCCTAAGACGATTTTAGCTACTTTTTCAGGGCTTTTTGCCTTGAGATCTTCCATGTTTCATTGAAAGATAAGTTATCAATTAATCATTCAATATGTCTATGTGTTGTTTGATTCTATCTTATTCTTGTCTTTTGTTTAACATGTTAGGCTAATTTTATCTTGTGTTTGCTTAGATCTAATGAAACCTAGCTATTGATTATTGGTTGTTAGTGTGTTGTTAGTTGTATTGGATGATTGTTTATCTATGTTAGGCTTAAGAAAACTGGCTAACTTCCTATTCGGTAACTTGCTTGAACGTCTTAAGAAACATGAACCAAATGCGTACTAAAGGTTTTTATGGTTGTATTTAATGCACAAGCGAATTCTAGTGATCCCATGTTAGGAGCTTCCTAGCCGGCTCGACATAGGAGTGAAGTAGGAGCTTGTAGAGTTGGGGAAGTAAGTACGCCACCCCACGAATGGTATTAAGGAATACACCCGTCATCCACGCGACTAATACACACTAATTAACCGGTAAAAGATAGTTAGGGAGTAAGGAAATCTAAGTAAACACATTTCTCTACACATAAGTTTCTCACCACATTTTCATTTTTGTTATTTTATTTTATTTGCATCCGTAGTAATTTTGGGTTAGTTGACTAGCAACTAATTTCGCCCACTCCTTCAAACCCGAGATTTTACTTGCTTTCATAAAATTATAAAAACATAAAAAAGAATCTTCCTCAACCCTTAGACCTAATTAGAGTAGCCTTTCATACCTAACGAACACTATTCCCTGTGGAGAACGATCAATCCCCCGTACTTACCACTACACTATACTACATCGGTCAGGTACACTGCCTGGTGGGGTTGTAAGCCTCTTGAGATCCCTCGAGAGGTAAAACCTGTTGTAAGGTTACAAAACCACGCAATCAATAGTCTTCTAACACTCCCGTCTTTGAGTAACGCCGACAAAAACCTTAGGCATCTTTTCGATAGTTTAAGTTGAGCCTCAACTGAAATCTAGCTTAACCCCACAACTCATCAAACAAGAACTGTCATGAGGTTAAGCTAAACCACAAATTTAAGCCCAGTAACAACTTGATTTCAGCTTAACCTCACAACTCATCAAACAAGAACTGTCATGAGATTAGGTTAAAATCAAGTTGGACCTAACCTTAAACTACAGAACAACTTGAACCTAACTTAACTCCACAACTCATCAAACAAGAACTGTCATGGGATTAAGTTAAATATCAAGTTGTAAGAAAAGAGCTCAACATTTTTTGAATGTAGAGAAGACTGTAGACTCGACCTTCTTCAGGATTGCCCAATGTGGAGGAACAGAATACCAATCATCTTCATCTCACCCAATGACTTCCAGTAACCTTACATGTAACCCATCAGCCCGCAGCATACACATGAGATGATAACTCCCAACAGAGAATGTAGAATAGACTGACGACTCGACCTTCTTCAGTCTTACGTATAACACCAAAGTAACAAGTTGAACCACTGATCATCTATAGTATGTATCCATCCTTGGATATTAAGCCCTAATCACTTGAACCTGTTGTGCGTCCTTGATGTACACATTCTCTCTCCCCTGATGGTTACAATTAATCAGCCCATGACGTAACAGTGAAACGTAAATACCAAGGTAACAAGTTGAACCACTGATCATCTCTGCGGTTCTCAACACCGGAATATATGATTAAGCCCGATCACGTGAACCTGTTGTGCGTCCTTGGTGTACACATTTCTCTCCCCCATGATGGTTACGATTAATCGGAATCATCATCATGATGTGTACATGTAGCCTAATGACGTATACATGAAGCATTGACTAGAAACCCTTTGTTGCTGATTGAACCAGTCCGTGAGAATATATAGATTAGCATTCCATGACCATGTTCTTCAACACCTTGATAGACGGAAGAAGTAGTGTTGGAGAAACATGGTTTGCACGACTCCTGAACTGACGTATTCAGGAGTCGTATGACCATTTCTCAATCATCAACCAACATGTAGATTAATATTCACCCTTCCCCCCCCCCCCCTTCAAAAATTGCATATGCCTGGCAACTGCAATTTTTGATGATTGAACTTGTGAATATGAATACCATCAACGGTAAGTGGCTCCGCTTGACGGTTCTTGAAGAATAACACGTTGTTTATTCACCCTTTCCCCCCCTCAAAAATTGCATATGCCTGTCAACTGCAATTTTTGGTTGAATACGTGAATAAAAGAATACTCCAATATGCGCCGATCCACTTGAAGATTGAATAGGCACGGAAAGAGCATGAATCTTGTTGATGAGAATGGCCATTAATAAGAAGACTCCTCTTCTTTTGAAGATAAAGTGCACTCAAGCGTACACTTTTCTTTTCTTTGATGAACGAGGCCTGAACTGATATGAACAGACATCATAATGTTGAAGAGCGAGGCCTGCACTGATGTGTACAGACATCATTATGTTGAAGAGCGAGGCCTGCACTGACTTGTACAGACGTCATTATCTCTCTCTTTACTACTTCTCTCGACTAACTCCATACCAACCCCATTATCATTCTATCGGCTTGATGTCGTGACCACTGATGGAGTAAAACCCAATATGATGAACTTGATACTGAAGTAATATAACCCAGAAATTGTGACTTAAACTTGTACTAATGTGTGACAAAGAGCGGTGTAGAGACTTCGTGCAACATTGAATTCCTAAGTACTCTATACTCTTCAACCAACCAACCATCAAGTATAAGATGTACATCACCTCTTGGATATCCACAACTTCCTGTGACACTGAGCACTACAACGTGACTCCTTAAAGTGATAGTTATTTTGTAATAAAGAGAAAGAAACAAAATAACTAGATATCCAAGTCCTCGTCATTGTAAATGTTGAAAGCTCGAACAAGGATCTTGAAGAATCTTCATCCAACCTCCCCGATATCTTCAGATACTAAGTACACGCACCCATGAAATTTCACTTCAGCCTCAAATAAATAATACTGAACTGACCCCGTAGTCACATCTTGTCGATTAAATGCCTCGATCCAGCCATTTGTGTTGTTATAGCTGAACTTTGATAATGGTTTTAACCCGATCATGGTCAAGAGCGCATAGCCCATTATCACGGGATTTTACAAATCTATGATTTAAATTGAGAAATAAGTTCTTTCGCGGGATTTTACAAAACCAAGAAGAAACCGTGTGACAGTAACAGATTGAATGTGGCATGACTGATTTGATTTTGGAGATCATTAGTTTGGGTTAAGAATATCTCGTGAGAATTACAGATCACATCACAACTTTTAAAACCTTTGGACAACTAACCAACCTTGTAAATAGATTAGTGACCACTTGATGAAGGAAACCCGATATACCAATACTGAAAACTGAAGTAGAAGTCCCCAAATTTGTTACTTAAGCTTGCACTAATGTTGGAAGAACGGTGTAGAGAATTAAAGCTCCAAGCAAATCGCTAAGTGCTCAATACCCAACCAAAGTATGAGACATTAACACCTCTTGCGATTATCGACATCGTCATTGACGTGTGACACTGAGTACTCCAATAACTCTTAAGTGATAGTTACCCCGACAACTGGTAACTAGATAACGCAAGTCTTCAGCTTAAATTTTAAGCACGAGCAGGTTATCATTGAAGGTCATGCATCCAACCAACCCCGACTTCAAGATAAAATAAGTAGACGCCTTCGTGAAATTTAGCTTCAATCACAAATAAAGAATATCATATTAACTTCGTGATCATCTTGTGCTGTTGACTAACCAAGAAGAGAAGAAACATGCGCTAATACTTAGTAGTGCCCATGACTCATAGTCAGTCCTATCAAACAAAGCTGTCTGACCCAGCTACTTGGATGTTATCAGGTGCAGTGCATGAAATAGTTGTCGTATTATGTACAGGATTTTACAGTTCTTGAGATTTATTTGAGAAATAAATTCAAGAACAAACAGCACAACAGTAAGTATCAAACTGCTGTAGACTGAACCACTGAATCCTGAATCGCTATGATCTGACCCGCTGAAGCCGAAACTGCTAAGATTCACGTCGCTGGAGACGGAACTGCTAGGAAACACGCCTAATTCTCCCCCTCAAAAAGGGCATGAAATGACCTTTTTGCCAAAGTTAAGAGTCTGTGATGATCGTGAATTTGACAGGCACAAAACATGGAAATAGACAAATGAAACTACTGCAACGAAGATGGTGATTAAGACTCTCTTGTAGTAACCCCTTGCTTTCCTCCTCATCAATGGTTTAGCAGATTAATAATTCATTGAAGCTCGTAATATGCCAAAACCGCTTGATGAAATGCGTATAACTTTAAAGTGAGTAAAAGGTTAAAACACGTCTCCAAACAAATCACCTCTCGTCTTTAAGCCTGACTACCTCTTGAGAAGATCTTGTACAACAATCCCATTAGAAGCTTGAGAAACTACAATCACTTGATGAAGCTTGATAAAGGACAAGTTCGCGACTCATACTTGCACTAAGTTTGTGATTAAGAACCTATATTGAGCACAACAATGTAACTCCTTTAAATATAGGTAGTGATATATACCCAACCTTCCATCCTTTATTGTATATATCCACTTCTTGAACATCCAGGTCTAATCACCTTAAATACGCCTGAGCAAGGGTCATCAAACATCGTGCATCCATCCACCCCAAGATGTTTGTGACACTAAGTACACCAACCCGTGAATTAACAAACCAACCAAGTTATCATAATTTCCCAATTCCTGCCGATCTTGTAGCACAAACTTATCCCGAAAATATAGACAAACCTCGCAAGTATTATAATGTCAAACATCCATGTTCCGCCTACTTGTCCAAAATTAATTTCACGGGATTTTACAACTCTTGTGATTTAAACCGAAAAATCGAATCTTTCGCGGGATTTTCTAAAATCAAAAAGAGAAACCGTGAAATCAACAAGAATAGCCAAGAGTGAAGTGCAATACTGATCTTTGAAATTTAAGTTAAAGAAGTCAAACGTCAAATTGATCAGATTGCAATTAGTCAAGTCTAAGTTTGTCAAATTACAACAAGTCAAATTGCAATTATCCAGATCGCAATAAGTCAAATCGCAAGTGTTAACTCACAACGTCAAATCGCAACTGGTGCCATTACAATCAGTCAAGTCGCAACAAGTCAAATAGCAACTTGTCAATTCACAATTAATCAAATAGCAATTTGTCAACCGTAACTCAAATTGCAAATATCAAATCGCAGGCTCACTCAAATCGCAGGCTCAAATAGGACAACGCTGCCCAATCCACAACTTTGATCTCACGTTGACATTCATACACCCAATTACTAGCCGTGACATGTGTATCCATGTGACAATAATAACCGAAATGCCGCTCCTTTTAACAATCAATTGTAACAGAAATAAATTAACACAATGTATGAAGAGTACATTTGTTAATTACTTTTCATGAGACACAATATGATTGATCACCGAGGTAACAAGTTGACGACAACTCATCAAACATCTTGATTTGATTTGTTGCTTATGTTAAATTAACATAAGGTAACAAGGATTTGGCAGTTCCGAAATGCCACAAGTGTTAAATTGATTTGGATAAACAAACTATACAGCCCAATCCACTCATCATGTACGTCAGGCCAAAATATCATAAGTTATCCAAACTTGGTCCATTGGCCCAACACCACAAAGCCCGATCCAATCCTTTACCCTAATTATATGGGTATTTAACTCCCACTTTAGCACAAATCCTAACCCTAACCATTTGCTAATCCGCCCCCATCCTCTCTTCCATTCACTTAACCACCAAACAACTCAAACCCAGATCTATGCAAAATTAATCTGCCCTTATCTCATCACAATACATTCTTTCTCAACTCAACAGACTCCTCCATCTTCATCATTCACATCACCCAGCACATCTGCCATCTTCATCATATCATACCCATCGAACACAAATTAAAAATCAACCCACTTTAGATACTGATAACCTAAAAGAACGCACAATCTAAGAGGAAGATTCAACAATAAACGGCTGCAAGATCTTGAGATGTCTCGGGTAGGTTATAATTGTTGTTGTGTCCGAAAAAAAATTATTTATCAATGAACGAATTAAAGAAACGAGAATAACATGAAGGTTATGACTCTTTCTTTTTAGTCGGATATAAAAGGGGCATGAGGCTTCATCATGGATCGATGATGGTCATGCTCAAACTAAAAAATCTTTAAAAGATTTACGGAAAAGTTTGAACAAGCTGAGATCTTGATTTGTTAATATGTATGTTTGAGCCTTGTTTGTGATGTGAGCATATGTGATGATAGTTAGGAGAAGATGAGATAGATTGTGTATAGGTGTTGAATGAAACTGTCATCGGATTGGATAATGGATTGGTTGTGGCTGTAATTTGTTTTACTTTCGATTGGATTTGTTTTTGTTAATGATGTAGACTATGGTGTTGATGATTGTGAAGTCAGTGGTTGTAAAGAATTGGATTTGTTGTTTCGAATGAAGTTGTGTTTGTTTGGTCTGGGTTTGCTTTACTGCTTCTCTCCTTTTAATCTTTCATTTTGACATTTGATAACTTGTTGACCAAAGTAGATAGTTTGACCATTTGACCGAGTGACAGACAAACCGCATCGATGAAATGGTAGACAAACCGCGTCGATGAACAGATAGACAAACCGCGTCGATGAACATTCAGACAAACAGCATTCATGAGAAACTAGACAAACCGCATTCGTGAGCATTTAGACAAACCGCATTCGTGATAATACAGACAAACCGCGTTCATGATCATACATACAAACAGCATCCATAATCACACATACAAACCGCATTCATGATAAATAGACAAACAGCATGAACGATAAAACCAATATTATAGACACAAACCGCATCTGTGCCAGACTGTATGTCACTATCACCAGTTTTGTCATATTTATCCATTTTTGGCAAACAGCCAAACTGCATCCAAAAATTATACACAAACCGCATCCAAGAACACAACATCAATCCACAACCAAGAACTTTCCAGTTCATCATTCAACACAAGCAATTTGACCAAAGCAGTCACGACAAATCTTTAATCACTCAACAAAATCTCACGTTGAGACAATGATTTTGAACACCAACGTAATAATAACGTATGACAGCAAAATCAATGAACAACACCACCACAGATTTGAGCAACTAAATTTTTTATGATATCACCCAACATTCACAAATCCAACAGCCACACGTACTTCCGACATCAACAACTAAGGCTCAAAATCAATGAACAGGAGTCACACGTTAAACTCAATAAACAACTAAAGGCCAAAGTCAGTTGAAACCAAAAAAAAACGCAAGACTATGAAAAATAATAACGTATGACAACAAAAGTGAAGTTAATGCTACCATAAAACACTTTAGTCAAATTGTGCTAGTAGACCCCCAAACACTATTTGATCCACATGAAGTATAAGCAAACACAGATCCATGTACGGCCCACTCAAAGATTTGAACAAAACAAAAAAATGAGTAGAACAGTGAACAAAAATTTGAAGCAGTTTATACAACATGATTCGAAACAAAAAAAATGATACCAACACACAATCAAACCGAAGCTAACCATGGCTCTTGATACCAATTGTAGAATATACCCATCTTGATTGTGTGTATGATTCGGGTGGTCTTGGTTCATGAAAGATTAGATCCATGGTAGATGAGATGAACTAGAGAGAGAGAGAGTTGGGAGAAAACTTGTAATAGATTAGCTTGTGTGTGTAAAATATGACAAGAGTTCCAACCCTTCCCAAGTGTGGGAAGGGGCTTATATACTACTACATATTGGTGCCCCTAGTGGGCTGTGGAGTGAGCTGACAAAGGGGAAAGCCCCGACCCACTCCACAAATATAAATACGACTAAACTAATAATACTAATACTAATATTGCTAAGCTAATATAAATAAGCCTACGAGCTATGTAGATGCTAAATAGATGCTCGGGGTGACCGAGCCTTCATCTGAATATTTATATTCCTAACATCTTGGGATCTACTAGGAAAGAAATGTGTTTAGAATTTGAGAAGCTTATGAAAGATAAGTTTCAGATGAGTTCTATGGGAGAACTTACATTCTTTTTGGGTTTGCAAGTTAAGCAATCATCTGAAGGCATATTTATTAGTCAAGACAAATATGTTGCAGAGATACTTAGAAAATTTCAATTTGCTGATTTAAAAATAGCAAGCACACCAATGGACTCTGAGAAGCACCTTCTGAAAGATGAAGATGGAGAAAATGTAGATGTACACAATTACAGATCTATGATAGGCTCTTTGATGTATCTTACATCATCTAGACCTGATATCATGTTTCCTGTTTGTGTTTGTGCAAGATTTCAAGTTACTCCAAAGGTTTCTCATTTAACTGCAGTCAAGAGAATTTTTAGATATCTCAAAGGTCAACCAAGGTTGGGTATATGGTATTCTAGAGAATCTCCTTTTGACTTGGTAGCATATTCGGATAGTGATTATGCTGGTGCTAGCTTGGACAGAAAGTCAACAACTGGAGGATGTCAATTCCTTGGGTGTAGACTTGTCTCATGGCAGTGTAAGAAGCAAACAAGTGTGGCAAATTCAACAACTAAAGCTGAATACATAGCTGCTGCAAGTTGCTCTAGTCAAGTTCTATGGCTTCAAAACCAACTCCTTGATTATGGGTACAATTTCTTAAACACTGTTATTCATATTGATAATAGTAGTACAATTTGTATTATTAAAAATCCAGTGCAACATTCTAAAACAAAATACATTGAAATTAGACATCACTTTATAAGAGACTGCAATGAGAAAAGATTAATTCAAGTTCTTAAAATTGCTTCAGAACATAATTTTGCAGATCTGCTAACAAAAGCTTTTGATGTTTCAAGGTTTCAGTACTTGGTAGCAAGTATTGGAATGCTTAATCTTTAAATTTTCAATATGAGGTGTTTTTGTAAATAAATTTTTGTTGTTGCTGCTGATTTATAAGGTACTGCTAATGTATCATAAGGTACTGCTAAGGCACACAAGGTGCTTCTAGTACAAAATTAAAATTGTGTTATTCATATAGTTGGTCTTATGATTATACTAATGCAAGACAAGTACTTTGTACATTGTTCTTTTGGTTTTAGACTAACAATTTCAGGTATGAATATGTAAACACAAAGGATGTTTCAAGTGAAATGGAAACAGCAGAATTGAGATATTAGCTGCTGACCATAATAGGTTTATGATGGACTGATTTTGGGAATTTAAAACTCCTTAAAACTTCTTTCTTGAAATCTAGTTATGATATTTCACATTGAATTGATGACTTAGTTGATCAGATAGTAACTGATACAACTCACTTTCTATCATTTTATACTTTTAAGTATAATGTGCAAGTCTGAGGACATCTGATAGAAAGAACAGCGAGCAAAAGTGAATCTAACACTTGTGTTAGGGGTAACAAATGCCACGAGCTGGAAACCCTGTCAAGAAAATCTTTTGAATAGATTTATCTTTACACAGGCAATTATTTATAACTGAAAAATATTGGTTCTCACACAACCAGAGGTTGCATTAAACCGAAATTAAGATTGAGTGTCTGTTATACACTTAATCCTTTCAAAATGGTTGGAAGCAGTATGATTTTTCAATTCTAAAATCATGAACATAGTGATAAGGCAAAAGTTTCTTAAAAAGGATTTTTCAAGGGACTCACAAAAACCATCCATTGATGGACCAAGAGTCAAATGTCCAATGAATCACCTCTCATAGGAGTTAACACACCTAGAAGTGATGAGGACAGAAACTTAAACTTTTGAGGAATTGATGGCCAACATGTACAATATTGTCTGAAAACAAGTTCAAACTGATAGATCAGGTGATATGAAGAGAAGTTCTTTAGTACATAGTGAGATCTTCCAAACAAGGGGAGGATGAAACTTAAGTTATTTGCTTCAGGGGAGGTAACAATCTCAGGGGAGGAAATAATGGCCCAGAAAAAGAAGATAATCCAATATATGAAAGGAGAAGACAAGAGCATACAAGATGATGAGGAGGTTGAAAATGACAAGAACATTCCTGATGAAGCGAAAAGTGTACCGCTTTTAAGGGGTCATTTAAGCCCTAAATCGTATTTATTTGATCAAATATTGCCCTAAATCGTTTCTTTTGTCATTTTAGGTACTTTTGAGGAGAAATCTGGAAAATGAGGCATTTTGGACGTTTTTGGAGCATTAAAGTGAAGAAAACGGCAAAGTCTCAAAAATCGGCTAAAAGTTACCTTTGACGGCGTCACAATTTACTCTGGACGGCGTCATGCCTTGGCAAGAAAAGGTGGACGTGAAATTTACTCATGATAAGCCAGTGAAAATAGCGTGTGAATTCTGACGGCGTCACGCTTTAACTTGATCAAGGGCGTCACGGCTTAAATCAAAAGGGGACGGCGTCACGTTCAAGGTTCGACGGCGTCAAGCCTTGATAAGCCAGAATGGATTTTTGAAGAGCTAAAGAGGGACGGCGTCAAGAAGGTCATCCGGGAACCCTAAAAGCGGCGAGGTGACGGCATCACACTCCATAACGTGACGCCGTCAGATCCAAAAATCTATATATAGTTTTCTAATTTTTTGTCATTAGTGTGGAACTTAGTGTGTGGAATTTTGGGAGAAAACCCTAAGACGATTTTAGCTTCTTTTTCAAGGCTTTTTGCCTTGAGATCTTCCATGTTACATTGAAGATAAGTTATCAATTAATCATTCAATATGTCTATGTGTTGTTTGATTTTATCTTATTCTTGTCTTTTGATTAACATGTTAGGCTAGATTTATCTTGTGTTTGCTTAGATCTAATGAAACCTAGCTATTGATTATTGGTTATTAGTGTGTTATTAGTTGTATTGGATGATTGTTTATCTATGTTAGGCTTAAGAAAACTGGCTAACTTCCTATTCGGTAACTTGCTTGAACGTCTTAAGAAACATGAACCAAATGCGTACTAAAGGTTTTTATGGTTGTATTTAATGCACAAGCGAATTCTAGTGATCCCATGTTAGAGAGCTTCCTAGCCGGCTCGACATAGGAGTGAAGTAGGAGCTTGTAGAGTTGGGGAAGTACGTACGCCACCCCACGAATGGTATTAAGGAATACACCCGTCATCCACGCGACTAATACACACTAATCAACCGTAAAAGATAGTTAGGGAGTAAGGAAATCTAAGTAAACACATTTCTCTACATATAAGTTTCCACCACATTTTCATTTTTGTTATTTTATTTTATTTGCATTTATAGTTATTTGGGTTAGTTGGCTAGCAACTAATTCCGCCCACTCTTTCAAACCCGAGATTTTACTTGCTTTCATAAAAATTATAAAAACATAAAAAGAATCTTCCTCAACCCTTAGACCTAATTAGAGTAGCCTTTCATACCTAACGAACACTATTCCCTGTGGAGAACGATCAATCCCCCGTACTTACCACTACACTATACTACATCGGTCAGGTACACTGCCTGGTGGGGTTGTAAGCCTCTTGAGATCCCTCGAGAGGTAAAACCTGTTGTAAGGTTGCAAAACCCACGCATCAAGTTTTTGGCGCCGCTGCCGGGGAATAGTTATTGTTTAGGTTGAATTTTTATTTCTATTAGGTCTACTCACTAGATTCCTTTCTAGTGAGATTTTTATTTTATTTTTCTAGGTTTTCTTTAGTCTATCTATTTTCTTCGTGTCTTTGTTCGTAACCATACCATCCGACATCATGGAAGATGGTAATATCCTTAACCCCCACAACCCACCACCACAACCCACCACCACAACAACCACCACCACCTCCTAGAGCCCGTACTTTAGGAGAGTATTCCCGTCCTAGCCACCATGGCTATCGAAACACCATTGAGCTCACTCAAGGAGCCAATATCACACCCTTGCGATCCGACACCATCCGGTTGGTGCAAAGCGGATGCGCATTCCATGGACTTCGTTCTGAAGATCCTAATCAACATCTCAAGGACTTTCTTAAAATCGTTGATTCTATAGACCTTGATGTTGCCACTCGAGAGACGACCCGATTGCGTCTCTTCCAATTCTCTTTGCGGGACCAAGCTAGTCAGTGGCTAGAACGTCAACCCGCAGGATCCATCACCTCTTGGGATGATCTCACCACTCGTTTCCTTGCTCAGTTTTTCCCACCGGGAAGAACTACCAAGCTAAGGAATGATATCTTGATGTTCCAACAACGTCAAGGCGAAACTCTCTACGAGGCATGGACTCGATTCAAGGACTTACTCCAAAAAGTCCCTCACCATGGCATAGAACTTTGGCTCCAAGTCCAAATCTTCTATGACCATATCAATCTCTCCACGAGGCAAACCATTGACCAATCGGCCGGTGGTAAGCTACGTGATCTAAGTGCGGAACAATCATGGGCTCTCCTAGAGGATCTTGCTCTTTATGACAACGAAAGTTGGAGTGATCCCCGTGATTTGAATAAAACGGTCAAGGCAATATCTTTGCCTTCGAACAATTCAAGCATTTCCGACCGTAGGATCATAGAACTTGAAGACCAAGTCAAGTTTCTCATGAAATCCTACGAGGCTCCTAAACCTTCAAGCCAAGTGAACAAAATCACTTCTTCGTGTAAATTATGTAGTGGTCCCCACGACACTCATGATTGCATGGAACTTCCCAAACAGGCTTTCAAAGAATTCGCATCCTCGCGAATCGATAAGGCGGGAGATAAGTGGCTCGCCACTAATTATGGGCCCAAAAATTCTGAAGATGGGTATGAGGCATGGAAGAATAAGCCAAATTTTAGTTGGAACCAAACTCGTAGCGTATCATTCAATGACTCTAACCCGCTCACCTGGTCTGAACATTATCCTCAGCGACACACGCATAAACAACAAAATCGCGAGGAATCACTGCAAAAATTCATTCTCTCTCAAGAAACACAGCTCTCCAAACTTGAGAATCAATTCAGACAACAGCAAGTTGATATGAACAACAAGGTTGATGACCTGTTAAAGGTTATCAATGATCGCCTTGCTGGCAGGTCAACTTGTGAGTTGGCACAAGTTAATGAGATCAAATCTGTTACGGTGACCCACCAAACACCCCCTCCTGTAAAAATCAAGCACCCTAGTAAACTCTTCAAATACATATCACAAAACGAAAAAAAACAGGAGATACTCATACCCCTTCGAAACCTCTCCACTTCGTGAACACCATTACAACAATACCTGTTCCTAAACCAAATTTGGACCAACAAACAGCCAAGAATGTGGACAATGAAATGGAGGGTGAAGTTCCCGAAAAGAAGCCCGAGGCGCCCGACGACTATCTAGACTCACCAAAGAACTCGAGTACAATAGAGGTGAGTGATGAGGAGGGCTCGAAAGAGAAATCCGAAATGCCTCATGGGCTCCCAGGACTGCTAGACCGCCCCCTGGTAGAGGAACTTGAGAGGGGCACAGCAAGGTCGCCTATGGGATTCGGAGAGAGAATAGAGGATGGCGCTCCTAGGGTCTTTAAGATATCTTGCACCACTAGGAAAAAGTTTATAAAAGATGCCTACATAAACCCCAACTCTTCTATGAGCGCAATATCCCTCTCTCTATATAACGAAGCCTTCACTGAACAAGTCAAATATGAAGGGTCTAATATCATCGGGGTAATAAGGAGGGTACCAATTGTGATAGAAAAGTTCCTCTTTCATATCGAGTTAACTGTAATTAATAACATGAACTCTATCATCAGCCCATCCTTAACTTGCCTTGTTCTAGGCAAACCATTCATAAAAGCAACGGGAGTGATACTCGATGAGGATGATAGGAGTGCATTATTTACCGATGGTGTCAGGAAAGTGATTTTTCGGGGTGGCTGTGAAGAAGTGTATGAGTATCAACCATCAGCAAGTGGCAACACATGGGGGTTACAAGGTAGAAGGCCTGGCCGAATTAAGCGACATGATCCAAATAATCTCAAAATACCTTGCATGATTGGTCACAAGCATTTTTATAATGTTTACATTGACACATGTTTACCCAAAAATGTGATGTCCTTGTTTCATTATAACAACATTTGCAGATGGGGGATGATTCATAAAGGGAAGGACGACATCGGCATAGATGATGATATACAGGTGTTTGTAGGAAATATGACATTCACTATGAGCTTCGCAATCGTCGATAATATCGAAGAGTACATCGATCCCAGGTTATCACAAGTTGTTTTTGGGGCACCTTTTTGCCAGGCCACAAGCTTGGTTGTGGACGAGCTCAATGGGATCATGACTTTCACCGATGGGATTAGGGAAATCTCATACCAAACGCCTTACAAGATGAGAGAATTCAAGGAGAATGATTATAAAGGGCTCGATGGGTTAAGTTCACAACTCGTGTTATGTGATGATGATGTGAGAAGGGGATGTAAGGACACTTTTGACCTGTCAAGCGGATTCTTTAAGCACGATAAGGAACTTAGTTCCAAATACCGAAACAATCCTTTTGATCACGTGGACCCGAAATACCTTTACTATGAAAGTGATTCTGATAGAGGATCGAAGGAGAATGGCCTAGGAACCGTGACCGATGATGGAGTCACGTAATGTACGTGACTTTGAGTCTAGCTACAAGACTCGTTAATAAAGAAAAGCGCTTCTTGGGAGGCAACCCAAGCTTTATTTTATTTATTTGCTTTGTGTGTTTATTTATTTGTTTGTTTGATTTTATTTGTTTCCGTATGTGTGTTTAATTTTTATTAGTATTGATTCATGTTCAAAAGTAAATTGTGAAAATGCTTTATGTTGTTTTTAACTTCGTCTTAACTACATATAAAGGTATTTTGCAAAAGTTAAGTGTAAGGGAAATCTAAATCGGTTTATTAGAACACATATGAACATGAATCGTAATAATAATAAATTAACATATATATTCGTATTTGTTTGAGTCAAATGCTTGTATCGAGTCATAATGATGTTTTGCAGGATTTCCAGGAAGTAAGGTAAAGGTTTTTCCAGAAATTTTCCGGAAACTTAAAATGAGAATTTTTGTCAGGTCATTTCTGACGGCGTCATGGGTTATAACCTGACGGCGTCAGATTTAATTTTCAGAAATTTTTGAAAGTTTTGTTTTTAAAAAAAGTTTTTATTAAAATCTCCAACTTATAATCTCCAGGAATCTGCAAAATTATCATTCCACAAGCATTATATCCTTATATATAGATTTTTCCCGCCGATGTTATGCAGGTTTTCGTGTTTGTTTTCTCAGGTTTAACAGGTTATTTTGGACAAGGAAATGTTTTGAATCAAGCTTATGGCGATGCATTAGTCATGGAGCTTCAACATTACTTTGGAAGAAGATTTAACCGTGTAATTTCATTATCCACCGAGCGAATCAGGGGAGTATTTGATTTCATTCTTTTACTTTTTGCTTTTACATCTTGTTATTTGAACATTGGGGACAATGTTCATCTTAAGTGTAAGGGGGGGGGGGTAAAAGTACGATTTTAGAGAATGCCATTGCGCTTGATTTTTGTTTGTTTAATGGTAGATGTGTAATAAAACTGAGAGAAATACCTGTTAAGGCAATTTTAGTGCCAAATTTAAAATTTTTTACAACATATAGGAGTGAAACTTTGATCTTAATGAGCGTCTCACGGATAGGAGTTATATGACTAGCACAAAAACCGTACCACTAAAAAATTTTCCACCCCAAATATGTGAGGTTCGCCCCTAGAATTGGTAGAAAAAGCATTTATGCTATGATGTGTGTACCGGTAGCACTTAGATTCTAGAACTTGCGTTAGGACCATTCCAAGGCCACAAGTAAGACTACATTCGTGTAGTTAGATTTACTACGTGATAAGAGGCATTAGGATTAACCCATTGTTTTACACCTGTGTTTTTGTTATAATTACATTGGCTACATTGGTCAAGTAATTCTCCCACACCCTTTGCGTTGTACTCATTTTTAGTACACGATACCCCTAGTACACCCCTCAGAGCCTATCTTTTCGTTTCGACCTTTAAGCATTTTACTTAAAGGAAGAATTTGTTACACCCCACTTAAATGTACACCCAAATCGCCTTAGCCTACCTTGTATGCACTCATTTTTAGTGCATTATTGTTACAACATTTGTTTAAACCCCAAGTTAATTATCTAATTGATTACATGGTTGCTAAGTCGAGTTATATCCTTGTACATATTGTTTTGGGACGATTGGGACTCATGGGTAAAGTACTAGTATAATGGAGTAATGGGGAAGAACATCATTTATTACCCCCATATGTGCTAAATATTTTAAAAGTACTCCAAGTTTTTCAATTATCTTAATTCGAGTCATTAGAATAGTTATTTGTAAAGTTATGTAAAAATTCAAGTGTAAGGGGAATGCAATGCCCCTATGATGTATTATTTTGGATGGTAGGGCAAAAGTGTATGCAAAAAAAAAAAAAAAAAAAAAAAAAAAAAAAAAAAAAAAAAAAACAAAAAATACAAAAAAATGAGAAAAAAGAAAAATAGAAAAAACATACGGACTACCATCCCGTTTTATTTTATGTTTATTTTATGTTTTTGTTATTTTCTTTCATTAGCTTAAGATCGAGTCTAGTCTTGGCTTAGCAACATTGTATAGTACATGTAATTGATCAAGATCTTTAACTCGCCACCAGTAAAATATCCCGTATCCAACAAAACCGTGTTTTCCTTTTCCCTACACCTAACGTTATAACCCATGTAAAAGCCCTCTTTGATAGTTTATCTTTGGTGCTTACGCCTAGTGGAGGAGGTTTTCGATCCTTTCCCAAGCCTATGGTAATCTATTTGCTTTTTTTTTTTTTGGGTAAAAGGGTTTAAACCCTGGTAAATATATTACGCCAAAAACAATGAAGTACAATTGACATGGGTGAATCCCATGCCCTCAGCCCGTTACATAGGCACTTACATGAATAAACATAACAGTCCCACAGGACACTAACCAATAACCACTATATAAGAGTGACACATCACTCTTATAACTAAAAATGAACAAAAACTATAACGACTATAAGAATACAAATTTAAAAACTCGTTAAACCACATGATTCTTCAAGCGTCGTCCTAGATGTCCATAACTTACAGCGATGCAGCCTTATCCATGGTAGTACACGAAAAGCACCAATCCACATCAAAAAACTACAACGAACTCCCAATAGGGTATTGATCCCTAACTTACCAATCAAATCTTAATCCATAGCAACTGTTATTATTTGTTCTCAAAACAATAATAACCTAAATGGGAGTGAAATATGAGCAAGATGGATCAAGAAAAATAATAGGGTTGCAAACCCTAACTTACAGAAATAACCTCCATTATTACCGACCAAGATGGAGCAAACGTGAAGGACCAGCAGGTGTATACACACCTTGACTTCCAGCAAACATCCTCAAAACCTGCTACTCGATGATAAACAGGTTACACCAACGGAAACCATCAGCAATAGAGGTCCATATAGCAGGTCTAGGAATTAGCAGAAACAATAATAGGGTGTAAGCAACGTTCATCATCCATTCGTAAACCAGAACCAGGTCTGATGTAACAATTAGAGGCAAAACGTGGTAAAACCCTAACTTCCAATGAGAAAAGATCCATGTCTGCTACTACTAAAACCATGTATGAAGAACACCAGCAGTAGGGTAATAGCAATCATGAAACATCCAATAGGGTTATAATATAAAACCCTAACTTGTGCGTGAACATCCAATATCAATAAAAGAAAACGATAATAAGGTTTTAAAAAACCTTAACTTCCAAGATCATCGAATACCAGATCAATATATATGAACAATAATAAAGCCATCACCAGATCTGATAAAGCATACAATAATAACCAATAAGTTGGGGTTTTTGAACGAGAACCCTAACAAAACTCGACTTACATCTCTCGCAAATCCCACGAACAGTAAACAGACATCAGGCGTGAACATCAAAACCCTAATAGGGTTAACTTGCAGAAAGAATGTATCAAATCCAAAAGATTCGATAAAACCAAATAAGTGTAGCAAAACCCATCAGTAACCTCAAGTCTTGCATGGGAAACATATGACACCACGTGAATAAGAACATGCAAGAATTAATAACCACCGACCCACTAAGATGAATGAACCAATAGTAAGCGGAAGGTAGTTGATGAGGATTCAGAACAATCGCAAAACAAAAAAACGAATCAAAGAATACCGACCCACGATCGAAAAGAACCAGTAATAAGCAACCGACCCATGTGATGGGGATTAGATTATTAAAGATTTAAGAATCATAGGCACGAGTTTATGAAAAAAGGTAATCTATTTGCTATGACAGGTAGTGAGAGATATTATCCGTTTTCATTTATGAGATTTATTTTGATGACACTTGAGAGATGTGAGTATCTAAACACTACTTGTGAGGTGCTAGTATGTAATCTCCGTGCTTATTACGATTGAAGTGGAACGATTATTTGTGGTAATTACTTTTATGTTTGCATTAAATGACCCCTAACTTGTATTTTGATTAGAATAAAAGCGCATTTGCTTGAGGACAAGCAAATCTCAAGTGTAAGGGTATTTGATGAAGCGAAAAGTGTACCGCTTTTAAGGGGTCATTTAAGCCTTAAATCGTATTTATTTGATCAAATATTGCCCTAAATCGTTCCTTTTGTCATTTTAGGTACTTTTGAGGAGAAATCTGGAAAAGGAGGCATTTTGGACGTTTTTGGAGCATAAAAGTGAAGAAAACGGCAAAGTCTCAAAAATCGGCTAAAAGTTACCTTTGACGGCGTCACAATTTACTCTGGACGGCGTCATGCCTTGGCAAGAAAAGGTGGACGTGAAATTTACTCATGATAAGCCAGTGAAAATAGCATGTGAATTCTGACGGCGTCACGCTTTAACTTGATCAAGGGCGTCACGGCTTAAATCAAAAGGGGACGGCGTCACGTTCAAGGTTCGACGGCGTCAAGCCTTGATAAGCCAGAATGGATTTTTGAAGAGCTAAAGAGGGACGGCGTCAAGAAGGTCATCCGGGAACCCTAAAAGCGGCGAGGTGACAGCGTCACACTCCATAACATGACGCCGTCAGATCCAAAAATCTATATATAGTTTTCTAATTTTTTGTCATTAGTGTGGAACTTAGTGTGTGGAATTTTGGGAGAAAACCCTAAGACGATTTTAGCTTCTTTTTCAAGGCTTTTTGCCTTGAGATCTTCCATGTTACATTGAAGATAAGTTATCAATTAATCATTCAATATGTCTATGTGTTGTTTGATTTTATCTTATTCTTGTCTTTTGATTAACATGTTAGGCTAGATTTATCTTGTGTTTGCTTAGATCTAATGAAACCTAGCTATTGATTATTGGTTATTAGTGTGTTATTAGTTGTATTGGATGATTGTTTATCTATGTTAGGCTTAAGAAAACTGGCTAACTTCCTATTCGGTAACTTGCTTGAACGTCTTAAGAAACATGAACCAAATGCGTACTAAAGGTTTTTATGGTTGTATTTAATGCACAAGCGAATTCTAGTGATCCCATGTTAGGAGCTTCCTAGCCGGCTCGACATAGGAGTGAAGTAGGAGCTTGTAGAGTTGGGGAAGTACGTACGCCACCCCACGAATGGTATTAAGGAATACACCCGTCATCCACGCGACTAATACACACTAATCAACCGGTAAAAGATAGTTAGGGAGTAAGGAAATCTAAGTAAACACATTTCTCTACATATAAGTTTCCACCACATTTTCATTTTTGTTATTTATTTTATTTGCATTTATAGTTATTTGGGTTAGTTGGCTAGCAACTAATTCCGCCCACTCTTTCAAACCCGAGATTTTACTTGCTTTCATAAAAATTATAAAAACATAAAAAGAATCTTCCTCAACCCTTAGACCTAATTAGAGTAGCCTTTCATACCTAACGAACACTATTCCCTGTGGAGAACGATCAATCCCCCGTACTTACCACTACACTATACTACATCGGTCAGGTACACTGCCTGGTGGGGTTGTAAGCCTCTTGAGATCCCTCGAGAGGTAAAACCTGTTGTAAGGTTGCAAAACCCACGCATCAAGTTTTTGGCGCCGCTGCCGGGGAATAGTTATTGTTTAGGTTGAATTTTTATTTCTATTAGGTCTACTCACTAGATTCCTTTCTAGTGAGATTTTTATTTTATTTTTCTAGGTTTTCTTTAGTCTATCTATTTTCTTCGTGTCTTTGTTCGTAACCATACCATCCGACATCATGGAAGATGGTAATATCCTTAACCCACACAACCCACCACCACAACAACCCACCACCACAACAACCACCACCACCTCCTAGAGCCCGTACTTTAGGAGAGTATTCCCGTCCTAGCCACCATGGCTATCGAAACACCATTGAGCTCACTCAAGGAGCCAATATCACACCCTTGCGATCCGACACCATCCGGTTGGTGCAAAGCGGATGCGCATTCCATGGACTTCGTTCTGAAGATCCTAATCAACATCTCAAGGACTTTCTTAAAATCGTTGATTCTATAGACCTTGATGTTGCCACTCGAGAGACGACCCGATTGCGTCTCTTCCAATTCTCTTTGCGGGACCAAGCTAGTCAGTGGCTAGAACGTCAACCCGCAGGATCCATCACCTCTTGGGATGATCTCACCACTCGTTTCCTTGCTCAGTTTTTCCCACCGGGAAGAACTACCAAGCTAAGGAATGATATCTTGATGTTCCAACAACGTCAAGGCGAAACTCTCTACGAGGCATGGACTCGATTCAAGGACTTACTCCAAAAAGTCCCTCACCATGGCATAGAACTTTGGCTCCAAGTCCAAATCTTCTATGACCATATCAATCTCTCCACGAGGCAAACCATTGACCAATCGGCCGGTGGTAAGCTACGTGATCTAAGTGCGGAACAATCATGGGCTCTCCTAGAGGATCTTGCTCTTTATGACAACGAAAGTTGGAGTGATCCCCGTGATTTGAATAAAACGGTCAAGGCAATATCTTTGCCTTCGAATAATTCAAGCATTTCCGACCGTAGGATCTTAGAACTTGAAGACCAAGTCAAGTTTCTCATGAAATCCTACGAGGCTCCTAAACCTTCAAGCCAAGTGAACAAAATCACTTCTTCGTGTAAATTATGTAGTGGTCCCCACGACACTCATGATTGCATGGAACTTCCCAAACAGGCTTTCAAAGAATTCACATCCTGGCGAATCGATAAGGCGGGAGATAAGTGGCTCGCCACTAATTATGGGCCCAAAAATTCCGAAGATGGGTATGAGGCATGGAAGAATAAGCCAAATTTTAGTTGGAACCAAACTCGTAGCGTATCATTCAATGACTCTAACCCGCTCACCTGGTCTGAACATTATCCTCAGCGACACACGCATAAACAACAAAATTGCGAAGAATCACTGCAAAAATTCATTCTCTCTCAAGAAACACAGCTCTCCAAACTTGAGAATCAATTCAGACAACAGCAAGTTGATATGAACAACAAGGTTGATGACCTGTTAAAGGTTATCAATGATCGCCTTGCTGGCAGGTCAACTTGTGAGTTGGCACGAGTTAATGAGATCAAATCTGTTACGGTGACCCACCAAACACCCCCTCCTGTAAAAATCAAGCACCCTAGTAAACTCTTCAAATACATATCACAAAACGAAAAAAAAACAGGAGATACTCATACCCCTTCGAAACCTCTCCACTTCGTGAACACCATTACAACAATACCTGTTCCTAAACCAAATTTGGACCAACAAACAGCCAAGAATGTGGACAATGAAATGGAGGGTGAAGTTCCCGAAAAGAAGCCCGAGGCGCCCGACGACTATCTAGACTCACCAAAGAACTCGAGTACAATAGAGGTGAGTGATGAGGAGGGCTCGGAAGAGAAATCCGAAATGCCTCATGGGCTCCCAGGACTGCTAGACCGCCCCCTGGTAGAGGAACTTGAGAGGGGCACAGCAAGGTCGCCTATGGGATTCGGAGAGAGAATAGAGGATGGCGCTCCTAGGGTCTTTAAGATATCTTGCACCACTAGGAAAAAGTTTATAAAAGATGCCTACATAAACCCCAACTCTTCTATGAGCGCAATATCCCTCTCTCTATATAACGAAGCCTTCACTGAACAAGTCAAATATGAAGGGTCTAATATCATCGGGGTAATAAGGAGGGTACCAATTGTGATAGAAAAGTTCCTCTTTCATATCGAGTTAACTGTAATTAATAACATGAACTCTATCATCAGCCCATCCTTAACTTGCCTTGTTCTAGGCAAACCATTCATAAAAGCAACGGGAGTGATACTCGATGAGGATGATAGGAGTGCATTATTTACCGATGGTGTCAGGAAAGTGATTTTTCGGGGTGGCTGTGAAGAAGTGTATGAGTATCAACCATCAGCAAGTGGCAACACATGGGGGTTACACGGTAGAAGGCCTGGCCGAATTAAGCGACATGATCCAAATAATCTCAAAATACCTTGCATGATTGGTCACAAGCATTTTTATAATGTTTACATTGACACATGTTTACCCAAAAATGTGATGTCCTTGTTTCATTATAACAACATTTGCAGATGGGGGATGATTCATAAAGGGAAGGACGACATCGGCATAGATGATGATATACAGGTGTTTGTAGGAAATATGACATTCACTATGAGCTTCGCAATCGTCGATAATATCGAAGAGTACATCGATCCCAGGTTATCACAAGTTGTTTTTGGGGCACCTTTTTGCCAGGCCACAAGCTTGGTTGTGGACGAGCTCAATGGGATCATGACTTTCACCGATGGGATTAGGGAAATCTCATACCAAACGCCTTACAAGATGAGAGAATTCAAGGAGAATGATTATAAAGGGCTCGATGGGTTAAGTTCACAACTCGTGTTATGTGATGATGATGTGAGAAGGGGATGTAAGGACACTTTTGACCTGTCAAGCGGATTCTTTAAGCACGATAAGGAACTTAGTTCTAAATACCGAAACAATCCTTTTGATCACGTGGACCCGAAATACCTTTACTATGAAAGTGATTCTGATAGAGGATCGAAGGAGAATGGCCTAGGAACCGTGACCGATGATGGAGTCACGTAATGTACGTGACTTTGAGTCTAGCTACAAGACTCGTTAATAAAGAAAAGCGCTTCTTGGGAGGCAACCCAAGCTTTATTTTATTTATTTGCTTTGTGTGTTTATTTATTTGTTTGTTTGATTTTATTTGTTTCCGTATGTGTGTTTAATTTTTATTAGTATTGATTCATGTTCAAAAGTAAATTGTGAAAATGCTTTATGTTGTTTTTAACTTCGTCTTAACTACATATAAAGGTATTTTGCAAAAGTTAAGTGTAAGGGAAATCTAAATCGGTTTATTAGAACACATATGAACATGAATCGTAATAATAATAAATTAACATATATATTCGTATTTGTTTGAGTCAAATGCTTGTATCGAGTCATAATGATGTTTTGCAGGATTTCCAGGAAGTAAGGTAAAGGTTTTTCCAGAAATTTTCCGGAAACTTAAAATGAGAATTTTTGTCAGGTCATTTCTGACGGCGTCATGGGTTATAACCTGACGGCGTCAGATTTAATTTTCAGAAATTTTTGAAAGTTTTGTTTTTAAAAAAAGTTTTTATTAAAATCTCCAACTTATAATCTCCAGGAATCTGCAAAATTATCATTCCACAAGCATTATATCCTTATATATAGATTTTTCCCGCCGATGTTATGCAGGTTTTCGTGTTTGTTTTCTCAGGTTTAACAGGTTATTTTGGACAAGGAAATGTTTTGAATCAAGCTTATGGCGATGCATTAGTCATGGAGCTTCAACATTACTTTGGAAGAAGATTTAACCGTGTAATTTCATTATCCACCGAGCGAATCAGGGGAGTATTTGATTTCATTCTTTTACTTTTTGCTTTTACATCTTGTTATTTGAACATTGGGGACAATGTTCATCTTAAGTGTAAGGGGGGGGGGGGTAAAAGTACGATTTTAGAGAATGCCATTGCGCTTGATTTTTGTTTGTTTAATGGTAGATGTGTAATAAAACTGAGAGAAATACCTGTTAAGGCAATTTTAGTGCCAAATTTAAAATTTTTTACAACATATAGGAGTGAAACTTTGATCTTAATGAGCGTCTCACGGATAGGAGTTATATGACTAGCACAAAAACCGTACCACTAAAAAATTTTCCACCCCAAATATGTGAGGTTCGCCCCTAGAATTGGTAGAAAAAGCATTTATGCTATGATGTGTGTACCGGTAGCACTTAGATTCTAGAACTTGCGTTAGGACCATTCCAAGGCCACAAGTGAGACTACATTCGTGTAGTTAGATTTACTACGTGATAAGAGGCATTAGGATTAACCCATTGTTTTACACCTGTGTTTTTGTTATAATTACATTGGCTACATTGGTCAAGTAATTCTCCCACACCCTTTGCGTTGTACTCATTTTTAGTACACGATACCCCTAGTACACCCCTCAGAGCCTATCTTTTCGTTTCGACCTTTAAGCATTTTACTTAAAGGAAGAATTTGTTACACCCCACTTAAATGTACACCCAAATCGCCTTAGCCTACCTTGTATGCACTCATTTTTAGTGCATTATTGTTACAACATTTGTTTAAACCCCAAGTTAATTATCTAATTGATTACATGGTTGCTAAGTCGAGTCATATCCTTGTACATATTGTTTTGGGACGATTGGGACTCATGGGTAAAGTACTAGTATAATGGAGTAATGGGGAAGAACATCATTTATTACCCCCATATGTGCTAAATATTTTAAAAGTACTCCAAGTTTTTCAATTATCTTAATTCGAGTCATTAGAATAGTTATTTGTAAAGTTATGTAAAAATTCAAGTGTAAGGGGAATGCAATGCCCCTATGATGTATTATTTTGGATGGTAGGGCAAAAGTGTATGCAAAAAAAAAAAAAAAAAAATACAAAAAATACAAAAAAATACAAAAAAATAAAAAAAAGAAAAATAGAAAAAACATACGGACTACCATCCCGTTTTATTTTATGTTTATTTTATGTTTTTGTTATTTTCTTTCATTAGCTTAAGATCGAGTCTAGTCTTGGCTTAGCAACATTGTATAGTACATGTAATTGATCAAGATCTTTAACTCGCCACCAGTAAAATATCCCGTATCCAACAAAACCGTGTTTTCCTTTTCCCTACACGTAACGTTATAACCCATGTAAAAGCCATCTTTGATAGTTTATCTTTGGTGCTTACGCCTAATGGAGGAGGTTTTCGATCCTTTCCCAAGCCTATGGTAATCTATTTGCTATGACAGGTAGTGAGAGATATTATCCGTTTTCATTTATGAGATTTACTTTGATGACACTTGAGAGATGTGAGTATCTAAACACTACTTGTGAGGTGCTAGTATGTAATCTCCGTGCTTATTACGATTGAAGTGGAACGATTATTTGTTGTAATTACTTTTATGTTTGCATTAAATGACCCCTAACTTGTATTTTGATTAGAATAAAAGCGCATTTGCTTGAGGACAAGCAAATCTCAAGTGTAAGGGTATTTGATGAAGCGAAAAGTGTACCGCTTTTAAGGGGTCATTTAAGCCTTAAATCGTATTTATTTGATCAAATATTGCCCTAAATTGTTCCTTTTGTCATTTTAGGTACTTTTGAGGAGAAATCTGGAAAAGGAGGCATTTTGGACGTTTTTGGAGCATAAAAGTGAAGAAAACGGCAAAGTCTCAAAAATCGGCTAAAAGTTACCTTTGACGGCGTCACAATTTACTCTGGACGGCGTCATGCCTTGGCAAGAAAAGGTGGACGTGAAATTTACTCATGATAAGCCAGTGAAAATAGCATGTGAATTCTGACGGCGTCACGCTTTAACTTGATCAAGGGCGTCACGGCTTAAATCAAAAGGGGACGGCGTCACGTTCAAGGTTCGACGGCGTCAAGCCTTGATAAGCCAGAATGGATTTTTGAAGAGCTAAAGAGGGACGGCGTCAAGAAGGTCATCCGGGAACCCTAAAAGCGGCGAGGTGACGGCGTCACACTCCATAACGTGACGCCGTCAGATCCAAAAATCTATATATAGTTTTCTAATTTTTTGTCATTAGTGTGGAACTTAGTGTGTGGAATTTTGGGAGAAAACCCTAAGACGATTTTAGCTTCTTTTTCAAGGCTTTTTGCCTTGAGATCTTCCATGTTACATTGAAGATAAGTTATCAATTAATCATTCAATATGTCTATGTGTTGTTTGATTTTATCTTATTCTTGTCTTTTGATTAACATGTTAGGCTAGATTTATCTTGTGTTTGCTTAGATCTAATGAAACCTAGCTATTGATTATTGGTTATTAGTGTGTTATTAGTTGTATTGGATGATTGTTTATCTATGTTAGGCTTAAGAAAACTGGCTAACTTCCTATTCGGTAACTTGCTTGAACGTCTTAAGAAACATGAACCAAATGCGTACTAAAGGTTTTTATGGTTGTATTTAATGCACAAGCGAATTCTAGTGATCCCATGTTAGGAGCTTCCTAGCCGGCTCGACATAGGAGTGAAGTAGGAGCTTGTAGAGTTGGGGAAGTACGTACGCCACCCCACGAATGGTATTAAGGAATACACCCGTCATCCACGCGACTAATACACACTAATCAACCGGTAAAAGATAGTTAGGGAGTAAGGAAATCTAAGTAAACACATTTCTCTACATATAAGTTTCCACCACATTTTCATTTTTGTTATTTATTTTATTTGCATTTATAGTTATTTGGGTTAGTTGGCTAGCAACTAATTCCGCCCACTCTTTCAAACCCGAGATTTTACTTGCTTTCATAAAAATTATAAAAACATAAAAAGAATCTTCCTCAACCCTTAGACCTAATTAGAGTAGCCTTTCATACCTAACGAACACTATTCCCTGTGGAGAACGATCAATCCCCTGTACTTACCACTACACTATACTACATCGGTCAGGTACACTGCCTGGTGGGGTTGTAAGCCTCTTGAGATCCCTCGAGAGGTAAAACCTGTTGTAAGGTTGCAAAACCCACGCATCAATTCCAAAGGAGAAAGTTCTATCTAGATCAAACGAAGAAAAGTTTCAATTTCACTTCAAAGACATGTTGGTTAGATGATTTCACTTATTGAAACAAGCATCCAAGATACACAGCAACATTGCCTCTTATAATTCCTCCATCCAAGGAAATTGCACCATCTTTTAGTCCAAGATAGGTTCAATATGTTTTGATATTGCTAAAGTCAAAGAAGAGCAAAGTAGATGAATTACTGAGAAGATATTCAATCTTGAAGAACTTAAGTGTTTGAAAGATCTTCAATCCATGATTTAATTCAGAAACATGTTTGAAAGGATTCACATGTTTAGGGGAGGATTGTTGGGAATTAAATATTCAAGATGTTTAATATCGGATTCTACTCTAAGTATAATTCTACTGATAGTGCAAAATGGTTTCTGCTGATGATGTTGATTCTGCTGATAGAGCATTTCACTCTGCTGATAGGCTTAACAACTCTGCTGATGGATTCTGCTGATAGCGATAGATTGTTCCTGCTGATAGTGAACAACTCTGCTGATGGAAGGATAAGATCAAAAAGATATTTATTGTATTTTGGTCAACAATATACGGTAGATAATATCTTACTCCATGTGCTTAGTTAACAAGTTGTATACATAGATACATGTTGTATCTGATGTACTGACACTCAATAGGATAAGTTAACCAAGTAAGTCGGTCAAGACTTTAAGCAATTTGTAAAGATCTTTTGACTATAAAAGAGATCTTAGACTAGTGATATTTAGTGTGTGAAAAAATATATAAGTGTTAAGAGTTAGTCCATGCATACGTTAGAACATGCATAACTGTTAGAACAAACACAAATATATCACAAGTGATAGAAACATAAGATTCAAGGTTGTAACCCTAGTGATATTTCAAGGTCACTCGTATTATTATCTTTAATAATATTGAATCGTTTGGTGATAATCTTTATGTGTTCATTGCTAACTAACAAACATAACAATTCCATTTTCATAACATACACAACCTTCTAAGTTTGGTTGAGTGAATTCCGCGCACTTAATCATTTTAACACAACATATCATACACACAAAGTGGGTTTTATATAGTCCCCCTATAGGACCTTTAATGAAAACCCTAATGCCCCACAAGGACCACTCTCATAATTTTGTTAATCTTTTGATAAAAACATTCTCGGGCTCATTTAGCACACCAAAAGTGCTCGTATGACGTTCTAAGTTGCGCCAACGTTTTTAGAATAGTTTTTCCATAAAAAATGACTATAAATATGTCCATGTTCGTTTAACGCGTCAAAAATCGATATTTCTCGTATTATTAAGTTTAATTGTGCCGACTCACGTAGTGCTTAACTTAGGTATACGGGAAACTACTCATCACATAGTGATAATCCCACATAACATTACCAAAAATCTAAATAACTTCTCAAAACATTCCAAAAACAATTTCTAAATACATAAATACTTGTTTTAAACGTAATGTGGTATTTAAAAATGCTCCCAAAATTTACCAGTTGTCACAAAGATACCTACGTATTTTTCTCTGTTACATTATCCTACTTTGGGTATAGAACAAAGTTGCTTTCTGAGTAGCAGTGATGACACTGTTTTGATCTTTAGCCATTCAGGTAAAGTTTGACCCTTGCTTGATAAGGACTCTTCCTTATACATTTCAAACTTGTCCCGCCATTCCTTCAGTCTTAAGTCTCCAGTATTTGATCCTTAGTCTTTGGACTTCAATCTTCATAGTTGTTGATGAGACTTGGGGTTAAGTGAGTTATTATCATCTCTCACTGAACCCATCACCTTCTTCTTTGGCTCAGGTATCATTCACCGAGTCCCGCCAAACTGAATGGAGAGTCTTTCTTCTTTATTCTTGTCCTAAGCATCCTGAAGATGACTCACTGAGTGATTATTCACTCAGTGACTTGATTATGTTTACGGATTTATAACACTTAGGTTATTTTCTATTCAAATCCTAAATTGAGGGAATTTGGGTACTGAATGAACCCAACACATTGACCATAAGATTGAATATCTTTAACATCCCCACTCAAGCTTATTAGTCTTTATCTTGAGCATTCTGCAACTGAGACTACACTTTTTCTTTTACCTTGCCTTCAACCTTTCCTGCAAACCAAGTTTCCTATAAAACAAACTATGCTATGCAAAACCTAGACACTTTGTAAAAACATCAGCAGTCTATGAGTCAATATGAATCTTAACAGTTTTAATAACTCCAGGTGATACCTTTTCTCTTACCAGATGAACATAAAGTTTAAAGTGTTTAGTTTTCTCATGGAAAACATGATTTACAACTATTTGAATAGTTGAACTGTTATCACAAAACAACTCAACTGGATACAAATCTTTCAACCCAACACTATGCAACAAGTTACCCAACCATATAACCTCATAAGTAGCAGTATCCATGCTTCTATACTCAGCTTCAGCTGAACTTTCAGATAAAGTAGATTGTTTTTTACTTTTCCAAGAAATAAGTGACTGACCCAAAAATACAAAAAAACCAGTAACAGATGTTCTGGTTTTGGGACATTTTACCCAGTCTGCATCAACATATGCTCTCTGTTTCAAAATTGAAGTTTTGCTAAACTGAATTCCAAAACTTGGTAACCCTTAAAAGTACCTTAACACCCTTGGAGCAGCTTTAAAATGTGACTGTAATGGACAATGCATGTGCTGACTTAAGCAGTGCACAACATAACTAATATTAAGTTTGGTTTTAGTCAAATATATCAATTTGCCCACAAGTTTTTGATAGGTTGTAAAATTGGCTAACAATTTTCTTTTTCCAGTTTCCATAAAATTTAAGATAGTATTTTCTAGAAAAGAAGTGTCCACGGGCTTAGCAGCTAAAAGACCATATTCATGTAACAACTCAAAACAATATTTCCTGTGAGACATACATAAACCTTTATCATTTTCCAAAATTTCAATTCCAAGAAAATAATACTTTAGCACTCCTAAATCTTTTTTCAAAAACTTGGTACTTCAAAACTTTTTAAACTCACTGATCTTAGTTTCATCATTTCTAGTGATGACAACGTCATCCCCATAAACAAGTAAAGAAACAAACACAAATCCTTTATGCTTGATATACAAAGAATAGTCAAATTAGACTGCTCAAAAACCATGCTCAACCAAGGCAGTGGTAAGCTTGGCATTCCATTGTCTTGGGGCTTACTTTTAGTTATATGAGCATTTGTTTCACTTGCACACTTTAAATTTGTTTCATGCAGACAAGAATAGTTCACATATTTTTCAATTCCATATCTAACATTTGACCAAACAACATCATCATTAAACTTAGCAGGCAACTTGGTTTGCCTACCAAATCTTCTTATACCAGGTGTCTGCTAATCCAATCTGATTATAAAAATTCCGTGACAGAGTTGGTGTTAGGATTAAAAATGACGATCTTATTTTGTAACGGGCTTATTATGTGTAAAGTAGTTAGTAAACCCTCTCCTAGTTGAGAAGAGGGTATGGATTCATAGTATTTTATGTGTGTTAATTTAAGAGACACACCTTTTGTTTCACCACTCTCTCTACTACTTTCTCTATCTAGTTTTACATAAAACCTTCCATATGTGTGCATGATCTTGATTCATTGGGTTCCTAAAATTGGTATTAGAGCTTGTACATGATGATGGATTGATTTTGGTGTCGAAAAATATCAAAAAGTTTTAGTTTTTATCATGCCGTGAGTTTAAAAAATTTGTATCAGAGCTCATGGTTTGATTAGCTTGATTGTGTGTGCGTTTTCTTGGTTAGTTTAGATCAAAAGTTTGGTTTTTGAAGGTTTATAGGCTTATTCTTGGTGTTCTTTGATTCTCACGTTTGTGGTGTTAAAGATTTTGTTTTTATAGATGTTATAACCTTCTAGGATCAAGTTATGCAAAAGAACCCAAGCAAAAACGTTCAAAAGGGTGATTTTTAGGTGGTTTTAGGTGAAAAAGTTAGTTATTTCTTCGCTGCGATTTGACTCTCGGTAAGAGTTTCTTCGTTGCGATTTGAGTATATTTGGAAAACTGCAGTTGCGATTTCGTGCATCGGAATTGCGATTTGACTTTTTTACTTAATAAGGAAAAAGCTGACAAATCACGTGAAATGGAATCTTTTGGCTCTGTGGGTTGCAATTTGACCTGATAGCGACTGGTTTGTCCGGTAGTGCCTGCGATTTGACAAGCTGCGATTTGGGTAGTCTGGTTGCGATTTGATCATTGTGATTTGGGTATTCTAATTGCGACTTGATCTCATTGAGATTTGAGGATTGCGATTTGAGTTTTCACTGCTGCGATTAGAGTGTTGAATGGATCAATGATTGCGATTTGACCTGTTTCTTCACTGCGATTTGCTCCTGATTCTTTATTGAGATCTGCTCAAGTGCACTCACTTCTTTATACTCATACCATTACACAAACTCAATTCAACCAAACCTAATCACAACATAACCTACCTAACAATAATTCACCTACTCCAACGAACAATCATTACTTTTCACATACAATCACTAATCATCGTACCGATCCAACAATTATCATAACACATACAATCACTAATCACCGCGAAAGAAACGATTTCTCGATTTAAATCATAGACTTGTAAAATCCCGTGCACGTTTACACAATGTCTAACAACTCAGATCCTTTCATATCTGAGATACTCAAGCTGTATGACGCAAATGATAAACATGTGACTTCCAATCCCGTACAACAAACAAACGTGTGTGATTCTGATAATGCTAGTATGGAATTGTCATGCTCGAATTCTCACGAGGAAGAGTGTCGTCGGTCACTAATGTTGACTAATGATAAGGAAAGTTGCATTGAATGCTTTCGATCACTTCATTCACATCTCAAGGTTCTCTTTGAACGACCTGGGTACTTGGGAGGATACGGACGGGCTTTCGCAACACTCTTTGGTCAAGATATTGAGGACTTTACAGTCAAAATGATTCTGTACTTAGATCAACTTGAACAACAACTTGACAAAGGAGAATTTTCTGAAAGTAGATCCATGGCTGCCCTCTGTGTGATCAGCAACCAACTCCAAGTGTTCTTTGATTCGCAATACACTGAGGATTATGACTATGACAGTGAAATGATGAAAAAGTTATTTGCTAATTACACTAGAACCGAGGTTGACATGTTTAGAGTTACATTACTCCATCTCATGAGTAATGTTAAAGGGTTCATTAATGAAAGGGCGCAACATATGGGACATGGGACAGAGTCAGAAAAGCATGATGATAGCAACAGCTCAGGGACTGACCTTGCACATGGTGAGGATGCAGATCTCAGTCCAGTACATCACCAAGTACCATCTGCTGAGGTACATCTGTCTGATCAACATAATGTTCTTTCTAATGAACAACAACATGCTGATCAAATGATACCAACTTATGACACATATCTATTGGAAAAGACTGATAGCAATATCACCTCAGACTCAATAAATATGAATCATAAGGGGGGAGAAATTGATCAGGATGCTGGACATGATGATGCGTCAACTTCTTTGCTTACGGCTGAGATTTCCAAATCAAATGATATGGTTGAAAAGGATGTTTATAATGAACTTTCAAAAAGATTTTTATAGCTTGAAAAACATTGTATTTCTCTTGAAATTGCAATGCAACAAAAGGAAGAAAGTTTTCAAACTAAACTACCTTGTAAAAATCCGGAACTCCCTGAATTCCGTGAACTCTTCATAATAAATGATTTGAAAGCTCAGGTAGAAGCCAAAAACTTGACGATCAAAAACCTGAAAAACAGATTGGCTGAGATGTGTGACATATGTAATGAAGTTAAGACTAAACATGACACAAAAGTGGCAGAATTACTTACTGATAATGAGACTTTGAAAAAGCAATGTAAAAACCTGTGTGATGCTATCAAAGAAACGAAATCTAAGTTTATAGAACAGACAACTTCTTTGATTGCCAAAAATGATGAATTCAAAGCTCAAATTCAAGAGAATGGTTTCACAATCACTGCCCTTAAGAACGAGTTGAGAAAATTAAATGGAAATTGTGTGAACACTAAGTTTGCAAAACCATCAATCTTGGGAACGCCAGTTTCACAACCTCTTAGAAACCATACAGTTGTTAGACAACCAAATGCGTTTAGTTCTGAACAACCAATATCTTCTAACCCGAGGTATGCAACCCAAGTTGATGTGATACAAGTTTTGTCAAAACCAGTCACTTCACAATCTAGAATAAATGGTCAGACAGTTAGTGGTCGTTCTAAGGCTCAATCACATAAGTCTATGGCTAAGGATGTAAATGTTATGCTAAGGTTCAATTCCCTAAGACTAGAAACCACATTAGGCCCGTAGGACCAAAGAGTCATGCTCAGAAACCTAGTAGGCAGACTGCTGTAGGATTTAGAAAGTCTCCCATTAAGTATTCTACTGTGTATGAGAAATCTAACTCTCCTAGATCTTGCCTTCAATGGTTACCGACGGGTAGAATCTTTAAGATGGTTGGTCTTATATGGATACCTACTAGTATAGATGGCATTTCAAAGACTGACTATGGAACTTGTGAAACTCCAAAAAATCTGGATACCAATGTCACTAACCCATATAAAAGCATGCAAATTCGTCATGTTAGTGCAGGGAATCCATATTCAAGTGCAGGTACATCTACCATTCCCTCCAAGGGAAAACTCAGAGTGTGGTGGCCAAAAGGACTGAAATCTCCTAACCTGGGGGTTCAGAAAACTCAACAGTGATGTACGTGCACAATGATTTCTGAACAAATCAGTTCAGGACTCGTGTCGCAACAGTCTATTTTGGGAAGAATATCGTTGGTTATTCTTCATGTATCCTTTGTATATATCTTTAATCAAACTATAGAATGGGAATATATATCTAAATTGTAAATAGATAGATATAATACCAACAAAAATCATAAAAATCAGAAAATACCAAAAACAGTTGTTCTAGGCATGTCTTCTGTTTATCGATAACATTTACGGTCTTAGAAATGTCATTCAATAATGACACGGGACTTTAAATGAAGCTCGAGCAGAAGTTCAAATGAATTGTTAAAACATGTCTCAATGGCTTGCTATTACTTCATATAGCAACCCGCGATGCATTATTATGGGGAAAGCATGTTACCATACAGACGGCTGTTCCTCCAACTGGGTGATGTTCACCTGGGCATGGATTACTTTATATCCATGTTTCTTCGATCTGATGTACGTTTCAGTGATTTATTTCGTGTGTAAGAAGAGAAATCTTCTTTGTTACCACAAATACTTTTACGTCTATGATTCTTCAGGAAAGCATTTTACTTCACATGCTGACTCATGTGCGCTAATAAATTTTTCATTCTCAATCAACGACTCGGTATTATGATTTGTAATCAGGTCATTGATTGAGGGGGAGAGTTGTTTTTCAAAATTTATGACAACTTGGGTCTATTGCTGAGATGTGTGCCAATAGAGTAGTGTGCCAATTTAGTTTTATATCCAATCAAGGTCATGTGCATTGTGTACATGCAGAATAGGGACTTATATGCATATGGGTAACTTTATATGCATATATAAGGATCAAGTATGCCTTTATTGATAGTTAACACTCAACTTAGAAAAGACAGGGACTAAATCTGCCTATTTCAGGAAGTTGGGCACTAGGGTATAAACTAAACACTTTGCGATTTGACCTAGTCAAATCGTCTCATCTCTCTAAAAGATTAGTCAAACTGCACTATTCACCTTCTCTTCCCTCTACTTGCGATTTGCCTGATTACCTTGGAATCTTTGGAATCACTGCCTAGGTATCAAATGAGTTTCGATTAAATCAGTAGGTTATCCTAATTAACGTGGTATGACCCTAATCCATCTCAATTGTTTTCTAGGTTGCCCAGTCGATTTGTTTTCAAGAATCTTGGTTAGTGCATATTTTAGTCCATTGTTTAGTGGGATATGTTGTATATCATGTGTTGATGCTATGGTTAACTGTTAATTTGCCTCTCATATCATCTCTGTTTAGATTCTTGATTTTAGATTGAATGTTGATCTTATTATAAGCCAAAGTCATGCGTGTGTTAGTGTACTCAAATGTTAAGATAGCGCCTTGAATGTTGTATGCTTATGATGTTGTTTTGATTTGCTGATTATGCGCTTAGATGAATCGTAGTTGAGAGTGGCCCAAATTTCTTATTGTCGTTCTTAGTGGCGATTTGGCTCTAGGCTTCCTTATTGCTATTTGACACATTTGTGTTAGTTTGATAGAGGATTTGATGATTCTAGTGTGTGAGTTATGGTTACTCTTGTGCTGTTGATTGCGTTTATGGGTTGGTGTTCTTGATTGCGATTTACCGGTACAAGGTTCTTGGTTGCGATTTGAGATGTTGTTAGGTGTTCCTTGGTTGCGATTTGATATTGTTTATTCTGTGATTTGACATGTTAAGTGTTAGCTGCGATTTAGTAGGTGTGATTTGACGTCTCACCTAAAACTGAAAAAGTAAACTGACAGGCACTGTTTTTGTCTTTTTGTGTCTTGCGATTTGATAGTTGTGATTTGATTTCTCAGTCTAAATTGCGATTTGAGTATTTAAATTAAGTTGCGATTTGATGATTAAAAGTCTTTTGATTGCGATTTGATCTGTCTATGTCTGTTGCGATTTGAATACTTTTGCTCTGTTGCGATTTGACTATCTCAAGTTGCGATTTGACTGTCTCAAGTAGTGATTTGAATAAAATACTGCTTCGTACCTATCAAATCGCAACAACTGTCAGTTGAATATTTTTGAATATTTTATTGTCTGCGATTTGATTGATGTGTGTCAGGAATGCGATTTGATTATAATATTAGGGTCAAATCGCAAAGTCTGCGATTTGATTTAGAAACAATTTTATATTCAAATTGTGGGACCACTAGTGTTGCGATTTGCCCATATCTAGTTGTGATTTAAATATTTAATTATTGCGATTTGACCCAATGACTAATTGTTGCGATTTGAGTAATATTGCGATTTGATCACCTGAATGCTTGCGATTTGATATTATATTTGATTGTTGCAATTTGTGTTCTTTGCGATTTGACCCTTAGATTGATTGCGACTTGACTGTTGCGATTTGGATTAGTATGGTTAAGTCTCATACAAGTCCATAATCTTGTCTAATGTCAATTCCTGCATGTTGTATACTATGAGCATTCGTTTGTCAAATCATTATTCAATCTGTGACTGACTGTGATACAATGTGTGCTTCCTGCTTCTAAACTGTGATCTAACCTCGAGCATTGGCTCTTGTCTAACATTGCATCTGTATGTTTGCTGCCCTGTGAATGTGTGTGTGCAGATTTAATGGCTGATACTAATGCCAATGTTCCTGCTATACAAGCACCTGTGGTCCCACCTCCCGTATGTTCAGATGAACAAATCTTACCGCGGGACAGATGGGTTCCTATTGGAAGGAGCAATTGTTATTTAGGCATGGAGAAGTCTCAACCAAATCATAGCTACAAAATAGCGGTAGACATTCTAAAGGAAACTACGTTGTTCAGTGCATTCACAGCATGCTCTGCTATTCCCGCCATATACATTCAGCAGTTTTGGAACACTGTGAGTGTTAACAGAGACACTGGTTGCTACCGTTGTCAGCTTGATGAACAATGGTTTGCGCTTACCAAAGACACCCTTAGAGAAGCACTACACATCTCACCGATCATTGCAAACAAACCATTTACTCCACCACCTCCTCCCGATGACCTCATCAACTTCATTAATGATCTGGGCTACCCCACAACAGTCAACACACTATCTTCCGTAATCACTAATGACATGTATCAACCTTGGAGGGCTATCATCACAATCATCAACACGTGCCTTAATGGAAAAACTTCAGGGTATGAAAGGCCAAGAGCCCCGGTGTTACAAATTCTATGGGGAATCGTTAAGAGAGCCAACATTGACTTTGCCGAAAGGATCTGGGAGGAATTCACTCACTCCGTTCACACGTTCCTTGAGGACAAGATGAAATTAGCTTTACATCAGGCTAGCAAGAAATCAGTCAAGAAACTGCTGATTTCGAGCATCAGATTCACAAAGATAATGATTCATCATCTTCATTCCCTTCACAAGTTTCATCCAAGATCTGATTCTCCTCTCCACTTGCCATCTGAAGAATATGTTTTGGGAAACCTTAAGTTCTCTGCCAAAGGAACCAAACAAGAAATATTTGGAATGATTATACCTGAATCACTCATATCAGATGACATTCTACATGCGTCTTATTATCAAGATTATTTGATTAGAGTGGAGATATATCAAAAGTTTCTTGTTGATAAGCTAGGTGGTGATGCTGGATCCCCTGCAGTAAAATCTCAGAAAGTAATCAAGCAAAGCCAACCTAAATCAAAGAAGAGAAAAGATGCATCCCCTGTAGTCGATGCTCCTAAGGAAGCTAAGAGAATCAAAAGGAGTGTTGCACGTAAGAAACAGGGATCCAAGAAACGGAAACTAAAAGGACAAGCTGATGATGAAGAAGTTCCAGTATCTGAACCAACTCTGAGAGATGAGGAGGATGTTGACCTTCAGAAGGCTCTGGAACTTAGTGCCCAAGAATTCTCAGAGACGGTGGGACACACTACTAAAGGTATGATCCTTAGAGAACCAGATGCCGGGAGACGTCAACCTTTGCCTGTAGTGGAAGGAAAAGGAAAGGGGGTTTCCTCTACAGAACTAGCTGCTCAAAGTCTTCTGGATATCTCATCCCCACCATCCAAGTCAACCACCACACAGTTCATTCTTAAGAAACGGGAATCTGAACCCTCAACTACCATTGAATCATCTGAAGTTGAAAAGGAAAGATCTCCGAGTTTGGAACTCAATGTAGATTCGAGTGATACAGAATATGATGAGTTAGTAACTAAGGAGAAAAATGCTGAGATGAATGTTGAGCAGGCTGAAGATGATGCAGGACCAGAGCCAGACAATGCTGAAAAAGAAAGTCAGATTCTTGAAAGGGCATTCACATCGGATCCTCCACATGAATCAATGCATGATGCGTTTGTATCTACGGCATACCCAGCTGTTCAAGAAAATTTAAAGATGAAAGTCGATGATCAGACACACTTGGAAGAACCGGCTAGCTCTACGGGTACTCTGTCTTCTTTCAAGAACCTTGAACAAGACCCTGCTTTTGGAGATCAGTTTATCGTAGACAGGCCTACGGATACTGAGACAGAGAAGACAAATGATGAAAAAGAGGTTGTATCAATGGTATCGGTCCCTATTAAACAAGACACATCTGCATTCTGAACAATGGCAATTCCAGTATCTACCACAACACCAATAATAACTATCCCCTCATCTGAAACAACCACAACCGCAACTGTCACTACCACAATTCCTATCTCACCACCTCAATCCACCCTCACCAGCATAGAATCACAACTGACTACGGCCCTTGAACGTATTGCCAATCTGGAACGTCTGAATCTACCACAAGTTGTAACTAATTACGGACGTAGGTTGTCAAAGCTAGAAAATCTCGATAATGAACATAAGGCAATCATTGCGGTTGATGAACATGATGATGAAGCAGTACGCTGGGCAATGGAAGCACCAATGAGAGCTCGCTTCAGAGATCTTCCCACCATTGACATGAAGGAAATTCTTCGTCAGCGAATGTATGAGACGGATCAGTGCAAGGGTCATGAAGATCACAGAAAGCTATACAAAGCACTGGAAAACTCGATTGACCGTGACAACCTTGATCATCTCATGAAAGAATTGGATGAAACACGAAAAAGGAAGAAGAAGAGCCAAGACAAACCCAGTACACCACCCGGATCTCCACCACAACCTCCTCCACCTCCTCCACCATCAGGGGCATCAGGAGCTGCTGGTGTCTCTGGAACATCAGGTTCTTCACATGGTCAACAACAACCCCATCCTTCTGCAACATCTACAGAAAAGAATCAATCAATGCAGTCCACTGGTCCAAGCTCGTCTAAAAATGTATCATCCACTGGATATGCTGCGTGGACGACTGTTGACACCAGGTTCAGGCCTTTGGTCTCCTCTATTCCTTAAGAGTTTATCATACATGAAACATCAGTTGTAGACGTCCAAGACTCTCATTCAGATGATGAAGAAGACACCACAAATGCTCATATTCCAAAGGTAAATCCTAGCAATGAGTGGTGGAGGGAATACTCAAGGGGAGACACATCTGAAACCTCAGGTTCTGCTAAGTCCATTCCCACAAGTGAGGAAAAGAAAGCGTGGTTGATGCCATTGACCGAAGAAGAACAACCTGCTGTACCAGAACTAACTTGGTCCGTGACATCATCAGATATATATGTTCCCGATAACAACTGGGCAACTGTCATTGCATCTCACCATGAATCTCCTCCTGAGAATTCACTGCTGGCTCAAACAGGTGATATGGGAACCTTTATTGACTGGTTCTGCAAGAAGAAAGGAATCACTAAACTGATGCCTCAAGACTTGGAAGGGCTTGCGTACGAGATTGTCAAAGTCTTCCATCCTGACGTGAATCATCTTCAATATCAAATGGAGGAATGTCACAAGCTCTTAACAGATCAAGTGGATGACAGGATACTCACATACAATGTCAACAGACCTCTCCCTATTAGTGGTCCACCAGGTCAAGTCACCATTCAAGCTGATTTTTTCTTCAACAAAGATCTGGAATACCTCCGTCTCGGTGACAAGGGTGGCAGACATGCATTGTCAATCACCAAGATGAAGGATACCTATTACCCTGATGTTGGCCTGGAACAGATGGTGCCCGATCAGATGTGGATAGATGAAGAATGCAAATATGATGTTGCTGCTTCTTATGGTATCTCTCACTGGTGGTTCCACAAGAAACGATTCTACATCGAAAGACATTCTGCAGATGGTAATCGTCAGGCAGTTCGCACTCATATGAGGATCCTAAGTGTTGTCAGAGTTGAGATCCACTCCATGTATGGGTATGACTATCTGAAGAAAATAGTGCTTCGCCGGGCTGATCTTCAAGAACACGTCATTGCTGAAAGTGACTTTAAGCACTTGTTTCCGAGTGACTTTGAGGATCTCTACTTGCTAAATCTTCAAGGACATCTGAACCATCTCCCTCCTCGTGAAAAGAAAATTCTCTCGGCAGCAGTCAACCTATGGATCAGGGGTCTTGTCATCAGACAGCGTGTCAGTGACTTCCAACTTGGGATTGAGAGCTATCAGACTCAACTCAATCTCATAAAACCTCGTTGGGAAGCAAAGGGTTTGGAGTACAAACACGACTACTCAATTATCGAAGCTCCAAGAGCTGTCACGTTTAGAGACAAATATGGGGTCCAGATGATCATGAGGTTCAACGAGATACACAAATTTAGCGATGGAACTCTGCGCCGGATTGATGAGGCTTTGGATTACAGGGTGAAAGAATTCAAGATCAACCCGACTAATCCGGGGTTGAACACTAGGTTCTGGACTGAAAAGGAGGTGATGATGAGTGAAGCGTTCATGCGTGCCATTGAGAGAAGACTGAAGACACGGAGGATCTTCCGCAGTCTTGAGAGCTATATTGGTGGAAGAGTTCGAGAGGGAGATTACAGACTTTTACAGAGAATCGAATGATGACATCTTCTCTGTAATAATTAGCCCTCTCCTTTTTTTGTACTGCTGTGTAACTGTGTAATATAACAAACTTTGTGCAGACCAAGTAGTGATAAAAATGTGATATGTGTGTTTGTCTTAACTCCCTCTCAGCTTGAGGGGGAGCAATGTTCCATTATCAATACATACTAAAACTGCCCACATTTTCTCCCAAATTTTCTAACTTATTTAAATCAATTGAGATCCCAAATCTCAAATGGTTTGAAATTTTTGATCGAGGGAGAGAATGTGATTTAAATATGAAATCTGATAAAATGTGATTTATCTTTTGGACTCAAGTGCAGGCTCCCAAATATGTGCTAAACTCTTTCGTATATCGATGCACATATTGAGGGGGAGCAAATGGTTTATGATGGCTATTGTGGAAGAATACCAAAGACCGACCAATCTTAGTTTAATGTATTGGAGTTATAAGGATGGTGAGGTTAGGTATTAGTTCCCATGATCCAGCCAGAATTGGAGGGATCTTCCCAGGGACAATCCTATAGTTAGAATAGAAGTCCTTAGGAATGATTAAAAAGGAGAAAAGTGAATAAGGGAAGAGTGCCGATTGAGATGGAGCTAGTACTGGAACAAACCCAACAAGGTTCTAGTGATGAAGTCTCGGTAAACGCTGAAGGGGTTGAAGAATGAAAAAGAAATGTAAAGATAAAGGGTGAAAAGAAAGAAGCCCTCCTTACACCTTAGGCAGAAACCAGGTGATGAACTCAAATAAGTACATTTTATTATCATCAGTTATCCTATTTATTTGACTTGTTTTATTATATTATCTATGAGAATCGATACATTAATGTTTACTTTAGTGATTCTCAGGTAAAAACAAGCATTATGTGAAACTTGGCGATTTTGGACTAATTATGGAGCAAAACAAGCAAGATGTCAAAAGCCTACTGAAATCCAAAAGATCAAGCTCGTTCTACTCCAGATACGCCGCATCATATTTCTAACATACGGCGTATCACTATCAAGATTTCACAAGTTACAATCCAAGTACATGCGCCGCATACAAAGTCAAGATACGCCGCATCTGAAGACGGTGTACGAATATTCCTGAATATATTAATCTTGGACCCCACGCTAAGTTAAGTCAATGCGCCGCATCTAACAACTCTATGCGCCGCATCTATCCCTCAGACAGAAACTATAAATACCCCAAGGTCAGACGAATTTAAGAGTGGGACAGTGTGTGAAGGAATAACCCTAGAGCCGAATTCAGACGACCAAGCAGCACAAGACACACCTAAACGAAGATACAAGAGCTGTAAGAAGGTCCTGCATGTATTCAATCCATTAAGTAGTTTTGTTTTATTGTATTAGTACACTTTAATTCATCAGGATTGATGGGCTTGTGTCATGTGACTACGGAAAATCATGCACTCCCCTTAATATTGCTTTCCCATTAATTAAAGTTTATATGTTGATGTCTTTGGTGACTTTTATTAGTGCAATGATAACCTCTGTGTCTAGCTGAGCATTGCTTGGGTCGCCATGCCCCTTCCTCGCCTATTTGTTTTAGCGTCTCTTTAATAAATAGGATAGACATAAGTAATCATTAAGGGTTTACTCGCCGATAAGATTAGAGCCAACGAGAAAGGTTTAATTACATACACTTCATATAAAACTAGCAATCAAACAAGTGACAAGCTACTTAATTATCAGGACAGGTCTTCTTATTGTCTCGAGTATCTATCTGTGTACGTGTGTGCTAATCGCTGATTCGTGCTCATTAGTTTAGTTTTAATTTAATCATAACCAAACCGTGCCAGTCTCTCAGGCTGAACCCCCTTGCGCTAGATTAGGTTGTATAGCTAATTTAGGATATTAAAATACTGATTGGAATAACTAGATAATACGTTCCACTCTTAGTGATCGACACTCTACTTACCATTATATTCGTACTGACCGGGTACACTGCTCGTTAAGTGTGTGTGTTATTGATAAGTCGGCTAAATATAAATTTAAAACTTGAGTAGGCATTAATACTGCTAAACCGCAACGACACACGCGCGCATCAAGTTTTTGGCGCCGATGCCGGGGTGTGAATTGTTATTATCTGTTACTTTAATTTAGTATTTTAATTAGGTTTTTATTTTTAGTTTATTTTTAGATTCTAACCACTAACCGTGTTATATATTAGATAGATTGCATTCATTGTATAATTTGCATATTTTCTGTTTTTATGTGTTTTTGTTTTCTGTGATTTTTTTTTGTTTTTGTTTATTTTGTTTGTTTTTCTTTTCTGTATTTTTCTGCATTCTTCTATCGTTGTATTGTGCTGATACAAACGATACGGCGCATCTGTTTTCACAGATACGACGTATTGCGTTTAATTTTTATAAAATACAACGCGTTTAATAAATTCGAGTACGACGCATCTTTCCCCAAGATACGGCGTATTCTGTTTTTAATAAGAAATTTTTCTAAACCCTAACGCCATACGACGCATCTGTTTTAACAGATACGGCGTACTTTCTATTTAAATTAAAAACAGTTTTTCGAATTTTTAAACAAAAGCGACGCATCGATTTTTATCGATACGGCGCATCTGCTAAATCAAAAATCTTGTATTTTGAAACGTAACGAAAATACGGCGCATTAACTTTTGTTAATACGACGCATTTAATTTTAATAAATATAATCGATTTTTGATAATTTAAACTGGATACGGCGCATTCTAAAATTATAAGCGGCGTATCTGTTTTCTGAATAAAAGTCTGATTAAATTTTAAAGTAATAAGATACGGCGTATCCAACTTTTCGGATACAGCGCATCGTCAGCAGATATCAGCCATTTTTATTCTTTATATTCGTTTCTAAATTCATTAATTTCTCTTCTAGCAAACAGATCCTACTGACGATTTTACCTATGATGACAGGTTTTGCTATGGAAGATATGTCAATGAACGGATATCTTGCTAAGGAACTTATGAAAGATAAGCACTATGAAAAGTCCCGCACCAAAAAGCCGTTGATTCTGGAAAGTGATGACGAGTGTGATAACTATGAAGTTAGCTTGAGCAAGTTCCCAGCATTAAGCATTACTAAAAGCTCAGAATTGGAAAAGGAACTCTTGCTTTCGGACTCATTCAAAAATTTCGATGCTATTACTAGCAACTTACCTACGATCGATGCTTTACTCAAATCCGTATCTCAAACCAACATGCCCGTCTACTCAATGGAAGTTTATGAAGATGTCAACTTCAATGTACTCACGATTGATGATGATTTATTTTCTTGGGAAACTCCTCTTGAAGCTACTTATATGGAATTCAAACGATTATGCAATATTGAAGATGGGATATTCTCTTATGATTTACTAATGAGCTACACTGAAGATGAATTGTTACTCTTATGGCCTATCATTGAATCTAAAGGATTAACTTGGACGACTATCGAAGAGAAATATGGGAAATTCCAAATTGAATACATGAACTCAGCTAATGCGGTCAACAAATCGAGCAACAAAAGCTATGGTAGAGGAAATATCCAACCTTTACAAACTTCTCATATGCCTTATTCCGAACAGTATTGGGGACTTGATAAAAGCAACCTGGATGATGAAAGAATTTATGCTGAATCGGAGATACTGTTTCATAAAAAGTTGGTAAGGTTGATGGATATCTCTTAAGAAGAATGGCTTGAACTTAAATACGGTGATCCCAAATTTGCTCCTACAAATGAAGTCAAACGGATTGTGACTTCATGGTTGACACGACGTTTTAAAGAACAATTTAATGAGTTCATGGAAATAAGGAGGAAAATGATTGGTAATACTAGCTTTGACGTTAACTACGATCCTAATAATGTTGATTTTTCAGATTGGTTAGCTAGTAAGTTCAATAACCATAAGATCATGGACCGAGCTACTAAAGATGTGTTATGGGTATATTGGATGAGAGGGGAAGATGAGGAAGTAGAAAGCAACAATGGATCATCACATGACGATTCAACGATCGAGGAAGGCATTGAAGAATTGTTCAGCATAGACATTGATGTGTTCAATTATGAGACACCTTTGTGCAAACAATTCAAAGAATTTAATTACCTTCTTCAAATCGACGCTGATGTGCTAACTGGAGATCTACCAGGATTCAAAACTTATGATGAGTTCAAAAACACCTGGTACTACGAATGGAATGACCAGATACCATGGGTTTGGAATAAACCATGGGAATTTGGGCATATTGATCACACTTGTAAACCTTTCCATTTCAAGGATGAAAGTAGTGAATGGCCAACTTGTGATTGGAAGAATGATGGAACCTGCAATGGGGGAAGTATAATTGGAATGAAACGAGTTGGAAACGATGTATACTTTGAAGACTATGATTGGTATAAAAAAGTTGAAGACTCCCCACGTAGAGCAGAGGCTTTACAAGAAAAAGGTAGAATCGAATACTTAAAAGAACTAAAGGGAGCATCGAATACTACTTTCTGGGAATGGGTGCATAGAAGCTGTGATGATTACACAAGGCTTAATCGACGCTTACAATGGGAATTGAAAAGAAAGTGGGACGAGATTCAAGATTATTATCAATCCATTAATTTTGTTGATTATTATCCCTATGATAATAACGATGAGTCATTAATTGATGAACTTGATGACTATTTAAATAAGGATCCTTATTTCAAGTTTGTTGATAAAGATGAAGAAGAATTCATCAAGAGAAAATGTCGACTACTTGGGATCACTTATAATAACCCACCCATGATAATTTCTGAAAAAATTAAAGTCATCAAATACTCTTTGGGACCATATGAGGAATATGTTGCGACGAAGACCAAAGAATATATTAGATTAAGTCGAACGGAAGAAAATGTTGCGGAGCTATACGGTAACATCTTTCGGATGAAAGAAGAAGGATGGCACGTAACAAGAACAAAATAAGGAGCTGAACGTGAGTCTAACTTGAAGACTCTGGAATAAAGACAAGTGCTAACCGGGAGACAACCCGGAAGAAAAAATTTTACTTTTCTGTTCTGTGTCGAGTCTGTCAGACCTGCAGAAGATGCGGCGCATCTCCATCATAAGATGCGACGCATCACCTGCACTGGTCATATCTTATTTTATTTTCTGCATTTTTATTTTTGACTTTAAAACTTTCTGTCAGTATGTTTAATGCGGCGCATCCCTGGTTAAGGATGCGACGCATCTTTTATTCTGATTCGTATTTTATTCCAGGCTCGATACGGCGTATCTTCTTCCATAAGATACGGCGTATCGACTGACCTGATGATTTACAATTTAATTTTTTAAGTTTTATTTTTACTAACTACTAATGTATTATGCAAGTTTGAACCTTCTTAACTCAGGTGTGTTAAAGTCTTAATGGTATTATAGATTCCTGCATTTTTGTGGATACATCAAATATGAAGCTTAAACGTTCTCATCCACAAGAAAGTTGATTTTTGCTCTGATACGAATAATGGAGGATCATACCGAGCAAATCTCAGGGGAGTTTTTCTGTTCTAATTCTTTTATTTTCCAGTTTTTAACATTTGACACAAACAACGAGGACGTTGTTTAACTTAAGTGGGGGGATTGGAGAATTAGAACACTTACTTGTCCTAAACTTTTGCAAAATATGCTTAAAATGCGCTTAATATATCAAAATTTAAATTTTTTAGCATGTTTTTGTTTAAAGTCTAAATTACATAACCGCACACATAACTCTATCCTTTCAAAAATAATAAAACTTTAGTGTGCTGGTTACTTGTAAACTTTAGAACTTGGCTTGTATACTATTCGAGACCACCATAATAAGTATTATCTATATAATTGGAGTGACTTGTCTAAATTGGTAAATTTCTAGGATTACACCCAAATAGCCTTTATACGTTGTGTGATATTAACTAACTACACTGGTTAGTTAACCCCCGTATAAACCCTTTGTTACGCTCACTTTTAGAGTAAGATACCCCTAGAAAAACCCTCAGAACCATTCCTTTCGTTTCTTACACCTTTGTTATAATGTTTCGATACACCCTTACACCTTAGCCTACCCTGTAGATTAAAATCCGTGGTTAATTGTTTTAGGCAAAGTGTGTTTCCTTACATTACATGTGTTCGCGTGGGTAATTCATTATCTTTGGTTAGGTTGGGAAATTGCACAATGCAATTGGTATGAAAGTAAATATTGTATATCTTTTAGTTTATTTTTCATGTGTTTGCTACTTTCGCAATTACAGTTATTTCTGAAAGTATGAAGAGTATGGAAAAATTATCTGGAAAAATAGTGATAGAAAAGTTGTGAAATTTTACACATATATGTTGAAAAAAAAATCGAAAAAAGAGAAAAGAAAAAGAAAAAAGGAAAAGTTGGAAGTTTGTTTTAACCAACTTATATAAAGTTTTGTATTAAGTGGGAGATATCACCACTATTTGTCGTATATTATATTTATGGATTGAATGGGAGTTGGCTGTTATGGGAACGCCAACTAAGGTTATTCTTTGATTGAGATCTTGTTGAGTATAATTCGTGTCGACCTAAAGCGTGTGTTTCAAGTGTTAAAGCGTGAGTTATTCAATGATATGAGTCTTATTCATGGGATGGTTGGGAAAGTGATTGATCACACTTAGGATTTTAATTTATCTGTTTTGTTTATTTTTCATTTTACACCAATTTATATCCCAAATATTATCCATACCCTATATCATTCTTCATCCAAACCTTTGATTTATTGAGATTAGGGATTTGAGCAATCTTAAGTATCGTAGTCGTGGATTCGGCGATGTATTTATGATTTTGTCGCCCTTTTTGACATAATATTGTTGGTGAAGATTACTTGGTCCTATCTTTAGCCTATTCGAGTTAAGGATTTGAGCAATTGCAAGTATCGTGGTCGTGGATTCGATCATGTATTTGTGATTTTGTCGCCTTTTCTGGAATTTGAGATCGATAGAGATTAAAAAGGATGATCAACCCTTAACCAACAAACCCTTTTTACCGCTTTAGACTTGTTATTCCTTGGCTTTAGTGGGGGAGATGCGTATACTTGCCAAGCCTATGATAGAATATTCGTCATAACTAAGCAACTAAACGATTTAGAATTGTTTTACATTAAAAATTATTTTGATTTCTATTTCGTTAAGTGTTTGGTTGTGTGATTATGACAAAACGAATACGTTCTTAAATATAAAAATAAATCCTAATATCTTTTAGGATACATTTTCATTTGATTAATTCTAAGCTTTACTTGGGGACAAGTAAAATTCAAGTGGGGGGATATTTGATGAACTCAAATAAGTACATTTTATTATCATCATTTATCCTATTTATTTGACTTGTTTTATTATATTATCTATAAGAATCGATACATTAATGTTTACTTTAGTGATTCTCAGGTAAAAACAAGCATTATGTGAAACTTGGCGATTTTGGACTAATTATGGAGCAAAACAAGCAAGATGTCAAAAGCCTACTGAAATCTAGAAGATCAAGCTCGTTCTACTCCAGATACGCCGCATCATATTTCTAACATACGGCGTATCACTATCAAGATTTCACAAGTTACAATCCAAGTACATGCGCCGCATACAAAGTCAAGATACGCCGCATCTGAAGACGGTGTACGAATATTCCTGAATATATTAATCTTGGACCCCACGCTAAGTTAAGTCAATGCGCCGCATCTAACAACTCTATGCGCCGCATCTATCCCTCAGACAGAAACTATAAATACCCCAAGGTCAGACGAATTTGAGAGTGGGACAGTGTGTGAAGGAATAACCCTAGAGCCGAATTCAGACGACCAAGCAGCACAAGACACACCTAAACGAAGATACAAGAGCTGTAAGAAGGTCCTGCATGTATTCAATCCATTAAGTAGTTTTGTTTTATTGTATTAGTACACTTTAATTCATCAGGATTGATGGGCTTGTGTCATGTGACTACGGAAAATCATGCACTCCCCTTAATATTGCTTTCCTATTAATTAAAGTTTATATGTTGATGTCTTTGGTGACTTTTATTAGTGCATTGATAACCTCTGTGTCTAGCTGAGCATTGCTTGGGTCGCCATGCCCCTTCCTCGCCTATTTGTTTTAGCGTCTCTTTAATAAATAGGATAGACATAAGTAATCATTAAGGGTTTACTCGCCGATAAGATTAGAGCCAACGAGAAAGGTTTAATTACATACACTTCATATAAAACTAGCAATAAAACAAGTGACAAGCTACTTAATTATCAGGACAGGTCTTCTTATTGTCTCGAGTATCTATCTGTGTACGTGTGTGCTAATCGCTGATTCGTGCTCATTAGTTTAGTTTTAATTTAATCATAACCAAACCGTGCCTGTCTCTCAGGCTGAACCCCCTTGCGTTAGATTAGGTTGTATAGCTATCTTAGGATATTAAAATACTGATTAGAATAACTAGATAATACGTTCCACTCTTAGTGATCGACACTCTACTTACCATTATATTCATACTGACCGGGTACACTGCTCGTTAAGTGTGTGTGTTATTGATAAGTCGGCTAAATATAAATTTAAAACTTGAGTAGGCATTAATACTGCTAAACCGCAACGACACACGCGCGCATCACCAGGTCAATACACATGCTGTCAGAATCACTTAGTTGATTGCTGACATTGAAGACAAGTATCATGGACCCAGTGATACGCTGCACAACCCTCCCTAGCCACTCAAGGTCCCTCAAAGGACTCTTGTTTCATCTGTCATGGATATCAATACATTCCTGTCATACTTCTCACTCCGAGTTAGATGATATTGAAAAGGTGGCAGTCCTCTCCAGACTCCGATCACTAAATCAAAAACACACTATTGAGTCTAGAGCTAAGAGATCATCAATAAATCTCACTAGGACACATTTCCAATATGCTTGCTGTTTCATACACTGTGAAAAGTAAGATGATATATGTTAAGAGTCCTACGCATTATCCTTGTGGTATTGCCAGAACATCCGAGTGATATGTAAAATACTCACAAAGAAGATGAAAATCCTTCTAGAGCCAACATCAAACAAGCTCTTGGTAGGTAACATGTGAGATCCTTTATGGATCAAACTTGTGACAACTGGAAAGAAACAATGGGGAGATTCACTATTGAATCAATCTTGTTCCAGGAAATGGATTGACGGTCTTATTTAATCAATGAATTTAATTCACTGATTCACTCTACCGTGTTGTCTGCTTTGAGACATTCCGGTAAGAGAACATACTTGTTATGACGACTCCAATGTTAATTCGTTGGATGAGTCTGTAAAACAAGATGGAAATTCCTGTCAAGGAGAATTCTCTTTAAAGGGAATTCTACCTGATCACAGGTCGGTCCTCACGAAACCGAAGGTTAAACCAACCACACAGAACGAATGACAAAGCCATATTCGTTCTCCAACTTTATTGCTAACTGTTTTATTTCAGATTCATTTAAAGATGGTGATGGTGGCTCCTGATTCCAGCAGAGACGTGTCAACTCATGCTCCATGCTTACACTTCCAATCCATTATCTAAGACATCATGATAGCTAAATGACCTACAACACAACTTCCGCAACTCTGATAATAGTTATCACGATCCAGAAAAGTGTGAGCATGCAGTTCAAAGGTCACATCAAATCACATGAAGGCGATACTACAAAGGTTGTGTAAAGAATGAAAATTACTACCTTATCACACAAATTAACTATAGATCGAATGGTACTCAAAACAGGAACAAGATAAGGAAGAGTGCGGATCGTATGGAAATATGGTCGAATGTATATTAGTTTCAAAAGAAAGAAAACATACAAAGAACTTTAGAGAATACATACTCTCACCTTTACAATGCAAATGAGTCACACTTTGAGACACACACTTGAGAACCACCAAAAATGAGGTGAGAGTGTGTCTTTTATCCTACACATGTGACGCCCTAGTGGGCTTGAATGGGCTTGGAATGGGCTTTTGTGTTGGACTAGACTTATACATTAAATCTTACATATTTTCTATCAAAATCCCACTTTGTTAGACTAACATAACCATACAACACACATGTTACAATGTTACAAATGACCATCACTTTACATTTATAAATTAAATGCTAACAGGATGACATCGGAGATTTACTATGATTGATGATCTTAATGCAAGCTCAAAGATCATAAAGTCAATGGAACAACACTCACAAGATCACAACTTAATGTACAAAGTTTACCAATCATCAAGAATCAAAGTCTACGAGCTAAAGAAATTAATTTCATCAGAATGCTAGAATTCAGATTATACTTTCTGGGGTGACCTCCCTTAGGGGGAGATTGTTAGGAATATAAATATTCATGTGAAAGACTCGGTCACCCCGAGCATTCACTAGCATCACGTTAGCTCGCGGGCTTATTAATATAAGTTTTGCTATAGTTATATTAGTTTAGTATTAGTAATATTTGTGGAGTTGGGTCGGGTCTTTACCCACTGTCTGCTCACTCCACAGCCCACTAGGGGCACTTATTGTAGCTAGTATATACACCCCTTCCCACACATGGGAAGGGTTGGATGTTCTCTTATTCTAGTCTAATATTCTTCACTTTCTCTCACTAGAACATCTCCCACTTTCTCTCTCTAACTTCTTGTGATTCGTCCAAATACTAGTTAGATCATAGTGTTATGATATCCAATATTCTACAATTTCGAGTAATTTTTAGACTTTGTAAGGCAAGGACCTTTTCATCTAAGATTAGAAATTTTTGAGAAATTTTTTTTTACCTGCAAAGATGCAGTAACATTTTGAGAACCTTGGTACTTTGTAGTAAGCTAGAATTTCAAGAACCTTTGAATCTTTCGAGAAAATTGCACAAATTTGTGGAAAAGAAACTTAACAACTTGTAAATAAAATCCTTCGAGAATTTTTTTTTCTCTCCTTTGAAAACTGTTAAACTTTCGTCGCATAACATCTTGGATAGCGTGTTTTTTATTAGTATGCCAAAAAGGTCGGAAACCATGGTTACAAAAAAAAAAAAAACAAAACAAAAAAACAAAAAACTATTAAACTTTCAAAAAATTTCTCCATAAATCAAAATCAAACACCATTGTCAGTTTGAAAGATCCACAATCAAGTTTCATTCACACATCACAAAATGTCTCTCATTTTTGAACCATTCTTTAAAGTATATTCAGGGGCTATAAAAATGATACATGAAATCGATGTAGAAACTAGAGAAACAGTAGAAACAACTGAAAAATGAGAATACGGTTTTTTGGACATGACTAATAAATCTGACAGTAACTAGACTTCAATTGCTACTAACATCTTTATGGCAAATATTCAGGAAGCTACTTGAGACACCGATACTAAATACAAACCTTCCTATGATACTGATACACCAGCTGAGGTAAAAGATTATGATGTTGTGGTGGCATATAATCCATTTGGTCTAAGGTTCGGGTTTATGTCACTTTTAATAGTCCACTATTCCGAAAGTAATTATGTCTAAGTTTATTAATTTTATAGTAAGGTAAACGGGTCTATTCTCCGATAGTGGGTCCTATCACTCTGGTTTGCAAGAGAAAGTGGTCGAAACGGTTTCAAATAATATTTAGTTGTCTAATTCGAGTTTTTATTTGTTTAAGTTATCCCGGTTATGAAAATCTATATCATTTTGGTCATAACGGATTATGACTTGGTTCTTATTCTCTCGAAAAGGTATTTTAAGTGTTTGTATTACGTTTATAAGTCTCATGGTTTTAAATATTTCATAACGTGTGTAAGATTACTAATATAAACTTATATGTCAAAACAATACTTTTTGTCACGTTTCGGTTCTATCATTATAGTTATCCCTGATTTAATGTCTACGTTAATTCTAACCCGTAAACTATTATGAATTGGTTATTATGTCCTTAGAGAAGTATGTAAATGTATTTATAAATTCTAGAGGTCCTATAGTCTATATTTAACTCCTATCATAAGCCAAATAACAAATATAAACTCTATTTAAAATGCTGAATTTGGACAGCTCACTGGAGTCCCGCGGTATTGACGATATCTAGAGTTCTACAAGTCCGTTGGACGCGGGGGTTTTGGATACGTTGAAGTTAATGTCTTAGCTATATTTGATAAAACTGGACTGAGTCATAGAAATGAACAAAACCATGAGCTTTTTACCAATAAAATCTGTTAGGCAGTTTTTGACGTGTTTTACTATATCGGGTCTAATTTATTCATACGGATGAGTTATGGGATCAGCCAACCGGCAAAACGACCACAAGACATAGCTCTACAACCCTAACTTATTCCTTAAAGCTCATAACCTTCTGAGTTGGGGAGGCAATTCGTTTTTAGGGACTGTTTCAATTTATGTTTTTATAACTTGTATTTAAGGCTTGTTTAGCTTGTTTTCATGATTTAGAACATATGTACAACATCTAAATAATACAAAGGGCCAAATATACAAGTTGCCCGGTCTCTTAAGGTGTTAGGCTTTTTTGGCCCCAAAAAAGTCGCTTTCTCAAAATAGCCTAGGAAATAAGCGACTTTCAAAAAGTCGCTTTCTCTAAATAGCCCAGGAAAAAAGCGACTTTCAAAAAGTCGCTTAGGAAATAAGCGACTTTTTTGTCAATTAAGCGACTAATATTTGAACTAGCAGTACCAATATTTTAAGCGACCTACTGCTAGATTTAAGCGACCTACTGCTAGATTTAAGCGACTTTTCGCTAGGGGCCAAAAAATACACGCCACATGTCACTCCCACATTTAGTCGCTTAATGTTTGGGCTATTTTGGGAAAGCGACTTTTTTGAGGCAAAAAAAGCCCAACACTTTAATAGACCGGGCTATTTGTAGAATTGGCCCTAATAAAAAATACTACTAACATAGTAAAAACACATCAAAATATATCTAGATTATTACAACCATACTGAATGATAGTATGAAAATAAGCATAAATCTTACAAGATCTAGGATGAATTTTACAAGGACAACTTAGAACAAATCAATCCTAAACCCTTCTATGCTTCAACCATAGCTTTCCAAGACTTCAACCCACTTGATTTCAACCTTAAACAACCCTTGCAAGAACCTTATGAACTCAGCCATAACACCCTTGTATATCTTCCAATTTAACCAAGGAATCACCAAGCAAACCCGAGAATCTTGTAAAGTTCACTAATGCCTTCAACTTTGGTGTGTTACTTGAAGTATAAAAATCAAGGAATGATGGTGTATGGTGATGATGGAGGGACGGACAAAGGAGGAGGAGGAGAGGGTAGAGAGGGTTCTTGGTCTTTGTTTGACTAGTTATAATGATTTGTTTCTAAAATATCTAGATATGTACGACTTATGTGCTAAGTTAACATAGGTGTCCATATGACTCATCACTAAGATTTAAATGTCTTGGTGATTCATCAAATGAGGTGTCTTGGATGACATTTGTGATATAATTAAGTTACGGAGTGTAGATTGGTCCCGGTATTTGCTAACGTTAAGTCTTTAAGTCACGAAACTTAAAACAGGGCATTGTAAAAATAATTGTAGGATCCCACGAAAATCCATTATGATAATCCTCCTTGATTAAAGATAACCTCGACTTACAGTTTAACAAAACCCATTTTTACGGGGAAATTTAAATTTTTATTAACTTATTACATTATTCCTACCACGTCACACAACAATTACCGAACGTCAACACTAGATCACGACACGTATTTTGAAACATAACCATTTCACGAATCACCCTTTACACTAATCCTATAATTAGTAACAACAGAAATATACACTAAACACACTTTATCCACTAATCACAACTCATATTAATACACTAGTTACCCTTTCTTTTCATCAATTACAAACCAAACGGGCTACAACCAATTCACCAGCCCATCACCACCCAAACTCGCACATCCAGCCCAACTCCAAACCCAATCTTTCTTTTTACATTTCATGTAGTAATCGACAGCCACACCCCCTCAAAAAGGCGCCTCGTTCTCTCAAATATGAAACACGACACACACATATTTTTGCACCATCTTACTCACCACCCACTAGACAATATATGTACCACTTTTCAGATTTAGATATCGAGCATTGCCATGATTTTCGAGACCAATCTACTTGTCCCATTTTACCTGAATGGTACATCTAAAAATCTCGAAACTCAACCAAATTATTCCCCGATTGTTCCTACGTTCTTCTAATTATATTTCTAGCACAATGAAACATTTGAAAGGAAGTTAGGACAGCAGGAAAACAAGGTGGTATGCTAGTTTCATTTTTAGAGCATATATAAAAAGAGAACTGTGCACATACATATTACCACAACACAAGATAAGGCTTGTATCCTTTATGAAATCTATCTAAATATCTCCTATTGTCAGTGAACTATCTTAGGTGTCCATTCGGCTACAATAACAATCAATAATTGGATTGAAGTCTTGAAGTCAATAAGAAAACGTGTGAAATTCCCTCTATAAATCCTACCCTTTTCTAGCTACCTTGCCCTGCCTACCTACCACTTATTTCACTCCCACAAGACACCTTAAAACCCAGAAATGTCTATCCCTCTTTAGAAGAGCAAATCGAGTAAAGAACTAAACACGTAAAAACGTATCGAGCTCACTAGCAAGCCTACTGCCTTCCCTTCATTGTGCATCCGTCGAACTACACAGCTTCCTCCCCACCTTCAAAAGGTGTGGTAAGTGTTCACTAACTCTCCCTTGTTTCCATTTCTCACTAACACAGATTCACATGCATGCATATTTCATTTTGCATTCGAACGCATCATGTTATCTAATATGTTTATGTTACTTGAGTAAACTGCATGAGATCCACAACCCTCACTGTGGACGAGTAAGAGACTACTCACACCTTAGCCAACCAGTGCACGTTATCTATCACACATGCAATATATAGCTATCATGTACAAACGTATAGTTTTCTTGTTCATTTAGTTTTTCGTATCACACGTATATATATAAGAAACGAGAAGTAACATGTCTTCACTGTGAAGGTTTAAGAATCACAACCCACTTTCACAACTAAAATATCACACCATGCATTGTTTCTTCATTTCGTTCGATCATATATAATGTCACTTAGTTACACTCGTTATTTTATGCGTACCCAACATGAGTCGAGCCTCCACTGTGAAGGCTTGAGAGTCACCACTCACTCACGTTTAACACATTTGTTGCATGCATACATCGAACACACATATATTCAACTCCCACACGTAAACCGGAAAAACATTTGGATATAAAACAGTCCCAAGTAGCCTACTAAATGACTTCATATCCCACGATATAACTTAAGGACCATGCCTTTTCTTTACACGACCTGTTAGACCACACTACTAACTACACTTCTCGTATAAATGACTCATGGAAATACTTGTGTTTCAACCACTAAAAACAGCCAAGTTAAATCGCCAAAAACCGTTTTCAAAATAACAAAAATAGCGAGTGGGTTCTATAACCCATTAAGCTGTGTACAAGTGAATGAGATAAAGTGACTATTGGGGCTTTTCAGTATAAAAACAGGATGATAAAAACAAGCATTTTGAACCAACCCAACTCACCTCAACGTGTACAAATCAAAACGTGTTAATGGGCTAGCCATTTGGCTCGTTAAAGGCCCATTAGTAGTAAAAATAAGCAAACAGCCAAATAAGCTGTTAAAATAAGCTTCTTATATCTTAAATATAACTCATAAAAATGCGCCACCTTTTTCCCACCTTATTTGTCACTTTTGGACTAAAAATGTAACGCGACCTAACTTGAGGGACTGAAACTGCCAACTATGAAACTTATGGACTAAAGCTGTGAAAACAGTTTATAGAGGACTTAAATTGACATACCATTGAACTCCAAGCCTTATATGGACATATGGACAATTATTGGACTATTATGGACAATGGACTTAACCGAGGACTAACGACGTAACGCAACACAGTTAGGGTAAAAAGTATAAAATTTGAAAAGGACAAGGACCAACTATTTCCACTTGACATTCTTAGTTTATTTTCTGTTTTTCACCCCTCACTTCATATGCATTTTACATTTTAGTTATGCATTATTTAGTATTCGTTATTTATTATAACTAGGAATTTAGCAATTCACTTTGCATATCATTTCAGCACATTTTGAGAAGATAATATTTTGAGTCAAGTGACATAAGAATCAAGATGATATCATATATGATATTATATTTTTAACTTGAGGCATTTTAAGCATATCACACTCATACCACCGATCAAATCGTTATACGATTTCTCACATCACACTCACTGTTAGTAGTAAGTCAAAAATCTTAGACTTCCCTCATATTCAGGTTTCGTATCGAAGACGTTTCCGTGATCGTTTCCATAGATCTTATAATTCTATCTTGTCAGATACGCTCCAGGTGAGTCGTGGCCCCTACTTTTAATACTTGTTTTTAATAACACTTTTGGGGGAGATACATGCTTTAACTGTTTTAAGTTACTTATATATTTTGAAAACTCTCATGACTTACTTAAAACCATCAACTATGCTTTACATGTTTGAATCACCCTTGAGAGGAATATATGTTCGTTATATGTGCAAATTGCTTGCTTAGCTTAAACACGGAATTTGAAAGACAACATTTTCAAACTACTTGACATAACACGATATTGAGATTCATTGTATGCATTCATATAACAAATGAATGTACTGTTAACTTTACTATGATATTTCTACATTTCACTAGAAATAATTGCCAAGACTAAAATTACGCATACTTCATGAACCCTGAAACCTATATTGCCTAAGTTTACTTTATTGCCATAAAGTCCCTCGATCATGAGCCATTAATCACTGCGGTGAGCGCGAATATAGTGAACAGCGTCGAAACCTGTTAGAGGCTGACAACCTATCCCACTAAATACTTGGACGGAATGCCTACATGGTTAGTCGTATTTAGTCGCGATCCACTATATTTGAGAAAAATAGGAATGGGCAAATCACCTATTACATGAGGGCAAAACTTTCGTCATTAATTTGATGAACACCTCCGTTTTACGGTACACTGTTAACGTTTTGCGTGTCATGAGGCTTAGGGCAATATAACTTTATGAATATATGAATGTTTCATATATATTAGGATACAGCTGTATTTAGTAACCACCACTCCACACTGATAGATTTCAGACACTAGATTAATGTTTTCACTATGTGTTATGATTATGAATCATGTACTTGAACCTTAGTTGTTATCATATGTGACTTAATTGTGAATTCTACAAAAGACAACCCAAAATGCTTGGTATATCGTTACATTTAAAAGTTGACCCAACATTCTATTTCAAGCGTATAACAACGTAGCTCATCTTCATTTATAACTTGAAACTTATGATTCTGGAGATCATACATGATTTGCTTGTGGATTTTTATTCAACACAACTTGTTATTTATTTCATGAAGAACTATTATTTATTTCGACAATCACTATACACCTTTTAAATTCATTGAAAGAAAGTTATTTTCTATCAAACTCCACGAACTCACCAACCATTGTGTTGATGTTTTAAGCATGTTTATCTCAGGTAATTAACGGAGCAGGACAAGACACGGAGCGGGCATCTTATACTCTGATAAATAAACTGGTGTAAAATCAAATATGTCATTCTTTCCAAATTACCACACTTTTGTGAGATTTTCAAATCAGATATTTTCCTTTTATACTAAAACTATTATTTCGAATGACATATAACTTTCAAAACGCCTATTCTGGACCGTTTTTCTGAAATTTTAACTCGATCCTCACCGTAACACCCTAATTACTTTTTCGCTGCCACTAAACAAATTAGGGGGTGTTACAATAATAAACTTGTAAAAATCTTAAAACTTATCAATATACTCTATATTAGCATATTAAATGAGTGATAAGTTTAACGGAGGGCTTAAACGTTGTTAAAACCTATAAACGTATGTTTAAGTACGCGTAAACGTAAAACGTACAAGGTTTACGTGAAAATGGTAAAATAGCAGTAGTTTAAATAAAATATGACTATAATGAAAAATAAAATGTATGGAACACCTAGACTGATCCTAGTCTAGTGTTGGTTACGATTTAAGCTTACGCAATTGAACTTTCCTGATTATACGCGAAAGTATGTTTACTTTTAAAAAAATAACGTAATAATAAATAGAAGTAAATAGTTAAATTAATAACCTCAAATGTACGAGTTGCTACACCCGTAAAAGTGAATTTACTTGAAATAAGAATATTAAATGACGTAATAAATCAAATAATGACATCATAATTTAAGAATGGTTACAGTAGTATATGCATCCTTCACCTCAGGGAGAGGATCCCTGGTTAGAAGGGCACTCCTAACAAGATGATAACAATCATCAAGACCCATTAAGAACTGCATCAATTTCATCACTGATGATGCAAAAGCAATTCTTTATTAGCATCACAAGTACAAGTAGGTAGTTTAGTCAACGCATCAAATTCTCTCCAAAGAGAGTCAAGTCTATGAAATTAATCAGCCACAGAACTACAACCTTTTCTAATTGAATTAATCTTTTGCAATAAATTGTAGATTATTGAACCATTAACTTTATCATATGTTTCTTCCAATTCTTTCCACACAGAAGCATCATTAACAGAATATACCAGGCCCATGTAAACATCTTGAGAAACAGAACTCATAATCCAAGTAAGCACAACATCATTACATCTATCCCATTGAGCAGTTAAAACATCATTAGTAGCAAATGACTCTCTGTTACAAGTATCATCAAATTTCTAGCTTGTAAAGCAAGTTTCATTTCACCAGCCCATATTCTATAATTTTCAGTCCTAAGAAATTTAAATTGAATCGAATAAGTACTGCTAGAATCATTAGGATGCATATGCAAAGGATTACTAGCATCCATGTTATTAATCAAAACATCATGACTACCCAGAAAGACCAACCATGATGAAACAAATAAAATATTAATAAAATATCAAACAGATAAATGAATAGAAGTAACAGACAAATCGATCAATAACAGAAAAATATAACAGACTCACAGAAATAAACAACCAACAATAACAGAACAATAGACAAGAACAAAAACCCACCAAATATTGCAACCAGTGAACCAAGCCACAAAGTGGACCACAACACCAGATACCAATCAAGGCAATTGACATGATTCCTTGCCACTTAAGTGGTAGGTCAAGTATAACCAATAATAAGGGTGCGGAAAACTAGAAGGAAGGGGGTTGAATAGTTTTACCAATTAAAATTTAGTTTTAAGCTAATTGGTTCAAGTTTATGTGAAATATTCCGATGTAAAAAATAAATAACCGGTGGAGAAACCTTACAACGCCGCTTACACTTTTTCTGGTACAAAGCTAAATAACGAGTTCTAGTTCGAGGTAGAACCAACCTAATGTCGCTTACACTTTATCCGGCACAAAGCTAAATACTGAGTTCTAGTTCGAGGTAGAACCAACCTAACGTTGCTTACATTATCCGGTACAAAGCTAAATACCAAGTTCTAGTTCGAGGTAGAACCAACCTAAGTTCTTGTATGCAAGTGGTGGTGATCTTTCCTTCAACAAAGAGGTTAGTTGATGATCACTAAATGAATATAAAAAGCTATATAATGATCAAGGAATTGAGATTAGAAAAGTATGAGAGATATGGGAGAAATGTGTGTGAAATTCGCGTCTCAAAATGGTGAAATAGGCTGCTATTTATAGGCAAAAAAGTACCAGTCCCACGGATTCGGTGGATCCCTTATGAAGGGATCCGTCCTTCATAAACGAAAGGGATCCGTGAGTCTGAAAAACAACCTAGATTTGGAAAGATTTTTGGACAAGATATCTTATAAAATCAAATCACATCTACACAAGTCAACTCCATATTTAGAAAGATCTTTGAGGTGACATTTCATAAAAGTGAACTTTTAAAGGAAAGTGTAAGTAAAAATGTATAAATTATTTTTCAAAAATAGTGTAGACATTTGAAAAATAATTTATATAACTAGTAAGTAATGGGTTTGATTATTACTAAAGACTTTAGATAATCATTTATTCATATCTTTAGTGATATAAATTATTAGTTAGAAAACTATATGTTTAAACTTTTAGACTTTACTTAAAAGAATTTTATGTTTGTTATCGACAAAACTTAGAAAAATCGTAAAATATAAATAAACGTTTTTACGGGTTTTGTTTGTATTAACAAAGGGTATCTGAGTAGGTAACCAACACTTGTAACACTGTTCAAAAAATCGCCAATCCCACAATCACAATTAATCCACAAATCAACACCAGAATTCTCAAGAATCAATCAATCCCTTAACCTATCCACCAATTTCTAGAAAAACAATAAAAATAAAGGTGCGAGAGGTGTTACAGTGGACGCGAAATCCAAAAAAAGACCAAAGCCACTCTTGATTCACTTAGTCAAGAGTGATAATGGTATAAAAAGAGCCCAATCGAACCAAGAAACCACCAGAACTTAAAAGCCCCAAATTACCAAAATTAGGGTTTCAATAAAATTGAAAACACTAATAAATCTGCCCACAAAATCACTGGATCTTTAACCCAAATAGACAGTTCCACCACAATCGATGAAATAACACCACAAATCACCAGATTTATCATCAAATCAAGAAACCCCCAAATTTCTCACAAGTTGTCAGAAACCCTAGATCTAAAATAACCACCAGTAATCAAAGCAGTAGCTCTGATAACATGTGAAATGATGTAGAATCAACAAAGAATCACCTAGAACATCAAGAATTATTCAACAAACCTCCCTACGCTATATAAAAACCTAACAAAATATAGTCCTCAAACGAATTCTATCAAATATATAAAAGAAATCAGATATCCCCTCAAACTAATGTTACCTATACCTCACTACAAATCTCTCAACACTCAGAATCACAAGATCAAATAAAGAGATTGATCTTATCCGAATACAGTGTAATATGAAAACTAAACGAGAGATATCAAAGTTGATAACTCAAGATCAAGAATATGAGATAGTATTTTGAGAGAGAAAACTGAAAGTGGTTTAGACATATATGAAATCCTAGCACATGAGACGTGCTTATATAAATCAAAGTTACACTAAGGCCCCTTCCCTTCCTTATTCCTCACTTGAAGACTTAACTTGAAAACCTTTGATGAGAAGTTTGATATATGACATAAATGGCCCTTGAACTTGACATTGACCATAAAATTGACTATCTCTTCAACACTAATACAATATTTGTTAGTAAACGAGAATGGCGCCGGCCGCCGCATTGCTGACGGGCCTTTTTTTTTGCCATAGTTTTTTTTTTTTTTTTTTTTCTTTTTTTTTTTTTTTTTTTTGTCGTTGTATTTGTTTTTTGATGTTGTGTGCTTTATTACGATCAAACACATATTCTTAAAAATGCATCAAATTGTTAACTCATATAAACAAACTGAGTACACACAACAATCATATTTCACATATAACATTTAAACCAAACCTATGTCAACGCACATCATGCTTTGCTACAATTATTGATTTTAAATGACTTCTTTATCATTAAATATTCCGACTTGAAGATAAGTGTGCACTTGCAGGCTTGCACAAACTAAGATAAGAACTGTATATGTTTTCAACTTCACGATAACAATTTTTTGGCATTTACCTGGGGCCATAGAACGCGCGCAACTGCTATTCCTGTGGGATCTGCTGCTACGCATCTGCTGCTTATGTGCTGCTTTCTTGTACACTGATTAGATTGCGAGGTGTTTGGATTTTGATCATCATGTGTTGTGCCAACTTTTACAAAGGAAACACCTGTCATTTACAGAAAAATATGCACATTATGAGAATATGAATCAGATTGTGTTGATAAAAAAAACTGTTACATAGGTATAATTGATGATATACACAAATTAGAGGTGACAAAAATGGATGGGGCATGAGGATCATGTAAGAGGTAAAAATGGGTTTCAATTAAAACAACTGAATTTTATATATTTGGGGTCATGTTCCTTCAGTGGCCTTTTGGTCAAAAGATCTTAGAAGGTTGTATGCATTAAGAGTACACGTTTTTTAACTTTAGACCAAATTAGTTTTAAACCAACTTTTTGTGTTACCTATTGAACACACTAAAGATAAAAGGCAAAAGACAACTTACAATGATCATACCTCTAATAACATCCTCAAATTTTTGTCTAAATTTAGCACCAACAATCAATAAACCATATCCATTGATGAGAAAGTGGTTTTTTTGTAACCTTACAGTTTTTGAGGGACCCTGGGTTATCTCCCGCACAATTCTTTGAGCTAACATGCATTATGTATCATGTTTCAATACATTAACAATAACTTTGAAGGAATACATCCTCAAATTGACATGAACGATAAGTGTACCTTTCAGTAATTGTCGTTTTTCCCAGCCCTCACCAATTATCAGATTCCCACTGCATTAGTAGTAAATAAAGATTTAATTATCTAACAAATCAAATATCAAAGATTCAAAACTAAATTTACGCAAAATCAGATTTTACCTCTGGACGCGACTTAATTTCACTCTTTCTCGAGTCCAATTTTGTCATTCAATCCCAGCTTTAAATCAGGCATTCCAGAAAGAAGGTATTTCATAAGAACCTTACCCGTTACATCACATCGAAATACAGTACCTGATAGAATTAAATAAGTTAATTTTGGCAATAACTTTTCGCACATGCTAAGTAATTAGGGGAAACAAACTCAGGAGGATAGAGTTGTGGATCTTCATGCACATACCAGCAAGAAAGCTCGTCAAACTGCTATTTAAAATCAACATACCGAAGGAGTATTGCACTTACGTATAGTCAGATTATGATATCATGAACATTTATGTAGTATATTACTCTGCTAAAAATGAAATAGGAACTGTTTATTTTTACTTGATATAAGGAGAATTTACAGAAATAAGCAATGCCAAATGACCTCTAAAACTGTAACAAATAATTTTGCTCATTAGAGCGTGTGTATATAATTGGTTATGTCGTTTCTCATGTTATCCAACTGCCTCAGGGCAACATAAGCCCACTCGCGACAAAACTTAGGCCACAACAATAAACATTATTTTAATCCGACTTTAGCGGGTAAAACTACAACGTTTTAAATTACCACAAAAATGATACTGATATTTTTAAAGGAGACTCGGATATTTTGTATTCATATCATCATGGGCTAATAAGCCATGGCTGCAATCACAGTTGCAAATGCCACCTTTTCAAGTAGCAATTACCATCCGGATTGCCTAGCAAAGATACATATCAGTCTATAAACATCTCTTTACAGACATCTACATTTCATCATCACGGCCTCCGTTATTTCTACCAGTAAATAAAGGATACGAACAAAAGTTACCAAGCCAAGATACATAGCTGCTTAGAGCTGTAAACTTCCAACACCACTGCATAAAGCAAGCAAATCCTAAAAGCAGGTATATCCATCATAGCTGTGAGTTTAAGAAGCTCACCCTGCCATAAAAAAATAGGTACCGAATACCCAAATACTTGCAAGAACACTCGAAAAATCCATTTCGCCAACACTTAGATACAAACGGCATCACCAAAGTAACTTGGCAAAGATTATCAACACCCTTAGCTGCAAACAACATAAGCAAAGTAAAACCTCAAATCTTCTCAAGAAATTCATCAAACACATGGTAGGCAGCAAATCAAATGACATTTTTTGACAGAATTTCAACAACTGAACCACCTATGCAACTTCAAACGCACCACTATATTAAAAAAAACCCCAATATGAACAAAAACATACCTTTATATGGATCGAGTATAAACGCGGGTAACAAATACCCCCAAAATTAAAACCCTAACTGTTGTGTAACCGAAAACCACATAATCAAACGAAAAAATATGACAGCATGTATGTGTGAGTGTCTGGAAGGGTCGAGAGAGATAACGATTATGTTTACACAGCGTGTATGTGTGAGTGTCTGGAAGAGTCGAGAGAGATAAAGAGGCCAAACAACAGGCCGGAAAAGCAGGGGAATGCATCAAAAAAAACTTCCCTTCCATATAGATCGTCGTGACATGAACTCAGAATTTCTTCGCTTACAGGCCAAGAAAGTGGGCTTCGCGTTTTTTGGCGGAAAAAGCCCTAAGCCATATGGCGTCGTTTTGATTGCCATTTAAATAAATAGATAATTTTATTTGATAATATATTATATAGTTTTAACATTATATAATAAGGATTGCATAATTGAAGCATGTGGGCACAGTTGCCAATTGCCGAATAAACAATGTGGTCGCTTTTTATGTGATATAAAATAACTGGAAATTAAAGACGATAGATTGGACGAAATAATTTGCTTATTTTGGCCACCATCAAAGGTTTTTATGAGCATAAAAATCCAAACGTATTCTTCAAATAACAACAATATTAAATACTGTGTTCTTTAATATTTAAATGATGCTAAAAGTATAAACTTTGTTTTATATGTAAAAAAGGGACTCTACAGAAATTACTTCAGACGCCATAGGCTTGTTGTGGATTTTTGTATCATGTCATCTTATAATACGGAGTATATGGTGTTTGTATAATGACATGACAATCTATATATTAAAATACGTCAATAGTTAACTTGTATTAGCATACATATTCAGCTTAGAAAGTCCATTTTCACTTGACTAGCGAGAAAATTAGAGCTTGAATTCCTTAAAGCTAAGTATGCAGAAAGCTTGGTATTATGAAGAACATGGCCCCAAAGAAGTACTCAAATTGGGAGATTTCCATATTCCTACTCCTAATTACGACCAGTTACTTGTACAAGTTAAAGCAGCAGCCTTGAATCCAATCGATTTCAAGATTCGCCGACGACCCCTTGCACGACCCCTTGTTGTCGCAATTCAGTTCCCAGTGAGTGGATGATTAGTACTTATTCCTTAGAGCTCGCATCTTGACGTTTTTTTTTTTTGTCAATATATGATATCATGACATGCCAAATGCTTTTATATGTAAGTGTACCATCATATCACGCATGCCGACGACCCCTTGCACGACCCCTTGCACGACCCCTTTTTTTTGTCATGACATGCCGACGACCCCTTGCACGACACCTTTTTTTTTTTTTTGGTAATACATCCTTTTTGAACGTTGTACCATCATATCACGCATTTAAATTTTTATTCCATCTTAATTTTTCTTCAGGGGATTCCAAGAACTCTTATGTTGTGGCAAAAGAGAATGTCCCCGTCATTGACATCGCATGCCCACCATCAAACACTAGAGCGACTCGTTCGAGCTTGACCATTTCAGGGGAAACCTTGGAGATTCTTAGACCGTATCTAGAGAGTGGAAAGCTTAAACCCGTTGTTGACCCAAAAGGGCCATTTCACTTTGATGATGTTGTCAAGGCTTTCGGGTACTTAGAAACTGGAAGAGCAAGAGGAAAAGTTGTGATTTCTTCTTTCCCATGGTGTTCTTCCTCATGTTTATGTGAAACAAAATCACATAAAAACCAATGAAATATAAAATTGCATGTAACAACTCTTTCATATGTGTGAAAAAAAAGGAAATGAATCTGTATATCTAGGATGAAATTCAATTATGCATGGTATGTTAGTATTGTAACGAACTTTCCAGTGAAGTTGATTTTAAGAAGTTTCCTGATATCTTAGCATCTGTTAGTTCAAATATTACGATATTTAACCTAAACGGCCGCTTATATTTTAATGATGAAAAACATGTAACTAGTAATATATAACGTAAAATGTACAAGTTACTCGTTTACACAAATCATCAAAACATACATTTATCAACACTTCTCAACGTCTCCAATCCTCTCAATGTGACAACACAAATTCGTATATGTTTATTAAGTTGCATTATGATCCAAACATTTAACAAACCATTAAAAATGTTTAAAAAACTTTTTAGAGTCAATAAGTATTTTCAAACATCGACTTGCATTTCATACAACGTATGAAAACGTTTTTATAAAACTCGTCGAGTGATCAAAGAACTCAAGTGAATAAATATTTTTAAACACATTTAGAACAAATGTTTTTCACTAATTACAATTAATGAAAAGTAACTAGACATTTTTAATTATATAATTAATTAAATAAACTAATTTATTAGGACCCTTAGTCACCAAGTTATTATAAAAGCAAATCAATTTAAAATGATTTTAAGGACAAGGAAGTGAAAAACACACTAGACAAAAAGCTGTCTTATGACATCTCGCGGATCTGTATTTTGTATGGGCGGATCCGTATTTTACGGATCCATAGATCCGCGCGGGTGCCAGTTTTGGGCAGGTTTGTAGCCTATAAAAGAAACTCATTTCTTACACTTTTTTCTAACCTTTTTAAGAGATTTTCTCCTACACTTTTACACACACTTAGTTACCAACATAACCAAGCTTTTACACTGTAATAACACACATTCTCAAGTCTTCTAATACTCACCAAATTTTGATCTTGATGCTTCTAACTTTCATTTGTTGTAAGCATGTTTCCACTTGATCTTCCATCCTAGCAAGCCTAGAGATCTTGCCATCCTCATCCACAAATGTATGAAGATCTATCACAACAAGATTGAAGCACTTGTGATCTTCATTCATTGAATGCTTCTTATAATAAGAAGTTCACTTAGATTAGGAACTCACATCCACTAGACACTCTTGTCTTGGATCATCGTCATACACCATTATGTATCATTATACAACATCTTGTATAACCAACCATACACCAAACTAGAGGTTAGATGGTTTATGTATTTTGGCCATAAAACACAAGGTTTGTTATGTTGAGCCACAAAACATAACGGGTTTGGTTGTACTCGAAGAAGAACTGAAAAATGATGGTTAATTGATTTGTATCTCCTTGTCTCTCACTGAATGAAGTACACGATACATGTACAGGTTTACAAGGAATTATTTTTAGTAAATGGGCAATCACAGGCAATCACCCCCTAATCTATGACTAATCACCTTTAATGTATACAACTAATCATCCTTATCTAATTTGTTGTACAACTACATGCATAGTTTTCCCTTTGATTGTACAGCTCGATATGAATGAGGCAATATAGATTAATACTCCCCCACAGTTGGAGCGGGAGGAATCCGAACGTTCAAACTGGATCTAAAATCTTCAAATAAAGTTGAAGGAAGTCCTTTGGTGAAGATATTTGCGTACTGATAGCAAGAGGGCGAGATAGAAGAAGTATGAAGCGAAAGACGGTCAATGGGTTTGACAATGCCTGATTGAGACCGAGTGACCATGCGGTGAGTACGGGGTGGTTCGGTGGTAGGCTGTGTGGGTTGGGTCGAGGCGTTGGGATTGGTTGAGTTCGTAGGGGGTTGTTGGGCTGGTGATGATCGATTTTGGGCTGCAGTTGGTGGGTTGTTGGGTTTCGGTTAAGGTAGTGGGTTGTTGGGTAAACCCGTGTGAGCATTGGGTGTAATGGGCTTATGATGGGTATTAGGGAATTCTTGTAGTGGATTAGGTTTGGGGGGTTATTAAGTATTTGGGTAAGTAGAGGTGATGGTGGAGATTCTAAAAAGGTGTAGGAAGGTGGAGATTCGGGTGTCATTGAGCGGTAAGGAAATTGTGTTTCATCAAAGGTGACGTGTCGGGAAAGTAAAATTTTGTTTGTTTCAAGGTCTAGGCATCGAAAGCCACGGTGATATGCGGGATAACCCAAGAATATACATGGTGTTGCGCGTGGGGCAAGTTTGTGAGGGGAGTGAAGGTGAGGGTAGCATAGACACCAAATATACGCAAGTTAGAGTAGTCGGGTGCTTTGTGAAAAAGTTTTGTGTAGGGGATTTCATTGTTGATCGCGGTAGAGGGTAAAAGGTTGAGGAGATAAGTGGCCATATGTAGGGCCTCGACCCAAAAGGTGGGGGGTAGGTGAGCTTGAAACAAGAACGCACGAATGACGTTGTTGATGGTTCTAATCATGCGTTCTGCCTTGCCATTTTGTTGTGAAGTTTTGGGGCAGGAGAATCTAAAGTGTATACCGTGGTTAGCAAAAAGTGTATGTAAGCGGTTATTGTCGAACTCACCACCATGATCACATTGGAAAATTTTTATTTCACATATGAATTGGTTTTTAACATAATTACGAAAGTGCAAAAAATTATCAAGCATGTCGGACTTATTACGAAAAGGGTAAATCCACAAATAATGAGAGAAATGATCAAGAAACAAGACGTAGTATTTAAAACCACTTTTACTAATAATGGGATATGTCCATAAGTCGGAATGAATAATATCAAAGCAGTGTTCAACAATAGACGTAGAACTATGAAAAGGAAGCTTCACATGTTTGCCAAGTTGGCATGCATGACAAACATGTGGAGACTTTTCTTTATTACATGAAATAAATTGACGAGAAACAAGATACCGTAGCACTTCGTCACCTAGATGACCGAGGCGTTTGTGCCACGTGGAGGAGCTTGTTGAGAGAAGAGTGGTAGGGGTGACGGATGGCTTGGTAACGGGATAGAGATCTCCCGAATTATCACATTGAAGGAGGATATGGCGAGTCCAGAAGTACTTCACAGAAAAACCAAAGGGGTCAAATTCGACAGTGCAATTATTATCTTTAGTAAATTGATGTACAGAAATGAGATTTTTAATAATATTAGGGGTGACAAGGACATTATGAAGATGAAGTGGACGATGGGTGGATGGAATAATGCTATGTCTGGTGTTAGTAACGGGAATAGAATTTCCGTCACCAACGTGTACAGATGGGAATAAACTTTTGTTTAAAATAGAACTTAAATTATTTGTATTAGAAGTTAAATGGGAGGAAGCACCTGTATCCATGCTCCAGGTCGGGTCCTGTAATGTCATAGTACTAAACGCGCTCGGTAACGAGGTTGGTTGAGACGGGAAGAGGGCGGGAGCCGGTCCTAGAATTCCTTGGCTTGCATATTGTGGCTGTTGGGTGGTGTACGTGGCCTGTTGGGCCTATTGTGGTGTGAGTTGGGCCTTAGTATGTTGGTATAAGGGTGTAGTAGTGTAGTGGGCCTGTGGAAGGGTGATTTGGAGATTGGTTGGACGGGGGGTGTATTGGGTTAGACGGGCCTGGTAAGAGCCACTAGGTTGTGACATATTATAGCTTTTATTCTGTGATACGTATTGTCGACCAAAAGAAGGGTTAGAGCCACTGTTTACTTTTGAAGACAATCCCGCCCTATTGCGGTGGTCATGAATGAACTTGCAACGGTCTCCAAATTTGCAAGTGCCTTTGTTGAAATGATTACACAGTTGCGGGAATTCTTGGGATTTATTTTGGGAGTTTAATGAGGTGCTTTTGTTGTGTGTTTTCGTGGCCAATAGGGCTGTTGGTGAGGATGTCGAGCCTTCCAAGAGACTACCATTTTTTTGAGATTCTTTCATTGTTGATTCATCAAGTAGCAACATGGTGCGTGCGGTTTCAAAGGATGGTAAAGGCTCACGATGGCGTATTATTTTAACTATGGTTTCAAAGCGAGAATCTAAACCATTAACCGCATAGATAACCAAGTTTTTTTGGCATACCGGTGAGCCAAGATTCTTGAGTCTATCCGCCATGGACTTTATTTTGGTGCAATATTCGTTGATAGTCATGTTGCCAATCGTGATGGAACGGAGCTCATTGTCAAGGTTGATGGCCCGAGCGACTTTGTTATCATGAAACAAGCTTTCGAGATGATCCCACAGGTCTTTTTCAAAACCCGGTGTTGAGACGACCTGCTCTTGTAGAGAGTCGCATAGTGAGCCAAGAATCTACATTTTAATGAGATCATCGAGTTTAGACCACTTCGGGTCGGGAGTGCTCGATGATGCTTTTTCTTCAATGTGATGTTTGAGACCTAGACTTCCAAGGTGGATTTTGAAAAAAGAACTCCAAGAATTGAAGTTATGTTTTTCAAGGTCTAGATTAACGGGAACTTTATTGGTGACACTAAAAGGGATTAATTTATCCGCGGAGGTGGTGGGAGGGAGATTATCACCGGTCATAGTGTCATTTTCTGGTGGTGTGAGGGAGACAGATGCGGTGTGTTTTGGGAGGGAGGGGAAAAGAGGCGTTTGTTAGAGAAAAGTTAGGAGAAGATTAGGTTGTGATACCATGAAAAGTGATGGTTAATTGATTTGTATTTCCTTGTCTCTCACTGAATGAAGTACACGATACATATACAGGTTTACAAGGAGTTATTTTTAGTAAATGGGCAATCACAAGCAATCACCCCCTAATCTATGACTAATCATCTTTAATGTATACAACTAATCATCCTTATCTAATTTTTTGTACAGCTACATGCATAGTTATCTTTTTGATTGTACAGCTCGATATGAATGAGGCAATGTAGATTAATAAGAACTTGATACGTAGCTTAGTATTGGTAAACTTGGAAGCGGTTAGACGGTTTATGTGTTTTGGCCATAAAACACAAGGTTTGTCATGTTGAGCCATAAAACATAATGGGTTTGGTTGTACCCGAAAAAGGACTCGATACTTGGCTTAGTATCGGTAAATATTGTAAGCGACACGTGTAAGGTTTTCTTCGCCGAGAAGGGAGCTTGCTGATCTAGTGAAGTAACTCTCGAGTTGGGTACTCGAGGAGTGGAGTAGGGCGAAGAGGAGCTTCGTGACCAAACCACTATAAATCATCGTGTCCGGTCTACATTTCCTTTTACTTATCGCTTTACATTTATATTTGCATTTATCACTTTATACTTGCATTGTGTTTACGTTTGTGGTATGTCTTTGTGGTATGTTTATGTTTGCGTTGAGGTGATATGATTTACTTGATGATCGTTATAGTTATAGAACTGTCATTGCCACTTTTCACATTACGTCATACTTGATGGGTTATTTGATACAAAAGATTTAAGTTTTTAAACGGAAAAGTATTCACCCCCTCCCCCCTCTGCGTTTTCCACAATTGATATCAAATTTGAGCACGATCCATGTGCCAAATTATCAATGAAGCGAGATATAATATGAAAAATGTTTTTGTGCTTTCTCATTAATAAACTTTTCTCTTTCACCACTCTCAAAGTTTTCTCTCTTTAAGTCTCATATCAGCCACCACCATGAAGTTGTTTGACTTGTTCAAATATAGACCACCCGATCCAAAATAATCATCTAATATGTGTATTATTTGATCGTTACAATAATGCATTTTAGAATCTCTCTCTTCGATTATTTTTTCAAATATAGACCACTCGATCCAAAATAATCCGCTAAATATAGACTTGTTCGCCAAAAGATTTGATTACAGGATACTCGCCGCAATGCGCGGGTCCTTTGCTAGTTCTATAAACATGTCTACAAAATTCATAAATGAATAACTTAAACAACAAAAGACAACAATAAGATAATTTTTTGAAGCAATATTTATCACTATTACGTTTTTGCGTTAAACATGACCGACCCTTCTTAAACCAAAAATTCTGGCTCTGGCTCTGATTGTGTTCGACCAGATTATATTAAATGCAACACAGAAGCACGCGTCAAGTTGAACACAATAAATGCGAACCTAAAATACAAAATCAAATAACCATTAAATACAAAATCAATATTTACCTGGTCTTTGACCTTTTACCCAAAAAAATAAAATACAACATCAAATAACCATTTTATCATAAATCTTAAACATTTTGGATGATTTGAACAATAGAAGTGACACATATGAAGATAACAATATGGAAGGTTCCCGCGCGTTGTGGTGGTTATTTGGCTTTTTGATTTGAACCTTTTTGTCATAAATCTTAAACCTTTTGCGAGATTTGAACAAAAGAAGTGACACATATGAAGATAACGTGGTGATGGTTCCCGAGCGTTGCGGTGGGGTATTTTGCTTTTTGATTTGCGTTGTTTTTGTGTAATAAAGTTTTATGCAATCATTAGGTTGTCTTATTTTTGCTAAGAAAAAATTTAAGTACTCATATTTTTTTATATGATTTATAGTAGGCTGGGGAATGTTTTCAACTTATTTGTTTTTGTTTTATTTTTGTGTGACAAAATTTTGTTTTTCATTATTTTTGTGTAAAGTTATTTCTCAGTTTTTGTACATATTTAGTCTCTATATAGTTTTCTTATCATACATATTCTACGCGTTGTGGCTGAGTTTTTTTGTCTTGGTTTGTGTTGTTTTTATGTGACAAAACTTTATCAATCACCATTTTTTATAGATTTAAAATACATAAATGCTTCTTATACATTCCAAAAATTGTAAACATACTACTATACGTTAAAAAAATGATAGTTTTTGACACACACAAATTAGAAACATAAGTTTGTAGGTTAAGTATAATATAGAGAAAAATTAGGGTAAAATTGTTGTGTTTATGGATACAACAAAGGGACAATTTTTTTCACTTGGGCTATTTTTGGTCAGTTTAAAATGGGTTGCCGATTGGATTCTTATCCGAAAATTTAATTACTTCTTGGACTTGGGCTATTATCTTTGTTACAAGTTGTCGTACTCGTTTATATATAATATAATTCAAACTTTCATAAAATTGTACGTCTTTGGCACTTGTAGTTTATTTCCTACTTAATTTTTAAAGTTATTAGGTAGTTTGTTTTTTTTAAGAATAATTTATTAGGTAGTTTAAGAGTGTGTTTTGAAATTGTTTTTTCTTATATTTAAAATAATAATAATAATAATTAAACTTCATCATTTTTTATAAAATCATATGTACGTCAAAAGCATATCAATATCATGCTCGTTTTGTTCGAAATACAAAGATCTTCGCATCGATATATTTTTTATTCAATAAGTCGTTAGGTATTTGTTAGATATTTGTCAAATAAAGTTTGATACTTAAAAAAATCGTAAATAGTCAAAAGTATAAGGTAATTTATATAATTCAAGCCTTCACAGAATTGTTTTTTTTTTTTTTTTTTTATTCTTGTGGTTTATTTGCTACTTCCCTTCTAATTTTGGAAGGTATTAGATAGTTTAAGGGGTTCTTTTTTTCCTTTAATATATCAAACTTCAACATTTTTATAAAATCGTACGTACGTCAAAAGTATATCAATATTGTGCTCGTTTTGTTCGTAATCCAAAGCTCTTAGATATTTGAAGAATAAAATTTGTTGTATAAAAAAGTTGTAAATAGCAAAAACTTCAGGGTTGTTTTTGTAACCCGTCACATAGTTTGGGGGTGGGTTTCGCACTTTTTTATTTTGCCTCCAAACGAGTCGTATAGTCGTTGTCGTTTTACTCTTTCTTTTCGTCACTAAATGGTCTTTTCGTTATTTTTTCTAAAAGCGTTAAACGACACCGTAATCCACGGTCAATGAGATTATATTATATATTAATGAAGAGAAAAAGCCAGAAAGGGAGATATACTTTGTCCAAATGTGGGTGGTTTAAGATGTGAAAGTTGGAAATGACGGTTTTTGCCTTTTTGGACTTAGGTTATTATGAAAAATGGGAACATGTCAAGTTGGTAATTGACCTTATTGTTGATAGAGAACCCCATTTACACAAATCCTTTTATTCGAGAAATTATTGTAACACTTCAATTTATACCTAGATATGATTATATTGGTACATGACTTTAAATGTCAACAATCTAGCTAGTGTTTGAAGACGGCATACTTTCTAACAACTTTATGAGCTAATGTATTACGTAATGTATTAAACTATTAATGATTGTAACACTTCAACTTTATGAACTATAAATTTCTGTGGAACATATTTTTGGTGTAAACTGTAGAAAACAATTGTGTACAGATTGATTACTTCTACTTCAAAAGTAACGTATGTAAAATTAGATGAGAAATGCTGGAATCACATAATTTTTATATAAATTTTTTCACAGAATGATGTGTCATGGTCATTTTCGTATCGCCGTTGCATTGTAATGCACGGATACTCTCTAAAATTCTCTAAAATTCTCGTCATGCGTAAAGTTATTATCACGAAAAAACACATAAACAAATTATATTGTTTGCCAAAATTTTTTATTACAGGATACCCGTCACTTTAACGTGCGGATACCCTGTTAGTAAATTGTACGTTCAACTAATTTCTTATGGAATATATGCATAAGTGGAATATATGCATGATCCACTTATTGGTTATAATGGCAAATGGCTAATTTCATAGAATATATGCATAATCCACTTATGGGTTATAATGGCAAATGGTGGTCGTTGCTAATTATATAAAACCAAAAGAATAAAGCGACGTAATGTAGAATAATAGAATTTATTCAGATGACCAAAAGTATAAGCAAACCGGATACTTGTTAAAAAATCTAGCAAGAAAGTGATTGAATGGAAATGGATACAAAAATATCTAAGACAGTTTTTAAGTACTTGAATGATATTTTGTTAAAACAAATATGGTCAATTATCAACTTGCAATTTAACGATTGATACATTCACTAAGTTACAATTTTCTATAAAGTAATCACACATGCTCTAAATATCTCGAAAAAATGGGGCATCATAAAACGTCATAAACCTTCATATATATATTATCTTTTACAAGTAGATGATTAATCGAAAATCTTAACAATGTTCATCGTTCTAAGAATAAAAAAATTAGACAAGTGTTAAGACGATTCTTCCCTCACATTAGTAAGTTCATATCTTTGTTGAGAAAATCGCGGACAATGATTCTGTATGCATTTTCAGTAAAATGAAAGCTATCCCAAAATACGTATTCCGACACATTTGTACATGTGAACTTGCATAAGAAGGCTACCTCTATAGTACCCGTGCCACAACAACCTACGTTTGAAACATCAAACCCTGTAACGCAAAAACGAACAAAGATAAGTTATGTTAGTATTTGAATAGAAAAAGTACAATGGCAATGGCATTTTATGAAGTAAAGTACCATATTTTGTAGGGTTTTGGATGATGTCAAGTGGAAGATAATAAGCATCAATGTAAACCATCTTTGCAAAAGGGAGATTATTGCCTAAATAATTAATCTCCATTGATAGCTTGGTGTTGAATAATACTGCTAACTCATTGTACTTTTGTGCACATTCTCTTAGTGCTCCTCCTTGCAATGTTCTTTGTGATGGTAGACATCCTATTGGTGGTACACCAAAAACACCGATTCTCCGAACACCTAGATTGTATAAATCCTGTAGTTTTTCATCCGTTAAAACCAAAATTAACGTGATAGCTAAGGAGGTCGATAAATTAGAATATCAATTCGACAAGCTTTAATTAGTAGCTTAATGAACAACACAATTAGTCAAGCACAAAAAACTAGAAGTATAAAAATCTATGTTAGTTTTAAGTATTTTGAACTTTTCATGGCTAACTTCACAAGCTGCATAATGACAATGGTTATTGCAATCTATGTTACTTTCATGTTGAACTAGTAATATAAATTTACAATTTTTTGGCTGAAACATTTAAAGTTTTACTTGATGTACATTATTATCACAAATCTAACATAAACTAGTAATTATGGAACTAAAAGATGCACAAAGCCCAGCCCTAAACAATTAAAATGCTCTGAGCCTACAAAGATAAAGTAAAAGTCACTAACATTAGGCCTGACTGAGCCTAGTTGTTCTAAACGAGAGTAAAAATGATTCGGGACTGAGAATTTTTTTACCTTTTTTACTTTGGTTTAGAGTTGTTAAAAATGATTCAGTGCTTACAAACATAAAAACTAGCATTGATTAAGAATCAGAACATGTGATAAAGATCTGAAGTACAGTAATAAGGTTACTTAACTTTAATAGAGGACAACAATTTATGACAAAAATATTTATAATATCACGCCTACTTTGACTACAATATTGTCCACTTTGCCAACAGGGTCATGGGTTTATTTTTGTGATTCTCATGTAAAGATTTTCCCCAATGCCACTCAAACCAGTACTACTTTCACATGAGCATGTTAAACTGCCAATGACATTTGTATATATATCACTCCAAATATGCAAATTTGCATATATATCCTTTGCATACATAAAAACTATTGTACCAAGGATATATATTATTCAGCTTTGAAGGGATATATATATATGCAATTCCCCCCTCCACCAGCAGTATACCACAAAACGCGTTATGTCATTGTAAAGCGGATGTTATCTTATGAAACCAACATCTCTCTAGGCTACAGCCAATGTGAGACTTACCTTATTTTAAAAAAGTTACATCAGAATGCGAAAAAAAGAAATCATAGCGAAAGCAAGTTTGGAGACATAACAATCATGCCCCAAGCCCTAATCAGACTTCGAGCATACAGAATAATGGTGCTTTTAAAATGTTTATCACATTGTCATGTCATGACATATTATCGAACCATAAACCTTTTGATATTTTAAACATATTTATACTATGGTTGAATCTTTTAAATGATTATAATGTCTTTTATATGGGTATCTATATTTATGACAAAAAATAATAATTATAGCATAAATTATTATAAGGTTTGAACCATTTCGTAATCTTTGATCTGTTCAAGCCAACTAAGTATAAAACATGTATCGGTTATGGTTTAAAAAGCTTTAGACAGCATCATCTTCATCATAAAACTTTTTATCACAAATATATTTATGTGAGTTACTCAAGGCCTTTGAGCTAGTGGTATGTGAGTTACGCACCAATCTAAAGGTTCTGGGTTCAAGGCTCGTCGGATGCATTTGTGAGATATATTGTGATATAAGTGGTATAGGGGCTGAAAAATAACCGTTCAAAAAAATAAAACAAAAATTATGTGTGTCTGTGAAGTTACGATATTGGGCTTAAATGGGCCCTACAACATGCTATTCCCATCCAGATATAATGGGCTGAAGTTAGGTTATTGGGGCTTAAATGCTAAGTAACATACCTAACGTCCTAACTTATTAGTATAACGAGTTGGGCGCCGGCCCGCCGCGTTGCGGCGGGGCGTTGTTTTATTTCGATGATTATTGCACGATATTTTTATTTCCCCGAAAAAGAACTCCTTTTGCAAAGAGTCGCCGATGGCAGGGGTATTTTTTGCCAATTGTCGAAACATTTTTTTTTTTGGAAAAAGGACTATTTTTGCAAAGAGTCGCCAGTGTCAGGGGTAATTTTTGCCAATTTTCGAAACATTTTTTTGGAAAAAGGACTTTTTTTGCAAAGAGTCGTCAATTGCAGGGGTATTTTTTGCCAATTTTCGAAAGCTGATTTAAAAAAAAAAAAAAAAAATGGGCCGGTTACTGTAGCAGTTAGTGGGCCGGGCTTGGTACTGTAGCACTGTAGCATGAGTGACGTCGTTTTAAATGACATTTAATATATATAGTAATTTCTGTACACTCTTTCATTTAAATTAGCTTTGATTAAACAGTAGTATCATGTCACATTTTTCTATATTTTTGGGAAAAGGGTATCATGTCACGAAGAATTACCTGTAAGAAGGATGAAGCAGAATTCACCATAAGACTAGCGTAGGAGTCAAAATCAAAATGATATTTCCTTAACGGGTTATTGAAGTAAGTATTCGTAACATCGTTGCTACCCGTTGCCACTACGAACAATCCTTTGCTTAATATCGTGTTTGCTACTTCTTCTCCCGCAACTGATTTCACTTTTTCTAAGTACTCTTTGAACAACTCTATTTGTCCCTCAAGCGATATCACTAACTATAGGCAAATAAGTAACTTCACAAAAAAAAAACTTAAAGTCGAATGATTGATAGCATTATTATGAATAAATGTACGTACAGCGAGCTCAGATGTTAGGGGATCATATCCTCCACCTCCTGATGCAAAGTTTACCCCTGTTAGTAGATCTTCAATTTGTAGATTTGGGTCGAGATATGGTGGTAATATATCTTTGACCCCTAGTTCTTCCACTGTAAATAATTAAAGGGTACGTTAATAAATCAATACAAGATTATGCTCTCGTTTTCTAGAAAAGAAAAACTACCATGGTTTTTATTCCATGCTAGCTAATTTATCAAATGTGCATATTCAGTTTTGCGACTTCGACCCACAACCAAGGACGGAACCAGAGTGGGTCTGGAGGTCCCGGGACACCCATGGACTTTTGTGGCGTAGTGTTAATTTGCTAAAAAAAACTCATTTTTTATTTTTTAAATGCACCCGGTCGTTCAAACTTGTATGGGCAGTATTGTTTAGTGTATTATAAGTGCAACTAGTCATTCTGTCTCCTGGTTCCGTCCCTGCCCACAACCTATTGGCTGATGCGTCGTAGATAGTGTTGGGCTAAAGGCTAGTATTTGCTACTTGTTAACTGGTTTCATTAGATAACTGGTTTTAAGTTTTAACTACTAAACATGACTGAATGAATTATATGAAAATTAAAAGGATATATTGTGTAGTATGTATAATATACCTATAAAATCAGAAGGGACTTTGCCATTAGAAAACCTCCCAGTAGGTTGACCACCAGAAAAGTCTTGGCCATAAGGAGGATAATTCACCTTGAAAATTGTTTGCAAGTTATTGTTGTTTCCAGTATCTACAACAGAATCGCCAAACACTATAACCGCGGGCACTTTGCTTCCGTTGCATGTAATATGCAACGGAAGCAAAAGCAAAAGAAGAAAGGAAAATGGTGTTCTATGAAGGACGGAAAGTAGCATTTCTATTTTGGTCAAGTGTGAGAAGCAATGCATATTTCAAACTTATATGTAAGAGCATTTAATATAGTAATACATACACATATTACTCGATCTTCTTGTCGTGGGTTTTGTATGTGTTCAATGCTTAAAATAAATGTAATTTTTTTATATTTCTGAATCTCAAGAAAAATATACTAAGTATATTTTAAGAAAAAAAGAACGTATAGTATTGATCAAAGTAACAATTTCTTTATGTTTTTAACAACAAACTCACACACGCTCTACATACAGTTCTGTCTAAAAAAGTGTCAAGTATTATTTAAGAAAAAAAAAATGACGTAACAGTAAGTGATCAAAGTAACAATTTTTTTACGATTTTAACAAGAAACATACACACGCTCTACATACTGCTATAAGTTGCACTACTCTACAAGTTTAATATTATATGAAATTTCATTTATTCATGTCTTCTTTGACTACATATATTGTATGTTGCGGCTAGATCATGCAACTTGGATGTGGTTGCAGGTTATTCATTGTGAATTTATGAGGCTTTTGCATTTTCCAATGCTTTCTATATTTACTTTATTGTTGGATATCATTATATATCATGATCTTGTTATCATACTACTAGTTTTCTATTGGATTACGTCTAACTCAAAGTTTGAGTTTAAGGATTTAATTATGTTCATCAAGCTAATTAACTTGTCAAAGATCATATGAAACATAACAAACACGGTTCTGGACATCTAACAACGGAACCCGAAAGAACTGATTGGTACTAGCCACATCAAAAACCTATAATCGTGCGACCAGGCCAGTACCTCTCGTTCACTTTAAGAAGTTGCTTCAATCGGCATCAATTAAGCCAAAAAATACTTGAAGTAAATGTGTCTAATATAGTCACGACTTATAAAGACTTCATAGGCTACACTGATCTTTGACAAGCTAATTAACTTGTTGTCAAAGATCGCTATACGTACTATACCATTAAGTTATAATTTCTTCATGGTAATAAATAAAAAATCAGTGTAGCCATATATTTATTGATGATTGAAAAACATGTCTATCATGTAGCATGCCACTGAGATAACACATATATTAACCAGATGACTCATCTTAGGTACATTCATGATCGAGATGCATGTGTAGGTGCTCAGTTTGATAAAATGTGGAAGTTAAGATAACATGTCAAATCAAGTAATTATTTTGATATATGTTCAAAACGGGTTGGACTAAATGCAAACATGGTTTATTTTCTTAGGCATTTCATGTTCTACATTTCTACTCAACGAAGATAAGGTACAGCGCATATGGACTCGTTGAATTTTAGCTAAAGGATGATTGTATGTCGAGTCATTTGAATGATTTCATACTTACATTATAATATACCTTATTTTGGTGCAAATGCATGTTTAAACATTCTCATGAATTGAACGAGATCTCTATCTCATGTAGGGGTCAAAATGTTACGGCTTGCTTAGCAATACTCCTAGTCGACATACCTTTTAAATTGGAAAAACTATAATAATTAAGGCAATACATGGGCATGGAGCGTCCCAAAACAGCAAATCTATGTTAAAAAAACGTAATCATATCGAAAAATTCTTGCCGCTAGTATCACACTATCATGAAGACTCATTATGCAGGAGCTTATTTTAACTACACTTATTTATGTAACTAAAAAAGTGGTAGATCCAGACATCCAGTTGAAACAAAGTTATAAATGGAGACTTTTCCCCATTAAAGACTTCATAGATGCAAAAGAATTATAGAAATTATAATAATGGGTTGCTGCTATTATACCTCTAAGTTGTGATTTCTTCATGGAAACAAATAAAATCAGTGTAGACATTTATTTATTGATGGTTAAAGAACGTGTCCATAATGTAGCATGTCACTGCGAGAACACAAATATCAACCAGATGACTCATCTAACAAGTAGGTTTTTATTCATGAAATGCATGTGTAGGTGCTCAGTTAGATAACATATCAAATGAAGTAATTGTGAAGTATGTTCAAAACGGGTTGGAATAACCTGCAAATATGGTTTTTCTTTATGTTAGTAATAAGTTATATGGTACTAAATATTTGCAAGAATTATAGTAATATAGAATAATTTATTTTCTAATAGATTTCATGTTTATTTTTGAGAAAAAAATTTAAACGGACCCTTTATGAAACTACATTACCAGAATGAACCGCACACATACAATTTACCAAAATGAACTTTCAAAAAGCATCCGTTAGATTTAAGACACATGGCACATCCAATGACTGAAAACAAATAGTACAATTTTGTGCGTCGTGATGCATAAGTTTTGTGCACTTAATGCATACGAATGTAAAATATTGTTGTCTATGCGCCTAGATGCATAAGCTTGTGCACCTCGATGCATAAGCTTCCCCTCGATGCATAAGCTTGTAGTGCTAGATGCATAAGCTTGTGCGCCTAGATGTCTCGATGCATTTTAGCTTTGTGCACTGGGAGTTTGGGATGCATAAGGTTTGTGCACTTGATGCATAAGAATGTAAACATTAATGTTGGGAATTAAATGTTCTGAAGATTAGTATTGGGAATTAAACTTTCACGAGGTCAGTTCTGCTCAAAGAAATATGCTAAGTGTCATTCTACTGCTAGTGTATTTCATTCTACTGCTAGTGTTAGAGATTATGCTGCCTCAAGGATACTACTGCTAGTGTAACAGATACTGCTGTTGAAGAGATAAGTGTCGCGTATTCTACTGCTTGATGGATAAGTATACAAAGATATTTTGTGTATAAAAGTTAAAGATATACGGTAGATAATATCTTTGATAAATGTTCAGTCAACAAGTTGTGTACACATATACAAGTTGTATCTTAAGGACTGACACACTCAAGCAAGCAAGTAGTTCGACAAGACTTATCATTTATTGTAAAAGATCTCCTTTGTTGTATAAAAGGAAAGATCTTATCTTAGTTACAAGTGTGTTGAAAATAGACTAACCAAGTGCAAAATTTGTAACTAGTCGAATACTAAGAAAACATACATTGAGTTGTTCATAACAGAAAATAGTTTTCTTTGTAATAGAGATTCAAGGTTTTGTAACCCTAGTGATAGTGAAGATCACTCGTATTATTCTCAATAATATTGAATCGTTTGGTGTTAACATTCATTGTTCATTATCAAATTCAACAACCACCACTGTTCCATTTCCAATAATAAATAACCTTCTAAGTGTGGTTAAGTAGATTCCGCATACTTAATCATATTCACTCAAAGTATCTCATACACTCGTTATAAAGGACTAACATCCTATTAAGTGTATCGAATCCTCTCAATTACCAATGCTCAAACAGAATGAGTTTGAGATGTGGAGGCTGAGGATAGAGCAATATTTCCAAGTGCAAGATTATGCACTTTGGGAAATTATTGAAGATGGAAACTCCTTCAAACCTACAACCTCTACATCAACAGTTGAAGGTAAAATTGTGACAACTTTGAATACCAAACCAACAACTGCAGAAGATAGAGTCAGAAAGAAGAATGACCTCAAGGCCAGAAGTATGCTGATGATGACCATTCCAAATGATCAACTTTTAAACTTCAGCAAGTTCAAAGATGCAAAGTCTTTGTTTGAGGCCATTATTGCAAGGTATGGTGGGAATGAAGCCACCAAGAAGACCCATAAGACTCTTCTCAAACAGCAGTTTGAAAACTTTTTCTCAACCAACAATGAATCACTAGACCACATGTTTAACAGGCTTCAGAATATTGTGAGCCAACTTGCTATTCTTGGGGTTGAAATACCTCAAGAAGATTTAAACACAAAATTTCTGAGAAGCTTAACTGAAGAGTGGGCTATGCATGTTGTTGTCTGGAAGAACAAGCCAGACCTTGACCACATGGAACTTATGGACTTGTATAGCAACTTTAAGATTGTGGAACATGATTTGAAGAAAACTGGAGGTACTAGTTCTTATACTAGGAATATGGCATTTATGTCATCTCCTAGTACCTCAAATCCAGTTGAAGAGGTGAAGGTTGATGGTGGTGTTGGTGCTGCTAGTTCATCAAGCAGTGCCATTGGTATAATGGATGAGCAGACTTGTTGTGCATTTTTAACAAGTCGAAATGATGGGTCCATGCTTACACATGAAGACCTCCAAGAGATCAATGATGATGATCTGGAGGAAATGGACCTAAAATGGAAAATTTCTCTTCTTAGCATGAGGGCTAAGAAGTTCTATCAAAGGACGGGGAAGAAGCTCACAATCAGCAGCAATGATACTGCTGGTTTTGACAAGTCAAAGATAGAATGCTACAACTGCCACATGATGGGGCACTTCTCAAGAGAATGTAGAAGACCAAGGCAGCAAGATAGCAAGAACAGAGGTTTTGGAAGCAAGTCCAAAACAGGGAAGTTTCTGAGCCAAACTCAAAAGCTATGGTAGCTATTGATGGCTTAGGTTTTGGTTGGAGCTTCATGGCAGATGAAGAAGAAGCTTCTTCTCAGATGGCACTTATGGCTTTTTCTGCTACTGAGGTATAATCTCATAAAGCTTGTTCAAATACTTGCACTGCTCTTAAAGAACTACAAACTTTAATCAAACATTATGATGATCAAAAGAAAGAGCTAAGCACAACTCATCAAGACTTAATAAACTATAAGTGTGGTTTAGCTACCTTAGAGAAGCAGATCATACACTATAAAGAAAATGAATTTGCTTTTTCAGATGACAAAGCTCTTCTTAAGCAGGACATATTCTTTAGAGATGCAGAAATTAAGCTTTTAAGAGATGCATATGATAGGATCAAAAAGGATAATGAAAACATTCACTTAAGTGTAGAAACACTAGAACATGCTTCTAAGGGTGTAACTAACATGATTGAATGTCAAGTGATCAATAAGGCAAAGTCTGGGTTAGGATATAATGCAGTCCCACCTCCTTACAGAGGAATCCCTACACCCCCAGGGATTGACCTAGAGCATTCAGGCTTAGCTGAATTTCAACAACCTGAGCTACAATATGGTGTTCAGCCAAAAGCAAAGTCAGTTGTTGATGAACCTAAGAAAGTAAGTGAGAGTTTAAGTAAAACTTCACTTCATGAGGACAAGGTGTCCTCTGATAGAAAATCAGATGGTCCAATCATTGAGGACTGGATATCTGATGATGATGAAGAAGAACAGGTTATGTCTAAACCTGATATGGTTAAGAAAGCAGGAACAAGTGTTCCTAAGATAGTCAAACATAATACTGATAGGCCTAAAATCAACATTAAACATGTTAGGCAACCAGTTAGATATTGTTAACAATACATAACCACAAACAAGCCTAAAGGCAACCAAAGGAATTGGAATGGCCTTAAGTCTCACCAACTAGGTGATGACTTTGACTTCTATAACAAAGCTTGTTTCATATGTGGAGAATTTGACCATCTTGCAGCATTCTGCAACCAAAGGGTATCTGGGTATACAAACAATAGGGTGAATTTCAAAAGGCAAACACATAAAAGTCACTCTAATAATACTAGAACAACACCCAGAGCAGTTTCATCAAAGTCTGGACCAAAAGCAGTTCCTACTGCTAGACCAAAAGATTCTACTGCTAGACAAGCAGTTTCTACTGCCAGACCTTTTTACTCTATTTACCCTAAACCAGCAGTACAAAGTGCAAAAATAACTTACAAACATGCACAAACAACCGCTAAGAGACCTTTTCCAACAAGAGCAGTTTCACTAAAACAAATTTGGAAACATGATCCGATGGAATCAATACGTTATTTTTCTCCAAGGAAACACAAGTGAAGTATGTGTAACCCGGGTTGTTTTCCCAACGAAGGTTTGAATGGAATTCGTGATCTTGATTCGTGAAACGTGTTTGAATGGTGAAAATGGAGAGATTTTGGATATTAAAAGAAATTAAATAACCTAAGACTACGGGAAGCATAAATAGGCTAAGGAAAACTTAATAAGCATAAAATACAAAACTATAAAGCATAAATAAACAAAAACGCGAAATAAATAAACGTAATTAAAAACGGGAAAAGACACGAACCTAAAAACGTCAAAATAATGAAATATTAACTCTACGGGTGCAAATCTATTTTTCCTAAGTCCTAAATGATAAAAGAAAATTTTGAAAAAAAGAATTATATTTTTCTGAATTATATTTAATTAAATACGAATTAAAAACTAAATTAAAAAGAAAAATGGATTAAAAATACTAAATGGAAAGGGAAAATTACCAAAAAATACAAAAAAGTCTTAAATACTATTCTAAACATGGGAAAAATAAAATCACTATCTTAGCTTATTGGGATAAGCTGCTAATAAGCCACGAATTATAAATAAGCTAAAGGGACTAACTAAGTTAAATAAATAACAATGCAAAGCTATTATTGAAAAAGACCCTAGGGCGACTGGTTTGGTTATGGCTTTGTGAACAAGAGGTCCAGGGTTCGAATCCCTGGACTCTCTTTTTTTGCTAAACTTTTTTTTTTTTTTTTTGGATTTTTCTTTGAACAAACTTATTAAGCATATTAAAATAAGCAAATGTTATAACTAGAACTAAGTTTGAAAACCACCAATAAGCTTAGAATAAGCACTGCTTATCAGATCAGTGGCCTAAATGGAGAACAGGCAAAGGGAAATAAGCAAAAGATTATTTAAGCTATATTATGAACTGAATTAAAAACTGAATAAGCTAAATGATTAGGAACATATTAAAAGAGGAACAACTAGCTGAGCAACCAAACAGTAACTATGCCAAATATGAGCTTATTTCAACCTAAATCTAAGAAATTAAGATTGAAAGAAAAAGGCTGCATTGAGGAATAGAGACTGATGTAGACTGCAAGCTATGCACAGGGCAAAAATAGCCTTTTTCAAGGCAAGAAAAAGCTGTGAAAATAAAATCTTAAAAATCTAAAAAAAAAAATACCAACAGCTAGATAAGCCAGCTGAATCTATTAGTGCAAAAAATTAGCTTCTAACAACTTAACATCAAGAAATTAAAAATCCACAAAAGGGGGCTGCAAATGGGAAAATCCAAAATGAGGACTGCTATATTCTGAGGTGATCAGATTCAATGGATAGTGCACAAACCAAAGGGAATTTAGCTAGGCTTCTATACTACAACTAATTTGCTAACTACAAAGGACTTAATTGAACACCTATCTAGGGGAAATAAGCAGTCAAATAAGCTGAGAGCTTATTGACTATTTTGAGGCTTTTTGAGCTAATGAGGATAAAAACTATCTTGAGCAATGCCACCTATCTTAATAACCTTAAATAACAATAAATAGGTCAATGAAATATAGAAACAGCAAATAAGCTCTAAAATAAGCTATGGAACAGTGATCGTTGACTTTGGTTGACTTTTTTGGAAAATATTGAGATTAAACTGAATTGGCAATAAGGAAACTTACAATAAGCTTAATTAAGCTTATATAAGCTGAATATGAAAGACCAGTGAGCTTTAAAGATTAAAAAGCAATAAATTCAAATTACTTAATTTATCATAAAATTCAAATCACAACTGAATTAATACAAACTTTTGAAACTGAAATTTGAAATTACAATGATACGAAATTAAGCAATGCTTATCTAAATTTTGACTTAAGCAACTAAATTATACTAATTCTATTTTAAGCTAAAAAATCCTAATATTAAAATCTACTATCTAACTACTGACTATCTAATAATGTCTGTGTATGCATACGAGGGTATTTATACCCTCTCCAAAAGCTTCCTTGGTCTCTTCTGAACATTTCCCAGCCGTTGGATAATCATGAATCAATCCCAATCGTTAAATTTCATTTTGGCGGGAAACTGAGTTAAGTAGGTTCCCCACGTGGGGGTGGGATTCACGTGAAGGTGGATTGTACTAGCTATAGGAGGGGGGAGGTTGAGTGTGGCAGAGGAGAGGCGTGGGAACATTTTTGTCTGGGTCAACTTTTGGGGAAATGAGGGAGCGGTTTTTGGCGGTAATGGTTTGGAGATGGAGTTGACCATGGTATTTGACTCCGGTATTAGCTAATGGTGGGGTTGGGTTTTGGGTTAGGGATTTGATTGGGCTGGGTTTAGTGAACGGGCTGGAAGGGTTGTGGCTAGGTTTAGATTATTTTTGGGTTTAGGTTATTTAGGATTAGATTTAGGATTAGTGTTAAGTTAAAGGACCAAGTTTGCCAATTCTGAAAATCCAGGGACCAAATTTGTCATTTGTGCAAAAATAATTCCAAGGGTCAATCTTGACAACTTGATATTCTTGAAGGTTGATTTTGACATCTTGATCAATTTCTCGGTCCAAACTCGTAAATTTCTTCCCCGTCCTCGGCTTTTCACAACTTTCCAATCTTGTGCTCTGTTTTGTCCGTATTTGCCTTATTTTCAATCCTTTTGTACCTGAAACACATAAAAACACAAACCAATAATATTTGCAAAATATTTGATCTATTTGGGTGTTTTTGGTCATTTTTGTGTCTTTTATGGGTATAAAATGATGAGTATTTACACACTCATCAAAACATAAGGGTTCTACTGCTAGGGAAAAGAAGGCCAATGCTGTTAAGGCCTCAGCATGTTGGATTTGGAAATCTCTTAAATCCAATGGTGCATAAACTGTTCTCAAGAGATTTAATTACATTGATGCACATGGAAAATCCAAGTCAGTAATGGCTTGGGTTCCCCAAGGAAACTAATTTCCTTATTTATGTGCAGGAACATTCACCAACGGATCATGAAGATCAAGGCTATTCAGATAGTGGGTGTTCAAGGCTCATGACAGGCAACATGTCTTATCTTTCCAACTTTCAATCATTAGATGGAGGATATGTTACCTTTGGAGGAGGTATCGGTGGCAAGATTACTGGTAAAGGTACTCTTAAAACTGGTAAATTAGATTTTGAAGATGTGTACTATGTGCAAGAGCTTAAGTATAATCTTTTTAGTGTCTCACAAATGTGTGACAAAAAGAACAAAGTTCTTTTTACTGACACTGAATGTCTTGTACTTTCTTCTGATTTTAAGATGCCTGATGAAAGTCAAGTACTTCTTAAAATTCCAAGAAAGGGCAACATGTACAGTGTTGATATGAAGAAGATTGTTCCTAAAGAGGCACTTACTTGTCTAGTTGCAAAGGCCACATTGGATGAATCTATGAAATGGCATAGGAGGCTTGGTCACATTAACTTCAAAACCATAAATAAAATTGTTAAGAATAGTTTGGTAAGAGGTTTACCTCAAAAATGATTTGAAAATGACCAAACATGCATTGCTTGTCTTAAAGGCAAACAACACAAAGCCACTTGTAAGCCCAAAATTTTTAACTCTATTGATCAATCATTGTTTATGGTTCATATGGACTTATTCGGACCTACTTCTATTAGTAGTATGATGCATAAAAGATATTTTCTAGTTGTTACTGATGACTATAGTAGATTTACATGGGTTTTCTTTTTAAGTTCTAAGGATGAGACTTCTAGAATTCTTAAAACATTCATTACAGAGATAGAAAACCTAGTAAGCAAGAAAGTAAAAGTCATTAGATGTGATAATGGGACAGAGTTTAAGAATAGAGTTATGGATGACTTCTGCAAGGAAAAAGGTATTAGGAGAGAATTTAGTGTTGCTAGAACTCCTCAACAGAATGGAGTTGCTGAAAGGAGAAATAGAACACTCATAGAAGCTGCTAGAACCATGTTAGCTGACTCTAAGTTACCTATCACTTTTTGGGCTGAAGCAGTTAATACTACTTGCTATGTCCAGAATAGGGTTTTGGTTGTCAAGTCTCATAATAGGACATCATATGAGCTTTTTAGAGGTAGAACTCCTGCAATAGGATTTCTTAGACCTTTCGGATGTCATGTGACAATTCTGAATACCTTAGACCATCTAGGAAAATTTGATGGTAAAGCAGATGAAGGATTCTTAGTTGGATATTCTCTTAATAGCAAAGCTTTTAGAGTCTACAACTCAAGAACTAGAAGAGTAGAGGAAAACCTGCATGTGGAATTTTTAGAGAATAAATCCAATGTAGCAAGTAAAGGTCCCAAATGGCTATTTGATCTTGAATCACTAACCAAATCAATGAATTATGTGCCTGTTGTTGCAGAAACTAATGATTTTTCAGGTTCACAAACAATAAATGAGGCAAGGGTAGACAAAGAGATAGCTCAAGATTATGTAATGATGCCAATATGGACCAGTGTGGCTTCAACTTCAATAAATGATGAACCTTCTTCTGATAAAGCTAAAGAAGGGATTGAAGATGAAAACAAGGAAGATGGAACAAAGGAACAAGAAAATGTTTCTACTAATGATAGTACTGCTGAGACAGAGCATTCTACTGCTAGGCTTAATTTTTCTACTGCTGAGCCAAATGTTTCTACTGCTGGCCCATCAGAACCAAATGAAGCAGAATTCTCAGAAGAAGAGGTGGATTTCAATAATCTCCCACCTAACTATCAAGTTCCTTCTACTCCACACACAAGGATTCACAAAGTCCACTCCCTGGACAATGTGATTGGAGATGTACAATCAGGGGTGAAGACAAGGCAACAACTGATGTCTTCAGACCAACAAGAGTTTCTTAATGCTCTTTATGCATGAAAGCAGCATGAGTATTCCAACTCTTGCTTATTTGTATGATTTTGGTATGTGCTAAAACACATACCATTTCTAGACCAAAACCGGACCAAAATAACCAAAAACCCGACCAAAATGCCAAAAGATATTGTGTTTTTGTGTTTTTGCATGTGCAGGGATGGATATCATGAAAATTGACAAAAGACACAAGAAAATCAAGAAAACGAGCACGAGATACGAAAAGGCTCAGAACCGGAACCAGGAACAAAGAAAATGGTCAAAAAGGCATCCGAAGTCCTCCATCTATCTGAAGTCGTCAACATTAGCCCTTGGATTCAACTTTGAAAAAATGGCAAGATCAGTCCCTAAAAAATCCAGAATGTACACATTTAGTCCTTATCATTTTATCCAAAAATCCTAACTAAAAACAATATCCGGGTTTTATTTAACAAATCCAATCCACAAACAAACCAACACAAGCTCAATCCATCCCACCCGAGCCCACCTCACCGGCCCACTATCCCTTAAACCCGATCCATGTTTCTAAAATAAAACTCTCGGTCAAAGTTTTGTAGCTAAAACTTTCGGTCAAAGTTAAAAAAGGATAAAAATAAAAACAAAACACACCTCACCCATTCTCTCTTATCTCTCTCACCGAAAAAAAATAAACCCGATCCCCAATCCTTTTCACCACGAAGAACCCTAATTACCGATTCACAAAATTACCACAATTAAGGGTAATTGTGTCAAATCAAAGGGCTTCTAGAAGGATCAGAGTATGTCAGGCCTTGTCAGAAGCGAACTAGCACACGAGTGGATGAGGTGGCAGCTCGTGATTGGTTAGAACACGTCAAGATAGAGCGATCCAAGGGCTATGATGAGTGGGATGGATTTAGACGGCTGAGATGAGCTCCAAACTAACACAAACGCACGCGGATCGCCAACATGGCATAGCCCAGAGGTTCGGATCGAGGCCTATAAATAGGATAGGTTATTTCATTTTTCGAATGTAATTTTTCTTTAGCAAAGTTATGCTGTCAAAATAGTTTTAGAATTGTAGTCTAGTTCGAATTGTATTTTCCTGTTTAAGTTTAATTCGATTTGATCATTGTAATTTTTTAAAGTTTGTAATGAAAAGTTTCAATTTGAGGTTGTTTTGGTTATCCGAATGCTCATTTAGTTTTTTTTTTTTTTTTTGATTTCAATATTTAGTTTAGTTGTTTGAAATCTCATTGTAATAATTAGTTGTTTGATTATCACAAAATTTTTTTTTTGTTGTTTATTCAATTTGTTTTATCACCTGATCATCACAAAAGAAAAGAAAGAAAAAAAAAAAAAAAAAAAAAATGTATGTTGAGATGTATGGATTTTGTGCTTAGTGTTAGACAAGTTGGTGGCACGTGAGGTGCATGTGAATGACCCTAGATCGGGCACATGAGGTGCACGTGATGTTTCTCCACAACTTATGTCTACATGTTTGTATGAGTTCTTCAGTCTTGGACGTATGTAATAACCTTGATGTGGACCTCATTTTTAAGGCAAATTTTCTTGAGAGAAGATGGAAAACTACTTAGCGTTTTAAACTTGGTATTTTTATCGGACTAATAGTTATAAAATCGAGAAGATTATGAAGAAATTCATTTCTCTCACAAAAATAAAATAATTAGAAACAAAAATAAGAAAATGGGAGCGAGAGGTTTACACAAGTAACTTCCATGAGTAGTGTTGGCATCTAATTTCTAAGTAGGTTGTGATCTCGTTTATAAGCTTAGTTTGGGAGCATGTGAAAAATCAAGGACGATGAATTTTATCCTTATGGTTACTTCTCTATGAGTTGTGTTCCTACTCTATGACCCTAAAAATTATCGATAGATAATGATTGTCATCAAAAGCCGTCACTCGAATAATAAGAAAAATACAAAAATAGAATAAAAGGAAAATCGGGGAGTTTTCATAACATTGCATGAGGACATTGCAATACTTAGTCTGGGGGATTTTGGTATGTGCTAAAACACATACCATTTCTAGACCAAAACCGGACCAAAATAACCAAAAACCCGACCAAAATGCCAAAAGATAATGTGTTTTTGTGTTTTTGCATGTGCAGGGATGGATATCATGAAAATTGACAAAAGACACAAGAAAATCAAGAAAACGAGCACGAGATACGAAAAGGCTCAGAACCGGAACCAGGAACAAAGAAAATGGTCAAAAAGGCATCCGAAGTCCTCCATCTATCTGAAGTCGTCAACATTATGTGATGATGCCAATATGGACCAGTGTGGCTTCAACTTCAATAAATGATGAACCTTCTTCTGATAAAGCTAAAGAAGGGATTGAAGATGAAAACAAGGAAGATGGAACAAAGGAACAAGAAAATGTTTTCTACTAATGATAGTACTGCTGAGACAGAGCATTCTACTGCTAAAGATTATGTGATGATGCCAATATGGACGGCTGAGATGAGCTCCAAACTAACACAAACGCACGCGGATCGCCAACATGGCATAGCCCAGAGGTTCGGATCGAGGCCTATAAATAGGATAGGTTATTTCATTTTTCGAATGTAATTTTTCTTTAGCAAAGTTATGCTGTCAAAATAGTTTTAGAATTGTAGTCTAGTTCGAATTGTATTTTCCTGTTTAAGTTTAATTCGATTTGATCATTGTAATTTTTTAAAGTTTGTAATGAAAAGTTTCAATTTGAGGTTGTTTTGGTTATCCGAATGCTCATTTAGTTTTTTTTTTTTTTTTTGATTTCAATATTTAGTTTAGTTGTTTGAAATCTCATTGTAATAATTAGTTGTTTGATTATCACAAAAGTTTTTTTTGTTGTTTATTCAATTTGTTTTATCACCTGATCATCACAAAAGAAAAGAAAAAAATGATGAACCTTCTTCTGATAAAGCTAAAGAAGGGATTGAAGATGAAAACAAGGAAGATGGAACAAAGGAACAAGAAAATGTTTCTACTAATGATAGTACTGCTGAGACAGAGCATTCTACTGCTAGGCTTAATTTTTTTACTGCTGAGCAAAATGTTTCTACTGCTGGCCTATCAGAACCAAATGAAGCAGAATTCTCAGAAGAAGAGGTGGATTTCAATAATCTCCCACCTAACTATCAAGTTCCTTCTACTCCACACACAAGGATTCACAAAGTCCACTCCCTGGACAATGTGATTGGAGATGTACAATCAGGGGTGAAGACAAGGCAACAACTGATGTCTTCAGACCAACAAGAGCTTCTTAATGCTCTTTATGCATGAAAGCAGCATGAGTATTCCAACTCTTGCTTATTTGTATGATTTTGGTATGTGCTAAAACACATACCATTTCTAGACCAAAACCGGACCAAAATAACCAAAAACCCGACCAAAATGCCAAAAGATATTGTGTTTTTGTGTTTTTGCGTGTGCAGGGATGGATATCATGAAAATTGACAAAAGACACAAGAAAATCAAGAAAACGAGCACGAGATACGAAAAGGCTCAGAACCGGAACCAGGAACAAAGAAAATGGTCAAAAAGGCATCCGAAGTCCTCCATCTATCTGAAGTCGTCAACATTAGCCCTTGGATTCAACTTTGAAAAAATGGCAAGATCAGTCCCTAAAAAATCCAGAATGTACACATTTAGTCCTTATCATTTTATCCAAAAATCCTAACTAAAAACAATATCCGGTTTTATTTAACAAATCCAATCCACAAACAAACCAACACAAGCCCAATCCATCCCACCCGAGCCCACCTCACCGGCCCACTATCCCTTAAACCCGATCCATGTTTCTAAAATAAAACTCTCGGTCAAAGTTTTGTAGCTAAAACTTTCGGTCAAAGTTAAAAAAGGATAAAAATAAAAACAAAACACACCTCACCCATTCTCTCTTATCTCTCTCACCGAAAAAAAATAAACCCGATCCCCAATCCTTTTCACCACGAAGAACCCTAATTACCGATTCACAAAATTACCACAATTAAGGGTAATTGTGTCAAATCAAAGGGCTTCTAGAAGGATCAGAGTATGTCAGGCCTTGTCAGAAGCGAACTAGCACACGAGTGGATGAGGTGGCAGCTCGTGATTGGTTAGAACACGTCAAGATAGAGCGATCCAAGGGCTATGATGAGTGGGATGGATTTAGACGGCTGAGATGAGCTCCAAACTAACACAAACGCACGCGGATCGCCAACATGGCATAGCCCAGAGGTTCGGATCGAGGCCTATAAATAGGATAGGTTATTTCATTTTTCGAATGTAATTTTTCTTTAGCAAAGTTATGCTGTCAAAATAATTTTAGAAATTTAGTTTTATTCGGTTTGTAATTTTCCTGTTTTTTCGGATTGAGTATTGTAATTTTTAAGATTTAATGAAAGTTTAAGTTTGAATCTATTTTGTTTCCGATTTCTCATTTTGTTATAATTAATTCATTTGGTTATAATTGTTTCCGATTTCTCATTTGTTATTTTGAATCTATTTAGTTAATTTTCTTTTTAGTTAATGTTTGATTTCAATAGTTAGTTTATTAACTTTTTTTTTAAACATTTGATCATTACAAAAAGAAAGAAAAAAAAATATATATATATATATATATATATATATATATATATATATATATATATATATATATATATATATATATATATATATATAATATATATATATATATATAATATAGTTCAAAACTGCTTCAGTAAGTTCCATTTAAGTTGAAATCAGCTTATGTAAGCTCTTTAGCTTATTGTAAGTTAGTACTAGAGTCAATTCTGTTGAAACATTCAAAACATCCTGCGGTCAACAAAAGTCAACGTTGGTGATGAACATGAATTCGGTTTAAATTGGCAGTCCAAAGTGAGTTTGGGATGCACTTGGCCTGTCTAAAGACAGGCTAGCTTAGTGAGTCCCTCTGTTGAGCTGAGGGAAGTTTACTTGTGAGTTCTCATTTTCACTATAATTTGATTCTGCACCATTGGTTTCAAGTAGTTTAGATTTGTGTAAGTTGGTTTGTTATTGTTTGTTAAGTGTTAGAATTACTGAATTTTATCAGTTAGAATCATTACATGTTAGTTTTCTATTGAATGTTAGTAAAAATTGTTTGAAACTGTTTCTATATTAGTCATTGTCCACTGGAATTTTGGAAGTTAAGTAGTTTTTGGAACTGAATTTGTTGCTGGTGTTTGGAATGTTGTGTTAGTATAATCAGTAGGATTTAGCATTGCAACTAAGTTTGGTGGGTTTGTGATATTGTTGTTTAGTTGTGGATTTCACCGGGATATGAAGTCATAGCTGTTTTTTTTCCAGCTCGATCTAGTTCGTTTGAGTTTATTTTCTTTGATAAAAATTAGATTTGTTAAATTGTTAGTTAAGATTTTAAAGAAGAAAAATAAAAAATAAAAATAGTTTGTATCATTTGCATATATCCAGGATTCGAACCTGGGTTCATATTTAGAGTAAATTAGTTTTTAATTTTCAAATTTTGCTAATCAGTACTTAAGTTTCATTTTTAACGAGTTTAATCCTTGTCTTTGTTTCAAATCATTTTTAGTTTTATTAAAGTTTCAAGAATTACATTTTGGTCCTTGTCTTTGTTTTAAAAAGTTTTAGCTTAAATAAAAGTTTCTTAAATTGCAATTTTAGTCCCTCGTTTTTTTTATAAAACTTTATTTTCTTAAATTTCTTTTATAAAATCAGTTGTTAATGAAATTCATTTTCGTCCATTAGATTTTATTTTTATTTTTATTTCTATTTTTAAGTATAATTTCACTAATAGATTTATAAATCTCGGAATTAGCCCGGGATTTGCATTTATTTGAATTTTCTTTGTGAGCATTTATTTTAATAGCGTAGATTGCTTTTAATTTTTCTTATTATAGTGTAATCAATTCTAAAAAATAATCTTTCACGTTCACTTTTTCACTTCACATTTTCACGACTCCGATTCGACAAATTCGCCGTCAAACCTTCGTTGGGAGAACGACCCGGGGGAATATTCTCACGAATATTTCTTTGGAAAAACAAAAAAAAAATATACAAAACAAAAAAAAGACATCAGTTTTCTATCACAAGCAGAACCAAAGAATGTTCTTAAATCCCTAGATGATTCAAGCTGGGTAGAAGCTATGCAAGAAGAGCTTTTTCAATTCAAGATTCAGAAGGTATGGGTACTAGTTGATTTACCCATGGGTGTAAGGGTAATTGGCACTAAATGGGTTTTCAGAAATAAAAGGGATGAAAGGGGCATAGTGATTAGGAATAAAGCTAGATTAGTAGCCCAAGGGTACAGACAAGAAGAAGGGATGGACTATGAAGAGGTTTTTGCTCCAGTAGCAAGGATTGAAGCCATCAGGTTATTTTTGGCTTATGCTTCATTTATGGGCTTCACAGTTTATCAAATGGATGTCAAGAGTGCATTTTTATATGGTACTATTGAAGAGGAGGTATATGTCTCACAACCTCCAGGGTTTACTGACCCAGATCATCCAGACAAGGTGTACAAGGTAGCAAAGGCTCTTTATGGCCTTCATCAGGCACCAAGAGCATGGTATGAAACACTGGCTTCCTATTTAATTGAAAATGGATTTCAAAGAGGCAAGATAGATCAGACATTATTCATCAAGAAGCACAAGAAGGATCTTTTGCTAGTGCAGGTGTATGTGGATGATATCATCTTTGGATCTACAAGGAAGGAGATGTGTTTGGAGTTTGAGAAACTTATGCATGATAAGTTTCAGATGAGTTCCATGGGGGAACTTACATTCTTTTTGGGTCTGCAAGTTAAGCAATCAAGTGAAGGCATATTTATCAGCCAAGATAAATATGTTGCTGAGATTCTAAGAAAATTTCAATTTGCTGATTCAAAAGTAGCAAGCACACCAATGGACTCTGAGAAGCCACTTCTTAAAGATTTAGATGGAGAAAATGTAAATGTACACACATACAGATCTATGATAGGCTCTTTGATGTATCTCACATCATCAAGACCTGATATCATGTTCTTTGTTTGTGCTTGTACAAGATTTCAAGTAACTCCAAAGGTTTCTCACCTCACAGCTGTCAAGAGGATTTTTAGATATCTCAAGGGTCAACCTAGGTTGGGTCTATGGTATTCTAGAGAATCACCTTTTGACTTGGTAGCATTTTCAGATAGTAATTATGCAGGTGCAAGCTTGGATAGAAAGTCAACAACTGGAGGATGTCAATTCCTTGGGTGTAGACTTATCTCATGGCAGTGTAAGAAGAAAACTATTATGGCTACTTCAACAACTGAAGCTGAATATGTAGCTGCTGCAAGTTGCTGTGGTCAAGTCCTATGGCTTCAAAACCAACTTCTTGACTATGGGTACAATTTCATGAATATTGTCATACATATTGATAATAGTAGTACAATTTGCATAATTAAAAATCCAGTGCAACACTCTAAAACAAAACACATTGAAATTAGACATCATTTTATTAGAGACGGCAATGAGAAAAAGTTGATTCAAGTTCTTAAAATTGATTCTGATCACAACTTTACAGATCTTCTCACAAAAGCTTTTGATGTTGGAAGGTTTCAGTACTTTGTAGCAAGTATTGGGATGCTTAATCCTCAATGATTTAAAACTCTGTGTTTATGTTTATAAATTTATGTTTGTACTGATAGCATTGTTAATTACTACTGTTACTGAAAAGTTTGTATTGCTAGTGTAACAGATACTGCTGTTGAAGAGATAAGTGTCGCGTATTCTACTGCTTGATGGATAAGTATACAAAGATATTTTGTGTATTAAAGTCAAAGATATACGGTAGATAATATCTTTGATAGATGTTTAGTCAACAAGTTGTGTACACAGATACAAGTTGTATCTTATGGACTGACACACTCAAGGAAGCAAGTAGTTCGACAAGACTTATCATTTATTGTAAGAGATCTCCTTTGTTGTATAAAAGGAAAGATCTTATCTTAGTTACAAGTGTGTTGAAAATAGACTAACCAAGTGCAAAATTTGTAACTAGTCGAATACTAAGAAAACATACATTGAGTTGTTCATAACAGAAAATAGTTTTCTTTGTAATAGAGATTCAAGGTTTTGTAACCCTGGTGATAGTGAAGATCACTTGTATTATTCTCAATAATATTGAATCGTTTGATGTTAACATTCGTTGTTCATTATCAAATTCAACAACCACAACCGTTCCATTTCCAATAACCAATATCCTTCTAAGTGTGGTTAAGTAGATTCCGCATACTTAATCATATTCACTCAAAGTATCACATACACTCGTTATAAAGGACTAACATCCTATTAAGTGTATTAAATCCTCTCAATTAATGTCGATGCATTTTAGCTTTGTGCACCTAGATGCACTTAATGCATAAGAATCATAAAAATGCATACTTGAATGCGCCTAAATGCATATCTTGTTTGGTAATGCGCCTGGATGCATAGGCTTAGGATCTTGTGTGCATAGTCTTGTATGCGCCGGGATGCATAGGCTTATGCACGGTGGGTCGTTTTGGTAAATTGAAAAAAAAATGGTTTGGATTGGTAAATGGGTTACATAAGTAGGCTTGTTTGGTAATTTGGTTTTTATTTTTTCTTTTAAAAAAGTGAGATATTTTAGAGCGACAAAAAGAGTAACGAAATGCAATCAAGTGGCTCAACTTCTTAGGACAGCCCTGTAGTAAACTTGAGCAGAATTTTTAAACAGGAGAACATACATTTCTAGCTGAAACATGCAAAAAGAAATCAAACCTTTGAAATACATCACTTAACAATCAATTTGACTAATTAAATAATAGTCGTATACAAGAGTGTGTGTGATGCGCAACTGCAGAGAGCCTCCAAATTCCAGGGGCTTGAGACTTTACAATATGTTTTATGCGTCGGGCTTAAAAGTTCACGTTCAAAATAAATGTTAAAGATATATGATTTTATGTTCTAAATATCGTTCAAACTCTACTTCAAGTGAAGAGTCATGATAATTTCATATAAAAATTGAAGTTATGCTTTTTTATATTAGTAGTTGATTTTATATGTCATTTATTGTCATGTTCAGTTATCTCTTGAATTTTTGCACATGGTTAGTCTTAACAGCTTAACTTAGCTACGACCCCTGAATCAAACATATACATTTCATGTTCTGCTCCTTAAAGACAGGTTATAGTGGTGGACTCGTTGAATGTTAATTAAACGATTATCTAATCATCCGATTTTCACACTTGAAGTCATTGTATTCTGATGCAAATGTATCGTTGAATATTAAATAAACGACTGTCTAATCATTTGATTTTCATACTTGAAGTCACGTTATTCTGTTACAAATGCACGCTAAACATTACTTCTCATGAGCTAAACAAGTTGTATCTTATGTGGTGGTCAAAATACTACGACTTGCTTATACTCTTGCAAGCAAGGCAAAAAGCAATTCTCCTAGTTAGCATATATATGTGAAAAATTAGAAAATGCTATAATAAGGCAATACATGGGAATGGAACCCCAAAATAATGAATCTGTAATCAGAATTGTAATCATGTTGAAAGTTTCTTGTTACACCCCGTACCCGCTTAGACCAAAATTTAAAACTTTTTACGCGAAAACGATTGACTTTTATGGACATCCGATCACTCTTTTGATGACTGAAAAAAATGTATAAACATTCAGCCCATGAGCCTATTTTTAAATGAAAGTACACTCAATTACCTTCAAAACGACGTATGGTACGACCCGTGACGACTTACGGATTAAAAGATATGAATTTTTGAAAATCGCCAAAATCTGGAAAACAGCCCAAACCGCCGGCCGAGAGTCCCGACCGCTGGTCTGGCCCCAAAACCCAGGGTCTAAAACCATACCCAAGGGTTTGAACCTGATGTCCCCAAAACTCAATTTTTATTATCTCCGCTTGGAAACCCGACCTCCCGAACTCAAAACTTAACCAAACTTTCCAGATTTATTTGATACATCAATGGGCTCATTTTCATACAAAACATTTACCGAACGACACCCCGAAGGGGTACTTTTCAAATTAGACGGGTTATGCAAATAACCCGTTTTGACCCATTTTCACTACAAACCATCCATACGACTTCCGATTTACACCAAACTTGACCAACATCAATAACTTAACATATCAAACGTGTTCCAACGACACTTGACCCGTTCACTACCCAAAATGGGTACATTTACAACTAAACCAAACGCCCCTTTAAACATTAACCATAAACCGTTTAACACACTTTGACACATTGTTGACCACCCAAACTTTATGACGACCTTGACACACAATATACAAACCATAAGAAAGACTCTCGGGGGTACAACCTTGACTCGAGCTCGGTATTCTACCTAGCTCCTAACATATATTATCTTCCAAATCCACTCCCAAATCCTTATGCTACAATCCAAGAACTTCCATTTCGCCGCACATAGACCTACAAAACTTTGACAACTAAAAGAATAAGCTTACGCTTAGCAAGTAAAAGGATAATCACATGTCATCATACTTCAATCAAACACATAAGCATCACATATATCCAAACACTTACTTAGCGACTCCACTCTCCAATTCTTGCATAAACACCTAACATCAACTTACTCTCACAACCAAATTCATCACTTGTGGAACCAAATTCATCAACTAGAAGGGGGTTGAATAGTTTTTACCGTTTTTAAAGTTTTATTTGCTTTGTTACTATATGTTAATTCAAAGGAAACAATCACAAATAAATAATCACACAATGTAAACAAAAGATAAAGAGAGGAAAGATCAAACCACACGACACAGTTGTTTATAGTGGTTGGCTACAAGAACTCTATTCCTTGCCCTACTCCACTCCCCGAGTTTCCTACTCGAGAGTTTATCTTTCACTAAGAAACAAACTCCTTTCCTAGGCGGAGAAAACCTTTACACGTCGCTTACTTCCTTTTCCGGTACTAAGCTAAACACCGGGTTCTTTTCACAAGGTAGAACCAACCTGACGTCGCCTACTTACTTTACCGACACTAAGCTAGATGTCGAGTTCTTTACACGGGTACAACCACTCCCTACACTCTTTGTACTTTAAGGACTAAAGTACTAACCACACTCACTGATTACAAATGATAGATATGATGTGTGAAACAAACTATAAGATCACACAGTAATGCAACTAAAGGATTACGGTTCTGTAGATCCTTGAATGCTTGATCTCCTTTCTACAAAATGGAAGATCAAAGTGAAATGCAACTATGAATGATGTTAGTAAGATATGTACTGAATGAGTATATGTGTTTAAGCTATATGAGTGATGCCAAGATCAAATACCAAGCCTGCTATTTATAGGCAAGCAAGGAAAGGCTCCCACGGATCCGGCGGATCCTTCAAAAGGGATCCGTCCCTTATAACACTTGGATCCGTGGGATGTGACAGCTATGTAATAGTTGTCTCTTACCATATCTTAGTTGTATCTTACCATATCATCCAAGATCTTCAAATGTCAACTATGTTGCTTGCATATCTAACCAAGATATATCAAAGATATTGTATGTGATGCATACAATGATGTCATGGCATAGATTATGAATTAAAGTTTCCTTTTAAGGAAACAAGTTACTAAACTTGTAATTCTAAGTTAATATGTGAAGTGTAAAGTGTGTACTTAAGAGACTAAGCTAGTATTTATTATTTGCTAAAAGATATTCCTTATATTTGTCATTAACAAAACTAATGAAAGATCAAAGAATATAAATAACGTTTTTGGGACGCTATTTGTATTAACAATCTCCCCCTTTTTGTTGATGACAAAACATAAAGTATATTTTTGAGCAAGAGAATAAATATAGCATGAGTTCTTAAAAATATATATTAAGTTTGTTTATTTAAAGAAAAGTTTTGTAAAAAAAATGTATGTACTGTGATAATTCACAGTTGATGCAAACTTAGTCCTTTCTCCCCCTTTTTGTCGAAACAAAAAGAGTAGCGAAGCGGAATGCGATTTTGAGAACTTTAAGAGCTCCCCCTTGTTTTATACTCCCCCTAAATGGAGTAATCAAGTAAATGATGCATGAATCTACAAAACAAACGGTTAGTATATGAGATGCTTATGAGATGCTCCCCCTCGATGTATACTCCTCACTTCTCGAGTTACGTATACTATTGAAGGGTATGATATGCTGCAAAAGAAGTGTTAGTTATGAAATGACTTCAATGAAGAAGTAGAATGCATGTGAAGTATTCTCCCAAACAAGTCTTTGACTTTACAAAGTCAAAGTAAGTGTCTGATCATAATTTGTACCTAAAGCAATCATATGCCGGATATAATATATGCAATATAGGAATGTTAGTTCATAATGATAATGATAATATGCAATATGTTGATCACTCATAAGCATAAAACATCATATTCATATAAATTGAAAATTTTGTGACAAAAGGCACAATGGAGAAATGATGTTACAAATAAGAAGACATCCTAAAAAATAAAAAGTCCTAAAGAAACAACTTAAAAAGAAAAATCCAAACAACTAATCTAAAGAGCTCCTATTGAGGAGGATGAGAGATTGCGTTCAAACGTTCAAGAACATGGTTCAAGATGAACCTCATCTCGTTTTGAAGCTCATGGACCAAGATGTTGGTCCTTTGGGCCAAGTGAGCCGTTCTCTCACAATGTGCGCAATCATGACTTGAGAAGCCGGGCGGAAGACTAGGGTCCAAGTTGTGTGGTGGTGGTGGTGATGGTGGTTGGGTGTTGTTGTTGTTGGATGGTTGTTGTGGTGTTTGGAGGGAGTTCATAAGGATGTTTTGGATGTCCATTGCTTCATGAAGGCGATGGTCAACCATACCCGAGAGAGTGTAGAGACGATTAAGCTCTTCACTAACCTCCTCTTGGGTGTGAGGGATATTCATCCACATTGCCTCGTCAATGGCAACTAGAGTGGATGTGGGTGATAGAGGTTTTTGTTGAGGTTGGGATGATTGTGCATCATGGTATAAAGGGCCATGGATATCCGGGTATATCGGGTGAAAAAGCATGGGTTGTTGACCTTCAAAAGTCATGGGTGGAAGATTGGGTAATTTTGGTGAAAGTTCTTCTAAGTCATCAAGATGTGGTGATGTAGGAGGAGTCCTAAATAATTCCAAGGGTTGGAGTTTAGGTGATTTTGGTGGTGATGGTTGATGAGTGTGTAAATACTCATCATTTCTTTCACATTTGAGCTACAGAAACAGTCAAAAATACTTTAAAAAGTCTAAAAATGAATAAAAATATCATCTGACTGTGTTTTTATAAGTTTCAGGGAAAAACAAACAATAAATGGCATAATTTGCATTCTAGTCCCTGAACTTTCAGAATTTGGCAAATCTAGTCCCTAGAATCTAAAAAAGTGGAATTTTATCATTCAAGGTCCCTAAAATAATTTTAATTGTCAAATTTGGTCCTTGAATGATTGTTTGAGCAAATATTACAAAAAGGTCCCTCAATTTTGAAAAATGTCAAAAATGGTCCCTGGGTTATTTAAAATGAAAAATAAATAATTATAACCCTTGTATTATTTAATCTTGGCAATATTTACCCTTGTGATAACTTTGGAATAATTACAGGATGGTCCTTGGAATTTCAGAGAATTACAAATTTGGTCCTTGTGTTAACTAGAACCGGATCCAACATTAAACCTTTAACCCAAAATGAATAAACAAACAAACCCAACCCATCCCAGTTAATTACCCAAGCCCAAACACAAATAAGCCCAACCCCCATCTGAGTTTAAAAACTCAGTCAAACCCCCTTTGACCCGTCTCTTTCCCACTCACCCCAGCCATAACCAGTCATCCCCCCCAGCTGGCTCATCCACCTCATTCCCCCTCCTCTACAAGTCACCTAACATGCCAAAACCAATAAATGCTTCCCTCCCACTCCCCAATAGCAAAATCAGAGTTAATCTCCAAAAATCCACCTTTCCCGCCAAAAGTGCCAAATGGTCGAATGTGATGAATTCTTGATAATCAATGGCTCAGATGAGGTGGGAAGTACTCAGAAATGTCGACAAGGTGATAAAGGACTATAAAGAGCAGGGGAGAGAGTGTGTATTATTTTATCTAGTGTAATTTTTAGTTAATTAGTGTCGAATTTAGCTAAATTAAATTTCTCAGTGTAATTTTTAGCTTTCAAGTAATCCTTTTAGTATTCTCACATGTATTAGAATCTTTTTCAATAATCCATTCCAAGTTTTATGTGATAATTCAGTTTGTGCAATCTTCACTTTATTTCAAAAATCTCATAATCAATTGTATGTTGTTATTAGAATGTTTCTGGACTCATAAGTAAATATAAGCTCCCATATAGCTTATTGAAGCTATTAGTAATCATTAAAACAAGTTTAGTAATCAGAAAATCAAAAATACAAAAATAGTCAAAGAAAGTCAAAACAACAGGATCATAGAATTCATGGCTGGAGCAGGGTAAATACTGGATTGCCCTGGGTTAGTGAACCTGAGGAGGTTCTATAGGAGTGTATCATTGGTCCTTGTTCTTGGTTTTTAGCAGGAAAGCAATTGTAAGCATTTCTAAGTATTTTGGCATTTCACTGTGTTAGTGGTTCATAATCTTTGATCATTGCATTTCTGTGTTTCTTAGTTGTTATTAAGTAGATTTATGCATCAAAATATCCTGCTTGTGTTTTGAAATCCAGAGTTGCTTTGAATTCCACTTTTGGCAGTCAAACTAGCATATTTGTGATTCCTAAGTTTCATGCTTGTATTGTGGTTGTTTCATGTTTCTTTAGTTCCACATAGTGATAATATGAAGTTCTTAATCAGTATCATGGTCTGAATCTTTGTAAACCTTTGAAAATCACACAAATCTGAGTTTTAAGGGGTGTTTGGATCTAGTTGATTGTCTGTGTTTTGGTTGTTGTTTGTTGTTGCTTTTAGATCTCACAAGTTACTAGAAGTCATATAAGTTCAGAATAACCATTAAAACAAGCCCTTGTTTAGTAAAAAGTCAAAATCACCACAATTTAATCACAACAGCTGCACTGTTGTGATTTTGGTTGTGAAAATAATCCAAATCAGTTTAATTGTTGTTAGAGTTGCTTAGGATAGCCTTTTTATAGCTTAGTACACCATTATCAATCACTAGGAATCAATCAAATCTCACCAAAGTCAAAGTTTCTATTTTTCTGCACAAGTCAACTGCATCAGCAGAACCATGGTTCTGAGTTGCTGATCTTTGGCAAAATCAGACCTCAATTGGGGTGATTCTCATAGGGCTTTTGTGATTTTTAGATAGCCCACAAGCTAATCTAACTTTTGCCCCCCTAATATTGGATCTCAGTAGCTTGTTGCTTAGCTTAATTTGGCCTTGAAGTTTGCCTGTTTTTCTGAGTTTCTGTGTAAGAATCCTTAGCAGCCAAGTGTTCAAATCTGTTAAGCTCTTGTGATAATTTGTAGTTTTAAGTTGTTTTAGGCTTATTTTAGAGTATTAAGCTTATCCTGATCAGTTGGTCAACTTTACTGCTTATTTGCTTATTTTTGGCTTATTAGCTTATTGCCCATTAGCCCAAATCTGCTTATTGGGCCTTGTCAGCTTTTCATTTTATTTTTCCCAGCTTCCTTATAATATTTTAGCATTATCTGTAATTTTTCATAATTTTCTGATCAGTTTTAATATTTTTAATCATTTTAAGTAGTTTTTAATAGTAATTTAATCATAAAAAATAGAAAAATAATCAAAAAAATATAATTCCAATTTTCATAATTTTCTTTTGTCATTTTTAATCTAGGAAAAATATAAAAATATTTTTAGGACTTAAAAACAAACGAAATAGAAATATAGTGATAGCTTCTATTTAATAGAATTTATCTTTTTAAATTTTAATTAAGTAATTTTCATTTTTATAATTTTCTTATCTTTTTATTACTTTAAAGTACTTATATAAAAATTTTCAGATTTTTGTTTGATCTTTTAGTATTTATTAGAATTTTAATTAGTTTAAATAATTATTAAATAGTTTTTAATTAATAATAATTAATTAATAAGTCAAATAAATAATTTTCTTTTTCCAATAATTTTCTTTTCTTATTAGGATTGTAAAAATATAAATTTCATATCCGTAGGCTGTTTATTTCTTAAAACTCACTTTTTATTTGGTACATTTACGTTTATTTTAATTTAAACGTACGTTTTTAGGTTTTTATAAGTTTTCAAGTAATTTGGTTTCCAGTTCTTGTTTATATAGCTTGGTTAAAGCTATTTTATTATCTCATTAGTGTAAGCAAAATCATAATCCCTTTTCTGTTCATAAACACTTGATCACAATCCGTTTAATCACAATTTCGCATCTCGCTGGGACTTAAACGACCCGGGGATAAAACTATACTCCTTGGATTATTGCATTGTGTCCTTGATAGTTTGACTTTGTTTGACCACATCTGTGGTTGATATTAGTTGACTGTTCAGAGCCAATCAAATTTTGGCGCCGCTGCCGGGGAGGTGTGCTGCGTGTTAAACATTTTGCAGTATCGTGTCTTTGAACCCCAATCTGTGAATATCTTCTCTCTCTTGTATATTTATCATATATAAAGCAAAACGCTTGTGAAGTTAACTCATTTAACGGATCAAGCACCAAAAATATCGTATTTCCATTCCCCATAAAACCATATAAAAAACAAAAATATTTTCTTTTCTTTTCTATATATACTATCATATAAAAAATTAAAACATCAAAAATATTTTCCATTTTCTGTGTTAAATAATAAACAATAAATAAAAATTAACCATCGAGAACCAAGACTGAGCACTACCTAACTGGGGGTGCGGCCATAATAAGTTCCCAAACTTAAGATAAAAACTTGCCTTTGTATCACCTGCGAATATCGGCTCACCTTTAATTGATAAACAAACTCTAACGGAGGTTCTAGGATAGTCTGACATTAAATTGTCGGACTGAAAGAAGCGGGTTTTTAAGGAGCGTAACTGCCCACCTTTGCTTCTCCGCCACTCTGTGCGTTTGTCAGTTAGAGAGCTACCGTACGCCTGTTGATTATTGGTTTAAGTTCACTTGTGTTTTTTCTCGATCTTGATTTTTAATAGAAAAAGTTTGTTTAAATAAAAATCCAAAAAGAATCTTCTTACCCCTTTTCTGAGTTTCCTCCACTATAAAGGATTCTCAGACTCGTCTTAGTGCATGCGCACTCGTTCTTCTAGGTCATCAAGCCCTCTCCGTGAGCTTGGAAACATACCTCGAAGGCGTCGTAGACGTTCTGCCCCATCAGTCGTATCTGAGGAACGTACTGATCCTGTCGTCATGGCAGATTTGCCGATGAATGAGCTTCTCCAGGCACCCATCGAGGGTTATGGAGATGCCATTGTTGTTCCAGCTATTGTAGCTGAAAGTTTTGAGCTCAAAACCGGGTTACTGAATCTTGTAACCTCAAGCCAATTCTATGGTTTTGAGAGGGATGATCCTCATGCTCACATTCGATGGTTTAACAAAATTACATCTACCATCAAATATAAGAACATCCCTGCTAGCTCAATCAAACTTCTTCTATTCCCATTTTCTCTCGAGGGACAAGCCCGAATATGGCTTGAAAAACAACCCCCTCGTTCAATTGAGACATGGGAGGACTTAGTTACAAAGTTTGTAAACGAATTTTTTCCACCGTCTAGAACGACAAGTCTTAAAAATGAAATCATCAAATTCACACAAAGATTTGATGAATCGTTTAGTGACGCGTGGGATCGTTACAAAGAATTGCTTCGTAAATGTCCTCATCATGGTTTTACCGAGTTGATGCAAATCGACACTTTCTATAATGGAGTGAGCCAATCTGATCAAGATTCCCTCAATGCTTCCTCAGGAGGTAACTTTTTGAGTAGGACTGTCAAAGAAGCTTTAGCGATTATTGAAAATAAGTCTAAGGTCCGTACTGCACGAACAAAGCCATATCATTCTCAGGCTAGTGCCGGTCCTTCTACTTCATCTCCCGTGAGTACTTCTAGCACCGATGCTAAAATTGACAAACTCACGGATGCTATTCAAGCTTTGGTTCTCTCAAGCCAAAAGAAAGTCACTTTCACACAAACTCCTTCACATGCTGAAGTGAAGAAAGTGGAAGTCTGTGTTACTTGTGGTGGCCCTCACGCATACTACGACTGTACTGCCACCGATGGTAGTCCTTTTGAAGTTAATGCTATAGCCGGTACTTCAAATCAAGGAGGTAATCAATACCGTCCTCAAATGGAACCATACCGAGCTAGTAGTTACCAAGGACCACCCGGTTTTAATCAGAACCAGAATTTGCAAAACCGGAACCAAAATCAACCTCGAATGAACCAAGGTTATCAAAACCAAGGGAATTTCAATTCTGGACAAAATCAAGGTTTCCAAAATCAAGGAAACTTTAATCGGAACAATTCCAACCAGGGAAATCATTTTCAGGGAAATGGTAATCCAAATCAAGGGAATTTTCAGCATCAAGGTTATAATCAAAATAACCGAATGCAAAATTTCCCTAATCAACATCAAGCCATTCCAACCCAACATCCATCATCTGATGAGTTGTTGAGGCAGTTCATGAAAGCTCAAGAGGACACAAACAGGTTGTTGGTCAGCCAGATCTCTGAGATTAAAAAATCTTTAAATGATCAACCTTCGGGCTCAGGAAAACTTCCGAGCAACACGATCGCTAACCCGAAGGGCGATGTTAAGGCGATCACAACCCGAAGTGGTGTTTCATATGAGGGACCCACTATTTCCACTACCACTTCTTCTTCTTCCCCCAAGGTAGTGAGAAGTGAGCCTGAGGTGACTAAGGACCCGGTATTTCCTATTAATAAAGGAGATACCAACAACGTCCAACCTCAATTTGTCCCGAAACCCAAAACTAAACCTCAAGTTGTCTTTGAAAATCCTGAAACCCCGGTTGAAAACCCTAAATCCAAACCTTCTATTCCCTACCCATCACGTTTAAATGAGCAAAAGCTCCGCGAAAAAGCTAGTCAACAAATGGATAAATTCTTCCAAATTTTTCAAGAATTACACTTTGACATAAGCTTTGCGGATGCTATCATTCTGATGCCCAAGTTTGCATCCACAATCAAACACTTGTTGAGCAACAAGGAAAAGCTGTTTGAAATGGCAAAGACTCCATTAAATGAGAACTGCTCAGCAGTTATCTTAAAAAAGCTTCCCGAGAAGCTTGGAGATCCTGGAAGGTTTCTATTACCGTGTGTCTTTCCAGGAATGGTTGAATGCTACGCCTTGGCCGATCTTGGTGCTAGCATCAACCTGATGCCTAAATCAGTATGGAAGAAACTCTCTCTTCCTGAACTTACTCCTACCTGCATGACTCTCGAGCTTGCAGATCGTTCAATATCTCGTCCACTTGGCATTGCTGAGGACGTATTTGTGAAAGTAGGAAAGTTCCATTTTCCAGCTGACTTTGTGGTTGTGGATTTCGATGCTGATTCCAGGGTTCCTCTCATTCTTGGAAGAGGATTCCTGAGAACGGGCCGTGCTCTCATAGATGTATTTGAGCATGAAATCACATTACGTGTGGGTCATGAAGCTGTTACCTTTAACCTCGATCAAACTTCGAGGTACTCCTCAAATTATGATTCTGAATCGGTTAACCGAATCGATGTCATTGATATTGTTTCAGAGGAGTATTCTCAAGAGTTTCTTGGTTATTCTGATAATTCTGTGAGTGGGGATACCACCACATCTTCTCTACCTGGCATTTCCGACTCTTCCCCTTCTCTCACTCCGTTTGAGGGAGGTGATTTCAATTTGGAAGAGATCGATGATTTTCTCAAGTATGATTCATTCCTAGAGGGGATTGATGACGCTGAGATTGATCTGGAGGGAGATATTCTTCTTCTTGAGACATTGTTAAATCAGGACAATTCTCCTCCACTCCCTCCCGTTGAACTTCATAATGAGGAAATCAGAGCAGTTGAGAAAACTGAAGAATTTCCTGAGGTCGAACTCAAAGACTTACCGCCTCATCTTGAGTACGCATTCTTGGAGGGTGATGATAAATTACCCGTCATTATTGCTAAAGATTTAACTGATGAGGAAAAGACTGCTCTAATAAAGGTCTTAAAGTCACACAAGCAAGCAATTGCTTGGAAACTCTCCGACATAAAGGGTATTGACCCTGAATTTTGTACTCACAAGATATTAATGGAGGATGACTTTAAACCAGCAGTCCAACATCAAAGAAGGGTGAATCCAAAAATCCACGATGTTATCAAACAAGAGGTTCTCAAACTTCTTGATGCAGGATTGATTTACCCCATCTCTGATAGTCCTTGGGTTAGTCCCATTCACTGTGTTCCAAAAAAGGGTGGCATGACTGTTGTCACGAATGATGAAAATGAGTTGATTCCAACTCGATTGGTTACGGGGTGGCGTGTTTGCATTGACTATCGTAAGTTAAATGATGCCACCCGTAAAGACCATTTTCCTCTACCTTTTATGGATCAGATGCTTGAGAGATTAGCAGGGAACGAGTACTATTGTTTCCTTGATGGTTTCTCGGGTTACTTTCAAATTCCCATTGATCCACAAGATCAAGAAAAGACTACCTTCACATGCCCTTATGGAACCTTTGCTTATAAACGTATGCCTTTCGGCTTATGTAATGCTCCAGGCACGTTCCAGAGGTGTATGATGGCTATATTTACCGACATGATCGGTAAAACAATGGAGGTCTTTATGGATGACTTTTCGGTCATTGGGAATTCATTCCAAGCATGTCTCTCCAATTTAGAAAACATGTTGAAGAGGTGTAAAGACACCAATCTTTGTCTAAATTGGGAGAAGAGTCATTTTATGGTCAGAGAGGGCATTGTCCTCGGCCATAAGATATCAAAGAACGGGATTGAGGTTGACAGAGCTAAAGTTGATGTCATTGGTAAATTACCTCATCCCACTACTGTCAAAGGAATTAGGAGTTTTCTGGGTCATGCCGGTTTCTATCGTAGATTCATACAAGATTTTTCTAAAATAGCCCGGCCTATGACTCATCTTCTTGAAAAAGATGCTCCTTTTATCTTCTCACCAGAGTGCATCAAAGCTTTTGCAATACTAAAGAAAAAGCTTACTGAGGCACCCATTTTAGTAGCCCCCGACTGGGATTTTCCCTTTGAACTCATGTGCGATGCAAGTGATTTTGCAATCGGTGCAGTCCTGGGGCAACGAAAAGCCAAACATTTTCAGCCTATCCACTACGCAAGTAAAACAATGACTGAAGCTCAAACCCATTACACCACTACAGAAAAAGAATTGTTGGCTGTGGTATATGCCTTTGAGAAGTTTCGGCCATATTTAATCTTGACAAAATGTGTAGTGTATACGGATCACTCGGCTCTCAAATATCTCTTTGCAAAACAAGATGCAAAGCCGAGATTACTCCGTTGGGTTCTCCTCCTGCAAGAATTTGATATCATTATACGTGATAAAAAAGGAGCTGAGAACCTAGCTGCTGATCATCTATCCCGATTAGAGAACCCACACCAAGATGTTTTCGAGAGAAAGGAAATAAATGAAACATTTCCTCTCGAGACACTCAATGCGGTTACTTTTCGAGGAGATTCTACTACCCCATGGTTTGCCGACTTTGCAAATTACCATGCGGGTAACTTCATAGTGAAAGGGATGTCGACCCAACAGAAGAATAAATTCTTCAAGGATGTTAAACATTATTTCTGGGACGACCCCTACTTATTCAAAATCTGTGCGGATCAAGTCATCCGACGGTGTGTTTATGGTAAGGAAGCTATTGACATTCTCAAAGCTTGCCATGCTGGACCCACGGGGGGCCATCATAGTCCAAACTACACCGCCAAAAAGGTGTTTGATTCCGGCTTTTATTGGCCCACAATCTATAAAGATGCCCAAGATCTCATCAAAACTTGTGAAGCTTGTCAGCGTCACGGAAATATTTCACAACGGAATGAAATGCCACAAAATGCAATTCAAGTCTGTGAAATCTTTGATGTCTGGGGCATTGACTTTATGGGGCCATTTCCATCATCTCGAGGAAACAAATACATTCTCGTGGCTGTTGACTATTTGTCAAAATGGGTTGAAGCAAAAGCTTTACCCACTAATGATGCCCGAGTTGTTGTAAAATTCCTTAAAGCTCTTTTTGCCCGTTTTGGAACCCCACGTGCTATAATCAGTGATCGTGGTACGCATTTTTGCAATGATAAATTTGACAAAGTCATGCAAAAGTATGGTGTAACTCACCGTCTTTCCACTGCGTATCACCCACAAACAAGTGGGCAAGTTGAAGTTTCAAATCGGGGTATTAAAAGAATCTTGGAAAGGACTGTAGGAGAAAATCGTGCATCCTGGTCGGATAAATTGGATGATGCACTATGGGCCTTTCGTACAGCTTACAAAACACCCATCGGGTGTACACCTTACAAGCTTGTGTACGGAAAGGCATGTCATCTACCGATCGAATTAGAGCACAAAGCCTACTGGGCCTTGAAACATGCAAACTTTGATCTTCAAACTGCGGGTGATCACCGTAAAGTTCAAATGAATGAATTAAATGAACTGCGTGATCAATCATACGAGAACTCTTTGATTTATAAAGAAAAGACAAAGAAGATTCATGACTCAAAAATCAAGAACCGCGTTTTCAACGTTGGTGATCGAGTCCTTCTTTTCAATTCAAGATTGAAGATTTTCTCGGGAAAACTCAAATCCCGTTGGTCTGGTCCATTCTCTGTTACAAAAGTTTATCCATATGGTACCGTTGAGTTATCTCAAAATGACGGACCAAATTTCAAAGTGAATGGTCATCGGTTAAAACACTACTTTGGAGAGGACATACCATTTATGGTTGTCCCGGATCTTCAAACTTTCCCCATGAACCAATGAATGCGGGGATCGAGTCAAGCTAGTGACTCGGTGATCAAAAACATTAGCAAAACATGGGTTCTCACTCGTGTCTCTGTTTTCTTTCTCTTTTCTACCACCAAGTGTGGGGGAGATTGTCTCTTCCACTAACTTCCCCGTAGACTTTTAAATTGCTTTTTCTCCCGGGCTATTCAGGAGCACTTTATTACAGTTGGCCGTTCACAAGCGGTTAGCTAGCGTGATAAACCTGACTGTTCGGGAGAAATCAACTTAATTCGGGGTCGAGTCAAGCTAGTGACTCGGTGATCAAAAACATTAGCCCGCACCATATGGGTTTTCACCCATATATTCTGACTTCTTTCTATTTTCTACCACCCAAGTTTGGAGGAATGCCCCACAGGTTGTATATATGTAAGTATATGTGATAAAAAAAAAAAAAAAAAAAAAAAAAAAAAAGAGAAATAGAGGGAATTTGCATGCCTTAACGGCTTAAATGCAAATTAAATAAAAATAAAATAGATATGTATATAAAAATAATGGCTATTCAGTATTTCCCTTTTACGTTCTAAGTGTTGGTTTAACAGCCGGTTCTTTGAATATTGAGGGCAATATTCAGTTCTAAGTGTGGGGGGGAAATTCTAGCGAATTTTATCAAATGTATCATCTAGCACCCCCATTTTAGCCAAAATTTTAAAAATTTTTTCTCACTTAGAACTCAGAAAATGGTAATCAGTCCGCCATGTCTAACCCACATAAGGATTGGCTAATCCCGGAGCAAACGGCTCTGGGTAAAGATGTATCAAATCCGTTTATGGCTTGCAATTTGCCAAAAATTGTATGGTTCTCGACTCACCATATCTTTAATTAGTGAAGAGTTGGCTAGCCCGCAAGGTTATGGCTTGTGGTAAAGGCTTTGGAATACCATAATTGGTAATCAGTTCACCAAAGATAATAGTTGTAATTTATCTAAGAGCTGGCTAGTCCAGAAGCAAACGGCTTCTGGTAAAGACAAATCAAATCCGTTGAAAGCTGATGGTTTGCTCAAAATCATTTGGCTATCATTGTGCCAAAGTATCACATACTAAAACAATGGCTAGTCCAGAAGCAAACGGCTTCTGGTAAAGACAAACCAAAACCGTTGACAGCTGGTGATTTGCTCAAAATCACATGGTTATCAGTGTACCATAGTTCTTACTTGAACTAAAACATTTGGCTACTCCAGAGGTGATGGCTTCTGGTAAAGAGATACATCCATTAAAAACTTCATAAAAGATTGCTAGGGACTAGCAATAGTTTAGTGTGGGGGATTGATGAGTGTGTAAATACTCATCATTTCTTTCACATTTGAGCTACAGAAACAGTCAAAAATACTTTAAAAAGTCTAAAAATGAATAAAAATATCATCTGACTGTGTTTTTATAAGTTTCAGGGAAAAACAAACAATAAATGGCATAATTTGCATTCTAGTCCCTGAACTTTCAGAATTTGGCAAATCTAGTCCCTAGAATCTAAAAAGTGGAATTTTATCATTCAAGGTCCCTAAAATAATTTTAATTGTCAAATTTGGTCCTTGAATGATTGTTTGAGCAAATATTACAAAAAGGTCCCTCAATTTTGAAAAGTGTCAAAAATGGTCCCTGGGTTATTTAAAATGAAAAATAAATAATTATAACCCTTGTATTATTTAATCTTGGCAATATTTACCCTTGTGATAACTTTGGAATAATTACAGGATGGTCCTTGGAATTTCAGAGAATTACAAATTTGGTCCTTGTGTTAACTAAGAACCGGATCCAACATTAAACCTTTAACCCAAAATGAATAAACAAACAAACCCAACCCATCCCAGTTAATTACCCAAGCCCAAACACAAATAAGCCCAACCCCCATCTGAGTTTAAAAACTCAGTCAAACCCCCTTTGACCCGTCTCTTTCCCACTCACCCCAGCCATAACCAGTCATCCCCCCAGCTGGCTCATCCACCTCATTCCCCCTCCTCTACAAGTCACCTAACATGCCAAAACCAATAAATGCTTCCCTCCCACTCCCCAATAGCAAAATCAGAGTTAATCTCCAAAAATCCACCTTTCCCGCCAAAAGTGCCAAATGGTCGAATGTGATGAATTCTTGATAATCAATGGCTCAGATGAGGTGGGAAGTACTCAGAAATGTCGACAAGGTGATAAAGGACTATAAAGAGCAGGGGAGAGAGTGTGTATTATTTTATCTAGTGTAATTTTTAGTTAATTAGTGTCGAATTTAGCTAAATTAAATTTCTCAGTGTAATTTTTAGCTTTCAAGTAATCCTTTTAGTATTCTCACATGTATTAGAATCTTTTTCAATAATCCATTCCAAGTTTTATGTGATAATTCAGTTTGTGCAATCTTCACTTTATTTCAAAAATCTCATAATCAATTGTATGTTGTTATTAGAATGTTTCTGGACTCATAAGTAAATATAAGCTCCCATATAGCTTATTGAAGCTATTAGTAATCATTAAAACAAGTTTAGTAATCAGAAAATCAAAAATACAAAAATAGTCAAAGAAAGTCAAAACAACAGGATCATAGAATTCATGGCTGGAGCAGGGTAAATACTGGATTGCCCTGGGTTAGTGAACCTGAGGAGGTTCTATAGGAGTGTATCATTGGTCCTTGTTCTTGGTTTTTAGCAGGAAAGCAATTGTAAGCATTTCTAAGTATTTTGGCATTTCACTGTGTTAGTGGTTCATAATCTTTGATCATTGCATTTCTGTGTTTCTTAGTTGTTATTAAGTAGATTTATGCATCAAAATATCCTGCTTGTGTTTTGAAATCCAGAGTTGCTTTGAATTCCACTTTTGGCAGTCAAACTAGCATATTTGTGATTCCTAAGTTTCATGCTTGTATTGTGGTTGTTTCATGTTTCTTTAGTTCCACATAGTGATAATATGAAGTTCTTAATCAGTATCATGGTCTGAATCTTTGTAAACCTTTGAAAATCACACAAATCTGAGTTTTAAGGGGTGTTTGGATCTAGTTGATTGTCTGTGTTTTGGTTGTTGTTTGTTGTTGCTTTTAGATCTCACAAGTTACTAGAAGTCATATAAGTTCAGAATAACCATTAAAACAAGCCCTTGTTTAGTAAAAAGTCAAAATCACCACAATTTAATCACAACAGCTGCACTGTTGTGATTTTGGTTGTGAAAATAATCCAAATCAGTTTAATTGTTGTTAGAGTTGCTTAGGATAGCCTTTTTATAGCTTAGTACACCATTATCAATCACTAGGAATCAATCAAATCTCACCAAAGTCAAAGTTTCTATTTTTCTGCACAAGTCAACTGCATCAGCAGAACCATGGTTCTGAGTTGCTGATCTTTGGCAAAATCAGACCTCAATTGGGGTGATTCTCATAGGGCTTTTGTGATTTTTAGATAGCCCACAAGCTAATCTAACTTTTGCCCCCCTAATATTGGATCTCAGTAGCTTGTTGCTTAGCTTAATTTGGCCTTGAAGTTTGCCTGTTTTTCTGAGTTTCTGTGTAAGAATCCTTAGCAGCCAAGTGTTCAAATCTGTTAAGCTCTTGTGATAATTTGTAGTTTTAAGTTGTTTTAGGCTTATTTTAGAGTATTAAGCTTATCCTGATCAGTTGGTCAACTTTACTGCTTATTTGCTTATTTTTGGCTTATTAGCTTATTGCCCATTAGCCCAAATCTGCTTATTGGGCCTTGTCAGCTTTTCATTTTATTTTTCCCAGCTTCCTTATAATATTTTAGCATTATCTGTAATTTTTCATAATTTTCTGATCAGTTTTAATATTTTTAATCATTTTAAGTAGTTTTTAATAGTAATTTAATCATAAAAAATAGAAAAATAATCAAAAAAATATAATTCCAATTTTCATAATTTTCTTTTGTCATTTTTAATCTAGGAAAAATATAAAAATATTTTTAGGACTTAAAAACAAACGAAATAGAAATATAGTGATAGCTTCTATTTAATAGAATTTATCTTTTTAAATTTTAATTAAGTAATTTTCATTTTTATAATTTTCTTATCTTTTTATTACTTTAAAGTACTTATATAAAAATTTTCAGATTTTTGTTTGATCTTTTAGTATTTATTAGAATTTTAATTAGTTTAAATAATTATTAAATAGTTTTTAATTAATAATAATTAATTAATAAGTCAAATAAAAAATTTTCTTTTTCCAATAATTTTCTTTTCTTATTAGGATTGTAAAAATATAAATTTCATATCCGTAGGCTGTTTATTTCTTAAAACTCACTTTTTATTTGGTACATTTACGTTTATTTTAATTTAAACGTACGTTTTTAGGTTTTTATAAGTTTTCAAGTAATTTGGTTTCCAGTTCTTGTTTATATAGCTTGGTTAAAGCTATTTTATTATCTCATTAGTGTAAGCAAAATCATAATCCCTTTTCTGTTCATAAACACTTGATCACAATCCGTTTAATCACAATTTCGCATCTCGCTGGGACTTAAACGACCCGGGGATAAAACTATACTCCTTGGATTATTGCATTGTGTCCTTGATAGTTTGACTTTGTTTGACCACATCTGTGGTTGATATTAGTTGACTGTTCAGAGCCAATCAATGGTGATCTAACAGTCTGTGATGGAGCCGGTGGTGGAGTAGTGGCTATTGGAGTAACGGTTGGTGGTGGTGTTTTTATAACAACATGTGATGGTGTTGGGGTGGAAAGTGTAAGGAAATTTTCACTAGCAATGGATGATGATATATTGAGAGGAGAATTTTCCTCAGATGAGGAGTTTGCTAAGTTGATAAAACAACAAGGTTTAACACTGATGCGAGCTGTTCTTCTTGGAGTTCTAGATGTGGAAGAGTTGTGTGACTTAGTCATGGTGAAGAAGGATATCTAAAGTGTACAGGAGAGGAAGTGTTTGTTGTGTGAAGAAATGATCCTAAAGTACTAATTTATAGACAGAAGGTTTGTGAGTCTGTGTGTTTGGATTTGATGTGAATCCAATAGAGAATGTTGGTTACTAATGATTTGGAACAGAAAATTGTGCAGGTCATATCAATGAAGTCAATCCATTGAGCTTTGGTTGAGTAATATGTTTTGGATATGCAGTTAATACAAGAGGATAGTGGAAAATCTGATGATTTGATATGTCCACGGATTTGACGGATCCCTAAAAAGGGTTCCTTCTTTGTATTGGTTTGGTAACTCATACCTCAAGTTTAAAAATTTAAATTTTGGTGGGAAATTTTGTTCCTAAGTTTCTAAGAATTCCTAAATGATTCTAAGATGAATTATGATTAGTACATGAATCCTAGATTATACTAAACACTAAGATTTAAGAATCGGGATGAGTCGAAAAAGTTTTAGAATTTTGCTGGGAAACCTGCGGATCCAAAGTGGATAAAAGGCGGAACCATTTTCTAGGATCCGCCAAATCCGCAGGTAGGCGGATGGCGGATCCAACGATAAGCCTTGGCGGAACCCTGTTTTGGGATCCGCGGGATCCGTAGGCCTAAAACTAAGAAAGTAAACAGAACATATGTCATATTTCGCGTTTTTCGACGAAAACCCGAAAATACACCTAGACCTTACTTAACATCTAATATGTATAGCAAAACAACTAAATATGATAACATTAACACATGATTGCACATAGTTTAATCCATACTTAGAAACTTACCGTTTTAGGTGTTATGCCAAACATAGGCAATCACCCGGAAAATTGATAACCATGATGGTTATCTACCTGCAAGTGTTAGTTATTACACATACACAATAAGTATTATCAGATAAATTCAAGACACATAGAAATTTAACAACACAATATCCAACATTGTTTAAAACCAAACACTCCATTAACTCAGCTTCTTCTTCAACTTCTTCATCCCCTTGTGTAATTTCATCATCCAACGCCCCAGATTCTTCACCATTCCTTTGATGTTTCGATACTCAGCGGATTCATGTGGAATTGGAGGAAGATGGCTCAAGTATTCGGGTGGAGGAATCCTAGAATTTGGCATACCATCATCTTCACTCATGGAAGATGATGAGGATGATGTTGGAACACGAGGACGTTTGCCCTTATCAACACTAACCCTAAAATCACTCAAAGGAACGAAGGTGTGTTCAATTTCATTGTAATCCGGAACAAAGCCTAGATGGTTTGGACGAGCGGGTGCGAAGGCTCTATAAAGTCGGGTTAAGAGCATACCATAAGGCATTGCAATCTTGCTTTGAACCGGAATGTCACACATTCGTTTGGCAACATAATAGGCAAGATTGAAGGGTTGACGAGTAGAGATGTTGTACATCATGTGACATAAACAAGCATTGATATGATCACGGTTTCCTATGGTGCACATCACATTTGCCCTTAACACATCCTCCATCTTCTTGAATTCGGGTCTTAGTTCATTAAGTTCCATTGCGAATGGATCTCTAGCAACTTCACGACCACGATACATTCTTGTGGGGTTGTTCTTAGGAATGAAGAGATGGTCCCTAATCACTTCTTTTGATTGGAGAGGAGTGGCATATCGTGCCGTCCTATCGAGATTGGAGTCTAAGATTGTTAAGGACCATTTGTCCGAGTAAATACATGTACCTTGACTTGGAATTCCTAAGACCTCACCAAATTGATCAAGAGGGATGTTGACAAGATTTCCATTTAGAGTAAAATGAAGACTTAAGTAACCTTCATCACTTGAGGTAAGACCTACACTAGCATAGAACTCAAGTATGAACCTAGGAATGATTGGCTCGTCTATGTCTAAAAGAGAATCAAATTGAATTGCGGCTAATTGTTCCCTAAGTTGAGTGCCTTCATAAAATGATGCATCTACGGCTCTACCCTCATGAACATACTTTTTCTCTAAGACTTTGTAAATTTCTATTTGTGCATCGGTTAGACCCTTGGTTTTGTGGACTTTAGGTAAGTAGTTAACGGTTTTCTTGTGATCGTAGTTGGTTGCGGGAGGCATGATTTTCCTAAGTACAAAAAGTTACATAGTTTTAGTTAAAATGATCAAAGGAAGTGTAAAATTCCTAGTGTGTGCCTACATGGGGACAATGTGGAGGTGCGGTTATCTCGACTCTTTTGATGCAAGAAAAATTAGTTTATGCAAGTTTTGTTTACAAAATGGGAGATAACCCAAACACTCCTATTTCAATGTAGCTACGGTTGAATGTACCCGAAAATACATATTAGTTATGTATTCCCTTTAGCATTCAAGAGACATTATGCAAGTGAAGTCTAAAAGATAACGTTTTTGCATTTGTATGAACAATGTAAGAAAAGATCATTTTACCTAGTCGTTAGAAGATTTTAGTGAAAAAATTTCATGGGGTTTTTTGTTAAATTAAGACAATGTGCTATAAGATGCAATTCCTAACTAAGAAAAACATGTTTTTAAGTATAATGCAATAAATATGCTTCATGATTTTTCAAGAATTATGCATATACCCCAAGTTTGGTTTTGTGCATGAAATGGAAATCCTAGACGCAGATCAGGAGTATAAATGTGATAAGAATACTTACAGTGATGTTAGAAACACAAATTAGTGGAAGAAAATGGTCCAAAATATGATGGAGATTAAGTGTGTGTCGAGTTATAGTAAGGTGATATGTTTTGGAGTGAGGAATGAATAGTAGTTGTTCTTGTTTATTAAATAATAAACTGGAGTTAGCATGTGGCGGATCCGGCGGATCCCAAACAAAGGATCCGTCTTTGTTGACGATTGGATCCGCGGATTCAGAACACATGTTTTGGTTTAGTGTCGTGTGTGGCTAAACTAATGTCTATACTAATGTTTCTCCTAATCACTAGGTTCCATTAATCCTAATCCAAGTCTAAGATAGTTGAAAGGTTCACGTTTAAGTGGTTTAGTGAGGATATCGGCAATGTTGTCTTCTGAGGAAACTTTCTCAATTGAGATGATTCCCTTCTGTACATTGTCGCGAAGGAAGTGATGGCGTATTTCAATATGTTTGGTTCTAGCGTGTTGGACTGGATTTTTGCTTAAATCGATAGCACCTTTGTTGTCGCAAAGAATGGGAATGTTGTTGAGTTCAATTCCATAGTCGACGAGAGCTTGTTTCATCCACAGTGCTTGTTGACACGCCTTTCCTGCAGACACATACTCTGCTTCTGTTGTTGAGATTGCGAGGGCAGTTTGTTTCTTAGCAAACCATGACGTGAGACAATATCCTACAAAAGTACAAATACCACTAGTACTTTTCCTATCAACATAGTCACCTGCATGATCTGAGTCGGTATACACTATGGTTTCTACACCCGTTCCTTTGGGATACCATAATCCTAAGTGTGTAGTACCTTTGATGTACTTAAATATTCTTTTAACGGCTTCTAGATGGGATGTTTTTGGATCTTCTTGAAAATGTGCACATAGACAAACACTAAACATAATGTCAGGCCTACTAGCCGTAAGATAGAGTAAACTACCAATCATTCCTCTATATTTAGTGCTATCTACGGATTCATTTTCTTCATCCCTAGTGAGTTTGGTTTCGGAGGACATGGGTGTTCTCATGGGTTTTGAGTCTTCAAGACCAAACTTCTTAAGCATATCTTTGATATACTTTGATTGGTTGAAAAATATCCCATCTTCTAATTGTTTAATTTGGAGACCTAAGAAAAAGTTTAGTTCCCCCATCATACTCATTTCAAACTCGTCATGCATGATTTTTGAGAAATCGTCGCATAACTCTTGACAAGTTGAACCGAATATAATGTCATCCACATATATTTGGACTATAATAATATGTGATCCCTTTTTCTTGGTGAAGAGAGTATTATCTACTAGGCCCATGGTATACTTATGGTCAACTAGGAAAGTCTTAAGTCGATCATACCAAGCTTTTGGTGCTTGCTTAAGTCCGTATAAAGCTTTCTTAAGTTTGAAAACATAATTTGGTTTTTCAAAGTCGGCAAAGCCGGGAGGTTGTGCAACATATACTTCTTCATTAATAAGACCATTTAAGAAAGCACTTTTGACATCCATTTGAAATAACTTAAAATCATGTGCACATGCATATGCAAGTAATATCCTAATAGATTCAAGTCTAGCTACTGGTGCAAAGGTTTCATCGTAATCTATACCTTCTTGTTGATTGTAACCTTGAGCTACTAGCCTAGCTTTGTTTCTAGATATAATACCCTTTTCATCCATTTTATTTCTAAAGACCCATTTGGTACCTATTATGGTTTGGTTTTTAGGTGGAGGTACCAAAGTCCAAACATCATTTCTAATAAATTGATTAAGTTCTTCTTGCATAGCAATTACCCAAGATTCATCTTTTATTGCCTCTTCAATATTTTTAGGTTCAATGGTTGAAATAAAGCAAAAATAATTACTTTCATTTTGAGCTTTGGATCTTAATGTTCTTTCATTAAGTTTTCCTATGACGTTTTCTAATGGATGACTTTTAGTTTCTTTAATATTGACTATTTCTCCTTTTACGGGTTCATTGTCATTTTCAATGTTTTCTATAGTATTAACCATTTGACTTTCAACCAAGTCATCATCTACCAAAGGTGATGTCTTAGAGGGAGGTGGACTTTCGTTGAATGTTACGTTCAATGATTCCTCGACTCTTGATGTTTCCTTGTTTAATACTATGTATGCTTTACTATTTTGTGAGTATCCAAGAAAAACACCTTCATACGACTTTGGGTCGAACTTGGTGAGATAGTCTTTTGTGTTTAAAATGAAGCACTTGCTTCCAAAAACTCTAAAATATCCTAATGTAGGCTTTTTGCCTCGATAAATTTCATAGGGAGTTTTATTTAAGAATTGTCTAATTAAAACTCTATTTAGGATATACGTGGAAGTATCTACAGCGTGACACCAAAACTTTTGTGGTATGTTTTGTTCATTTAACATTGTTCTACTCATTTCTTGAATTGTTCTATTTTTACGTTCTACTACACCATTAGATTGAGGTGTACGAGGAGCCGAGAAATTATGAGTTATTCCATTATTATCACAAAAATTTCCAAATTGAATTTCATTGTCAAATTCTCGACCATGGTCAGTTCTAATAGATACTATATTACTTCCTATTTGATTTTGAATTTTCTTGCTTAGAATTTCAAATTTATCAAATGCCTCATTTTTAGTTTTCAAAAACTTTGTCCATGTATATCTAGAGTAATCATCTACTATGACTAAAGTGTAAAAATTTCCTCCATAACTTTGTATAGCCGACGGGCCAAACAAATCCATATGTAATAACTCTAGGCATCTAGATGTAGATACCATGTTTTTAGCCTTATGGCTACTATGTATTTGTTTCCCAATTTTGCAAGCATCACAAAAGTGTTGGTCATATTTCAACTTGGGTAGGTTCCTAACGAGTTCTTTGGAAGACAAGGATTGAATAAGCCTCATATTTGCATGACCTAAGCGTCGATGCCATAGAGTTGAGTTTTCGTCCAAGGAGGTAAGACATAACTTATCTTTAGGTGTTTTATCTAATTTCATAACATAGACATTATTCTTTAAAACACCTTTTCCTACGGTTATGCCATCTTTAAGTATTTTACTTCCATTTTCACTGAAAAGGACGTTATACTTTTTGCGGCATAATTGACTTATACTAAGTAGATTAAATCCTAAATTATCTACATGAGCAACATCATCAATAGATAGAGAGTCATGAGAGATTGTACCTTTTCCGATGATTTTACTTTTAAGCTTGCTACCGAATGTGACATTACCTCCGTCATACACTTGGTTGGTTCAAATAGAGGTGGTCTCTGCATAGATTGCCCTTCTTTAAAGTTTTCAAAATCCATGGATCGTTTTAAGTTTTAAAATACAATATATTTTAAAGATCTTAAGTAACGTAGCTCCTGATGCCAATTGTGGAAAACTAGAAGGGGGGTTGAATAGTTTTTACCGTTTTTAAAGTTTTATTTGCTTTGTTACTATATGTTAATTCAAAGGAAACAATCACAAATAAATAATCACACAATGTAAACAAAAGATAAAGAGAGGAAAGATCAAACCACACGACACAGTTGTTTATAGTGGTTCGGCTACAAGAACTCTATTCCTTGCCCTACTCCACTCCCCGAGTTTCCTACTCGAGAGTTTATCTTTCACTAAGAAACAAACTCCTTTCCTAGGCGGAGAAAAACCTTTACACGTCGCTTACTTCCTTTTCCGGTACTAAGCTAAACACCGGGTTCTTTTCACAAGGTAGAACCAACCTGACGTCGCCTACTTACTTTACCGACACTAAGCTAGATGTCGAGTTCTTTACACGGGTACAACCACTCCCTACACTCTTTGTACTTTAAGGACTAAAGTACTAACCACACTCACTGATTACAAATGATAGATATGATGTGTGAAACAAACTATAAGATCACACAGTAATGCAACTAAAGGATTACGGTTCTGTAGATCCTTGAATGCTTGATCTCCTTTCTACAAAATGGAAGATCAAAGTGAAATGCAACTATGAATGATGTTAGTAAGATATGTACTGAATGAGTATATGTGTTTAAGCTATATGAGTGATGCCAAGATCAAATACCAAGCCTGCTATTTATAGGCAAGCAAGGAAAGGCTCCCACGGATCCGGCGGATCCTTCAAAAGGGATCCGTCCCTTATAACACTTGGATCCGTGGGATGTGACAGCTATGTAATAGTTGTCTCTTACCATATCTTAGTTGTATCTTACCATATCATCCAAGATCTTCAAATGTCAACTATGTTGCTTGCATATCTAACCAAGATATATCAAAGATATTGTATGTGATGCATACAATGATGTCATGGCATAGATTATGAATTAAAGTTTCCTTTTAAGGAAACAAGTTACTAAACTTGTAATTCTAAGTTAATATGTGAAGTGTAAAGTGTGTACTTAAGAGACTAAGCTAGTATTTATTATTTGCTAAAAGATATTCCTTATATTTGTCATTAACAAAACTAATGAAAGATCAAAGAATATAAATAACGTTTTTGGGACGCTATTTGTATTAACACCTAACATCAACTTACTCTCACAACCAAATTCATCACTTAGATCATGTTCATCCTAGCATATAAGCACATATCAAGTCTCTTATCACTAACCACAAAACATACACAACACATACATGTTAGACATCCATATAACACATGCCATCATCATTTTACTTACCTCAATCCAAGCTACATAACATCAAGAACATCATCATCATCATCAAAATCTTCCATCACCATCATCATCCTCTACAATAACCAAAACATGTGATGATTATTACTAAGGAAGGCTACTAGTACTTGATCTTCATCTATTTCTTCTTAGATCATCATCTCACTTTTTCCCTCTCTTTTCCTCCTCCATAAAACCGGACCTCCAACACACTCAATAATAATTATGGATTTCTCTAGAAATCCCTAGATAATCTTATCTAGACACAACTTTGGTCCTTTGGCAAAAGTGGCCCCTCAAGTCTCTTTCCTCCTATTTTAGCCACAACTAACTTATAACATAATTGGCATATGACAACTTAAGCCCTTGAAGTCCCTTTCCTATCTATTTGAGGCACACAATACTTCCCATAACTTTATAACATATATTTTGACTAACACTTGACTATCGGGTTTGACTTTCCATGTAACTTTGTTGACCAACCAATCACATTAAACCTTAGCATATTCCATCTAAGGTGGGGCCTACTCGTAACCGGGATACGGGTCTAACAATTCTACCCCCTTTATTTAGATTTCGTCCCCGAAATCTGTCATTCTTTACTATCCTGCACTTAGTCACATAACTCGTCTCATTCCTAGCACCTTAACTCCTAGTTTAATTAGTGCAACGATCTAAGTGATCTTGCAACTCTATGCATACTATAACGTATTATACATCCTTAATCCCTACTACTTCCCGTTTACTTCCATACCATACAACTCTTGCTTAGATTTTACATAATACAAGACTTGCTTATTATCACTAGTCCTCATTCTAATCCGTCTTATTACCGTTACATCACCATCTCAATCGCTTTATCCTCTACTCTCATTCTTCGACTACTTGATACTTAAGAAACTCATACTATTTGACTTTGCATAATTACACTCGACTAATACGTTCACATTCTATTATTTTCATTCATCATATTTCGCACAACGCCGCAAAGCACATTATATCATCATTACAATTCTTCCATCCCATCAAGATTTCTCCTAAGTCTCAACTAAAAGCCATAATCTAATTCTAACCCTCCTATCTTAGTCCTTACAATTTCTAACTAATTCTAAACTCCCGCTTTCTACTTCTCTAACCCTACTCGTGCCATGTCGGCAACACATAACCCACTCGTTTATAATTCCTCATTTACATGGAGAGGCGTCCCAATCGATGTAAATCAAGAAATATAAACTTATGGTTATGTACTCCCGACATAACACTACTACTCCTATTTCCCAATTTAACTTTTATTATTTCATCCTGTTTATACTTCATATTTTCTTTTTAGACTTGGATCCATATCATTAACACATTCGTTACGGGGATATTTTTATTGCCAAGGATTTAGGCAACCCCATTTGCCGTTAAAGGCAACACATTCTCATCCCGAGGGATCTTTAACATTCATCCCGAAGGATTCCTTATCATTCATTTACTTGGTCGTCCCGATGGATACCACATTTAATATTCATCCCGAAGGATCATTACATTCACACTTTATCACCTTAACAATGGATCCAAGTCATAAGCACCACACACACATTATTACATTCGTTTATTTTAGTGAACGCAAGCGCATAGAGCATATGAGCCTGCTTATTATAATTACACACCTCTATGTGTTTTACCATCCTACATTCTTAATCCGCGATAGTTATTTTCACATCTTTAATTTACCTTTTGCATTCTTAGCCTTCATTAATCATCTTCACATTCTTACATTACATTTTAGTCCACTCAACTCATTTACATCTAGACTTTGCACATATTGTTAACCGCAACTCATGCATTTATTATAGTAATTACCGCTAATCGCCTTAGCCGTACTATGATAATTTCAGGACAACGCCTTTATCTCATACACACTCCTCTCATTCTTTCTTAGGTTTTTAATCCACCACATTCTTATTCTCGTATCTTATCTCTCTTCTATTAGTCTCACTCACTTCCTTTACATGTAGACCTTACATAGATCATCAACTATAACACATTCATTCATTATTAATAATTACAGCTAATCGCCTTAGCCGTAATATAATTATTTCATGGCAATACCTTAACCTCATAATGCTCATCTCATTATAGCTATTAGTACTTAAGAAATTTCGCTCTATTTCATCATTTACTCAATCCCTATGCCCTTTTCTCATTTTGTAACTTTACTAAGTTCATCACGGACTCATTATGTATATATTTATATCATTTCTTCACCACACTATGCTATAACACTCATTCAACATTACCACACGTTCATAATTATGCTCCTAATACTTTGACTTTCCGCTAACCCATCTCTAATACCTCACTAATGATCATCACACTAATATAATTACTCATAAGGCCATGCTTTGGTCATCACTATCACACAAGCCATGCACTCTCATTATTAGTCACATTTCCTATAACCCACCACACAACTTATTTCATCCATTCGTCTTCGCTAAACTACCATAGCACACAATCTCATAATCATATAGTAATTACCGATACAACCCGAGGTGCACGGTAATCCTATCACTCACACATCAAGTCTTATATCACATAAAACACATCCATAAGTTCCCATCATTATACCCATATAGCAATCACATAATTCATTTCAAAACTCAACATTCACATCCTATAACTTACAACATATTTGGCCGCATTTCTTAAACTTAAACTTAACACGTCTACGAGTGGTTTAAGTCTAGGCAACCTATAGTGGAAACCTAATTCACTTAAACCGAAGCTCTGATACCAAGTTGTTACACCCAGTACCCGCTTAGACCAAAATTTAAAACTTTTTACTCGAAAACGATTGACTTTTATGGACATCCGATCACTCTTTTGATGACTGACAAAAATGTATAAACATTCAGCCCTTAAGGCTATTTTTAAATGAAAGTACACTCAATTAACTTCAAAATGACGGGTGGTACGACCCGTGACGACTTACGGATTAAAAGATATGAATTTTTGAAAATCGCCAAAATCTGGAAAACAGCCCAAACCGCCGGCCGAGAGTCCCGACCGCTGGTCTGGCCCCAAAACCCAGGGTCTAAAACCGGACCCAAGGGTTTGAACCTGCTGTCCCCAAAACTCAATTTTTATTATCTCCGCTTGGAAACCCGACCTCCTGAACTCGAAACTTAACCAAACTTTCCAGATTTATTTGATACATCAATGGGCTCATTTTCATACAAAACATTTACCGAACGACACCCCGAAGGGGTACTTTACAAATTAGACGGGTTATGCAAATAACCCGTTTTGACCCATTTTCACTACAAACCATCCATACGACTTCCGATTTACACCAAACTTGACCAACATCAATAACTTAACATATCAAACGTGTTCCAACGACACTTGACCCGTTCACTACCCAAAATGGGTACATTTACAACTAAACCAAACGCCCCTTTAAACATTAACCATAAACCGTTTAACACACTTTGACACATTGTTGACCACCCAAACTTTATGACGACCTTGACACACAATATACAAACCATAAGAAAGACTCTCGGGGGTACAACCTTGACTCGAGCTCGGTATTCTACCTAGCTCCTAACATATATTATCTTCCAAATCCACTCCCGAATCCTTTTGCTACAATATACAAACCATAAGAAAGACTCTCGGGGGTCCACGTCTGTTGCAACCTCTTGTTGAGGAGGAGCTCATATTTTTTGCCTTGTAGATATAGAGGAATTAATAGAAATAAGTGAGTCCTACAGCAAAAAGAAATGCTATTAAATTTGTGTGCGGACCCTATTCCTTAGCTAAGATAAAAAAGAAACAACCCCTTAGTTTGTTGAATTTGGTAGTTTAATGTGAATAAATTGATAGTAGTATGGCGATGGGTTCTTGTTTTAACTTCAAAGTTTAAAGAATCGTTTAGCTTTTTTTATGTTTTAATTTGGTCCTGTTTATCTATGTTCTCTTATATTGTACTGGCTTGATCTGGAAATTTGTCGTTAGTATTTGTAACACCCCCAAAATCACAATATTCGCGGAAGCATACAGTTTGGGGCGTTACGGGAAGGTAATCATCACACAAGATATAGTGAACGGATTAAAATCCGTTTTAAAATATATTACATAAGTCAAGTCATGTAGCGATACATAAAAACCATTTCAGATGAAAATGAAGCCCATTTAAACAAAAGGTCCAGTTGTCAGAGTAAACGCATTAAAAACATTTCCATCATTTATTGTGACCGACGCCATGCACTGCTCCAGGCTAAACGCACCTCAGTTTCCTGAGAAAAACATGCTAAAAGTCAGCTAACGCTGGTGAGTTCATAGGTTTAAGTAAATAGCACATATGGACCAATAGCAATATCATAAAAACAATTCAGCAGATACACACTATCCGTTATGCAAACACTAAGCCTCATCCTACCGAAACTAAGACAATGCAGCACGACTAGCGTTAGCAAAATAATAAAGGTTGCCCGCGAGTGTTAATCCCCAGACACTCGGCCAAAAACCCGACTTGGTATACGTTCGCCTTGGCTATGCCGAGCCAACCGAACGGGGACGTCACTCCCAATAGATCTATTTATAACAAACGGCTTCCCAACAGGAATTAACGGCAGATGATAGTGGGCACAAAATGGGATTCAACAAACTTAGGTTTCTGCATACTAGTGTGATCTTAAAAGCAATTTCATTTCTGGTCCATGAAAACAATTTTGCATGTTTCTCACCCCAAGCTTATAAATCAAAAATCGTATAAAATGTGGGGCTATAAACTCACCTTTCAAATACAGCAATTCAACAATCAATCAAAATAATGCAACCGCGCCGATCAGCACCCTAAATTAGTACGGTAAGTCTTAGCAAAACGTTCGTGTCTCAAGTGTCTTTATTTTATTGGAAAAGTTTTACGTTTGACCTGTGCTCGTGTATTTCTTGCTTGCTGTGTGGTAAAGTATATTTCGAAACGATTTATTTTTATAACTCTTTGGGGGTAGCTCATGGTGAAAGTGCATGGTGGGAATACGTAACGGAACATCCGTGCTAGTATTCGCAACTTAACGTGCAACCGTTATATATATATATATATACTCTATACTTTACATATATATTACACATTATATACATTTATAAATTTATTTCTCATATATTTAATTATGAAGATTAATTAAATACATTTTGAAGATTAGTTAATAAAATATAGTTAGTGAAAATCATTATGTTTAGAAACACCGTTTATTATTTTCATTATAAGAAAACAAGTTTTGTTAAGTAATTCCATAAAGTATTCTTAAGTTGTGGATTTTCTCAAAATACTCTAAGTGTTGGATTTTTAGAAAATTTGGGCATGACCCATTCGTTTATACAATGTTTCCATTTATCTCACGTGTTGCAAACTTTACTCAATTACTTCGCTAATTAGTTATAAGTGCAAAATACTTTTAGTGACATATGTCAAGTGTCGTGAATATATATTCGTAGTTATATTGTTCGTTATCTTAACTTTTAAGTAATAACATTTGGTTTTGACGTAAAGTCAATATTTTGTCAAAAAGTCCACAATAGTCAATCTAAATGTCAATTTTTACCCTTTTGGAGACTAAACGTCTCAAAACAAGTCCAAAAATAGTTATCGTTATATTTATCGCGTCGTTAAACATTATTAACTACGGCGAGTCGGAAAATATTTCAAAAACCAAATTTATCATTTTTATTTGTAAATTGGGCCGAAACTTCTCAAATAAGCCCATTTACCATTTTTGACCCAAAACACATTTTTAGTTATAACGTATATATCGACACGTTACTAAAAATCATTTTACTCGTTCAATATGTCCGTTTGGTCAAAAAGTCAAACTTGCAAAATTTCATATGGGCTTCGGCCCAACAGTAACAAAGTGGGCTTTTTGGCCCAAAAATCCATTTGGTCCAATTTGTATTTATTTGTTACTTATTAGTGATTATTAGTTACCAAATACACTTTTTACTTATCAATAAGCTCTTTAGTCAAAAAGTCAACCTTGACCATACTACTGTTCATTCGAACCATTTTATGCACCTCAACTTATTTTCACCTTTTTACTAATTATTTTTAGTAACTTATAACTTATTAAATAAGCCAATCTAAATAAGCACTTCACTTTATTTTTCCACCTTTTCACCATTTGAGCCAAAATTTTATGTTTTTCAAAACCCCAATAATCTTTTATTTTATATCATAGCCGAACACTATATGTGCTCCAAAAATCATTATAGTGCATAAATTAGTGTAAAACCATAACTAGTGTTTGTATCCTCAAACTAGCACCATATGCAACAATATTTACCACACAAGCAAGAAATCTACTAATTAACTCATATTCAACATAAAATGTCGAGCACAACAAATAGAAGATCAAACCCTAGCTTAAATCATATTATCAAAACATACACATTTAACACTTTTAAACATCATTATACACCAAATGGACAAGAGATTAACAAGTTTAGAAAAAATTTTATGAATCCTTACAAAGCTTTTGATATGGTACGTGTTATAGGAGAGCAAAACACCCAACACCTTGCTAATTTTACCCAAATCAAGCTCCAAATTACCCAAATCTCTTTGCAAACACTTATGATCTTGAATCTTTGAGAGAACAATTTTATAAAATGATGTTTGTGTGTGTGAGTTAGGCGTACAAATGAGGCTATAAAAGGTGGATGATCATGTTTATTTTGGGAAGCATTAAAGATAAGAATGTTAGAAATCTAAAAAGGTGTAACCATTTGTAGTAACTTAAGATTACATTTAAGATAGCCTTAAATTTGTCCCATGTGGGCTTTAGTATGGCATAGGGGCCGGATATGGGTTTATTTAGGAGGGGGGAAAATAGTTTTTATCCCACTTTGGGGTATTGTGTCTCGGTTTGAGCTTAAAAGTTACCGTAAATTCCCGGTTTGACGTTTTTGGACCCGATAACGTAAAATAAAGTTTTTAACCACTTTTTCATCAGAAATATAATAAAATGTCATTACTGACTCAAAAATATATTTATTTGACCTTTACCATATGTACTGTGCTGTCGGTACGCGCGTGCGGTTGTTTTTCAGAAAAATGCGAGAAAGCTCTCAGTAAATTATAATACTTGTCAGTAACTATCAGAAATGTGAAAATTTAACTTTACTGACAAAAATAAACTTTTCTGCAGTGACTGTAAGCTACAGTATGCTGGGACAGCTCCCGAAAATGCATAAAAATACTCAGAAACATGCAAATGCGCATAGAAATGCTTAGCTTAAAAATAATTAATACTCATATAATATTAATTAACAACGTGAAAATTACCATTTGTCACAGTCTCCCCATCTAATCGGGAAATCCGTCCCGGATTTCAATTGACGCCACTCTTGGTTTTCGGAAAAAGATGAGGGTATTTTCGCTTGATCTCGTCCTCTCGCTCCCAGGTGTATTCAGGGCCTCTGCGGGAGTTCCATCGGACCTTCACAATTGGGATACGACTCTGCTTTACTCGTTTCACTTCCCGGTCCATGATTTCAATCGGTTCTTCAATGAAATTTAACCTCTCATCAAGCTGGATTTCATCCAAAGGAATAACTGCGCTTTCATCGGATAAACACTTCTTCAAATTACTGACGTGAAAAACGTCATGCACAGCACTGAGCTCAGACGGCAGTTCGAGTCAGTAGGCTACCGGCCCGATCTTATCAAGGATCTCAAAAGGTCCTATATAGCGAGGGTTCAATTTACCACGCTTGCCAAATTTGATCACGCCTTTCCATGGCGAGACCTTCAACATCACTTTATCTCCCACTTGAAACTCAAGGGGTTTCCGCCTTTTGTCGGTGTAACTCTTTTGACGGTCGCGAGCCGCCTGTATTCGGTTCCTGATCTGTACAATCTTTTCAGTAGTCTCATGAACTAGCTCTGGTCCGGTAAGTTGGCTCTCTCCAACTTCCGCCCAACAAATCGGCGATCTGCACTTACGTCCATAAAGTGCTTCATACGGTGCAGCTTTAATACTGGTGTGATAGTTGTTGTTATAGGAAAATTCGACTAAAGGCAAATGTCTGTCCCAGCCGTTTCCGAAATCAATTACACAGGCTCTTAACATGTCTTCTAATGTCTGAATGGTTCTTTCACTCTGACCATCCGTTTGGGGATGATATGCCGTACTCATATCGAGTTTGGTTCCCAATGCATCCTGAAGCGACTTCCAAAAATTTGACGTGAATCGACTGTCTCGATCAGAGATAATAGAAACAGGCACACCATGCCTTGCAACAATTTTCTTAACATATAAACGCGCGAGTTTATCCATCTCAATTTTCTCCGCTATAGGAAGAAAATGCGCTGATTTTGTGAGACGGTCAACGATTACCTAAATCGTGTCATAACCACTCGATGTCCTAGGCAATTTCGTTATAAAATCCATAGTAATGTGCTCCCATTTCCATTCCGGAATCTCAGGTTGAACAAGCAGACCGGACGGTCTTTGGTGTTCTGCCTTAACCTTCGAGCACGTTAAGCACTTGCTGACATATTCAGCTATATCGGCCTTCATGTTTGGCCACCAATACAACTTTTTCAGGTCTAAATACATCTTGTCAGATCCTGGGTGAATGGAGTACTTGGACTTATGGGATTCGTGCATAATAAAATCACGAATTCCTCCATACAATGGAATCCAATACCTGTCTCCATAACGCAAAATCCCATCGGATCTTCTTACTAATCCATTCTCAAGTTCTGGCATTCTGTGAATCTTTTCACTAGGTCGGTTTTCATCTTTGAGTGCCTCATCCTGAGCCTCAAGAATTTTTGCTGGAAGCGGCAAATTAATCGTCATCCCTAACGATCTAACCCTAAGAGGTTTGATCCGTTCTTTTCTGCTAAGGGCGTCGGCAACAACATTTGCCTTGCCTGGGTGATAACGGATTTCACAATCATAGTCGCTAAGCAACTCCAACCATCGGCGCTGTCTCATGTTCAGCTCCTTCTGGTTCAATATATGTTGTAGACTCTTGTGATCAGTATACACTACGCACTTAGTTCCATAAAGGTAGTGTCTCCAAATTCTCAGTGCAAACACGACTGATCCTAATTCTAGGTCGTGGGTTGTGTAGTTTTTCTCATGGGTTTTTAGCTGTCGAGAAGCGTATGCTATTACCTTCTCTCTTTGCATCAACACGGCTCCCAAACCTTTGTGTGATGCGTCACAATACACAACGAAATCATCGCTACCCTCGGGTAAGGCTAAAATAGGCGCACTACACAATTTTTCCTTAAGGAGTTGAAAAGCTTCTTCCTCATCATTTCCCCAGTCGTATTTCACATTCTTTTGAGTCAATTTCGTCAACGGTTTAGCTATCTTAGAGAATCCCTCTATAAATCTTCTGTAATAACCGGCAAGTCCTAAAAATTTTCGGATTTCCGTCGGCGTTGTGGGCGTTGCCCAATCCTTGATGGCCTCAATCTTAGCAGGATCTACGTGAATTCCTTGCTTATCGAACACATGACCAAGAAATTGCACGGTCGATATCCAAAATTCACACTTCGAAAATTTAGCATATAACTCTTCCTTTTTCAATAATTCCAGAATTAGCTTGAGATGTTCCTCATGCTCTTGCTCATTCTTGGAATATATCAAGATATCGTCAATGAACACTATCACAAATTTGTCCAAATACGGCTTACACACACGATTCATGAGATCCATGAATACTGCTGGTGCATTTGTCAAGCCGAATGGCATAACTTGAAATTCATAATGGCCATATCGGGTTCGGAATGCGGTCTTCGAGATATCCTCTTCCCGGACTCGAAGTTGGTGATAACCCGATCTCAAGTCTATCTTAGAATAAACCGATGATCCCTGCAACTGATCAAACAAATCGTCTATCCTCGGGAGTGGGTATCTATTCTTAATGGTTAGCTTATTCATTCCCGATAGTCTATACACATCCTGAAGGATCCATCCTTCTTCTTAACAAACAAAACAGGAGCTCCCCAAGGCGATGAACTCGGTCTAATGAAACCTTTTCCAGATAATTCAGCTAATTGGTCTGACAATTCTTGTAATTCCGTAGGTGCTAAACGATAGGGTGCTCGCGCTACAGGCGCGGCCCCTGGCACTAATTCGATGTGAAATTCGATTTATCTGGCCGGTGGAAGTCCTGGTAAATCTTCTGGAAAGACTTCTGGAAAATCCCTTACGATTGGCACATCTTCCAACTTTTTCTCTCCAGGTTCCTTTTCTTTCTTCTCAGTGACATGAGCTAAAAAGAGATAACATCCCTTCTCGATGTACTTCTGCACCTTCGTGCATGAGATGATTGCCAATCTTGACGAACGCGCACGATCAGAACGGTCACCTTCAACAATCAGAACTTCGTTCCCATAGGGAACTCTAACGATTTTCTCATCACAAACGATGACGGCATGATATTTCGATAACCAATCCATTCCTATGATGACGTCAAAACTACCTAATTCCACTGGCATCAGATCAATGTTGAAAGGACGATTCAACAAGTTTAGAGTGCAACCCCTGATGATGGTACCTACTCTTTCTAGGTTTCTGTTTGCTAATTCTACGTCGAAGGCATTATCTAAGGTGGTCGGGGCTATGTCAAGTAAAGGACTAAAATTGGTTGATACAAAACTTCTATCTGCTCCCGTATCGAAAAGTACTGAAGCATAACGATTATTTAAGAGAAACGTACCCGTCACCACGTTCGGGTCGTCCTGTGCTTCTCTTCGGCCTACGGCATAAACTCTTCCACGAGCTCTTCCTTTATTTCCCTGATTCCCATTGTTAATCATTGCCACTTGGTTCCCTGGTCTACCACCATTTCCTTGGTTTCGGGGCTTATTGCACTCATTCCGATAATGACCTTTTTCACCACACCCAAAGCAGGTGACATCCACCTTACGATTGTAGGCTGGTGCTACTTGTGCTGTGGCTAGTGGTCTTGATCTGCAGTTCTTTGCTATGTGCCCTATCCTCTGGCAATTGTTACACTTCACAGTGCACTGTCCCCTGTGATGTAACTTACAGCGGTTACAAAAAGGCGTATTCTTATCATAACCCTTCTTGTCTCCTGAACCAATCGCATAAACCTTGCCTCCATTCTGCTTTTTGTTTTGAGATCTGTTGTTGTTACCCTTGGAGTGATCTTCCCACTTCCTTTTGTGGTCAGTACTCTTTTCTGGAATATCCTCCAGTTCCTGATCCATTAACTTGTTTGCCGTCTCCATGGTCTCATGAAGATCTACAGCTCTCGAGGTAATCACATCACCTCTTATGGATTTCGGCAAACCACCGATATACCTCTCAATCAATCTGGCTTCCGTCCGAACCATTTCTGGACATAGCAAAGCCAACTCCTGAAATCTCTGGTTGTAAGCAGCGATGTTGTTGTTTTGCACCTTCAAATTCCAAAACTCAATTTCTAACTTCTTAATCTCATTTCGCGGGCAATACTTCCTAATCACTAGTTCCTTAAAATCTTCCCAAAGCATGGCATAAGCAACCTCCATATTAGCAGACTTCATGTAGTTGTTCCACCAGGTCAAAGCGGAATCCATGAAAGTGAATGACGCAAACTTAACCCTGTCATTCTCATGACATCCACTGATATGAAATACGGTCTCAAGCTTCTCAATCCATCTAGTCAAACCAACGGCTCCTTCTGTTCCTCCAAATCCTCCAACCATGATTTTTCGGAACTCAGCGTAAGTACAACCGCGGCTGTTGGTTACTGGTCTAGATGTTCCGGTGTTGGTGGTCGAATTGGTCACAGCTGCGAGAGCGGCTGCCACACGATCAGCAACAAGTTGATCTAGTGTTGCTTGATTCATTGATGGGGGAGCAGTTGCGGCCCTAGTTGGTGCCTCTTCCTTTGCTGTCTGAACCGGTGTGTTAGCAGGTCGTCCTCGTGTGACTCTGGTCGGGGCAGCAGGTTCAGCAGTCCTTCCCCTCACTGACCTTGCCTGAATGGGTGTGTTAGTGGGTTGTCCTCGTGTGACTCCGGTTGACTTTCGTTTTGGTTCCATTTATCTGCATCACAAAAGATGGCGATAAATGAGATTTTTGGTTATGGGAAAGTAAGTTATACGGATACGTGAATGGAGAAAACAAAATACAAGAATAAAGTCAACCACAGAGGAACAACGAAAGAAGGAAAGAAAAATATAAATTGGATAGGAAGACTAAGCTTGTTATATATATCGAAAGATGAAGGTTCACAAAATTACAAGCTCGTCAATAGATAGTTCTAAGATACTACGGAGATACTATTAGTCCTAGGAATACATCATCACTACTACGAATCTAGGAATACATCATCACTACTACTACTCTAGGAATACATCATCACTACTACTACATCTAGGAATACATCATCACTACTACTACATCTAGGAATACATCATCACTGCTACTACATCTAGTGGTCGGTCCTAGCAATGCGTAGCTCCTCAAATGCTCGGGTCAATCCTCCAATAGTGGTCTCTAGCTGGGCTACCCGGTCTCTAAGCTCTTGGTTCTCCCTCATTACTGAACCAATGATAATCTCAGCGGTCATAATCCTCTGCCACTGGGTACGATCGACTCCTCTAGCTCGTCGCAACATACCCTGAATCCTCTGCTGGCCTCTACCTAAACCAATGGCCCTAAAGTCCAAACCTCTAAGCTCCCTACCATGTAATCTCTCTAAAGCATCCAATCTAGCCCTCAATCCAATCATCACTCTACGGTCAGAATAAAACTCTTCAAACAAAACACAAGCTGCCTGATCAATAGTCCCAATTCTCCTCTCCACAGTCTGAATACGCTCAGACTGCTCCAATCTCCCAAGCCGATCAGAATGAACATCAAGTAAGCTCGCCTGGTTCGTCAACTGAATCCAGATCTGATCCATCTCAGTAAGCTCAGGCTCTGTAAGTGGGGAATCTACTGGTGAAGGGAGTGGAGTAGGCATCGGAGATGGTGGTATAAAAGAAGGAGATGACGGTGTGTACTCTGGGCTAGCTGCACGTACACCCGTGCTAACATCACAAGCAATGTCCAACCACTGACTATCATCCAAACCCTGAATCTCAGCGTCTCTGGAGCCCTATCCAATCTCAAACATACACTGAAACTGTGCATCTCTCGAGCTCTGTCCAACCTCAAACAATCCCTGAACATCCTCCATAATGCCCTTGCCATCCCTCGGCATCATAACCTGATCTATATCCATAGGAGTATCCCTATCCCTATCATCCTCTAAACCCATAGAAGTGTGCTCAGCAGGTGCAGTCACAGTAGGAGTAGGCTCATCCTGAACCTGCTCTGGATCCTCCACTGGATCCTCGTCCTCATCAGAATAAGTCTCCACTGATCTCCTACGTCTCTGACTAGGTGGGGAATCATCTGGAGATAGCATAGGTGACTGAGGTGGTGAATCAGCAGGAGTACCCATATAACCATAACGGGTCCTACTACGAGATGAAGTCAACATAGATGATAACTGAATGCGACGTCCACGGACTCGCCTATATGATGCCCGACGTCTGACAGGTGGAGCATCGAGATCATGCTGAGTAACGGTGTACAACTGAGCTGGTGTTGAACGGTGTGCTGTGGTAGATCTGTGTAAATACGGCGAGGTGGATACTGAAGTGATGTGTGCAGGCTGAACTGGAATAGATGGCTGAGCAGCAGCACGAATAACCTCTATCAGTGGGTCATCCATGAACGGAACTGGCTGCTGTGTCTGAGAAGTGAATCCAGTAGCCTCTACCTCAGAGTGTGTGCCGAATGGGAGAGACATGGTCTGTGACAAATATAGTGCGACACGTATAAGTATATAGAAATTACTTATATCATATATGCTTAGTATATTATACTCAAATAGCATGCCAAAAACACTTAATCAAATAAAGCAAACAATGCTCAAATCAAATAAGCAACTAATGCTCAAATCATAGCAAGCTAAACTGGCAGGCATCCGGCGGTCATGATGGAAAGTTTTTCAAAATCGGTTATAGTTTAAGGGTTTTTATAAACCACGTTCTCTATAACCTAGGCTCTGAATACCAATCTGTAACACCCCCAAAATCACAATATTCGCGGAAGCATACAGTTTGGGGCGTTACGGGAAGGTAATCATCACACAAGATATAGTGAACGGATTAAAATCCGTTTTAAAATATATTACATAAGTCAAGTCATGTAGCGATACATAAAAACCATTTCAGATGAAAATGAAGCCCATTTAAACAAAAGGTCCAGTTGTCAGAGTAAACGCATTAAAAACATTTCCATCATTTATTGTGACCGACGCCATGCACTGCTCCCGGCTAAACGCACCTCAGTTTCCTGAGAAAAACATGCTAAAAGTCAGCTAACGCTGGTGAGTTCATAGGTTTAAGTAAATAGCACATATGGACCAATAGCAATATCATAAAAACAATTCAGCAGATACACACTATCCGTTATGCAAACACTAAGCCTCATCCTACCGAAACTAAGACAATGCAGCACAACTAGCGTTAGCAAAATAATAAAGGTTGCCCGCGAGTGTTAATCCCCAGACACTCGGCCAAAAACACGACTTGGTATACGTTCGCCTTGGCTATGCCGAGCCAACCGAACGGGGACGTCACTCCCAATAGATCTATTTATAACAAACGGCTTCCCAACATGAATTAACGGCAGATGATAGTGGGCACAAAATGGGATTCAGCAAACTTAGGTTTCTGCATACTAGTGTGATCTTAAAAGCAATTTCATTTCTGGTCCATGAAAACAATTTTGCATGTTTCTCACCCTAAGATTATAAATCAAAAATCGTATAAAATGTGGGGCTATAAACTCACCTTTCAAATATAGCAATTCAACAATCAATCAAAATAATGCAACCGCGCCGATCAGCACCCTAAATTAGTACGGTAAGGTCTTAGCAAAACGTTCGTGTCTCAAGTGTCTTTATTTTATTGGAAAAGTTTTACGTTTGACCTGTGCTCGTGTATTTCTTGCTTGCTGTGTGGTAAAGTATATTTCGAAACGATTTATTTTTATAACTCTTTGGGGGTAGCTCATGGTGAAAGTGCATGGTGGGAATACGTAACGGAACATCCGTGCTAGTATTCGCAACTTAACGTGCAACCGTTATATATATTATATATATATTATATATATATATATATATATATATATATATATATATATATAGGATAAAGATCAAATAAAAAGACAAATATCCGTACATTACGTAAAAATATTCTTTTTTTCAAAAATTTTCTCGAAAAATTCCAAAATAATTCCACAAGATCAGGTATGTTGGTGCATGAAAAAGTTGTGAAGGAAGTTTTTCTAAAAGTTGATATTTTTTCCCAAAAAAAATTATGAAAAAATACGTTTGTGCATTAAATCGTTTTTTGTGCATCAAAAATTCATTTTTGCACCCAAGTTCTTTTGACTTTTTTAATCAAAATAATATTGCGCATCTAACTAAAACAAGTTAAAAATTTTGTGCATCAAAAATTTTTTGCGCATCAAAATTCGTTTTTGGTGCATTAAAAAAAACGTATAAAAACTCAAAATTAGAAAAACTTCTTTCACAAAAGTTTCATGCACCAACATTCCCGATTTTGTGGAATTTTTATGGATTTTTTCGCGAACTTTTTTGAAAAAAAAAATCTTTTTACGTAGTGTACGGATATTTGTCTTTTTATTTTAACTTTACCCTATATATATATATATATATATATATATATATTATATATATATATATATATATATATTTACTCATACTTTACATATATATACACATATATACTTTATAAATTTATTTCTCATATATTTAATTATGAAGATTAATTAAATACATTTTGAAGATTAGTTAATAAAATATAGTTAGTGAAAATCATTATGTTTAGAAACATCGTTTATTATTTTCATTATAAGAAAACAAGTTTTGTTAAGTAATTCCATAAAGTATTCTTAAGTTGTGGATTTTCTCAAAATACTCTAAGTGTTGGATTTTTAGAAAATTTGGGCATGACCCATTCGTTTATACAACGTTTCCATTTATCTCACGTGTTGCAAACTTTACTCAATTACTTCGCTAATTAGTTATAAGTGCAAAATACTTTTAGTGACATATGTCAAGTGTCGTGAATATATATTCGTAGTTATATTGTTCGTTATCTTAACTTTTAAGTAATAACATTTGGTTTTGACGTAAAGTCAATATTTTGTCAAAAAGTCCACAATAGTCAATCTAAATGTCAATTTTTACCCTTTTGGAGACTAAACGTCTCAAAACAAGTCCAAAAATAGTTATCGTTATATTTATCGCGTCGTTAAACATTATTAACTACGGCGAGTCGGAAAATATTTCAAAAACCAAATTTATCATTTTTATTTGTAAATTGGGCCGAAACTTCTCAAATAAGCCCATTTACCATTTTTGACCCAAAACACATTTTTAGTTATAACGTATATATCGACACGTTACTAAAAATCATTTTACACGTTCAATACGTCCGTTTGGTCAAAAAGTCAAACTTGCAAAATTTCATATGGGCTTCGGCCCAACAGTAACAAAGTGGGCTTTTTGGCCCAAAAATCCATTTGGTCTAATTTGTATTTATTTGTTACTTATTAGTGATTATTAGTTACCAAATACACTTTTTACTTATCAATAAGCTCTTATAAATAAGCTCTTTAGTCAAAAAGTCAACCTTGACCATACTACTGTTCATTCGAACCATTTTATGCACCTCAACTTATTTTCACCTTTTTACTAATTATTTTTAGTAACTTATAACTTATTAAATAAGCCAATCTAAATAAGCACTTCACTTTATTTTTCCACCTTTTCACCATTTGAGCCAAAATTTTATGTTTTTCAAAACCCCAATAATCTTTTATTTTATATCATAGCCGAACACTATATGTGCTCCAAAAATCATTATAGTGCATAAATTAGTGTAAAACCATAACTAGTGTTTGTATCCTCAAACTAGCACCATATGCAACAATATTTACCACACAAGCAAGAAATCTACTAATTAACTCATATTCAACATAAAATGTCGAGCACAACAAATAGAAGATCAAACCCTAGCTTAAATCATATTATCAAAACATACACATTTAACACTTTTAAACATCATTATACACCAAATGGACAAGAGATTAACAAGTTTAGAAAAAGTTTTGTGAATCCTTACAAAGCTTTTGATATGGTACGTGTTATAGGAGAGCAAAACACCCAACACCTTGCTAATTTTACCCAAATCAAGCTCCAAATTACCCAAATCTCTTTGCAAACACTTATGATCTTGAATCTTTGAGAGAACAATTTTATAAAATGATGTTTGTGTGTGTGAGTTAGGCGTACAAATGAGGCTAGAAAAGGTGGATGATCATGTTTATTTTGGGAAGCATTAAAGATAAGAATGTTAGAAATCTAAAAAGGTGTAACCATTTGTAGTAACTTAAGATTACATTTAAGATAGCCTTAAATTTGTCCCATGTGGGCTTTGGTATGGCATAGGGGCCAGATATGGGTTTATTTAGGAGGGGGGAAAATATTTTTTATCCCACTTTGGTGTATTGTATCTCGGTTTGAGCTTAAAAGTTACCGTAAAGTCCCGGTTTGACGTTTTTGGACCCGATAACGTAAAATAAAGTTTTTAACCACGTTTTCGTAAGAAATATAATAAAATGTCATTACTGACTCAAAAATATATTTATTTGACCTTTACCATATGTACTGTGCTGTCGGTACGCGCGTGCGGTTGTTTTTCAGAAAAATGCGAGAAAGCTCTCAGTAAATTATAATACTTGTCAGTAACAATCAGAAATGTGAAAATTTAACTTTACTGACAAAAATAAACTTTTCTGCAGTGACTGTAAGCTACAGTATGCTGGGACAACTCCCGAAAATGCTTAAAAATACTCAGAAACATGCAAATGCGCTTAGAAATGCTTAGCTTAAAAATAATTAATACTCATATAATATTAATTAACAACGTGAAAATTACCATTTGTCACAGTATTGGTTACGTCTATATCTTGTACAAGATAAAAAAGAACTAATAGTAAAATAGATAAATGGGGTGATGTTAAGAGTATATGACGAGCTTAAACGGTCAAACTTAACGTTAGTTTGGTAAAGGGACTATAGGTGTTAAGTATTTCAGAGTCAGGGACGGTTTAACTCGAGAAAAAAAGTTAAAGGACCAAACATGCAAGTCAACACAAACCACATGAACCATATGTGTAATTTACTCTATTAATTAACTTAAGTAAATTTTGTTAATTTGGTCCTATATACATAAATAAAAAGAGCAGCTAAATCATTTGAAGAAGTTTAGGTGTGTTACGTCGCTGAAAAATTTTCGCATATCCGAATACGAATATTTTTGGAAGACTTTAATATGAGTTCCAAAACTGACATTTAATAAAACACAACTTTTTAATAAATTATGATCAAATTTTCGGATATCTGAATACGAATATTTTTTGAACACCCATAACTTAAATCAAGAAATCCTATAAAGTAGTTGAATAACTGTAGAAAAATAATAAAATTACATAACATGTATATAAAGATGAGATGTGCGAACATATATGAAATAAAGAAAACTAACTTTACAAATTTATTATAGTTTTAGTTAAATAAACATTTGTTACGAATATCTAATGCACATGTCTTTTAGTTTTTGAACTTTGGTGATTACATTAAAACTAATATGTATATTTTTTATTAGTTTTATTAATATTAATATGGGGCAGTTTGGTCTTTTCGGTTTAGGTTTTCATATAAAACCAAAACTTTCGGTTTTCTTAAAAACCAAAACCACGCCATCGGTTTTAGAATTTGTTCGGGTTTTTTTTGTTCGTTTTTTTGGTTTTTGGTTTGGTTTTTCAGTTTTGTTGCTCTCCCCTAATATTCAGCGTGAGCTTATCCATTTAAAGTTGCATTCTTAAAAACCTTTTCCAGTCACTAACACAAATATACATTGTCGACTTCATAGTTGACGTTTTCTTTTTAGTCGACTTGATTTCAACATTTTTTGTTGGTTTCTTTGACCCGATAACTCAACTTCTCAAGTGTGATCCGAAAAGTATTGCCCTGAGGTACCTGACAACATGGTTTATCCTGGATGTGGCACCCACATTGCCATTTGAATTGTCTTCCTACTTCCTTATTGGCGAACACAATAGGGGTCTCTCTTTTTTTGCTTCGATTATCAGGGCTTAGCCATGTTGAGCGATTTTTTACCAGGTAAGATCGAATATTAATTATTAGACAACTAAATTGTTTTAAAACCCGGTTTCACCGGTCGATCTTAGCGGGTTTTAAGAAGTTTAGAAAACTGGGTATGAACTGGTTCACGAAATTCGCTCGGTTCAATTAACATTCATGTGTTTCTTCTTAATGTTGCGTTTGATGTTTTTCTTACCACCGAGGTTATTAAAAGTTGAACATGACCTAGTTGTATCTACTTATGAATGGTTTATATTAACATTCATGCGTTTCTTTTTAATGTTGCTTTTGATGATTGTTGTTTTTGTTACTTTAAACTTAAATATGTTTGTATAATTCTGCTTAGATGTATGGAAATAGAAGTGAGATTATTTGCTTATACGTTTGCTGTTCTACTAGAGTACTATGATGATCGCTTGCATGCTCATAAATTGTAATATTATTGCCTTTAGTTACATATACATATAACCTATATAACAAAAGTGAAATTTAAAACCAAGTTGAGAATTAAATTTGTACATATCAAAAATAAGAAATTCACGCTATAGCAACTTGTATATGGTTATAAGTTATAACAACTTTCGAATTGTTTAGAGTGTATGTTTAGTTGACTTATAATGTGTTTGGTATTTAATCTTTTTAAATACCCTAACTTAATTAAGAAAACATGAAAAGTATGCTGAATATTTTATCAAAAAATAATACTGAGATTACATAATATGAATATAAAGATGAGATGCACGAACATATATAAAATAAAGAAAACTAACTTTACGAATTTATTATAGTGTTTGCTAAATAAAATTTATTATGGTGAACAATTACTTGAGAAAAAAAATCGGAAAACCCTTGATATTATAATCTTAAAAAAAAAAAAAAAAAAAAAAAAAAACGATGATGATATAAGAGGCGATGGAAGACGAAGAAGAATGGTTTATTGTGGGCTTATTGCTTATATGTTTTGGACTTTTGTGTTATAGTTAATCACATAAATGGTGACTGTGGATTGTCGGATTTTTCGGGTTTAGTCACTAAACTTTTTTTCCGTCGGGTTACATCACTGTGGTTTGCATATGTTACGGATCCAGTCCATATTCGAATTGAAATGACCAAAAAGCCTTTGTCATCTTATTTTTCAAATCTTTTCACAATTAAGTAACGGTCGTTAGTCTTTTATACTAACGGCCGTTAGCAAATAACCGAAAATTTGGTTTTCTTACATTTTCGTCCGGTTTTTATACGTTTTCGTCCTTTTTTACACCTTTTCGTCCATTTTCGTCCGTTCTTTATACGTTTTCGTCCGTTTTTACACCTGTTCGTCCGTTTTTGCACGTTTTCGTTCGTTTTTACATGTTTTCGTCCGTTTTTACATGTTTTTGTCCGTTTTTACACCTTTTTGTCCGTTTTTACACGTTTTCGTCCGTTATTTATACGTTTTTGTCCGTTTTTGCACGTTTTTGTTCGTTTTTGCACGTTTTCGTCCGTTTTTGCATGTTTTCATTTGTTTGTGCACGTTTTCGTCCGTTTTTACATGTTTTCGTCTATTTTTACACATTTTGATATGTTTTTACACCTTTTCGTCCGTTTTTGCACTTTTTCGTTCGTTTTTACATGTTTTCATCAATTTTTACACCTTTTCATCCGTTTTTACATGTTTTCGTCCGGTTTTACATATTTTCATCTATTTTTACGGATGAAAACATGTAAAAATGGACGAAAACATGCAAAACCGATGAAAACATGTAAAAACATATGAAAATTTGCAAGAATGAACGAAAAGGTGTAAAAACGGACGAAAACATGTAAAACGAATGAAAACGTGCAAAAATGAACGAAAACGTGTAAAAAAGGAAGAAAACGTGTAAAAACGAACAAACACGTGCAAAAACGAATGAAAACATGTAAAAGTGGACGATAACATGTAAAAACAGTTCAAAACGTGTAAAAACGGACGAAAACATGTAAAAACGGACGAAAACGAACGAAAAGGTGTAGAAACGGGCGAAAACGTATAAAAGCTGGACGAAAACGTGTAAAAACGGACGAAAATTTGTAAAAACGGACGAATACATGTAAAAGCAAACGAAAACGTGCAAAAACGGACGAAAAGGTGCAAAAACGGACGAAAACGTATAAAGACCGGACGAAAACTTGCATAAACGGACGAAAAGGTGTAAAAAGGGACGAAAACGTATAAGGACCGGACGAAAATGTGTAAAAATGGTCGAAAACGTAAGAAAACCAAATTTTCAGTTATTTTTTATCGGTCGTTAGTATAAAGGACTAACGGCCGTTACTTAATTGTCAAAAGATTTGAAAAAGAGGATGACAAGGGCTTTTTGGTCATTTCAATTCGGATATGTACTGGATCCGTAACATATGCAAACCACAGTGATGTAACTCGACGAAAAAAAGTTTAGTGACTAAAGTCGAAAAATCCGACAAACCACAGTGACCGTTTATGTAATTAACTCTTTGTGTTATAACCTCATTGTTTTAAAGTTGTTTTAAAACTTTTGAACTTATGTCATAACATATTTGTGAAAAGTTTAACATATATCACAAATTTTCTATATATCAAATAGACAAAATGTTAGCCATTCATTTTATCGCGAAAAAAACATACTTTTATCATTATTTTTAAAAATAAATATTTCGCAAACCGTTAATTGTTACGCAAAACGAATCATACTATTGCAATGATAATAAAATTATCTTTATATAGAGGACACTTCTATATAATTTTGCCAAACTTTTTTTCGAATTTTTTTAGTGTTGAAATGTACGCCATGAAAAATCAAATGTGTCACTATGATTTTTGAAATAACAAATCACTTTTCAGGGCGTAAATTTCAACACTAAAAAAAACTCGAAAAAGAAGTTCGTTGAAAATATATCGAGTGACAGTCTACTGAAAGATAAAAAAATTCTCTTTACGATCATGTATTTTTTATTTATCGTTTATCGATTTAAATTTCAGAAATGTGTCTTTTTGATAAAAAAAATAATAATAAATAAATAATGATTTAAGTTAATTTAACATCAAACATTTACTCACATACCAAATGGTAAATTTCAGCCACTCATTTCTAACAAAACCACTTTTATTATTTTTTTTAAACATTAATATCTCTTAAACAGTTAATTGTTAAACGGAAAAAAAAAATACCACGACGGTCATTTAATTAACTTTCTATAAATGAGCAATTTGATATACTTTCGACAAATTGTTTTTTATCTTTTATTTCACCTTATAGTTTTTTCGTCTTTTTTGTTGGTTTTGTTTTTTTGGATAAAACACATAAAATCACATGTGATTTTTCGCACACGTGATTTTCTTTCCAAATGTGATTTTTTCACATGGGATTATAGAAGTTTCATAAATGACTGCTATAATCTATAATTCAAGTATAGTGTGTGTGATATATGATTGTAAAGTCAAGAATGTTTATTTTCCATTGCAAAAAACGGGAAAAGTTTTTTATTTATAGACAAATACTTATGTCACTTTTAGTACGCATGTTTAATGTTTGAACTTCGATATTAGTGTTAAATCACATGTGATGTGTAATTCGAATTTTGATACAGCTAAGAAAGAGTGAAAAAAACGACAAATTTTTTTTTTGTTGAAAATATATATCAAAGTGCCCGTCTTTTGAAAGATAATTAAATGATTGTCGTGACAGTATAATTTGTTTTGTCTAACGATTAACGGTTCATGAAATATTTAAATTATAGAAAATAAATGTAATCAAAATTTTAATTTAAATATTAATTAATTTTCTTTTTTTTAAAAAAATAAAAAGAGACAAAGTGGTGTTGATGCAAATAATGTTCTAAAAACGTTATTTATATCTTTCGATTACTTCACGTTTTGAGGATAAAAAAATGTGAAATCACGTTACGTTAAAATTAACGTAAACAAGTTTTTAATCGGAAGATCCCGTTTCTACGCAAATCACTCTAGAACAAACTTACAACTTGACAAATGATCAAAGAAGTGAATTTGTGTTTTGAGACTTCACATTTTAATGGGACAAAACATTTTTTTCAAAAATAACACATGACAAATTATTTTTGAAATATTAAGAAATGTTTTAATGGAAAAATATGTTTGAAAATCACAACAGCTATTTTTCCCCCCAAAATCAGCTCCAACCTTCCCCAAATAAGTTTTCACCAGAAAAGACAAAATTTGGAGCGTCCTAGTCTAGGACGGCTCCACGGTTCCACTAAATTTAGTGGAGCCGTGGCATGTTTAGTGGAGCCGTCCGTACTATTTTTTCTGTAACGTTCAGATTTTCTTTGCCTATAAATACCCACCCCTTTCACAGTTTTTAGGCATCCTTTCACACACAAAACTTTCTGAGTTGAATACTCTCTTCACACTTTCTTTCTTAGATCATTTAGGTTAGTTTTTCTTTTGTTCAAGAGTGATCCAATCATCCTTGTAGCCATTAGGGCTTGTGTGATTGGTCACGTGGACCTTGGTAGATTGGTGCTAGCTAAGATTAGCACTCGACATTTAGCTTAGTGTCGGTAATAGGATAAGCGACGTGTACGATTTTCTCCGCCTGAAGGGAGGTTGTTGACATAGTGCTTGAAACTCTCGAGTGTGGTACTCGGGGAGTGGAGTAGGGCGAAGAAGAGCTTCGTAGCCGAACCACTATAAATCCTTTGTCTCGGTTTGATCTTTCCAACTCTACTCTTTACTTTCATTATTTTGTATTAGTTAGTCTAGTGTGTAGCTCATATTGGTGTTGATTGATTACATATAGAGTTCGAATCAAAGTTTCTAATAGCCAACTTTTAAAACAAGATTTTTAAAAGAATTTTAAACCGGTAAACTATTCAACCCCCCTTCTAGTTTCCCACAATTGGTATCAGGAGCCACGTCAGTCAAGATTTTAAAGTATATTGTATTTTAAAACTTGAATCGATCAATGGATTCTGACAAATATCTAGAAGGACAATCTATGCAAAGACCACTACTTTTCGAAACCGATTGTTTTATTTATTGGAAAACAAGATTCGAAACGTATGTGAAATCAAAAGACATTGATCTTTGGCATGTTATTACCGAGGGTGACTTTCAACCTATTCAAATGAATCCGGAAACTAAAAAGGATGAAATAGTTTCTTATGATAAACAAAGTGATGAACTTAAAAGGAAATTAGCCAAAAATAATGAGGCTAAAATGATGATTTATAATGCTTTGCCTAAAAAGGAATTTGAAAGAATTTTTATGTGTAATACGGCAAAAGATCTTTGGAAAACTTTGTTAGTCACTCACCAAGGTAATAACCAAGTCAAAGAGAACAAGATAGATCTTCTTGTTCAACAATATGAACAATTTTCCATTTTGAAAGATGAGTCAATAGATAATGCTTTTGCTAGATTTAATACTATTATCACTAGTCTTAAAGCTCTTGATGAAGGTTACTCTAGCAAGAATTATGTTAGGAAGTTTCTTAGGGCTCTACATCCTAAATGGAGAGCAAAGGTCACCGCCATAGAAGAGTCAAAGGACTTGGCGACTTTGTCACTCGATGAACTTATAGGAAACTTGAAAGTTCACGAGATGATAATCAAGAAGGACTCCGATATAGTCAAAGGCAAAAGCGAGAGAGTTAGATCTCTAACATTGAAAGCCAAGAAGGAGTCTAGTGATGAGGAATGCTCGAGTTCCGATAGTGAAGATGAGGAATATGCATTAGCGGTTAGGGAATTTAAAAAGTTCTTTAGGAGAAGAGGTAGGTTCGTTAGGCAACCTCGTGATGAGAAGAAGACATCACAAAATAACCATGTTGAAAAGAAAGGGACAAGTGATAGGAAATGCTTTAGGTGCGGAGATCCTAATCACCTCATAGGAGAGTGTCCCAAACCACCGAAATTCAACAACCAACGAGCTCTCATAGGAGGCTCCTGGAGTGATAGCGATGATGATGAAGAAAAGAAGCCCAAGGACGAAACATGTCTAATGGCTCATACTTCAAATGAGATATGCTTGGGAATTGACTTGGAGCCTGACGAATGGGTCAAGGATAGTGGATGCACTAACCATATGACGGGTAACCGAAGTTTATTCTTATCATACAAGGCATACAACGGAGGTAATGTCACTTTCGGTAGCAAACTTAAGGGCAAAATTATAGGCAAAGGTACGATCACTCAAAACTCCCTCACTATTAGAAATGTTGAGCATGTAGATAACTTAGGATTTAATTTGCTTAGCATTAGTCAAATGGTAGATAATAAGTGTAGAGTTATATTCTCTGAAGAGGGTAGTGAGATAATTAAGGATGGTAAAACCATAGGCAAAGGAGTTAGGAGAAATGGCTTATTTATTATGAAAATAGGAAATAAGCCTCAGGATAGGATATGCTTAGCAACCATAGATGATAATTCAACTCTATGGCATAGGAGGTTAGGTCACGCCAATATGCGTTTGATACAATCATTGGCATCTAAGGAATTAGTTAGAAACCTACCTAAGATTAAGTTCGACAAACACTTTTGTGACGCTTGTAAAGTTGGAAAACAAGCTCATTCAAGTCACAAAGCTAAGAATATGGTCTCGACCTCTAGATGCTTAGAACTCCTTCACATGGACTTATTCGGTCCATCCGCCGTACGGAGCTACGGAGGAAATTACTACACCTTAGTAATAGTTGATGACTATTCTCGGTATACTTGGACTAGATTTCTTAAGAATAAGACTCAAGCTTTTGAGGAATTTGAAATCTTTAGTAGGAAAGTCCAAAACCAACTAGGATGTACAATAGTCGCTATTAGGACGGATCATGGTCAGGAATTTGATAATGAAGTGCAATTTGGAGTATATTGTGATGCTAATGGTATTACTCACAATTTCTCGGCTCCACGCACTCCACAATCAAATGGGGTAGAAAAGCGGAAAAATCGTACTCTACAAGAGATGAGTAGAACGATGTTGAATGAACAATCAATTCCGCAAAAGTTTTGGTGTAATGCGGTGGACACCTCAACTTATATTCTTAATAGGATTCTAATTAGACCTATCCTAGGAAAAACCCCATATGAAATCATGAAAGGTAGAAAACCTACTCTTGATTACTTTAGAGTGTTTGGAAGCAAGTGCTTCATACTAAACACTAAAGATTACCTCACCAAGTTTGACCCAAAGTCTTACGAAGGTATCTTTCTAGGTTACTCCCAAAATAGTAAAGCCTATGTTGTCCTAAATAGAGAAACCATGAAAGTCGAAGAATCACTCAACGTGACATTCGATGAAAGTCCTCCACAAACTAAGACATCACCCTTGGTGGATGATGACTTAGATGAGGATGAAGCCATTAGGGTCATTGGCAAGAAAACCTTAGAAGATGACATTGAGGAGGAAATAGTTGAAGTTGACGAAATTGTCAACATTAAGGAATCCAAAAACCATCCTATTAAAAATGTCATAGGTAGTCTAAACCAAAGAACCCTTAGGTCACAAGCACAAAACAAAAGTAATTTCTTTTGTTTCATATCAACCGTAGAACCTAAGAATGCAGGTGAACCGATTAAGGATGAAAGTTGGATACTTGCCATGCAAGAAGAACTTAATCAATTCACTGCAAACCAAGTTTAGGATTTAGTACCTCTTCCTAAGAATCAAACTATCATAGGAACTAAGTGGGTGTTTAGGAATAAACTCGACGAAAATGGAGTCGTAGTTAGGAATAAGGCAAGGTTGGTAGCACAAGGCTATAATCAACAAGAGGGAATAGATTATGATGAAACCTATGCACCCGTAGCTAGATTAGAATCAATTAGAATACTCCTTGCCTATGCTTGTGCCTTAGACTTTAAACTATACCAAATGGACGTGAAGAGTGCGTTCCTTAATGGTTATATCAACGAGGAGGTGTATGTTGCACAACCTCCGGGATTCGTTGATTTCGAATATCCGAATCATGTTTATAAACTCAAGAAAGCACTCTATGGTCTTAAGCAAGCTCCTAAAGCTTGGTATGACAGACTGAAAGCTTTCCTGATTGAACATGAATACACCATGGGAAAGGTTGATAACACACTCTTTACAAAGAAAAGAGATTCACATCTTATCATTGTTCAAATATATGTCGATGACATTATATTCGGATCAACTTGTTCAGAGATGTGCGATGATTTCTCTAAGATCATGCATGACGAGTTTGAGATGAGCATGATGGGTGAATTGAACTTCTTCCTTGGTTTACAAATTAAACAAATGGAAGATGGTATCTTCTTTAATCAAGCTAAGTATAGTAAAGAAATGCTTAAGAAGTTTAGTTTAGAAGAGTCTAAGCCCATGAAAACCCCCATGTCCACGGAAATAAAACTCACGAAAGATGAAGAAGGTGAGTCCGTGGATAGCACTAAGTATAGAGGTATGATAGGAAGTTTACTATACCTCATGACAAGTAGGCCTGACATCATGTTTAGTGTCTGCCTTTGTGCTCGCTTCCAAGAGGATCCCAAAACCTCTCACCTTGAAGCGGTTAAGCGTATCTTCCGATACATTAAAGGCACTATACACTTGGGATTATTCTATCCCAAGGGGACCGGTGTAGAAACTGTTGTCTATGCCAACTCTGATCATGCGGGAGATTATGTGGATCGAAAGAGTACGAGTGGCGTTTGTACCTTCATGGGTTGTTGCTTAACTTCTTGGTTCTCCAAGAAACAAACGGCACTTGCTATCTCCACAACCGAAGCCGAGTACGTAAGCGCCGGAAAGGCATGTCAACAAGCACTATGGATGAAACAAGCCCTTATAGACTATGACATCCATTTAGATGACGTCCCCATTATGTGTGATAATAAAGGTGCTATTGACTTGAGCAAGAACCCCGTTCAACACTCCCGTACTAAACATATCGAAATTCGCCACCACTTCCTTCGTGATAATGTTCAGAAAGGAAATATTTCTATTGAGAAAGTTCCTTCTCAGGACAATATCGCAGACATCCTTACCAAACCTCTCAAACGAGAATCCTTTAACTACCTTCGTCTAGGTCTAGGAATGATGGAACATGTTCCATAAACCTCATGACTCTTGAAGTCATCTCGTGTGTCTTGTTAAGTCTAGTTTAGGTTCCCTAGTCAAAGGAATTTATCAGGTATAAATTCCTTTCTCGTGTCATAGAGTCTCACTAAAACAGCGAGACTTATTTGTCAAACATCAAAATGGGACAGAAAACCATCCCTGCAGATACACAGCTCCACTAAATATGGCACGACACCGTTAAATTTAACGGTACCGTGGAACCGTGCATCTGAAACATTCCGTATTTCAATTCCCTTTTTCCACACCACTCATTCCAAACCCTCATAACCTCAGAAACTGCTGTCATAACTTAACCTCACACCCAACACTTAATTACACCTCTTCAAGATCATATTCAAGACATTAAGTTTCAAGATCCTCAATCATTCTCACCCTTTTTCAACAAAAATTGTAAGTCATCTTACTCAAATTTTTTTATTTTGGGTCTAGGGTTTATGCATTGATGAAAATTGAATTGGGGTTTTTCAATTTTGTTAGGAATATAAATATTCAGTTGAAGACTCGGTCACCCCGAGTACTTAATAGCACTTAATAGCTCGTAGGTTTATTAGTAATATTAGCAGTAGATTAGTTAGTATTAATATTGTGGAGTAGGTCGGGTCTTTTACCCACTGTCAGCTCGCTCCACAGCCCACTAGGGGCACCCTATGTAGTACTATATAAAGCCCTCTCCACCAAAGGAGAGGGTTGGACCTTATTCTCATATTCAATACATCCTACTTACTTTCTCTCTCAAGGTTCCAAGTCTTCTCCTCTCTCTCTCTCTAAACTCCATCTATTCGATCCATAACATAGACCCAAACGTGTGTTTCTTTGCTTGTGAATATACTACAATTGGTATCAGAGCCATGGTTAGGTTCATGTATGGTTATATTCACGGATTTGTGTAGATTTGGGGTACTTTTGGTTCGAATAGTTAGTTTCTTGAAAATCTATTTTGCGCTTTGTTTAGTTGATAGAAGGTGTTAGATCTTGTACTTTCTAGCTTAGGGATAGTATAGAAGTAGTGTTTGGTGTTTGGAATCATAGTTTCAGGCTTTGTGTGGTAGTTTTTGGCAGATTCGAGGGTTAGTATAAAGGTGTTCTTCGTAGCGTTTTGTCCCTCTGTGAAGGTTTCATAGTAGCGATTTGTGTATTGTTGGGTAAGTGAAAGTAGCGATTTGGCCCATTACCGGATTTGGCAAAAGACGACAAACCGCTAAGAAAGCGACGTGTCTGGCGTTTAGTGTGTTGCGTTTTGACCAAGATAGTGACAGTTCTGTTTTCTTGTGACTTGCGATTTGTGGGTTGCGACTAGTGTCTGTCAGGGTAGCGACTTGTTAGACTTGCGACTTGTCTGTCAGGGTAGCGACTTGTTAGGCTTGCGACTTGTCTGTTGCGGTTGCGACTAGTGTCTGTCAGGGTAGCGACTTGTTAGACTTGCGACTTGTCTGTTGCGGTTTGTATCCTCAGGATTGTGATTTGTCTGTTGTGGTTTGTATCCTCAGGGTTGTGATTTGTCTGTTGCGATTTAATTTCGATGAGTTGCTACTTGAGCACTTGCAAGTTGAACTTTTCGATTTGTCTCATAGTTACCAAATTGCGATTTGACTGAGCTTGCGATTTGATCTATTGCGTTTTGACGAGTTGCGGTTTGACCAAAGTTGACTTTTTACGTCAAAACTTCAAACGACTATAACTTTTGAACCGTAACTCCGTTTTCAGCCCACGACCTGTCAAAACGACCGTGAGACCGAGGAGAAGGACACGTTGAATCAATTTATTCATTCAACCCAACTTTCGAAGCTTGAAATTGCTCCAGAAAGAAGTTATCGAGCTGTGAAGTTTTCAGACCAAAATTTCACCGTAACAACTTGCATCAACCAAACCAAATCATAACACATATCAAACCTTCATCATAACACATATCAAGCATCATTTCACGGTTTATTCTTGATTTTGTAAAATCCCGCGAAAGAATCTATTTCTCGGTTTAAATCATAGACTTGTAAAATCCCGTGCACTTTAATATCATGTCAAATACTTCAGATTCTGCTATATCTGATATACTCAGATTGTACAACATGATTGACAAGCAAAAGATTCCCAAAGATGTACAACAGATAAACGTGTTTGAGTATGTTAGTGCCAATAGAGACTCTGTTAGCTCGAATTCTCAAGAGAAAGAGCTTCATCAGCCACAGACAAACGTTGTTGAGTCAAATACTGCTAGGAACAACGTGCAACATGTGCAAGAGGAAGCTAAAAATGTATAAATACACTAAAGCAAGAATTCAAAGATAAAGAAACACAACTCTTAAATGATTTCTCCAGACTTAAAACCTTAAAGAATAAGCTTGAGGATAAGTTGTACACACAAGACCAAACCAGACAGACTGCCCAAATGATTCAGAAGCACAGAAAGCTGAGTGATAAGCATAGTGAAAGTAATGTAGGTGAACCTAAATTAGCTCTCCTTAGGATTGCTAAAGTATCCCAACCTGCCTTATATGATGCCAATGTGATGATTATGCCTAGTCATGCCCCGTCTGAGGTTTTATCTTTGAAAGAGAGTGATGAAATAGAAGTGAGAAATAGAGAAAGAATGAATGAAAAAATGAAAGATCCCATATGCATAGACAAGCGAGTAATAGTCAAACCCCATGATTATTATGAGGAGAATCGCTTGACTGTGTTTGCACCTCAAAAGAAGTTAACGCCTGAACAAATATTTTGGAAGTATGATACTGAGAAATTAAAAGCTGATGAGCTTAAAGCCAAAACCCCATCCCTTAGGAAAATTGCTGCTGCGACGGTGTATCCTCCCAATACACCTAGACATTTGGTACCTATGACTCTTCCTACTGAATGTAAAACCTTAATTAGCATATATGTACTTTGTCAACTATTTGTTGATTTTGATAAAACATGTAAGAAGAGAATTACACCAACAGGAATAACTGAGGGAGAAAGGTGTTTTGAACATACAAAAAGGTGTTACTTAACTGAGGTCATGCCATTCTTTAAACTACTCAAAGAACACTTTGAAGGGATGACAAAATACTATTAAAACTGAAGTAAATGAAATGAAAGCAGTGTTTAAAGATATGGAAAATGAGGTAACTAAAAATGTGATAGAACTTAAGACTCGTGAGATTGAAAGAAAGAACATTCTCCTCACAAATGATAATTTGATTGCTAGATGTATTGCACAAGATGTATTTTATACTGCTACTGATTCTGCATTATCTGCTTGTCAATTTCATGAGTATTCTATTGCTTTGAATGTTACCCAGAATCGTGTTGTTGAGCTTGAGGGGGAGAATTTAAAATTGCTTGATCAAATTCAAAATGATGACCATGATAACATGGTTAAACGTTTTTCAAAACTAGAGGTTGAGTATCTTAATTTACAATTAAAATATCAACACTTAGAAGAAAAATGTAAACTATCAAATGTCAAGACATCTTTGGATGCTCCTGAGTTTGATACGTATTTTGAATTAAGCAAACGGGATGAGAAAATTCAAGCTCACACAAACACGATTCGACTATTGAGGGCTCAAATTGCCCAATTAAAATCAAACAAGTGTGATGTGCATGGCACCAATAAACCTTCGTCTTTAGATTCTCAGAATTTTCACTATCAAGACACCATCAATAAGTTACACTATGAAAATGAGTGTTTTCGAGCTGAGAATTCTAAGATTAAATAGCATTACAAAGAGTTATATGACTCGATTAAAGTTACACGAAACAGTCATAATGAAAAGATAACTTCTTTGTTAAATGAAATTGAGAATCTTAAGACTCAGGTGAAAGGTAAAATGCCAAGTATCACCTGTGATTGTGTTGCATCAAAGGTTTCTGCTATTAAAATGTATGATGTTGATGTTGGGCCTATACCATTTCCTCTTAGAAACAATAGACCTGCCCATCAAATATATCTCCATCACCTTAGGGAAGGCCTTGACACACTTCGTGAGGTTGTAGAAGAGGACAAAATTGAAAAGCCACTTGATAAGGCAGTTGTTTATGCTTGTGTTCTCACAAAAAGGATTCAGGAAGTGTTAGAATATGCCATAGGCACGAGGCCTAAGGTTGATAACAAAAGAGATAGATTTGTTGCATCCTCCATGATGCCTAAGAACAAGCATGTAACCTTTGAGGTACCCTTGGAAACTTCAGATCCCAGCACATCAAAACATGTTCAGCAACCAGAAGTGAAAAAGACTAAGATTCCCATCAGTTCCTCTACAGGAGTTAATAGTGACACTAAAGCTAGCGAGTCAAAACCTAGGATAAACATAAAGAATTCTAGGACTTCACCAGCTAAAAGTGTTCCTAAGAAGAAAGTAGAAGGCCACAGGAGGAACAATAAGTTAGAATTGAGCAAAAAGAATCATAATTCAAACCCTAATTCACTTTGCAAAACATGTAATGAATGATTAATTTCGCGTAATCATGATAAATGTGTTGAGAAATTTCTGAAGTTGTCCAACAAACCCCCAGTTAAGAAAGTTTGGAGAGCTAGAGAAATTAAGCAAACTTGGAAAGCAACAGGAAATATGTTTGCTAATGTTGGTTACCAATGGAAGCCCACTGGAAGAAAATTCACTTTAGGAGAATAGTGCCCTTTAACTAGGATAACTAAGTCTAAAGTAGTGCCTGTACGTCAATGGAAGCCAACTGGAAGGAAATTTCCTGTAGGAGAACAGTGCCCTTTAATTAGGTCTACTTCCACTAGCATTCCAACTCCTACTGAGACTCGGGCGAATGATGCTTCTGTTCCCACTAACCAACTGGACCCCAACTTAAATTGGGGATCCGGCACTCCAAACTCTCTATTTTTGTCAGTTTTCAAATGCAGGTCGTACGGATTGTCCTTTGACATTTGGACTCAGGCTGCTCACAACACATGAGGGGAAATGATAATGACGTCTGTTCACATCAGTTCAGACCTCGTTCTTCATCGATAATGACGTTTGAACGCTGCAGTTCAAGCCTCGGGTCTCAATGTTTTCATAATGGCGTCTGCTGACATCTCTTCAGGCCCCGTTCATCAAAGAAAAGAAAGGCGTACGCTTGAGTGCGCTTTATCTTCGGAAGAAGAGGAATCTTCTTATTTATGACCATTCTCATCAAGCTTCATGTTCTTCTCATGCTCATTCAGTCATCAAGGGGATAAACGTACATTGGAGTACATTCTTATTCACCTGGTCTATCAAAAATGGCAGTTGGTTGTCATATGCAATTTTTGAGGGAGAGAAGGGTGAATAAACTTCATGGTGATTGAGATTTGAGAAATGGTCATATGACTCTCCTTGTTTCTGACTACTCTCATCTTAAGGCTTCATACTTGCTCCATGCGCATTCATACATCAAGTGGATCTACTTCCATCAGATGCAATTTCGAATGCAATTTTTGAGGGGGAGAAGTGTGAACAGTGGACTAACCTCATATGCAATTGTTCAATAAAAAATGGCATTCTCATATGCAATTTTTGAGGGGGAGAAGTGTGAACAAGTGAGCGAACAAACAATCACCTGTTGGGCATCTAATTGTGACTACGGAATTAATCAGGTATCACCTAGTTGAGGTTGAAGTTGACTTTCTCAGAGGCGTGATCTTATTCTATCTTGAAGTCGAGGTTGGTTGGATGCATGACTTTCAAAGATAACTTGCTCGTGCTTATGACTTAAGTTGAAGACTTGGTTTATCTAGTTACCAGCAGTCGGGGTAAATGTTTGACGACCTGGTTAACTATCACTTAAAGGAGTTACGTTGTAGTACTCAGTGTCACACGCCGATGACGTTGTGGATAATCGTAAGAGGTGTTAATGTCTCATACTTTGGTTGAGTATTGAGTACTTAGATATTTGCTTGGAGCATTAATTCTGTACATCGTTCTTCAAACATTAGTGCAAGATTAAGTAACAAATTTGGGGAATTCTTCGTCAGTTTCAAGTTTGGTATATTGGGTTTGTTTCATCAGTCATCTCATCAAAAAGCCTACTTGAGGGTTGGTAAAGATAGTCAGAGACAGTTTCGGTAGCGGTTGATTCTCACGTGATCCACTTGTGCCAATTTTGTTCTTCTCACAAGATCTCAAGAATATGTGCGTAAAATGTGCTGCTGATTCTGAGGTATCAAAACCAGCAAGGGGGAAGGAGACATACATCTGAATGCACAACGAGTACACATGATGAGCTTTATACTTCTTCTCAATTGAAGATTATTCCGGGAAGACAAATGTCATAACCGCAGAGAAAATCAGCGTTTTAACTCGTTCCTTTGGTGTATCACTCCAACTACGTGGGGGAAGAGAAAGTTAGTTTCTGATGATAAAAGAGGTACACAATTGTATGATGGTTCCTATGGTTAGTCGGTATCCTACTGAAGGAAATGTGTTGATGCGTGCGATGTGTCGTTGCGGTTTAGCAGTATTAATGCCTACTCAAGTTTTAAATTTATATTTAGCCGACTTATCAATAACACACACACTTAACGAGCAGTGTACCCGGTCAGTATGAATATAATGGTAAGTAGAGTGTCGATCACTAAGAGTGGAACGTATTATCTAGTTATTCTAATCAGTATTTTAATAAATTAAGTTAGCTATACAACCTATTCTAACGCAAAGGGGGTTCAGCCTGAGAGACTGGCACGATTTGGTTGCAATTAAATAATAAACTAAACCAATAGGCACGAATCAGCGAATAGCACACACGTACACAGATAAATACTCGAGACAATAAGAAGGCTGTCCTGATAGATAAGTAGTTTGTCACTTGTTTTATTGCTAGTTTTATATGAAGTGTATAGTTCGATGCAACGCACCGAGATTAAGTCCTTTCTCGTTGGTTCTAATCTTATCGGCGAGTAAACCCTTAATGATTACTTATGACTATCCTATTTATCTTTCTTCCTACTTTTCTACAGACGATAGAATGCATAGGCGATCTAATAAATAGGCGAGGGCAGAGGCATGGCGACCCGATCAACGCTCAGCTAGACACAGAGGTTATCAATGCACTAATAAAAGTCACCAAAGACATCAACATATAAACTTTAATTAATGAGAAAGCAGTTTTAAGGGAGTGCAATCTTTCCGTTGTCACATTACACAAGCCACCAATCTTGATGAATTAAAGTTTACTAACACAATAAAACAAAACTACTTAATGAATTAAACACATGCAGCACCTTCTTACAGCTCTTGTATCTTCGTTTGGGTGTGTCTTGTGCTGCCTTAATCGACTGAATTCGTCCTAGGTTTCTGTACTTCGGCCTTCTGTGTGTTGACTTAAAGCTCGGAATTCGTCTGGTCTTGGGGTATTTATAGTTTCTGTCTGAGGGTAAGATGCGGCGCATCTAGTAGGTAGATGTGGCGCATTGACTTAACTTCGCGTGGGGTCCAAGATTATAATATTCAGGAATATTCGTACACCGCCAGAAGATGCGGCGTAACTCCATTAATAGATGCGGCGCATGTCCTCTTGTATCTTGGATCGTATCTGGTGAAATATTGATAGTGATGCGCCGTATGTAATAAGTGAGATGCGGCGCATCTGGAGCAGATTCGTCTTGATCTTGTCCATTTCAGTAGACTCTTAACTTCTTGCATGTTTTGCCCCATAATAAGTCCAAAATCGCCAAGTTTCACCAAATGCTTGTTTTTACCTGAGAATTACAAAAGTAAACGATTAAGTATCAATCCTCATACATAATATAATAAAATAAGTCAAATAATTAGGATAAATGATAGTAATAAAATGTACTTATTTGAGTTCATCAAATATCCCCCCACTTGAACTTTACTTGTCCCCAAGTAAACCTTAGAATTAATCTTATGAAAATGTATCCTAAAAGATATTAGGATTTATTTTTATATTTAAGCATGTATTCATTTTTGTTATAATCACACAACCAAACACTTAACGAATTAGAAGTTAAATAAAATAATTTGATAAAAGCAAATCTAATCGTTTAACTGTCCAGTCGTGACGAATATTCTATCATAAGCTTGGCAAGCATACACATCTCCCCCACTAAAGCCAAGGAATAACAAGTCTAAAGCGGTAAAAAGGTTTTTGAGGCTTAAAGGGTTAATTATTCTCCTTAATCTCTATCGATCTCAAATTCCAGAAAAGGCGACAAAATCACAAATACATGATCGAATCCACGAACACGATACTTGCAATTGCTCAAATCTTTACTCGAATAGGCTAAATATAGGACCAAGTAATCTTTACCAATAATAATATATCAAAAAGGGCGACAAAATCATAAATACATAGTCGAATCCACGACTACGATACTTAAGATTGCTCAAATCCCTAATCTCAATAAATCAAAGGTTTGAATCAAGAATAATATAGGGTATGGATAATATTTGGGATACAAATTGGTGTAAAATAAAAAATAAACAAAACAAATAAATTAAAATCCTAAGTGTGGTTAATCACTATCCCAACCATCCCATGAATAAGACTCATATCATAGAATAACTCACGCTTTAACACTTGAAACACACGCTTTAGGTAGACACGAATTATACTCAACAAGATCTTAATCAAAGAATAAACCTTAGTTGGTGTTCCCATAACTGCCAACTCCCATTCAATCCATAGATATAATATACAACAACTAGTGGTGATATCGACCACTTACATAACTTTACATCGTTGGTTAAAACAAACATCCAACTTTCTTTCTTTTTTTCTTTTTCGTTTCTCATTTTTTTCGATTTTTTTTTTTTTTTTTTTTTTTTTTTTTAATAAGCATAAACATAGATGTGTAAACTTTCACCACATCACTATAATGATAATTCTGGATAATTTTTCCATACTTTTCATGACTTCAGAAATAACGGTAATAGTGAAAGTAGTAAACACACGAAAAATAAACTCAAAGATATACAATATTTACTTTCACTCCAATTGCATTGTGCAATTTCCCGACCTAACCATAGATAATGAATTACGCACGCGAACACAGGTAATGTAAGGAAACACACTTTGCCTATAGCAATTAACCAACCACGGATTCTAATCTACAGGGTAGGCTAAGGTGTAAGGGTGTAACGAAACATTTTAACAAAGGTGTAAGAAACGAAAAGAATGGCTCTGAGTGTTTTTCTAGGGGTATCTTACTCTAAAAATGAGAGTAATAAAAGGGTTTATACGGGGGTTAACTAACCAGTGTAGTTAGCTAATAACACATAACATATAATGGCTATTTGGGTGTAATCCTAGAAATTTTACCAAGTTAGACAAGTCATTCCAATTATATAAATAATACTTATTATGGTGGTCTCGAATAGTATACAAGCCAAGTTCTAAAGTTTACAAGTCACCGGCACACTCATAGATTTGTGAATTTTGAAAAATCACAATTTTTGAAAGTAACGTCATGTGTGCAGCAATGCAACTTAGATTAAACAAAAATATGCTAAAAAAAATTAAATTTCGATATATTAAGCACATTTTAAGCATATTTTGAAAAGTTTAGGACAAGTAAGTGTTAAGTGTTCTAATTCTCCAATCCCCCCACTTAAGTTAAACAACGTCCTCGTTGTTTGTATCAAAGGTTAAAAACTGGAAAATAAAAGAATTAGAACAGAAAAACTCCCCTGAGATTTGCTCGGTATGATCCTCCATTTGTATAAGAGCAAAAATCATCTTTCTTGTGGATTAGAACGTTTAAGCTTCATATTAGATGTATCCACAGGAAATGCAGGAATCTATAATACCACCAAGGCTTTAAAACACACCTAAGTTAAGAAAGGTTCAAACTTGCATAACACATTAGTAGTTAGTTAAAAATAAAACATAAAAATTAAAAAATGAAAATCATCAGGTCAGTCGATGCGCCGTATCTTATGGAAGAAGATACGCCGTATCGAGCCTGGAATAAATACGGATCAGAATAGAAGATGCGTCGCATCCTTAACCAGGGATGCGCCGCATTAAAATAAACTGATAAAAAGTTTTAAAGTCGAAAATAAAAAATGCAGAAAAATAAAGATATGACCATTGCAGGAGATGCGTCGCATCTCAGGATTGAGATGCGCCGTATCCTCTGCGGCCTGACTGACTCGACACAAAATCAGAAAATAAAATAAAAGATAAGCATGGGTTGCCTCCCACGAAGCGCTTGTTTTTGTTCGAGTCACGAGCCTGACTCCACCCTTATTTACTGTGTAATAGGGTGTTGTTCCCCTCACTTGGGATCAAGTGCGGGTGATAATAGCAATAAACACGAAAAGAGTGTAAATTTGCTAGTAAAGATGGAAGAAATAAATAAAGATCATACCTTGGCAATATATGTACATCTTCCCTATTCTTACCCGGTTCGGTTGATAAATTGAATGACTTGACCATTCCATCTGAAAGAGTAGTATGCTGAGGAAAAATGAGTCTCCTTTCTTCTTGATTAGTCTCTTTGGTAGTAAGGCGTCCCTTGACTTCCGCAGAAGATGAGAAAGGGTCTTTAGCAAGTAAAAGTTCGAGTTCCTCAATAACCTTCATAGGGTCGAAATCATCATCTTCATCAATCATAGCAATGTTTAAGAGCTCATCACCAAACTCTTCTTCGAGCTCCACCAAATACGGGTTGATCACAGGTGCTTCAATAGGTAGTGTAATAAATTTCACCTCATCATCTTTTTGTTTTGCAACCTGTTTAGGAAAACTAGCAAGATTATTAGTAACGGGATTAATAATATTAAATAAATTTGTACCACTTTGTGTTGTAAGTGACTCCAATTCATCTTGTGAATCTCCATCTTCAACTAGTGGTCTTGCAATTTCAGCATCGTCCCGAATTTCATCCTTAAACAAGTCATCCCAGATTTCTTCAAAAACCTCCGTTGGGTCAAGATCTGGTTGAGGTATGTCATCATAAACTATGGCGTCAAATGGTTCAAAATCAGAATTAGAATACTTTTCATCTTCATCCGTTGGATTGTCTAATGGTGGTAATACGATTGCAGAATATTCTTCAACGTAAGGTTCCGTATACACATCATCTTGTACAATCTCCGGAGAAAAAGTACTATCAAGAACAATTGCCGGAATTGGTTTCACGGTATATGAATCTTCTTCATCATCATTTGACATACACCAAGTGTGTTGAAATGGCAATTTGTTTCTTTCTTTCCTTGACTTTTCATGCCCTAAAATCAAGTATTCTTCCATAGTGATTTCTTTTGTCTCAATGACTTGTGCACCATATCTTGCTCTTTTCCAATCATACATCTGATTATTGCTCAAGGCTCTTTCCTTTTCAAACCAAATATATTCTTCCATTGTAATATCCGGATCGTCCATCTCCCTGAAATAAAACTTACTCGTGCAAAAGAAGGGTGAAACGATCAAAGTAAAATAAAAGCTTCTGATATCTGCTGTTGATGCGCCGTATCCAATAAATGGGATACGCCGTATCTTAATACGTTAAAAATAAGTCAAACTTTTATTCAGAAAAGCAATACGCCGCGCTCGATAAATCAAATGCGCCGTATGTTTAAATAATCAAAAATTAGTTATACTTAAAAAAAAATTTTAATGCGCTGTATCAGCAAAAACTAATACGCCGTTACTTCGTTACGTTTCAAAATATAAGATTTTTGATTCAGAAGATGCGCCGTATCGATAAAAATCGATACGCCGTATCTGTTTAATAATTCGAAAACTGTTTTTAATTAAAATAATAGATACGCCGTATCTGCTAAAGCAGATGCGTCGTATGGCGTCAACGTTTAGAAATTTTTTTTTATCAAAAACAGATACGCCGTATCTTGGAAAAGATGCGTCGTATCGAATTAATTAAACGCGTTGTATTTTATAAAAATTAAACGCAATACGCCGTATCTGAGAGATCAGATGCGCCGTATCGTTTGATTTAGCTCAGTACAACGATAGCAGAACACAAAAAATACGAAAAATAAAAACAAATAAAACACACGAAAATAAACAAAATAAAAGCAAACAAATAACACACAAAAACAGAAAATATGCAAAATAGTACAATGAATGCAAATTAATCTAATACACAACAGAATTAGCGGTTAGAAAAAAAAATTAAAAACCTAATTAAAATACTAATCAAATTAACAGATAATAACAATTCACTCCCCGGCAGCGGCGCCAAAAACTTGATGCGTGCGATGTGTCGTTGCGGTTTAGCAGTATTAATGCCTACTCAAGTTTTAAATTTATATTTAGCCGACTTATCAATAACACACACACTTAACGAGCAGTGTACCCGGTCAGTATGAATATAATGGTAAGTAGAGTGTCGATCACTAAGAGTGGAACGTATTATCTAGTTATTCTAATCAGTATTTTAATAAATTAAGTTAGCTATACAACCTATTTTAACGCAAAGGGGGTTCAGCCTGAGAGACTGGCACGATTTGGTTGCAATTAAATAATAAACTAAACCAATAGGCACGAATCAGCGAATAGTACACACGTACACAGATAAATACTCGAGACAATAAGAAGGCTATCCTAATAAATAAGTAGTTTGTCACTTGTTTTATTGCTAGTTTTATATGAAGTGTATAGTTCGATGCAACGCACCGAGATTAAGTCCTTTCTCGTTGGTTCTAATCTTATCGGCGAGTAAACCCTTAATGATTACTTATGACTATCCTATTTATCTTTCTTCCTACTTTTCTACAGACGATAGAATGCATAGGCGATCTAATAAATAGGCGAGGGCAGAGGCATGGCGACCCGATCAACGCTCAGCTAGACACAGAGGTTATCAATGCACTAATAAAAGTCACCAAAGACATCAACATATAAACTTTAATTAATGAGAAAGCAGTTTTAAGGGAGTACAATCTTTCCGTTGTCACATTACACAAGCCACCAATCTTGATGAATTAAAGTTTACTAACACAATAAAACAAAACTACTTAATGAATTAAACACATGCAGCACCTTCTTACAGCTCTTGTATCTTCGTTTGGGTGTGTCTTGTGCTGCCTTAATCGACTGAATTCGTCCTAGGTTTCTGTACTTCGGCCTTCTGTGTGTTGACTTAAAGCTCGGAATTCGTCTGGTCTTGGGGTATTTATAGTTTCTGTCTGAGGGTAAGATGCGGCGCATCTAGTAAGTAGATGCGGCGCATTGACTTAACTTCGCGTGAGGTCCAAGATTATAATATTCAGGAATATTCGTACACCGCCAGAAGATGCGGCGTAACTCCATTAATAGATGCGGTGCATGTCCTCTTGTATCTTGGATCGTATCTGGTGAAATATTGATAGTGATGCGCCGTATGTAATAAGTGAGATGCGGCGCATCTGGAGCAGATTCGTCTTGATCTTGTCCATTTCAGTAGACTCTTAACTTCTTGCATGTTTTGCCCCATAATAAGTCCAAAATCGCCAAGTTTCACCAAATGCTTGTTTTTACCTGAGAATTACAAAAGTAAACGATTAAATATCAATCCTCATACATAATATAATAAAACAAGTCAAATAATTAGGATAAATGATAGTAATAAAATGTACTTATTTGAGTTCATCATGTGTACATCCGGTATTCGGTTGCTTTTATGGTACTGTCTTGGTGTTATCATGTCGACTACATACGGGATAAATTGCTTACACTCGGGACTTTGTTGAATTTGGTGTAACAATTCTCATCTGCAATTTCCTGAAGGGAGAAAAGGGGATTTTCGGGTCTTAATTGATCTTGATGTTACGTTTTCGACTTTATTAACGGGAATGATTGTGTACTTCGGGTTTTTGGGCTTCATACAATGAAACTGATTGCATCACTTCAACTACTTGGGGGAAGTGGTCTCTGGATACTCTTGGCATGCATTACTTCAGACTTCAGCAGGAAGAAATGTGAGAAGGATTATTCAAGTGTGAGATGATTCGTTGCTGATCTATTTGATGGTCCCCCGATCAGAGAGTCACGATGGTTATTCTTAAAGGAGCAGCAATTTTTCATGTGGTTTGCTACGGTTTCTGTTGTACACTTACCTTTTGTAAGCTTGAAAGAGAGCTTTGATACTGCTCAAAAGGAAGACTGTCGGGTTAGGGGGAAGCTATCAAAGCTTCACATTGAGAAGGCTCAAGCTCAGACGATTATTTTGGAGCCTTGAAAGCTTTGGTGGTGAAAGTTTAAGAGATGTTGACTTTTGATTTCTACCACATGCTGAACGTATCCTCATTTTGGTATTCATGTCATCATCGTCTTAAACTGAGTAACATATTTTGTACATATCTTATACCAAACTGTAAATAGAAAATTATAGAACCAGAAAATTGTAATTAGAAAAATATAAAACCAACTAATTGTAAATAGAGAAACTTAAAAAACAAAAAACAAAAAACCATAAAAATCAGAAAATTATAAAATACCAAAAATAGTTTCATCTAGGCATGTCTTCTGTTTATCGATAACATTTACGGTCTTAGAAATGTCATTCAATAATGACACGGGACTTTAAATGAAGCTCGAGCAGAAGTTATAATGGATTGTTAAAACATGTCTCATGGCTTGCAGTTACTTCATACTGCAACCCGCGCTATACAATGGGGAAAGCATGTCGCCAAAAAGACGGCTGTTCCTCCAACCGGGTGATGTTCACCTGGGCATGGATTACTTTATATCCATGTTTTTCGTCCGATCTGATGTACGTTTCAGTGCGTCATTTCGTGTATAAGAAGAGAAGTCTTCTTTACATCAGACTCTTTATCTTCTTTGATTCTTCAAGAGAGTCTTGATGTTACACAAGGTGGTAAATTGTATTAAATTTTCACAAATACTCGTCGCTCAATTGAATGACTACAACTCTTTAAATAGAAAACGGGTCATTAATTGAGGGGGAGAATATTTGTTCAAATTTCTGACACCTTGCCAAATTTGTGCAACATCAGCAGTGACACTCTCTCGTGGTTTAAGGGGGAGCATAGTATGCTCCATAATCAGAACACAGTATAACCTGACCACATTTTCTCCCAAAATTTCTCACTTATTTAAATCAATTGGGATCACAAATCTCAAGTGGTTTGAAATTTTTGATCGGGGGAGAGAATGTGATTTAAATATGGAATTCTGATAAACAATGTGATCTTTTGAAACTCAAGTGTAGGCTATCCCATATGTGCCAAACCTTTTCGTATATCGATGCACATATTGAGGGGGAGCAAATGATTTGTGATGGCAAGTGTGAAAGAATACCAAAGACCGACCATTTTACTTTATGTATTGGAGTTATAAGGATGGTAAGGTTAGGTATTAGTTCCCATGATCCAGCCAGAACCGGAGGGATCTACCCAGGGACAATCCACTAGTTAGTGTAGAAGTCCTTAGGTATGATTACAAAAAAGGAGAAAAAGTGAATAAGGGAAGAGTGCCGACTGAGATGGAGCTAGTGCTGGAACAAACCCAACAAGGTGCTAGTAATGAAGTCTCGGTAAGCGCCGAAGGGGTTGAAGAATGAAAAAGAAATGTAAAGATAAAGGGTGAAAAGAAAGAAGCCCTCCTTACATCTTAGGTAGAAACCGGGTCAATACATATGCTGTCAGAATCACGTAGTTGATTACTGACATTGAAGACAAAGTATCATGGACCCAGTGATACGCTGCACAACCCTCCCTAGCCACTCAAGGTCCCTCAAAGGACTCTTGTTTCACTTGTCACGGAGATCAATACATTGCTATCATCTTTATCACTCCGAGTTAGATGATATTGAAAAGGTGGCAGTCCTCTCCAGCCTCCGATCACTAAATCAAAACGCACTATTGAGTCTAGAGCCCAGAGATCATCAATAAATCTCAATAGGACACATTTCCAATATGCTTGATGTTTCATACACCGTGAAAAGCAAGAAAATATATATGAAGAGTCCTACGCATTATCCTTGTGGTATTGCCTGAACATCTGAGTGATACGTAAAGTATTCACAATGAAGATGGAAATCCTTCTAGAGCCAACATCAAACAAGCTCTTGGTGGGTGACATGTGAGATCCTTCATGGATCAAACTTGTGACAACTGGAAAGAAACGATGGGGCGATTCTCATTTGAATCAAACTTGTTCCAGGAAATAGATTGATGGATGCTTTTGGAAAACCTTTCAATGTGCTCACCAACTGAATTTCAAGCACATTGATTGTGAAATTCTTCAAACAAAAGTGTTTTTGACAGAAATGTGATTCAATTTATAAAACCCTTGTCGTGTTGCACAAAATGTTTATCCAGTGACACGCAAGTGATTTTTCTAAATCAATTTCTCGTCAATCAGTGGGTATTTAATTCACTGATTCACTCTACCGTGCTGTCTGCTTTGAGACGTTCCGGTATGAGAACATGCTTAGTATGATGATTCTGACATTAATTTGTTGGAAGACTCATTACTACAAGCTGGAAATTCCTGTCAAGGAGAATCTTCTTTAAAGGGGATTCTACCTGATCACAGGTCGGTCTTCACAGAACCGAAGGTTAAATCCAACCACCACATCGAACGAATGACAAATCCATATTCGTTCTCCAACTTTATTGCTAACTGTTTTATTTCAGATTCATATAAAGATGGCGATGGTGGTTCCTGATTCCAGCAGAGACGTGTCAATCCCACTCCATGCTCACACTTCCAATTCATTATCAAAGACATCATGATAGATGAAAGAACTAACACCCCCAAATTTGGTTTGTGGTAGCGGAAAAGTAATTTGGGTGTTACGGTGAGGATCGAAGTTTAAATCTCAGAAAAGGGTCCAGAATATGCATTTTGAAAGCTATATGTCATTCGAAGAATCTTCTTGATACAAAAGTGATGTATTTGATTTGAAAATCTCATAAGAAAATGTGATAATTTGGAAGGAATGACATATTTGATTTTACACCATTAAAGTTATCAGAGTAAAGGATGCCCGTTCCGTGTCTTGTCCTGCTCCGTTAATTACCTGAGATAAACATGCTTAAAACGTCAACACAATGGTTGGTGAGTTCGTGGAGTTTATAGAAAATAACTTTCTTCGAAAGGTGTATAATGATTGTCGAAATAAATAGTAATCCTTCATGAAATAATTAATAAGTTGTGTTGTATAAAATTCACAAGTAAATCATGTATGATCACCAAAATCATAAGTTCAGGTATAAATGCAGATAAGCTACGTTGTTATACGCTCGATATAGACTGTTGGGTCAGCTTTTAAATGTATCGATATACCAAGCATTTTGGGTTGTCTTTTGTAGAGTTCTTGTTTAATTCACATATGATAACAATTAAAATTCAAGTACGGGATTCATAATCATAACACGTAGTGAAATAATAATCTAATGTCTGAAATCTATCAGTGTAAAGTGGTGGTTTACTAAATACAGCTGTATCTTAATATATGTGAAACATTCATATATTCTTCAAGTTATATTTCCCTAAGCCTCATGACACGCAAAACGTTAATAATGTATCGCACAAACGACAAGTATTATACCGCACAAACGGTAAGAATGTATCGCACAAACGACAAGTATTATACCGCACAAACGGTAAGAATGTATCGCACAAACGACAAGTATTATACCGCACAAACGGTAAGAATGTATCGCACAAACGACAAGTATTATACCGCACAAACGGTAAGAATGTATCGCACAAACGACAAGTATTATACCGCACAAACGGCAAGAATGTATCGCACAAACGACAAGTATTATACCGCACAAACGGCAAGAATGTATTCAATGAGAATCAGTGTCATGTTATGACAAGTAGTTTGGAGTGCTTTTATCCAAGTTCAACATGTAAGGTACGCAAGTAAATTGCAAGTAAAATGAGCATATAACTCTACTAAGGAGTATATCGTAACATGTAACCAAGAGTAGTAATTCATAGAAATCTTCCAAGTTCCGTGTTTAAGCTAAGCAAGCAATTTGCACATATAACGAACATGTATTCCTTTCAAGTATGATTCAAACATGTAAAGCATAGTTGATAATTTCGAATAAATTATGAGAGTTTTCAGAGTATAAAAATATACTTAAAGCAGTTAAAGCATGTATCTCCCCCAAAAGAGTTATTAAAAACAAGTATTAAAAGAGGGGGCCACGACTCACCTTAGCCACAGCAAGCAAAGATCATACTGACATGACCGGCATTTAGAGCATATCACAACGGTCTCAAAACGTATAGCATGATGATACACAACGATCTAGGACTGGCACAACCTAATACGTACATAATTATTTCAAAACACGTCTAGCACAATAATAAAGTATATAAAAGATAAAGTGTCATAGTTTTCGTGGATTATTCAGTTTTCCAAAACTTATCAAAAGCTTAGTTTAAATGTTTCGTGTGGTGTGGTAAGAAGACCTAGACTCGACTTACAACTCACGCCAAAAAGAATAGACATCAACAAACTCAAGAGGATACTGACGAGGATTCAAACCAAAGAGAACAACTTAGAAGCTAAAAAAAACAAATAAACATCTCAAATCAACTAACTAGTTTGTACGTTTCGGCATTTACCCCGATATTCCCAAATAGTTGATAAAAATGAGTTTAGTTAATAAAGCTAGTTTTTCTCGAGTCATCGAGACTTGGATTAACCAAAAAAACTAAAATTACAATATTTATCAAGTTTATGTCCCACTATTATTTCTTGTAAAATTTAGTTTTAGTTTTATTGAAGAATTTTGGATTCGTTTCGTGTTTAATATATTAAGTTCATATTGAAGTTAATATATTATACCATCTCGAGTCAAAATGTTCAATAAGCCCGTTATCCAATATTATAAGTCCGATAACGATCCACGTTTGTCCAATGTCCAGGTATAATAATCAAAGCCCGTATTCAAATTCAAATCACGATTTCAAGTATAACCCGTATCGTACCAATATGTCACCAACTAATTATAAGCGAACACACTTTTTATATTTTAAGCTTATGGGCTTGTGACTCCAATAAAACCAAACGCAACTCTATGCCATGGACTGTTAAGCCCAACAATTCAATATTCGCAATAAAAGAAAATGTGACACTTTACACTAATATTAGTAACATTAAAATTTTAAAATGGCACACACGAATCTAAACAAGAAGCACCCTTCGAGGTAGTTCACCAAACTAATCTAACGCAAGTGATTTAAATCAAATGTTCTAACCGAGACTCAAATAAATAAAACGAGACCAAACACAATGCAACAACAACCAAATTCGAACCTCACTTCTAGTTAGATCAACTGTCGACACAACATCATATCCAAACTGACCCGTTTATAACCAGTAATAAAACAACATCCCCTTTTTATTCTTGTCTTTAATCCACACGAAACTATTGAAACCCGTTTTAATTCGGTTTATATTTACCCAAGATGTTACAAATCAACTCAAATAAAAACCCCTTTTTAGTCGTTTATCACCACACGAATTCATTTCCAAACAAGTTTTAATTCAGTTTCATAGTCACGAAATCATTTGTAATCCAATAAATATATCCACGAAAACGAAACAAATATAATCGGTAATAATATAAAAGAAAATATATAACGACGGGCTTCTCGGTTTTTACCATGACGAGAAGGAGGAGAGAACAAGGTGGTGGAGACGGTGGCGCGTGTGACCGGAAAACTCGAACCAAAACAATATCTTGAAACCACCCTTCGATCTATACTTATCTTCAAATTTCATGGCTAATAACAAAAAGGAAAGCAAGAAGGGGTGCGCGTTGAGAATGAAATGGTGGCAATGGAGGTTTTTAAGGGCGCGTGTAGTAGCTAATCGTGACAAGGAGGTTGAGAGGAGTAAGGTTATGGTGGCGGTGAGATTATACGGTCGGCGGTGGGGCACCGGTGGCCGGATTTGGTCGCCGGAAAATAAGAGAGAAAGGGAGAGGTGTGGGTGATTTAGTATATGATGTGTGTGTGTGGTTACGTGAAGGAGGGAGTATATATTAGAATGTTGCAATGCATGCTTGGTAATAAGATGGGACACGTTATGTATGTATCATATATATTGATTTGCTATGGCAACTAAAACGTACACATCTCCTTTGAGATTATTACTTCCACGTTTATATAAATTCTATGGGAAATATAGATACACGCCTCATGGTAAGATACAATACACATCCTTATTTTAGTTGCATGGGAAAAGAGTAGTACACGTATGTATATATTGTTTAGTTATAGGTTTGCATGGTTAGAAGTTTTTACACGTTAACATATAAGCTGTACTAGTATTTTGTGATAGTAAATGACACACTTTAAGATATTGAATTGTAATATTCTGTGATAGAAAAGTATACACGCATAAGGAAGGAAAGCACATGAGGATTTGCCTGATATTTTGGTTATATAGCATAGTTTTAGAACATATATAAATAGTTTAAGATATAGTTTGATCCCGATAATTACTAATGTTAATTCATTAACTCACGAAACTTATAACCGGGTAACGTAAAAATATAACGTTTATAAAGATATCAAAATTTATTAGTATACCCTAACTAATTTATATTAGACGTGTGATACGTTTAACGGAGAGCATATATGCTAATAAAATCTAATAGGTTTGACTTTTGAGTATTCGTATTACGTAAAGAGTTTAATGTATAATATAAAATAATAAGGTGAAAATAGTTCATATAAAATATATAGGCTTATCCAAATCTTATGTTGGTCGTGAGTATAGTATATTAAAGAAAAATTTAAATTTCTTCATAAAAATGGGCTTTGTTAAATGATAAGCCAAGGGTATTATTAATTAACAAAGATTATCATGACGAATTTTTTGTAGGATCTTACACATCATGATAGATGAAAGACCTATGACACAGCTTCCGCAACTCTGATGATAGCTATCATGATCCAGAAAAGTGTGAGCATGCGAGTCCAACAGTCACAACAATTCACATGGAGGCATTACTACAATGGATGAGCTCAGAGATTTATGGTGGCCGATGATCTCAAAGAAGGCTCCAAGATCACAACTTCTCATGATGACGAAGCCACAAGATGACTTGAAGACATATGTTGGATGATAACTTCAAAGAATACTCAAAGATCATCCAAAACAAAGAACAGTCATCGCAAGTTCACTGCTGAAGGCACAAAGATTTTTGACGTTGAAGAATCAAGGTCTACGAGCTATGAAGTCAAGATTCAAGGATAGAGTGCTAGAATTCAGAACATTACTTCCGGGGTGACCTCCCTTAGGGGGAGATTGTTAGGAATATAAATATTCAGTTGAAGACTTGGTCACCCCGAGTACTTAATAGCTCGTAGGTTTATTAGTAATATTAGCAGTAGATTAGTTAGTATTAATATTGTGGAGTGGGTCGGGTCTTTTACCCACTGTCAGCTCGCTCCACAGCCCACTAGGGGCACCCTATGTAGTACTATATAAAGCCCTCTCCACCAAAGGAGAGGGTTGGACCTTATTCTCATATTCAATACATCCTACTTACTTTCTCTCTCAAGGTTCCAAGTCTTCTCCTCTCTCTCTCTAAACTCCATCTATTCGATCCATAACATAGACCCAAACGTGTGTTTCTTTGCTTGTGAATATACTACAAATTTTTTCTATGAAATTTTCAATTAGAAGTCATCAACACCAAAACATTTCAAAATCTTTGGTACCAAAACATTGAGGTTACCAAAACACCCCAATTCCATCATTTTCAAAATCTCACGAAACTAGGACCATGAAATTGTTCTTTTCATGCATTGTTGATGCAAACTAAAAACACTTTCCCATGCATACAAGATCTCACAAATCATGATCGAACTACATAATCAATATGTATTCTTCAACTTATTTGCTTGAGCAAAAGTAAAATTAGGAGTGTTTGGGTAATCTCATTATTTTCTTTTGAGTCGAGATTGCCGCACCTCCACATAGTTTGCATATAGTCACACACTAGGCATGTGTATATAATGCAACTATTCTTCATACTAATTTTTCCAAAAAACACTTTCATAGGAAACAAAAATGTCTCATGAATATGATTTTGATCATCTCCTAACCGACACCTACACACCCCAAATATCACAAGAACCCACAACTCCCGGTAACCACATTCGTGCCTATGTCAATCTTGAAACCCGTCGATTTCATGAAGGCCGTGTCGTTGATCCATCCCTTGTTTACCATCGGGACATCAACACTTCTTTTAGAGCTATAGGATTCGATTGCTTACTCCACATAAACGAGCACATTTGTCCTCGTTTTATGTTGGAATTCTTCCGACAAGTTGAACTTGTACGTAACGAGGATCAATCCTTGTCTCTTTGGTTTTGGGTCAGAAATTTCAAATTTGTCCTAACCCTTGAGCAATTTGCTCAAATCCTTCAAATCCCCAATCATGGGCAATGTGCCTATACTGAGGATTTGTGTCTTGAGTCCCTCTTCAACTATCGTGAAGAGGATAGTCCATATTGTTCCTACATACCCTCTCCCACCGAACTAACCAAAATCATCCGTACTCATAAGTACTCCTCTTATCCTAATCCAACGAAAATTCGTTTGGAAGAGGTGCGTCATGAACTACTTTCTTGGGCAGTCATCCTGCGAGAAAATGTTCTAAGTCTAACAGGAAATCGTGAGTAACTCCCGGCGTGTTGTGCTCATATGATCTACTGTCTCCTTACCCAACAACCATACAATCTCGCTTTCTTCTTCGCTAAGCAAATTGTACATCTCAAGGGTAACAAGAATAAATTGATACCCTATGGGATGTTCCTAACCCGCCTCTATCACCACTTCATGAACCTACACCCTAACCTTAATGGTCCTCAATACTCACTTTACACACCAGTCATGAAACCCATAACCGAGTCATAAGTGTCAACCATTCTCATTTCTGAATCCTCCACCCATTATGCACCCTTTGATGATCCAAATCATGAGAATGAGATAAATGCTCAAAACGGGAGTATAAAAAGAATGGGAGAAAGCTCAAGTCATTAGTAGTTATGAAGAGATTTATATCTTCTACTAGGGCTTATTCTTAATAGACTATATTAGGAATTAATACTCTAATTATCTTGCATGCTTAGTACTAAATCTATCACCATGCATGAATGATTTATGTGATATTTGGATGTTAGTTTATCTTGTCCTTTATGCTTGCATGCTTATGATTATCTTGGAAAATTGCTTGATAATCTTTATGTGCTAGATGTAGCATTGTAGGGGACATATTAGGAAAACAAAAACTTAGTGAGTTGAGGCACTATCATTTCCAGGAACTAGTTCCCCTAGAAAACATCCCCCTAGCTGCCCAGAACTAGCCTCAACAGAAATTTTCGTGACAATAGTGTCACGGTACCACTAAATAGGGACGGTACCGTTAAATTAACGGTACCGTTGGTCATTTAGAGGAACCGTGTCCCTGTTTGACGGATTTTTACTGTTCCTCCTAGAATCCCTGCAACCCTAACCTCAAACCTGCAAATTTTGCAACCTCACACACACCCTAAGATTCCCTTACTACACCATAGGACACTCCCATCAACTTTAATTCAAATTTCACCCAACTTGCCTATTTAAGGCCTCACCCTTGCAAGCTTATCTTGCACTTCACCTTCAACCTCCCATCACACAAACACCATGTCTTCCACACAAGGCTCCACCTCTCACATCTTCAAGAAACCTAGGATAACCGTGAAACCACCCTCAAAACCACTCTTTGTGGATCTCACAAAAGATGATGAAGCTATGACACCACCTTCCCAAGCCACTCCTTACTCACCATCACCACCTAATGCACCCTCTAAAACATCCTCTTCCTACACAACATCTTCATCATCCTTTAACACAACATCTTCTATGGAGTACACACTATCCCCCATAACTCCATTGGACTATGTCATGCTAACTCCATCCCAAACAAACTCACCACCACCACCTTCTCCTATCATGACACAACCCATCCAACCCTATCCCTTTGATTTACATAGGGCTAATTGCCTATGTTGTCTTCATAACCGTAATCTCATCTTCTTCTTAAGAGACGAGATTCACTTCATGTTCTCATTTATAAAACATCTCTTAGCACCACCACCACCCCAAATGATGCCACAATCTCCACCACCTCCTAACCCAAACAACTAAACATGCCCTTGTTTATAATGTTCTAAAAACGTTATTTATATCTTTCGATTACTTCACGTTTTGAGGATGACAAAATGTGAAATCACGTTACGTTAAAATTAACGTAAACAAGTTTTTAATCGGAAGATCCCGTTTCTACGCAAATCACTCTAGAACAAACTTACAACTTGACAAATGATCAAAGAAGTGAATTTGTGTTTTGAAACTTCACATTTTAATGGGACAAAACATTTTTTTCAAAAATAACACATGACAAATTATTTTTGAAATATTAAGAAATATTTTAATGGAAAAATATGTTTGAAAATCACAACAGCTATTTTTCCCCCAAAAATCAGCTCCAACCTTCCCCAAATAAGTTTTCACCAGAAAAGACAAAATTTGGAGCGTCATAGTCTAGGACGGCTCCACGGTTCCACTAAATTTAGTGGAGCCGTGGCATGTTTAGTGGAGCCGTCCGTACTATTTTTTCTGTAACGTTCAGATTTTCTTTGCCTATAAATACCAACCCCTTTCACAGATTTTAGGCATCCTTACACACACAAAACTTTCTGAGTTGAATACTCTCTTCACACTTTCTTTCTTAGATCATTTAGGTTAGTTTTTCTTTTGTTCAAGAATGATCCAATCATCTTTCAAGTGATCCTCTTCATTCCTCTTCACTTGCAAGAGAAGAACACAAGTATCCAAGTTGATACAAGGTGTTATCATTCCTCTTCATTATCAAGAGAAGAACACAAGTATCCAAGTTGATACAAGGTGTTATCATTCCTCTTCATTATCAAGAGAAGAACACAAGTGTCCAAGTTGATACAAGGTGTTATCATTCCTCTTCATTATCAAGAGAAGAACACAAGTATCCAAGTTGATACAAGGTGTTATCATTCCTCTTCATTATCAAGAGAAGAACACAAGTGTCCAAGTTGATACAAGGTGTTATCATTCCTCTTCATTAGCAAGAGAAGAACTCAAGGTATTCAAGAAGATACAAGAGTTGTAGTTGTTAGGTTTTGTAACACTTGTTACATCCGTGTTGTATCTTAGCATACATCAAGATTATCTTTCTTTTGTGAGAGTGTGAGTGAAGATCATTGTGATCTTAAGAGATAGTGAAGATCTCTAAAAGCCATCGGGCTTGTGTGTGAGTGATCAAAGGATCTAGAGTAGTTAGATTAAGTAGAGAGAAGTGAGAGTTGATCTTTGTGATTGTGTTGAGATCGTGGTGATCTCTTGTAGCTATTAGGGCTTGTGTGATTGGTCACGTGGACCTTGGTAGATTGGTGCTAGCTAAGATTAGCACTCGACATTTAGCTTGTGTGATTGGTTACGTGGACATTAAGCGACATGTACGGTTTTCTCCGCCTGAAGGGAGGTTGTTGACATAGTGCTTGAAACTCTCGAGTGTGGTACTCGAGGAGTGGAGTAGGGCGAAGAAGAGCTTCGTAGCCGAACCACTATAAATCCTCTGTCTCGGTTTGATCTTTCCAACTCTACTCTTTACTTTCATTATTTTGTATTAGTTAGTCTAGTGTGTAGTTCATATTGGTGTTGATTGATTACACATAGAGTTCGAATCAAAGTTTCCAATAGCCAACTTTTAAAACAAGATTTTTAAAAGAATTTTAAACCGGTAAACTATTCAACCCCCCTTCTAGTTTCCCACAAGTGGCTAAAATTTATCTGTGTACTTGCTGCTCCTTTGTTTTTTCGTACTTAAAAAAAACTTTAGGGTGCGTTTGGTTTAAAGGTTTTAAATATAGGAATTACTATCATTCTCAGTATATAATATTTGGTTAGTGTGTTTATTACTAAAAAGTGGGTATCAAACCCACAAATATAGATATCTTCTAGGGTGCGTTTGGTTTATAAACGGGATTGGTATCGGATTTGGATTTGGGAAAGGTGTGATAAAAAAGGAGAAGAGAGAAAATGTATAATAATACATATTTTATAAATTAAAATTAAGTTTAAAAGTATTATTTGTAAAAAAATATAAGAAAAAAAATAAATATAAAATAGTAACACTGTGTTCTCAAGTTATTTTAAGGGAAGCAAAGTAAATGAAAGAAAAGTGAAGAAGGGGAGAGAAGGGGAGAGGAGGAAAGTTGGTGTTCCATTTTATGTTCTTGAGTGCAAATAAAAAGGGAAGTAAGTGAAAGAATGGTCACAATAAAAAAAAATCATAATTTAATAAACCTACATACGTTATTGTGAAAATAAACCAATCCATTAAAAAAAAAAGATGTGGTTGATATTATTTGAACATGTGGTTGATATTATTTGAACATGTGGGGCCATGGGTAAAAGATGTGGTATTTGATGGAAACCCACTAAGGGGGTGTTTACTTTTTGCTTATTGTCCTTTTTGGCAACATTTTCCTCCCCACAAAGGATAATAATGATGTTTCTTTTTTGCTTATTCCAAACCAATATCCTGGATGTAAATGGGTGTAAAAACTCACATCCTTTCCATCTAGGACACAAATAAGACAAGTTATACCCCTTTTCCCTTCTATTTCACTCATCATCAACATTAACAATCAACAGTTCAATCCTCCATCACCACCACCATTCCTTCCCGCCGACCTCCTTCCCCACCGTTGACCTCCTTCCCAACCGCTGACATCCTTCCCCACTGTCGACCTCCTTCCCACCGTCGACCTCCATCACCACCACCATTCCTTCCCGCCGACCTCCTTCCCCACCGTCGACCTCCTTCCCCAACTCTCTTTAATGGTGGAATCATAGATATGAAGAAGATAGTTACCAACTAATTTTATTTTAGATAATTGTTTAGGTAAAAAAAAAACAAGGTCAGATCTATAAATTATCCCATATCTTTAGATAAAAGATTTTGTTGATTACTCACTATTTTCATGGGTTACGGTTGTTTGTATATGTGTTTTCAATTTTTCAGTTAGATCTTGTTTTGCTAAAAGGGTGTTTTGATACAAGGGTGAAAAGACTATTTTGATAACTCATTAAGCAAAAGAAAAAAAGAAACACAATTTTGTGATATATCACATTAGTAATAAGACCCTTTAGTGGGTCAGGATCTTAATGCAAAAAGGAAAATAAAAGAAACACCCCCTAAGTCACAGTGGTATACATCATTGTTTAATTCCTATAGTTGTATACAAAACAATAAATAAGTGTCACATCATTTTAAAAACCATTTCAAATACCTAAAACAAACAGCACCCTAAACCCACCAAGGTGGGTAACCCATTCCCATTACTATAGTAATTCCTTTTAACAACCAAACACACCTTTAAGAGAACTAATGATTAATTTGGAAAACCGTACCCCTAATTTTATACTAGAGAGAGAAAGTAAAAGAAAAAAAAAATAAAAAAAAATGATGATGATATCAGACGCGATGGAAGAAGAAGAAAAATGGCTAGCAGAAGCTATCGCCGGAATCCAACACAATGCCTTCTACATGCATCGCGCTTTAGTAATTCATCTATTTATTTACTCTCATTTTCATCCTATCCTTCTTTTTTTTATAAATATCTATTCATAACTATTAATTCCACTGATTTTGACCTAACTTTAGTTAATTTTGATTCGATTATCCAATTTTTTTAACTCCGTCCTAATTATACTGACTTAATGTCATTTTAGTTAATTTGACCTAGTTTTGGTTAATTCGATTCAGTGATCGAGTGTTATGAGTTATAATGATTGATTGTGCTTAATTCATTAAGTTTGACCTAATTTTCGTTAATTAATGAATTAATGTAGTTTCGTTACTCTTTATAACGATCAGTTGTGTTAATTTTGACCTAAGTTTAGATAATTTTTGCGTAATTTTATTCATAACGATTGATTTGATAATTTCACTGAGTTTGACTGAACTTTTTTTATTCGTAATGATTGATTTGATAATTTCGCTGAGTTTGACTGAATTTTTGCGTAATTTTATTCGTAATGATTGATTTGATAATTTCACTGAATTTTTGTGTAATTTTATTCGTAATGAACTAATTTTTTGTGTTTGTGAATGTTTGTTGATCAGGATGCTAATAATCTCAGAGAAGCTCTAAAATACTCTGCGCAGTTGTTGTCTGAGCTTCGTACGTCGCGGTTATCGCCTCATAAATACTACGAGCTATGTAAGTTGCTGTTCATCTCAATTTACACGGACGAAATGAGTGTTTATGTCATTAGTTGTGGTTCTGCTTTAACAATTGGAGATATAGTTTGATTATGGCTTTGTAAATACAAAAGTTTCTGTTAACCACGTAAACGTGTTTATTTGCTAGATATGTTCATGTATTAAGAATTAGGGATGTAGGGTATGTTTGGCGAAATTATACGCCGAAAGCTGGGGCTTATATTTTTATAAAGTTGTTTGGCGAATTAGTTTGAGATGGAGTTAAAGCTTATTAATGTAAAATCGCATAAAGATACATCAAATTAAATTCACATATATTTTCGGCTTTTGCGTTATAATCCATCCATTAGATTTTGAAGGGTATTTAGGTAGTTTAACTAGCTATAAGCCCCCATGAGCCCCTTTCAATGGGCTTGGGCTTATGGAGGCTTGGCTTATAAAAGCTTCCATAAGCTTGTGTGACAAACACAACTTATTTATGAGCTAGCTTATTTTAAAAGCTTAAGCCCCTGTAAGCCCTTATAAGTCTCGCGCTAAACACAACCATAGTTTGGATCAGTGGCGGAACCAGGAAACTAAGATGTGGGGGGCAATTTTTTTTTTTGTTGATAATAGCAACAAAATGCGGAAGAAAAAAGTAGGATCGAAATAATAAATCGAGTATTGTTACTTGGAGATGAATGATTTATAAGGTTTGAGAATGTTGAATGTTAGATTTTAGTATGTAGGTGGGGGGCACTTTGAATTTTGGTTGGGGGGCACTTTCGAAAAAAGGTCAACATTAAAAAAAATTTACACTAAAATCTTATTTTTTTGGGCTAGCCATGGGGGGTAGCGCCACCCCAAACTCACTATATAGGTTCGCCCCTGGTTTGGATCTTTAGGTCAACTGGAGTGATTATTGAATTGAATTGTGTAGATATTGAAAGAAATATTTCTTTGCTGTATTTAGCCTTTTAATGAAGTAGAAATTTAGAGCTTTAAATTTTGTAGGAAGAAGATTATTATAGTTCGAATCAGGAACTGTATGCAAATGCAGATAGTTACCAATTTTAAGCCGGTTGGGAGATCAATTTAGTTTTTGTTTTGACTGTATGTTGCCAATATGAAAAGGTCAACTGAGAACGAGTGATTGTAAATATGAGTCATTGAAGTCTCATGTAGTTTTGTTATAAGAGTTGCCTTATTAGTTGCTAAAATGCTAAATAAACAATTTTTTGTTAAAGTGAATAGAATAAAGTATGTCAGAGTCGGTGCCAAATGGATAACAAATTATTGTATTTTGAATTTAATTATCGATGTGAACTCTAATCATAGAACTAAATCTCCTTTCACGTTATCAAATTTGAGCTAAAAAATCATTTATGAATCATTGTAAATATAATCTAATCTGTCTTAAAGAAATTACGCTTGTTGTTTGGTTGTCATATTCAGATATGAGAGCATTCGATGAGTTGAAAAAGTTGGAAATGTTCTTTAAGGAAGAAGACAGGCATGGCTGTTCAGTAATGGACTTGTACGAACTTGTTCAACATGCTGGAAACATTTTACCTCGATTGTAAGTATTAATGCAACTATGTTCTCTATCTTACCCTATGTAAATCCTTTAATTTTAGTTGGTTGCACTTACGTAGTTACGTCCATTGAGATTTATGAGTTATTGGGCCCTACCGGTCCAAGGTAAAAAATGTGTTCTAATTTTCCCTTTAGGAGAAGCTTCTTGCCACTTCTGTAATCCCTGCATGCAAATGTTCTCATTTGATATTTTGAACTTTGTCCATCTAATAATAGAGCCCGTGTTTATTTATGATGCAAAATACGGAGTTAATTGTTCCCTTTCTAACGTGCACGCCATACATGCACGCGTGAATTTTGAACGTACAATGAAATTCCATTATGCCGTTAGAATTTATTTTTAATAGATTCTCCAACATACAAGTGTAAGACCATGATCTTCTCTTAAAGAAAGGAGATGGGGTGTAATTGATTAGTCAAGGTCTCAAGGATCTTCCCCAGATTGATTTCCAGTAGCCATTTGTATGAAAAGAATAATGACGCTCACTGCGTGAAGAACTGACCTATCAGCTAAAAAAAGCTTAGTCTAAGGTTCTTCAGGTCTAACGTGTTTAAAGACTCGGTCAATACATAAATGATTTTTCAACTTTTCTCTTACTCTCTTAGTGCGCCTTGTTGGAAAGTCAAGTAATTCAGGTGGCAAAGAAGAACTGCAACTAGCTTGCTAATGTAACACAATCTGTTTGTTTACACATTGGTGCTTTCAAATGTTGTAACATAATGGAAATTGATTTCAGCTTTTAGTCATAATCACCAACTGTTAACAAGGAACTTTGAGGCAAGCATAGAAATTTCAAATGTCAAGTGAACAAATAGGACCCATAGGCCTGTATCAAAGTGTAAGTTTCATTTTTGGTAACTATCCAGCCATTATATACAAAATATATTTAGGGATCAAGTTTTTAATCTCCATCTGGTAACATCAAAGGCTGTCGTAGGTTATATAGTTGAATTCTTATGTGATATGAGGTATTTTAATGGAGTATGTAATGTATTTATCATTGTTATGAAGTTGTAAACGTGTTTTGTGGCTTGTATTTTTGGTTTGAATTATAGCTAAAGGCCTTGCAGACGACTTGTAGAACAGTAGAAGTTATGCTATTTTCAGAATATGGAACTTAAGATTGAAGTATACCTTGCTGGTTTGTTATATGTATTCTCACTATTGCTGACTTGTTGGGCTACTAATTAGTCTCCAAGAAATATCCTTGAAATCTCTCAACTTCTAAGACCTAAACACCGTCTGTGTCATCGGTTCTATAGGCCTTCAGGAACTAACTTATCTGTATGTTATAAACTTAAAAATCACATATGTACGGTTTGCATGGTTTAACTTTTATTATTGTATGTTAGCTTGTCAGCATCTTTTTGAAGTTCTTATGAAAGGACAACTTGGTGTCACATAATTGCATCATTGACTCCGAATGCATCACAATAAGGTGTCTTAAGTGTAATAGGTATAGATAAGTACCGCTTAAGGTCCATCTGAAATGCCGACTCCTTGCCTGGAGTGATCGAATCATATTTGGTAATGAAATCACCTCTCAAATACATATACTGACTTGAACTTAAGTAATCAGTGTACTTCAACAAGTTTATATGCACCACATATTGCTTTTCGTGTCAAACAAATTAGGCTACTTAGTTTTTCTCTTGAATGTAAATATCAATAAAATCCTAATGCTGCTTACATGATCTCATTTTGCAGCTATTAATTACTCCACTTATGTTTGTCTGAAATTATTGATATTTGTCTATCTGAATTATAGGTATCTCCTATGTACAGTAGGGTCTGTTTACATTAAATCAAAGGAGGCTCCTGCTAAAGATATTCTTAAAGACCTCGTCGAAATGTGTCGTGGTGTCCAGCATCCGATACGTGGGCTATTCCTTAGGAGCTACCTAGCACAAATTAGTAGAGACAAGCTCCCAGATATTGGTTCTGAATATGAAGGGTAAGGAAGTTCTCTTTCTTGCAATCAATATTCTGCTAAATTTCTGTATATGTATGTCTAGAATAAATGCGGGGCTTTCATGTGAGGTGGATATGAGATGTTATATTTACAACCTGATTAGGTGGCTGAATTTAGATCCATATAGTTCTTCTCGTGATAAAGACGGCATAGTCTCATTATTGTTGCTATACAATAGTGTTGGGTTGTAACCTTTTTTTTACCAAATGTGTTTCCATCTGATGTACTTTAGATGTTAATGTTTGCTCCAAATAGCGTACTATAATTCTAGGAGTATCTGAAATAAACCTGTTTGTATGTGCCTAAGTTAGTTTACTTGTAAGATTGTGACGTGTATCATGTAAATGCAACACACCATTATGCGATTGAAATGGATCTATTTAGGGGAAATAATAAAATAGTGGCTCTAGTTAGAGATAATATGTTTCTCAGGTTAAGCTGCAGAAGTTAACTTCCTTCTCATTCCGATCGTTGATCGTCATTACTAACTAGATAATTTATTTATTTATTTATTTTATTTTGTTATTATTATTATTTTTTGACATAGTAATATTGATGCTGTTTTGTAGAGATGGTGATACTGTCATGGATGCTGTAGAGTTTGTGCTGCAAAATTTTTCAGAGATGAATAAACTATGGGTTCGGATGGAGCATCATCAGGTATGTGAGTTTGCATCTTTAACGTTCTATTCTATCTTGTGACATGCATGGCATACTTGCACGACGCAAATGTTGTAATGAATCATGAGAGCATGATTTTTCGCCATGCAGGACTAATAGTGCTTGTACTACATTCATTTTGGTGATCCTGAGTTGAGGCCTTCATTTGGGCTTTCTGGTCTGCAGGGACCTGCCAGGGTGCGAGATAAGATGGAAAAGGAGAGGAATGAGCTGCGCGATCTAGTAATATCAACGCCATGGAACCCTTTGATTTGGTTAGAGTAGATGGTGAATTACCACTGGGAATGTTTTTTGAGCATATATTTGAAATTTCAGGTTGGTAAGAATCTGCACGTCCTGAGTCAGATAGAGGGTATTGACCTTGATTTGTACAAAGAAACTGTTCTTCCCAGAATCTTGGAGCAGGTCTAGTTATTCTGATATCTTCATTTTTACAACTATAGCCTTATGGTACACTGTTTAACTTATTCTCTGTCTGACAGGTTGTAAACTGTAAGGATGAACTTGCACAGTATTATCTGATGGACTGCTTGATTCAGGTGTTTCCAGATGAGTATCACTTACAGACTCTCGAAACCCTCTTAGGAGCTTGCCCCCAGCTCCAGGTGTGTAACATTGGATTCATCATTTAAAACAATCCGAAGTGATCTTTGTTCGCCTTAGCTTATATATGAATATCATATTATTAATCTGGTGTTGTCACGAGTTAGGTGCATCTATGAGATATCTATGTCTGTATCCAGTACTAGAACACCAGTTTACAGATATGAATGTGTATGCTTTTAAGTTTTAATTGAGTAAACTCTGTTTATATTTCAGCCAACGGTTGACATCAAGACAGTACTATCACAACTTATGGAGAGACTATCAAGTTATGCTGCTTCTAGTCCAGAAGTGAGTTGTTCATGGGAACTTTTTTCTTTTGTCTTGCTTTTGCATTTTGTTAAAGTGATTACTTTTGCAGGTCCTACCAGAGTTCCTCCAAGTTGAAGCTTTTGCAAAATTAAGCAACGCTATTGGAAAGGTATCTGTAACAATTATCATATATGAATATATACTGTCTGCTTTCCTGAAATAGATTGTTGCACACTGTAGCAATAATATTTGCTTCTTAAGACTTATGGCTATTTATTAACTGTAATACTTTGTTGGCAGGTTATTGAATCTCAGGGTGACATGCCAATTGTTGGAGCCATTACTTTGTATGTTTCACTTCTCACCTTCACTCTTCGTGTTCATCCTGATCGGCTCGATTATGTGGATCAAGTGCTGGTATGTTAATTCTCAAGTTGATGCGAAGTTTTATGAAACATAGAAATGTTGCGTTTGGTATAAGTGACTTTAAACCTGACATCTTGTATGCTATGCAAGCAGTATTACCCTTGTCAATTTTCCTCCTTAACTTAAACAACAAAGTGGCAAAACTTAAATAAGCACAAAAAGAAGAGAGAAATAAGAGTAATAATGTAGATATATATTTATCTATGGCTATCCTGTAACGATTTCTTGCTCTCTTCTTGGATAGGGATCATGTGTTAAGAAACTTTCTAACAAACCTAAGCTTGAAGACACTAGAGCGACAAAACAAGTTGTTGCACTTTTGAGCGCTCCACTTGAAAAATACAGTGATATCGTCACTTCCTTGACGCTGTCTAATTATCCTCGAGTAATGGATCACCTTGATAATGGGACTAATAAAATAATGGCTATGGTTATCATCCAAAGCATAATGACCAACCAAGCTTGTGTATCTTCTGCTGACAAGGTATTGAACATCTTTACTGTTTTACTCATCATTCCGTTGTTGAGGTGATTGACCAATATTGTGTTTCCTTCATAATACATGATTGGTTATCTGTTGCAGGTCGAGGTTCTTTTTGAACTAATAAAAGGGCTTATAAAGGACTTGGAAGGAGATTCAGAGGATGAGGTGGGTAATAGAAGTTTCAACTTTCTATTCTAGTCTGCAAAATTACTAAAGATGGCCATTTCGACCCACTTACTTATCAATGGGTCAATTCGGTCCATGTTTTATCTCTAAAGGGAAAATCAGAAAAATTAGTATAAAAGGAAAGGGTAGAAAGTCGCCCATTGTGTGTTTTAATGCATACAAACTTTCTATATCAATTTATTGAAGTCTAGGTCACAATAAAATAAACTAAAGACTTGTAACCATGTTTGAGACGCTGATTTTATTGAAAGAGTAAGCAATATTTGGACAAAATGTTTAACAGGTCAACCTGACCTGAAGCATACCAAAAAATTGCTCAATTTTGCTACCTTAAAAAAAATAAATAAACAAAAATAGCAATAGCTAGGTGATTGTTTTCTTTCTTGTCTTGAACTTGTTTTCCTTGCTAAGACTCCACTAATTTTCGTCAACCTTTTGCAAATGCTGTTAAGCTTGACGAGGAGGACTTCAATGAAGAACAAAATTCTGTTGCTCGCGTTATTCATGTGCTATATAATGATGACCCAGAGGAGATGTTGAAGGTTGGTTGCTTGATATGTTTTCAATCTGTTTTTATTTCCAGATGCTTGATTTTATTTTACTTGTTTTACTTTGATTGATTCCGCCCGAGTTGAAATTCTTATAATTGTAATTCATTTTTCCCTTTAGATTATCTGTACTGTGCGGAAGCATATCATGACTGGAGGCCCAAAGCGTCTTCCTTTCACGATTCCTCCTCTTGTTTTTTCTGCTTTGAGGGTATGTTGTCTGTACTGCAGGTTTGGTGGTTTAATATATTCATAGTTCAGACCTCAAATAGATGTTACGGACAAATTTATCAATGTGATGAATAAAGGAGAAATAATTGTGTGTACCATGAAGGGTCGGACTTTTAGAGTGTCATCTGACCTAGAGATGGCAAATATGACCCATATACTTGTAAATGGATTGTTTTGGGTTATTTTGTCTCTAGTGGGCCAGATGAGTAAAAAAACTTAATTGAATGGGAAACGGGCTAAAAACTATGTAACATTTGATTATCTGTAACTTTAAAAAAAGTGACCAAATGTCTCGGATCAATCCAACCCATCCGTTTTGGCCCCTACCAATATATTACCCTTCTGGCCGGTTATCGGGCCTCTTGTTACTAATCTCTTTTGCAGTCTCTAATATGAGCCATTTGTTTTGCCTGCAGCTGGTACGCCGATTGCAAAATCAGGAGGGAGATGTAGCTGGAGAAGATGATCCAACAACCCCTAAGAAAATCTTTCAGATCCTAAATCAGGTGATTATTAAGTTTTAAAAGCTATTAATTTCTATACGCAATGCCTTAATAGCTGTGCGAAGTATACCTTTAAACTAGATAGCATTATACACTTTACATGACTAATCAATAGTAGTAGGTACCAAGTTCTGATCAAAGGTATGAAGGTATCTAGAGTACCACTTCATTTTATTATCATGTCCAAAATCTCTCTTCGTGTATGCATCTGTTTAATATTGTGATGCATTATAGCAGTTTTTAACGTACTATGCATAACATATCAATCCATATTCTAATCACATAATACAATTGTCAGATTATTGCTTCAAACAAGTGATCTGTTTCATGTCCCTTTCATTTCTTGTCGTTTACCCTACGGTTAATAACATTGTTTTTTTAACATGTCAGACAATTGAGGCGCTTTCATATGTTCCAGCACCTGAATTAGCACTAAGGCTGTACTTGCAGTGTGCAGAGGTAAAATCATTTTGTCCTGCAATAGTTTTGGCGCTATTTTGAAACTTATATTAGGTGTAAATATCAACCTATTCACTAGTAAATGGGTTGATTTGGGTTCTATATTATCTCTAATGGTTCAAACAGGTCGAAGTCACCCACAGTGTTTTTTAAGCCTCGTAAATCACTTTTTATTAGAAACGTCAATATACAATATTTGTAAGCATAATTGGCCCACTAAATATCTAATTAAATTTATGAGACAAAAAGTGTTTCGGGTCAACTGTGCCACAAAATCATCGTTACGCTACCTCTATTTCTAATCCCCAGGAGTTCACGAAACTTATATGCTGTGATTATCTGACATTTTTTCCTTATCTCTTTATCAATTAGTCGCCAACTCTAGTTGATTTGCACAGCATCCTTGAAATTAGTGAACCAGCCCATGATTCCTCTGAATAGATTTAGATCTTTATTATTTTCAGGCTGCCAACGACTGTGATCTGGAACCCATTGCTTATGAGTTCTTTACTCAAGCATTTGTTATATATGAGGAAGAAATTGCGGTAATTGCTCAATCTCTGAAACATTTTTAAAGTAGCAGCTATAGTAGATCTTGTTTGAAATGGTCAACAAACTGATACGTTAATGTCTCTCAAGAGACTCGAATTTGCAATCTTAGTGTTATAGATAGAGGCGGGAATTTGATTCATTAACTTAAGAATGGTTCGAGTTGGGTTGTGTTTCATCTGAAACGGGGATAAACGGAATGACAGTTGCCAAAAGTCTATTTTTAATAAATACAACCTTCTAGATCGTTTGATGTACATATATAATTTATAATTTTATATTCGTCATTATTTTTTTCCATCATAGTTGACACAAAACTTATCTACAAATTTCAAAAATGGACATTGTGTTTGCGGGTCAATCCAACATTACCCAGCCCGTAGACTTGTTATGCAAACTACCAGAATACCAGCCCCATTGGGTCAAAGTCGATTTGGTGACTCTGCTACAACTAAATCGATTGTATTATGACAGGACTCCAAAGCACAGGTGACTGCAATTCATCTAATAATCGGAACTCTTCAGAGATCAAATGTATTTGGTGTGGAGAACAGGGATACCTTGACACACAAGGCTACAGGGGTAACATTATTTGAACCCTTTAAATACAATTCATAATTGTTCCCTTGCCACAAATTTTCAATTTTTATAACGAGTTTATTCCATATTCAGTATTCAGCTAAACTTCTAAAGAAGCCAGATCAATGTAGAGCAGTTTACGCATGCTCACATTTGTTTTGGGTGGATGATCAATATGGAATCAAGGATGGCGAAAGGTACGTCTGTCTTGTTACTTTTTAAGGATTGTTATTACTTGTTGAAACTGACACCACCTTCTTTCCAGGGTCCTCCTTTGCCTAAAACGTGCCTTAAGGATTGCAAATGCTGCACAGCAGATGGCAAATGTTGCACGGGGTAGCAGTGGGCCTGTTACTCTCTTTGTCGAAATACTTAACAAGTAAGTACAATGCTTTCAGCCTGTCTCACCTGTTACACGACCCCTGGTTTTGTCACCTTTACTCCTTTCCCTATTAGAATCATAGCATTAGCTAAAACATTGTTTAAACTCACCTGCACTTTATACTCCATCCAGGTACCTCTATTATTTCGAGAAAGGCAATCCACAGATAACAAGCGCCGCAATCCAAGGGCTTATAGAGCTGATCAAAACAGAGATGCAAAGTGACACAGCGACACCAGATCAAACCTCAGATGCTTTCTTTGCTTGTACCTTAAGGTACATCCAGTTTCAGAAACAGAAAGGTGGAGCAATGGGTGAAAAGTTTGACACTATCACAGTGTGATCTTTTTTACGCAAGCTTGTATACTTCTTTTTTGTTAATATATACATATGGGTAGGGCTGTAAACAACAGAACGTTCAGCGAACATTTCATGAACCGTTCGGTAAAAAATTCGTTTATGTTCGTTTATTTATTAAATGAACGAACATGAACAATATTTTACGTTCGTTTAGTTAAATGAACGAACATGAACAAAAGTCGCGTCCGTTCATTTATGTTCGTGAACGTCCGATTATGAATTCTTTAACGTTTGTTTATTTATTTATGTTCGTATATTATATTTTTTAAGTGTAATTTTAAAATTGGTTTGTTTAAACAATACAACACCTATAAAACAATATATTGTGGATAATTAATAAAGTTTATGTTTGTTTGTCTATTTTCATTTATGTTTGATCGTTTATGTTCGTTTAGCGTTCGTTTAGTGTCTTAATGAACGAACATAAACGAACATGAACAACTCATTTTCTTAATAAACGAACGTGAACAAGAAAATTCGTCCGTTTAAACATTCGTGTCCGTTTGTTTGTCCGGTTAAAATTAAATGAACGTAACATGAAAAAAGCTCCGTTCGTGTTCGTCTAGTTCGTTTACAGCCTTACATGTGGGCTAGGCAATTTGGCGTGATTTCATGTGTTTACATTGTAGTAGAGTTTGATTTGCCATAAGTTTAGAATTTGTATATTTTGGAAAGATACGTTTTGTGCATTTGCTGTGCATTATGTGGCTAAAGTCTTGTGATTATGTGTATGTGCCAATCCACATTTTGAGACATGGAAATGTAGACCCTATTTCCTATCCGAGAAGACACTCCGTTGTCGCTTGGTCTCACCTTTGCTTCCGAAAGAAGTAAGCTCAAACCTTGTATGATAGTTTGATGTCTTTGTGTGGCATAATCAAAATTTTCTTGAAGAAAATCTGAGCTTGTTCCAGGAGGTTCGATATGTATACCAAAACTATCTTCAATGACACATGGTTCTAAACTTTTTTTTTATAAGGATTCAAATGGGAAATTCGATGAACTCAAATTCGATAAAGTTTGACTGATTCATCTCATGTTGTGTTCTAACATCTATAAGAGTGCTTGGTGTGGGATGGTATTCGTCCGCCATTGGGTATTTTTTTACCCAATGGCACACAAACATGCCATCCTGCACCGTCCTTGTTATCCATTCATTTAGCCATCCAATCATATGTGCCATTTGGTTTTTTTGCTTTGTGAGTTTGGGGGTATTTTTGGTGGGGTGTTTTGTGAGACATGTGCACATACATTTTTTTTTTAGAGTATTTTAGTTATCGGTGTGTTATTGAAAAGCTGATAAGTGACATGGAGGTGGCAGACGAATAACGTGTTATTCGTACTCCCACACCTAGCTCTCTAAGTTAAAAAGTTGGTTTCATTTTGAAGGCAAGCAAATCCACCAACTAAGGGCCAATTTTGAGCCTAGCCCAGTCGTTCGAAGTGTTGGGCTTTTGAGGACTCACTTTTGTGACTTTCTTGAAATAGCCCGAGTGACTTGCGAATTAATATCAAGGTGACATGTGACACCCTAAAAAGTCGCGCCCAATCATTAAAGTGGTACTTGTGTCTAAGGGTGAGCATCGGTCTAGGACCGGACCGGACCGGACCGACAGGACCGAGGACCGAAATAGCCAAAAACCCAAGACCGAGGACCGGACCGAATGTGGTCGGTTCGGTCCGGTCCGGTCTGGTCTCGGTCGGTCCGGTCCAACAAGGCCAAATAATCGGTTTGTGGTCCGGACCGGACCGGACCGACCGGACCGAGGACCGAATTAGCCAAAATGCCAAGACCGATGACCGGACCGAATGTGGTCGGTCCGGTCCGGTCCGGTCGGTTTTGTCGGTCGGTCTGGTCCATCCGGTCCGTTTGCTCACCCCTACTTGTGTCATAGCCCACTATGTGTATTTTCTAAGCGATTTTTTTACAGCGACTTTTCATACCTTAAGCGACCTTCTATTTTGTCTTTTTTCACCAAAAAGGTCAAACTTCGAAAATTTTTATTTTATTCTTTTTGCCCCTTCCTAATGTTGAGTAACCTAAGCGATCGACGACTTGGTACTTTGAGCGACTTTTTTTACTTTTCATCTTTTTGTACTTGTGTCATTACTTTTGTACTTTTCACATTTTTTTACTTTTCGCCTTTTTGTACTTTTCAAGTTTTTGTATTATTTTTTAAATACTTTTTAAAATACTTTGTAAACACTTTTTTATTTCAAAATCTTGAAGTAAAATATAGTCGCTTAAAAAAAGTCACTTAAAGAAAATATAGTCGCTTACATCTTTTTTTACGTCGCTCAAGATTTTGAAATAAAAAAGTGTTTATAAAGTATTTTAAAAAGTATTTAAAAAATAATACAAAAAGGTGAAAAGTAAAAAAAGGTGAAAAGTACAAAAGTAATGACACAAGTACAAAAATGTGAAAAGTAAAAAAAGTCGCTCAAAGTATCAAGCCGCCGGTCGCTTAGGTTGCTCAATATTGGGAAGGGGCAAAAAGAATAAAATAAAATTTTTCGAAGTTTGACTTTTTTGGTGGAAAAAGACAAAATAGAAGGTCGCTTAAGGTATGTAAAGTCGCTGTAAAAAAATCGCTTAGAAAGTACACATAGTGGGCTATGACACAAGTACCACTTTAATGATTGGGCGCGACTTTTTTGGGTGCCACATGTCATCTTCATATTAAGTCGCAAGTCGCTCGGGCTATTTCAAGAAAGTCACTAAAGTGAGTCCTCAAAAGCCCAACACTTCGAGCGACTGGGACAGTCTCAGAATTGCCCCTTTTAGAAAAGTATGTAACAAAGTATGTATATTTAAAGAGATTTGCAAAATACCATTTTAGAACATCCACTATGATTTATGATAGGGCTGAACAACGGGTCAAATCTGACCCGACCGGACCAAACACGACACGAAAACCAGATAAGGGTAAAACGTGAACCGAGTAAAAGCTATCGATACCGAAACCGAACCGAATAAGTTCGGCGACGTTCAGTTTAGCTATATCGAACCGAATAACTGTGTTTTGACCCGAACTGGAGCGAAACCGAACCGAACCGAGCAAAATCAAAATAAGTATACAAAACCGAAAACCGAACCGAATAAGGTCGGTTCAGTTCGGCCCCGTTTCAGTCGGTTTGTCGGTTCGAGGTCGGTTTTTGAGTGATTTTGCTCAGCCCTAGTTTATGAATAGGTCTAAATTTTGTTAAAGAGGTTTATAAATCTGTGAACCATAGTGAGCAACTATTTCTATCTTAAATCAAAATAAAAAGTCTAAAATCTTGAAGAGGTCAAAACGAATTTATCTTTTTTTTTTTTTTTTTTTTTCTTTTTGAAAATACTGATTATGATTTATGATATGAAAAGCTTTATGAATATGTTTATCTATAGTAGAAATAGGTTTATAATATGAAAATGTCTAAAACTTGATGAAATAATAATGGGAAAATACCACCAAAATGTACTAAACTTGACACCTTTTGTAATTCTGTGTAGTGATTTTTTTCCCTTCTAATAAAGTAAGAAACTTTCTAATTCCGACTATTTTGTGCACTCGTTGGCTGCCCAACTTTCCCGTACCACGTGGTATATACACGCTAGTTTTTTTAATTTTTCTAAATTCCACCAACATTTCCAGATAGACATTCCACCTTAACACAGATAATATAAGATTTACTGGTCCCCAAATTGGACCACAACTTTTCCCCGAATCCTCAAAAAACCCTAACCACGAAATTGGACCACCAATGTTGATTGAATGTCGTTTTCAGTGCAATCTATAAATTAATTGATGCAAAAGGTACAATATATGATATACTACTAGTTTCCCACTTTGAATTGTCCAAAAATAATGTTTGTTTATGTATTTTTTTTTAGGGTTCTGTTTAAATAATAGTATTTATATAAATTTATTGTTTAATATAGGGTTTTGTCTAACTTTTTGCAGTATGGCACCTTCGTTTACAATGCCTTTGATGTTTGATGTACACTTCGGTGGTACTTTTGAGTTCTTGCCACTCAGGTATGTTAATGGAGTTGTTTGTCAATGGAGAGTTCAAAGGGACAACAAAATGGACTTTCAAACTGCTTGTAACTATTTAAATAAACGAACAGATGAGCCCCTTTATCAGTTGTTCTTTAAGCTGCCACAATGTGAACTTGACAAGGGTTTGAAAGTAATAGAAAATGACAAAGATTTATTTGCTATGTATGACTATGCTGAATCTTATGGGATTATACATGTGTACATAGCACATGGGCCTCAGGAGTTAGATGTTTATTATGTTGAGAATATGTTTGTAGATGGTTCTGATGGCGAGGTTCAGTCTAGGAAAACATTAGTAAAAGATGCTAGTAATATGAGTGTAGAAGAGTTAATTGCTTGGGCTGAGGATGAGGCAAGTATGAATAAGGTAGTTGAGCATGATATAGGAAATGGTCTTAGTGGTAATGTGAGTGTTGACAAGGGTAGAGGGAGTCTAGATAAGGGTAAAGGGAGTCTTGAAAAGGGTAATGGGTGTGTTGACAAGGGTAAAGGGACTGTGGACAAAGGAAAATCCATCATGGTAGATGAAGGTAAGATAGGTCAAACCAGAAAGGCTGCTAGGAAGAGGAATGTTGGTATTGTAGTTAATGATAATGTAAACCCTTATGAGAATGACCTTTATGATTCTGATAGTGACATAGATTTGGAAGAAATGTTTGAGGATGTTCATGAATATGATTATGATAGTGAATACTCTGACAAGTCTGTAGATTATCTATCAGAAGGTGAGGATGAGCTGATTTTACTTAGGAAAAGAAAGACTGAGGCAAAACATAATCCTACACCAACTAAGCCAAATAGAAACACACAAGAGGCTGGTTGTTCTAGACCTAGCAGGGTGTATGATGTAGCTGAATCTGACATTGTTAGAGACCATCAAGAGTATATGGATAACTTAATGTATCAGTTGAGAAATGGTGATGATGGTTTGACTGATCCATTTACTATCTTGGAAAATAATGATGACAAGTTTCCATTTCATGATAACCAGACACACTGGAAGTTGAGAAAACCTCAGGTATAATTTATTCTTTGTAAATTTTTTATAGTTCCTATCAATTAGTACCAGATTATATAGTAAAAATGTAATTGTCATTTCACAGGTTGGTGAAAAGTATATTAATGCAGACCAATTCAAGGAATGCCCAACATTTTATGGTCTGTCAAATGGATATTCCTTATGGTTCTATAGAAGCTCAACAGAACAGGTAATTTGCAAGGTGTGGGTTGAGACCTTAAAGTCTAAAAGATGCAGAAAAAGGTAAGCAAAGGAAATGGATCAAATATCCAAGTGCTGGTAGGGATGAGCATGGTCAATGCCCATTCAGATGTTATGGTAAGAAAATGGTTACGGAAAATTCATTCCAAGTAATCTCTATGACTGACAAGCATACATGTGTTAGGAGTTTTAAGTATGGAAGTTTAGTTAACTACAAGTGGATTGGTAAACAGTTTGGAAACAAGATTAGGCAGAATCCAGATATCCAACTACATGAGATTGCAGACTTAGTGTTGAAAAAATATAAATGCACAATTAGCCCTGGTCAATGTAGAAATGCCAAACAGTTTGCTTTACATTAAGGCCAAGCAACCACTGAGGAACATTATGCTATGATTAGGTCATATGGTAAGGCAATATTGGATTCAAATGAGGGTTCCACAGTTAAGCTAGGTGTGACTGTTAATCCAGATGATAAGACATACTTTGATAGGTTCTATTGTTGTTTCAGTGCTTTGAAAAAGGGATTTGTATTGGGGTGTAGGCCTATAATTGCATTAGATGGTTGCTTTTTAAAGAAACCAAATGTTGGTGAAATTTTAACTGCAATTGGAAGGGATGGCAACAATCACATTTTTCCTATTGCTTGGGCAATTGTGAATGTTGAGAATAAGGATACCTGGACATGGTTTTTAGAGTTACTTGGGGAAGATATTGGCATGCCCAATGGGAATGGATTGACACTTATGTCAGATCAGCACAAGGTATATTCACACATTCTTTGTCATACTCATTTATTTGTAATAATTATCTTTGTTTCTAATTTCACTTTGATTGATTATTTATATATGCAGGGTTTGATTGAGGCTGTCAAGGATGTGATGCCATTGGCTGAGCACAGACAGTGTGCTAGGCACATCTATGAGGGTTTCAGAAAGCAATACAGTGGTGTAGAATTCAGAAGTTTATTTTGGGTTGCATCAAAGGCAAGTTATCCAGAACTTTTCAATAAGATCATGCTTAGAATTAAGAAAGCCAATCCTGGTGCACATGAGTATTTAGTTAAAAAGGATCATAAAACCTTGTCAAGAGCTTTCTTTAAGCTAGGTACTAACTGTGAAGCTGTTGAGAATGGTTTTAGTGAGTGCTTCAACTCAGTGCTGTTAAGTGTCAGGAATAAGCCTTTGATAACCATGTTGGAGTCCATGAGGGTTATTGTCAAGTGCAGGTCCATCTATGTGACAAATGGTAAATTTCCCCTAATATTTAATTCATAACAGTTCATTTATTATGACAAAATCACCAGATTAGGCATTTATATGATTATCATGGAAAACAGACCTGCACACTGTGTCACCCGGAAATCTCACCAAGAACAAATGAAATTATCTCATCTCACACTTTACCCACTATGATGTAGTAAAAACAGGAGGTTATCCCAGTTTTACTCAGATTGACACCACACGCGTACCGATGTCTAAACAAACATAAAATAAAACTTAGGAATTATTGTGAATACTTAAAATTCAAAAATACATTCAAGTATCATATAAACGTCCCTGAAAAATCCATTCTCCCATATTTATGATGGTTCCGGGAAGGACCCGAGTTTAACTCAGTTTAGCGAGATGCGGGTATAATATACCCACTCTTTTAATTAACCCTATCTCTAAATACTTAAAAATAAATCCATCCCACTCACACTATTTCCCAAAACCGGTTTTGTCTTCTACCATAGGTATTCCCCCATTTTTGTCCGCCCCTCCTTCTTCCCCAAATCCCATTCGATACATCCCCATCTCCTTTTCTCTGCTACCTTCTCCTTTTTTATCTAAACGCCCTATCATCTTCACTAATCTTGAAAACCACCCAAGTCAATCCTAGAATAACACAACAGACATAGAAGGAACACTTGAATGGAAAGATTATCCCTCCCAAATCCGAAAGTAACCATGGAGTTACTCTCCAAAATCGTCCTTTTAAACCAACGCTCCAAGGGATATCGAACCACATCTCAACAAATACATACAACGGTTATGAGAATCACTCGAGAAAGAAAAAGGGTTGTGGTGATTGTGGTTCGGTTTGGAGCAGTTGGGTTATTCGAATTGGAGTTTTCATTCGAGTTCATCACCTCTCAAAATCACTGTAAGGATTGAGTTCATATTCGAAATCTTTTCAAATCCATTTATTTTAGATCTTTCTGATTATCTTAGGCCGAATAGAAGTTAACTTAGGTTAATTTAGTTTCGTTTGTTAAAAATTTCCCAGAAGATATAATTGATATTGTAGAAAATCTTGTTAAGTGTTGTTGTTGTTGTTGTATTAATGCGGCGTAGGAGGATAGAAATCCTAGAACTCGATTACTAGGTTAATAATCTCGTTGATTATTGTGGTTAAAAGTGGTGATTCGAATGACTCCAGGAGTCCAGGAATTCGAGTAGTAAATTTAGTTTGGTGCTAGTCGACAATAGGATTAGAGTATAGAACATTTGGAAATGATGCATTCTTGTTGGGTTAGTGTTAGTAACTCGGATGAACCCACGTTCACCATTTAATCGAATAGATAACCACCCCAAAACGAGGTGTTGGTGATGATCTTAGGCTGGGAAAGATCACCCTGCGTAGGGGAGATTCTGGCCAAGTTCTTCTCGTTAAGATAAGCCCAAGACTTTGAGGGTTGTACCCTCGGTTCGAGTCTTGGATGTGCCTACTCCAACCCAAGAGCAAACTCCAATAGAGTAGTACCACTTTCGCTCCAAAACAAACCCGCAAGACTATTAGTATTCGGATGTTTTTATGGCTAAGGACATGTGAGGCAAGAGCACCCTTAGACACTAGAACTAAATCCCACTCGAACTAGTTCTTTACCTTGTCAAGACGTGAAGATGATGCCAAGACTAAACCAAGACCCCTAGAAATTTGAGTTGAGTAGTACTCAACCCAAATTCCTACCAAGACATGAGTACCCTAGGTCCTTGTGATGTCGAAATAGTGGTCAAAATGTTTCCCAGGAACACCAAGTCTGTGAAGACTTAAAGAGTTTAAGGTGTTGTGTTGTGTTGTTTTTGTACCAGGCTGAACTAAAGGATAAAGCCCACTTAGGACTCAAAACACAAGCCCAACTATAAGCCTTTTCTTCTAGTCCGTTTATGTAGTCTGCTAGGAACACCTTCAGCCCACCAGGCCCATTGTGGCCACTAGTGAATCGACCCAACCCATTAGCAACACACTTCCCCCTCCTCCTCTAATCCAGTTGGGCCGCAGCCCAACAAATGCCATTGTTAGCAAACTGTTAAAACACACACATATATATATATACTAGTCGCGAAATAAAATTTGTATAGCCGATCACGCAAATACTTTCATATTGAGCTAACATATATATACATAAAACTTGTATAGCCGTGACTTAAAAACTCGACAACCATAATTGAACCATTTAGTTACACTTGTCACCATATATCGTCTCACGATTTTATATATAGTAAAACATAAAAATCGGTAAAGGATGTACAAAGCTTCATATATACACACTTGTCGTTAAAAGTATAAAACTTGAGTAATTAACGATAAATGCTAATATTTTTTTCTGGTCCAGCTAATTGTACCTCTCGCTCTTGTGCATCTACATGTATCTCTCCATCTTCTGCACCTGCATGTACCTACAAAACAATGTAAATTGCTATCAATGTTGTGGGAAAAGTTAATAAAATAGACAAAATAAGTTTGAAGTATGGTCTTAGACCCCAAGTAGTACAAAACCTTCTAGTTATACACTATATAGTTAAACCTTTTGTCAATTACCTGCATTTATTAGGACTTTAATGCTTAAAAGGGTTTATAGCTGAGACCCTAATCTTATGTTTTGAAGTACATATACGCAAATGGCATATATAGTTGTCTATATAGTTTAACCATTTTTAAGTATAGTTGTTTATTTAGGTATCAAGTACAGATTTCTTCAAATGACATATTTCTACCTGTATTTATTATGATTTCTGCAAATGTACAAGAATATTTTATGTGTCAATGTTTAAAGGGTTTAGGATCAAACAAATTTTTTTGAAAATTTACAATTTACCTCAACGACATCATCTGCAACGTCTGCTTGGCTTTGAATAAGATTCAGCTCCAAAAAATAGTCATTACTACATACAAACCATGGTTGCAACCTTTTTTCACTAGTTGGAACAAGTTTCAATAATGGATTCGAACCCTAGGTAACAAATTATTGTAATGTCAAAAACAAATATAGAGAAGTCGTAACTTATTTGACAAATAACAAAAAATAATGGAAATGCTTACCAAACCAAAAAGTAGATTATAATCACGTTTTCGGAACGTTTTACCCTTTGACCATGAAAGACCTCGTGGGATCTTAGTCCGGTCTTTGTTCCACCATGACCTGCTGTTAGGATAACTCTCAAGAATCCAAATCTAACATGAAAACAATACAACTAATGTTATTCTTAGTACACGAAAGCACAACAAGAATTACAAAAAGTTTTTTTTTTTTTTTTTTTTTTTCTTTCCAAAATCAAACCTTAAAAGCCCAAATAAAACCACATAGATTATATGTGGCAGTTTTAGTTGGGGTTAAGTCCTGCTTCTTCTTGTAGTACACTTCATAATGCCTAGGAACTATATTTGCTAAATTGACGTAGAAACGTCTCCACAAGAATTCCCCCCATGGATAGGCATTCCAAGCAGAAAAATCTTCAACCAGTTGCAAAAAATGATTAGGAACAATGTACCAAGGTCCACGACCATTGAATATGATCTCAACCACTATCAACAGGCAAACTCTAACCGCATCCTCATTTGATAATGCATCAAATTCTTTATCGTTTTCCAAAATAGCTAAAAGCTCACAACCTTTCACAGTAACCTTTCTCTGAAAGTTTTTTTCAGGAAAGAGTTGCAAACCAAACGGGCTATTATCAACTTCTACATGGTCAGGCAAAGGACCAAAAACAAAACCAGTAATCAATAGAAACTCCCAACGACCAAATTGCAAAACATTATCCCCAATTCTGTAGGAAATAGGGGGCAATGATCAAGAAATTTTGGAATATATACCTGCTGCTGTAAAACGAAGTTTAGCAACTGGTTATCATTTGCATGACAAGGGGGTATATCTAACCATGGACCGAAAACACTTTCTCGGAACAGGCTAATTCGAGATTGATTCTTTCCCAACTTACCTTTAATCATTTCTAGATAATGTACCTTGGAACGAACAGTTATCTTTGCATCAAAGTATCTGCTTAGATTTTCCATGTAGGTCTTCACTAATTAATAATGGTTGCGTCTAGGGTTTCAGTAGATTGATCCCTTTATTGAAATTCGAATGCAGAATTTAGGGTTAGGGTTTATACTTTGATTTTGATTTTAATTTTGGGTTTGATTTAGAGTAGGTGTAAAGGTAAGTGAAGAAGAAAGAGACTGAATATATGTGTTTTGGGGGAATTTGAGCGCGTGTGTGTGGGTTAATGTGGGGGTGTTTTTAAAAAAAGTCGCTTAAAGAAAATATAGTCGCTTACATCTTTTTTTACGTCGCTCAAGATTTTGAAATAAAAAAGTGTTTATAAAGTATTTTAAAAATAATACAAAAAGGTGAAAAGTACAAAAATGTGAAAAGTACAAAAGTAATGACACAAGTACAAAAAGGTGAAAAGTAAAAAAAGTCGCTCAAAGTACCAAGCCGTCGGTCGCTCAGGGTGGAGGGTGTAATATCTGAATTTCTAAAATTCACAAAAAGACCAAAATGCCCTTAGAATTTAAAAAGTATGAATAATTAAATTAAGAACTCCAAATAAGCTATGTAAAATTCAGAAAATTATCATATATGATCAGAATAATTTTAAGAACTTTATAAGTTATATTTTTGTATTTTTTGAAAAATATAAATTGGGTTACATAATTATTTATATTCCGAAAAGTATTTATTGAATAAGAAAATGTATATATTAAGAATAAGCCCAATAAAATTAAGAAAAGTGTATAATAATTTTTGTAATGTCCAACCCATTATTTAAGCCCATGGAAAAAATTAGAAATCAGATTTATATACATAACATACGGTTTTATTTTTTTTGTTATCCCTAAAAACGATTTTACAACAAGCCGACAACTCCAAAACCCTAAATACTCTCCTCCAACTTGTCGACCTTCTGCTGCTGCTCTTTCCTTCCTGCTGCTCGATCCAACACAGCAGAAAAAAAGGGGTTCTCTTGTGGTCTTTAATTGGTGTTCTAGGCGTGTGATTGTTTCTGGTTCAAGTGTGTTTCGATCATGGGTTACATGGGGCTGTCGAAGGGAGTATATATAAGGTGTTCGGCTGGACTTTTGGTGGTCCGATCTTGTTGTTCTTTTGTTCTTCTTATCATCACTACAAGGGTAACTCGTATCTAACCTTATTCAACACACTCTTCATGTTAATTCTTATTTGTTTCTCGATGTTCTTGTCGAACTTATTGTACATAAATCATAACAGAAAAACTGCATGAACTGAAAACTAACATCTACATAAAATAACAAATCTGAAAAACCCTATAAAGTCGACCTGCTGTTGCTTCCTTGTTTTGATCATTATATACATGTTAAAATCACATTAAAGTTGACCTATAGCTGTTCTATAATATGCATAAATCGTTTGTATCAAAGGGTTACTCGTTGGTATGATAAAACCTAAATCTAGTACATAAAATAAGAACCCAATTTGCTGTCAGAATTTTAGGTTAAATTGATTGGGTCGGATTTTGATGATAGTGACGTATTTTTTTGTGATTCTTGAGTCTAAAATTAAGTTCAAGGAAATATCTTTCTGGGAAAATTAGCCTTGTAATTTTTAGAGGTCGGGAAGGCAACTTTTTGATTTTTAGAAATTCGTGTGTCAAACCTGAATTCGGATGTCTGGAAATCAGTCCGTTTTGACGATTTTTCATTTTCAAACCATGAGGAGTTAGGTCATGAAATTCTCCAGTATGTGACTTCAATATGTTTAGTAGTGTCATGAATTTTTGTAGATTTTTCCTGGAGGTATTGGTGGGTAAATGAAGTGGTTACTTTCTGAGTGTTACAGCAGACATGTTTTCTGAGTAGTCCGAGTTGTAGTATTTTTCATGTGGGGTTAAACTAATTAATAAATTCTGGGAAAATTAGTGTGGGTTTTCAAGACATTGAGGTAGCTCTGGGAATTTTTGTGGATTTTATCTCTGAGTTCTAATATGGTTCATAAATTCGATCAAGTGTGGTCTGTTTAGGGTTAAAAGCTGATAAGAAGTTAATTAGGGCTAAATAAGGATTAATTGTGTAACGTAAGGGTGGAACTTATCATTATTCAAACTAAAATGGTTTAACTTGTTAAAACATGTAACTTTATGATATTTATATTTCATACCCTAATCTTACGATAGTTTCACTATAATCCCTATACTATTTATAATTACTTAATAAACCCTAACTATAAGAATGTGATTAATAACGAGTATTTAAAATCCGTTATGAAATTAAATGAGCTAATAAGTATATTATGAATCCTAATCTATGTAGATTCGTTGAAGAGGTGTGACAGTGTTTCCTTGCGTCCATCCATTTGTTTGCTTCCGTTTCATTCGCTAAGGTACAGATATTCTGCCCTTCTTGTAAGGAGCCTTCGTTCTCTTGATCTCTTGTTTTGATTCGTTTAGGATTTCCCCAAGCCATTGCTATGCTCCCTTGTATTGTGAACCCTTGTTTTGAATCTTTTGCTTTGAACCCTTGCCTTGACCTTTTGTCTTGAACCTTGCCTTGAACCCTGCTATGAACCTTGATATGAACCTTGCCATACACCTTGCCTTGAACCTTGATATACTTGAGATTTTAGCGGGATGAGAAAACCTTTTTAATTATTTATGAAAATGTTTTAAGAAAATCATTTTTACAACTATCTTATTGAAGACTATTTTAAAGACTATTTTATGAAAACCATTTTAAAAGACTATTTTTATGAAAAGCCATTTTAAAGATTTATTTTATGGAAACTATTTTAAAAGGATTGTTTTCAAATGAACTTTTAGATTGAACCTTTACTATGAACATTTGCTACGATCTCTTGTCTTGACCATTTGACTTGAACCTTGATACATTGATATAAACCTTTTGATATATGACTTGACTTGAACCCATTGATAAAACTTGAACTTGAACTTGAAACATGAAACTTGAAACCTGATACTTGAACCACTTGATACTTGATACTTGAACTTGACTTGTACACTTGACCTTGACCTTGACCCACAGTTTGAGACTACGAGCCATACTAGGCATGAGGGTTTCATGTCCTTGTCATTGATGCACCGATGACTTGACTTTTGGGTAGGAAAGTGATACCTATCCCGTCCCTGCCATGACTTGATAATTGAATTGTACACGTAGATGAAGACATTGTGGCAGCCTACAGGGGCGCATGGATGCATCCTAGATTTGTACTTGACTTGACTTGATTACTTGAATTGTTTAGTGACATGACGGGTGTGTGCGATACACGTCATTCACTCTTGGGAGCTCATGACTCCAACCCTTGGAGGTATTCCCTCATATTATACTTGGCATACCGAGGTCACCCCTCCGTATACATGTATACTTGTTTACTTGACTTGATTTGATATGTTCTGGGTTCGTAGTGGATTTCTGTTTCTGTTACCCTATGACTTGATATTTGACTCGACTTGAATTGAACTTGGGCTGGTGGTGGGTTACGGTTTACTTTACACCTACCTATTGTAAACATTTCTTGATAACCTTTTCATTTTTCCTTCCTACTTTTGTTACACCTTGTATTATTCCATTTACTTCACTATTCCTTTACTACTGCTTTGTATCGTTATATCTGTTCACTAAGCTTTCGTAGCTCAGCCGCATTTCTTTTCCTGCGGCAGGTTTTAGTTTGGAAGCTGGGTATGAGTGGAGAGTATCATTGGATTTAGAAGACCCTACTAGCTATGGAAGATTATTAGAAGAATTTATTTTTAGACTTAGAAATTATTGTATTGTAACCTTGTAGTTTCAGATTTTCCTTTGTAACCCTTGAAATTCTATTGTATTATTCATGTTAATGCTTATGTTTGTTATGATATGTAACCATTGTTGTGACATCTTTACCCTTGTCGGGTTGGGGTGTTACAGAGGGAGTCATCACTCTCCAACCATCCCAAAATAAACCTTTTTTACTGGCGCCCATCACTCTCAACCCTCCCAAATCTTTTTTTAAATATTCATAATTTGTCCTCCAAATTTATAAATTTGCAACATTAACCTTCCAACATTAACCATTTGGATATGTACTGTTACATAAGAGCGAATTGTATTTGTTGTTGTCGTGATTTGGTGAGCATGTAAAATCAAACCAAAATAAGAGCAAGTTGGTAGGATATTCAAGTTCCTCTTAAGCCCGGCCCAGATATTTAACAGTACATATTCAAATGGGCTTTTAGCCCACCCACATAAACAACATAAATAAACATATGTAATGTAGGATTTATTTGCCTGCAAAATATTTTATCATTCTCCCATCTCATCTCCAACAAGCTGCAGCAACAATCATGGTACATCACCATTTCCAGTTTTTATCTCTTAAATTTATAAAAATATTCATTAACTTAATGGTGTGTGTTGTTCGGATTTATATAGCCAAAAAAAGGGACCAAACATGTTTTTTTTTTTTTTTTTTTATTTTTTTTTATTTTTTTTTATTTTTTACCCCGCTCCACCTTCAACGTTCCAAAATAATTTTCAAACAAGCCCCTAGTCATTCAACTTGCAGCGAGTTAATTACTCGCAAACACAGCCCGAATGGCCAACCCACAAAGGCGGCAGCGGTGTGCCCGCAAACCCGCTCAACCCGCAGCCTTAACCCGAGCTCCACTCCTTCCACCCTTAGGTTACTCAACATTGGGAAGGGGCAAAAAGAATAAAATAAAAAATTTCGAAGTTTGACTTTTTTGGGTGGAAAAAGACAAAATAGAAGGTCACTTAAGGTATGAAAAGTCGCTGAAAAAATGGCTTAGAAAGTTGTAACACCCCAACCCGACAAGGGTAGAAGTATCACATTATGGTGGCACATCAAAGCATACATAAATACACAGCGGAAGTCTTAATAAATTCATAAGAGAAAGTCAAGTCAACACGACTTGAATAAATACATAAGTTCAAGGAAAGGAAATAATCCAAAGGTACGAATACAAATGAAATCCATGATCAAAACAAAGTCATAAGATAAAGGTGGTCATCTAAGGTCAAAGCTTCATCTAACTCTCATCCCATCCAAAGCATAATCCAAAAGCTCCTAGCTTAGATACCTGCCGTACATGAAAGAAACGTACGGCTGAGCTTAAAAAGCCCAGTGAACAGATATATATAATAAACGGAAACGAATAAACGAAACATAATGAAAGAGATATAAATAAGGTACAAGAGTAAAGGTTAGGACAGTCATCCACCACGAGCCCACATCACATATCACATTACATATCGTACCATAATCTCATAGAGGGGATGCCTCTCAAAAGCTGATAATATAAGGGGTGGCCTCATGTACCAGTTGGAGTGATCAACTCCCACATTTTGTGAAAGACGTGGATTGCACCCATCATCAGTCACCACATAACACATATCATATCACAATCATATATCACAACGTACCTAGGATGCATCCATTCGCCCCCCCACAAATCACATTGGCCATAATCATAATAATAATCGCATGCATTTCACATATCACAATGGGGACGGTGTAACCAAATCACTAGGGCTACACACTAGTCATGTCAGTGGTGCATCACAGACACGGCCATGTTACCTTCATGGCTAGGAAACACATTTGGCTCGGGTATCAAACTGGGGTCACAAGTCAAAGGTTCATATCAAAGTAAGGATTCACATGGTCATAATCAAAGTTCAAATGAGAAGGTTCATATCACAGGGTTCATATCAAAAGGGTTCATATGCCAAAGGTTCAAATGATCCAGGTTCATAGCAAAGGTCAAAGTCACATCATAATAAGGTTCAAGAGACAGAAGGCACCTTATTAAAAGGGCAGAATATCTGTACCTTATTTCAAAAGCAAGCACAAACCAAACTGAATAAGATGCAAGAGATCAAGTCCTCTCCTTCTTCACACCTAGAGGGGAAGAACATAATTACAAACCTTTCCATTTTAAGTAACTTTCCTTTTTAAGTAAGTTTCCATAATTAGAAAGTTCTCACAATTAGTAAGATTTCAATATTCTCAATTAGGTTAAGTCATTATCACAACACATTATGGCTTCAAGGTGTATTTTAACAATTCACAAAAGTTTAGGGTTAATAAAGATGACTTTACATAAATTAGGGTTTGAAGTGTAATTATATCAAAGTTAAAGTTCAAATGTGAAAATATCCCAAATAATCTGTTTTAAAACCATAATCATCAAGTTAACAAATTCAGCCCCTCAAGTTTCCCAATTTTACACTTTACACCCTTAAGTTATATAATTTATATTTTAAAACCTTATAATATCCATAATTACACATTAGACCCTTAGTTTATCAAAATTACACATTGATCACTTATTTTATCATTTTATACGAATCTACCCTTAAGTTTTCATAATTTACACATCAAGTCCCTCAAGTTATCAAAGTTACATATTTAACCTTTAATTTACATTTTCAACATTTAATTATCAATAATTACATATTAAGCCATTAAATTACCAAAATGACACATAACCCCTTGATTATAATTTAATACTCAAATCAACCCCAAGTTTCCAGAAATTACATATTTAGTCCCTTAATTTTAATTAATTACAATCCGATTTACACATTATTAAAAATAACATTTTAACCCTTTTAAATCTAAAAATTACACATGACACCCCCAACATATATTTTATTCGAATTACATGCAGTCCAAATTAAGTTCTAAAAATAGCCCTTGAGTTTTAAAAATTACAAAACACCCCCTAAACAATTAAACCTTATACGTATAACATTTTTATATACAAAACCTTAACTCTAAAAATACCAATCATGCACCAATAATTAGTTCATCATTATAACATTATTTAATCACTCAAAACAGCCCCAAAAACCTAACCCTAACTCGATTACATTTTATTTCTTTTCTTCCTTTAATTTTTCTAAATCCGGTAACATATTTAAATCCCAAAATAATTATTTTAGGCCTAAACAATTCGACATATCATTTTTACCAGGTTAATATGATTATAAGGAGTCCAAATAAAATAGATATCAAGCCTCAAAAATTCGGATGCCATTATTTAGGTTTTACATACGATTTTAAGATTTAATTCAATATAAATTCGTAGATCATGCATGATATGATTTTATCATTTTTCTTAGAGTTTATATGATGCAAATGACCTGAGAAAAATATCAATTCGAATATAGGACGTTGAGAGATAGGCTTACGAATTTATGTCACACGAATGAATGAATCGATCAAAGAATTCTCCCACGAACACCACAGCACTCTACCACCTTAAATCCAATTTTCACAGATCGTGTATGGTATGAGAAGCATGAGAAAAATAGTGAACGAATTTTATAGTGGTCGATGGAATTTATTTGGAGTTTTACCTTAAAATCGAACTCGCGACACAAGAATTATTGCTGGGATCGAACTAAGCCACGAACACCTCCAAACTTATTTTTCTAACCTTCTAATGGTGACCAAGAACACAGGAAAAATGGTCTATGGTTTGGGAAAAATCGTATGAGCAAATGGTGATTTATTTGTGTGATTAGGGTTTGTGAATGATTCGGTTTTGTGTTTTGGAGAAAACAATTGATGAGGCTGAAAATAAAGGGATGATTGGCGTGTAAATGATGAGGGGGAATGCTAAAATGACGCCACAATCAATGCTCCATTCAAAGTGTTTTAATTCTCTTTAATTTCCAAATTATATCCCTTAAATGATATTAAAAGATTTTAATTATTATTTCTTTCAAATTTCCATTCGGCCAATTATATAATTTATAGGTCCATTATGTGTTTTTAATGTATCATATAAGCCTTAATGTTCAATTGATTTACATGTTATTTATTTACAAAAATTTGGGATCAAAAAGATATATTTTAAGCTTATTTATTAAAGTTTTAGATAGTAAGGGCATTTTGGTCTTTTCACATGTTTTAGAATTTCTGGGTTTTACAACTCTTCCCCTCTAAACGAAAAAATTTCGTCCTCGAAATTTGCAAAGAAGTAGAACAGAAATGGAACGGAAACAAAATAGAGACATACCAGATCAGAATACAAAATGAGGATAACTAGCACGAATAGACTCCTCGGTTTCCCAGGTAGCTTCCCGCTCTGGGTGGTTTCGCCAAAGAATCTTAACGAATGGAATGACTTTTCGTCTCATAACTCGCTCTTGGCGATCCAAAACTGCTTCCGGCTCCTCCGGAAGAGACATATCCGGCTGAATCTGATCGAAAGGGTAAGATACCACATGAAGAGGATGATAGTTGTATCCCCGAAGAAGAGATACATGGAATACATCATGCACATGCGAAAGCTGGGGAGGTAGAGCTAAACGGTAGGAAACCTCCCCAATACGTTCCAGGATCTCGAATGGTCCGATGAATCGAGGACTCAGCTTGCCCTTGATTCCAAAACGTTTAACTCCTCGGAACGGTGAAACCTTAAGGAAAACCCGATCGCCAACCTGAAACTCCAAATCACGACGGTGCTTATCCGCATAACTTTTCTGACGAGCCCTAGCTTCCTTCAACTTCTCCCTAGCGACATCTACCTTCTCATTCGTAATCTGAACTAATTCCGGACCCTCAATAGCACGCTCTCCCACTTCGTTCCAACAAATGGGTGCTCTACATTTCCGCCCATACAACATCTCGAAAGGAGCCATCCGAATACTAGCATGCCAGCTGTTGTTATAAGCGAACTCAACCAAACAAAGATACTCGTCCCAACTACCCGTCCACTCTAACGCACATGCCCTCAGCATATCCTCCAATGTCTGAATGGTCCGCTCCGACTGACCATCTGTCTGAGGATGAAACGCCGTACTGAACTTAAGCTGTGCACCCCAAGCTCTATGCAGTCCTTTCCAAAACCGGGAAGTAAAACGTGGATCCCTATCTGAAACAATAGCAGTAGGCATACCGTGCAGTCTAACTATCTCCTGCTCAAAAATCTCTGCCAGTTTGCTGACACTATAATCCATACGAATGGGTAGAAAATGAGCCGACTTGGTTAGTCGATCAACGACCACCCAAATCGCATCATGTTTCTTTCTGGTGAGTGGCAAACCCGATACGAAATCCATAGAAATTTCCTCCCACTTCCAGGTCGGAATATCTAACGGCTGTAATAATCCACTGGCTCTTTGGTGTTCGATCTTGACCTGCTGACACGTCAAACACCTAGCTACATAAGATGCCACATCATGTTTCATGCCGCTCCACCAAAAGTGCTGCTTCAAATCTCGGTACATTTTGGTGGAACCCGGATGTATAGTAAAGGGAGAGCTATGCGCCTCTGACAAAACAGCCTCTCGCAAATCAGGATCGTTGGGAACACAAAGACGATCCTCGAACCATACCACCCCAAACTCATCAACCCGAAACTCCGATTGCTTCCCATCTTCCACATTCTGCACAATGGCCCAGAGTTCACCGTCATCTTTCTGGGCTTCTTTAATCCGCAGGATGAGATTGGACTCAACCTTAAGACTAGCCCAGTAACCGTCACAACCCCGAACACAAAACTCAACATCTAGAATCTCTAAATCATTTAGAATTCGAGGCTCAAAATTCAAACTAGCGATCATTCCCGACTTCCGGCTCAGAGCGTCGGCAACAACATTTGCCTTGCCGGGGTGGTACTGGATGTTGGTGTCGTAGTCTTTCAGGAGCTCCAACCATCGCCTCTGTCTCATATTTAGCTCCTTCTGCGTGAAAATATATTTAAGGCTTTTGTGGTCGGTGAAAATGTCACATGATTCGCCATAGAGATAATGCCGCCATATCTTAAGAGCGAAAACCACTGCAGCCAATTCCAAATCGTGCGTCGGATAGTTTTCTTCATACGGCTTCAGTTGCCTCGAAGCATAGGCGATGACTTTCCCATGCTGCATTAAAACGCAACCCAAACCCTTTTTAGATGCATCACTATAGATTTGGTAACCACCCGAACCAGACGGAAGAGTCAGAATAGGTGCCGACACTAATCTCTGCTTAAGCTCCTCAAAACTGTTCTCCCTCTCCTCAGTCCATACAAATTTCTCCCCTTTTCTCATCAACTGAGTCAACGGTAAAGCTAGCCGCGAGAAACCCTCAACGAAACGACGATAATAACCCGCGAGTCCCAGAAAACTTCTCACCTCAGTCACATTTGTAGGTCTAGGCCATTTAGTGATAGCCTCGACCTTCGCTGGGTCCATAGAGATACCCTCCGCAGAAACAACGTGACCTAGAAAAGCGACTTGACTCAACCAGAATTCACACTTAGAAAACTTTGCGTACAACTTCTTCTGTCTAAGAATCTCCAACACAGTCCGAAGATGCTGTTCGTGCTCCTCCTTAGATTTCGAATAGACAAGAATATCATCGATGAAGACAATAACAAATTTATCGAGGAACTCATGAAAAACCCGATTCATAAGGTCCATGAAGACGGCCGGAGCATTGGTCAAGCCAAAAGGCATAACCAGGAATTCGTAATGACCATAGCGGGTGCGAAAAGCAGTCTTGGGAATATCTTGTTCCCTCACACGAAGCTGATGGTAACCCGATCTCAAATCAATCTTAGAGAAGTGCTTTGCCCCTTGCAATTGGTCAAACAAATCGTTGATGTGCGGAAGGGGATAGCGGTTACGGATAGTAATGCGGTTGAGCTCCCGGTAATCAATACAAAGGCGCATACTACCATCCTTCTTTTTCACAAATAGCACAGGAGCGCCCCAAGGAGATACGCTCGGACGAATAAAACCGTTCTCCAATAACTCTTCTAACTGCACTTTCAATTCTTTGAGTTCAATGGGAGCCATTCGGTACGGAGCCTTAGAAATAGGCTCAGCACCGGGAACTAGATCAATACTGAATTCAACTTCTCTGGTGGGAGGAATACCAGGAAGTTCTTCGGGAAAGACATCAGCGAACTCCCGAACAATGGGAACACTACTAATATCAGGTCCCTGAGAAGACGTATCTTTAACAGAGGCCAAAAACCCCTGGCAACCATGAGAGATTAGAGTCCGCGCTTTCATAGCAGAAATAAGTTTAACAGATTTTAAAGGCTGAGAACCGTGATAAACAAAATCCGGATGATGGATATCACCAAATCTTACACATCTGGCATGACAGTCGATAGAGGCCTTATGAGAAGACAACCAGTCCATTCCCAGAATTATATCAAAATCAATCATATCGAGGGGAAGCAAATTAGCCGGACGAACACAATCATCAAATCTCAGCGGACAATTTACATATTCACAATCGATGGTGACTTGGGTTTTCATAGGAGTAGAGATAGATATAAGATTATTCAATGGTGTTGGAGTTACTTTTATTTTCTTGGCCAGCGTATTAGATATTATAGAGTGTGTAGCACCGGTGTCAAATAAAACAAACACAATATGATCTCCAACATAAAGATAACCGGTAATGGTACCTGACGTGCCTGCCGCCTGATCACGCGTGAGAGAATAAACCCGGCCAGAAGTAGGAGCCGGCCTACCCGAACCTGATGGAACATCCTGCTTCCTCTTGTCATTCGGACAGTCTTTCACCCTGTGCGTAAGAGATCCACAAGCAAAGCATCCTCCCGAAGCCTTGTGGCATGGCCCCGGATGAGGCTTTCCACAAGTGGGACACAGTGGTGGAGGAGGTAACACTTCACTAGTCCTCCCCTGCCCAGCAGAGCCTGACTGATAACCCGACTGAGCACCCCGATTAGTCTGATCGCGATACTGACGTGGGTTGTTGTTGTTGTAACCACTCCTCCCAGAAACCTGCCTATCATAACCCCGAGAATCCTGTCGCCTCTGACTGTAGTCCCGATCCTGGCGACCACGCTGATCATACCTATGGTCCTGTCGACCCCTCTGCTCGGATGCCTGGTCCTGCCGACCTCTGAAATCCTGACCATGTCCCTGCTGATTCTGTCCTCTGGAATGCACCCGGTTGCCATCCCTATCACGCTTATTATAACCACTACTATCACTATGCAACATCTCGATGTTGCGAGCGTCGTTCGCAACCGCCGCCACATCATCATACTGCGTATTCACTATCTGGTTCAGTATCCATTTCTTTAACGCCCACTTAAACGTCTTAGCCTGACGGAAAGCATCTCCCGTAATATCTGGCCCAACGAAACTGGCCAGCCTCATAAATCGCTGCATAAATTCCCCAGTAGTCTCTTGGTCCCCCTGACGAATGTTCCCATACTCCCGCTCATATCGCTGCTGTTCCGCCACTGGAATGTACTGCTTATAAAAGATACCCATAAAATCCTCCCAAGTACAAGTCTCCTCAAAACCCTGCCCCTGAGCCTGGACATAAGCTGTCCACCAGCTCTGTGCATCGCCTTCAAACTTAAAGGCAGCCAATCTAGTCTTAAACTCCTCTGGACAACCCAAAACCTTAAATATCTTTTCCATGTGGATAATCCAGTCTTCCGCCTCAGTGGGGACGGCAGCTTTACGGAAAGAGAGGGGTTTCAGCTTGTTAAACTTCTCAATCCAGACATGGATACCAACTGGTGGAGCACCTCCACCACCACCACCTGAACCTGAACCTGGACCACCACCTCCGGAAGAACCTACCCCATTCTGAATGTTGTTGGTAACCTGAGTCACCAAGTTAGGAAGAGCGGTGGCCAAAGCTTCTGCTATCATGGCCTTAAGATCTTCCTGATGTCGAGTATTCACCATCTGAATGTTTTCAAAAACGATTAGCAACAATATAAGAGAATAAGCACGAAATGGAAGACGAAACGGAACCTACGACTACCCAAAACCTCACCAGTCAAAACTTAAGCCTTAAGGGTCAAATCCTAGGGTCCATAAGACTCACAGGCCATGACTTATGTACTGCAGGTCGTAACCTGTCTCTGATACCATAATTGTAACACCCCAACCCGACAAGGGTAGAAGTATCACATTATGGTGGCACATCAAAGCATACATAAATACACAGCGGAAGTCTTAATAAATTCATAAGAGAAAGTCAAGTCAACACGACTTGAATAAATACATAAGTTCAAGGAAAGGAAATAATCCAAAGGTACGAATACAAATGAAATCCATGATCAAAACAAAGTCATAAGATAAAGGTGGTCATCTAAGGTCAAAGCTTCATCTAACTCTCATCCCATCCAAAGCATAATCCAAAAGCTCCTAGCTTAGATACCTGCCGTACATGAAAGAAACGTACGGCTGAGCTTAAAAAGCCCAGTGAACAGATATATATAATAACGGAAACGAATAAACGAAACATAATGAAAGAGATATAAATAAGGTACAAGAGTAAAGGTTAGGACAGTCATCCACCACGAGCCCACATCACATATCACATTACATATCGTACCATAATCTCATAGAGGGGATGCCTCTCAAAAGCTGATAATATAAGGGGTGGCCTCATGTACCAGTTGGAGTGATCAACTCCCACATTTTGTGAAAGACGTGGATTGCACCCATCATCAGTCACCACATAACACATATCATATCACAATCATATATCACAACGTACCTAGGATGCATCCATTCGCCCCCCCACAAATCACATTGGCCATAATCATAATAATAATCGCATGCATTTCACATATCACAATGGGGACGGTGTAACCAAATCACTAGGGCTACACACTAGTCATGTCAGTGGTGCATCACAGACACGGCCATGTTACCTTCATGGCTAGGAAACACATTTGGCTCGGGTATCAAACTGGGGTCACAAGTCAAAGGTTCATATCAAAGTAAGGATTCACATGGTCATAATCAAAGTTCAAATGAGAAGGTTCATATCACAGGGTTCATATCAAAAGGGTTCATATGCCAAAGGTTCAAATGATCCAGGTTCATAGCAAAGGTCAAAGTCACATCATAATAAGGTTCAAGAGACAGAAGGCACCTTATTAAAAGGGCAGAATATCTGTACCTTATTTCAAAAGCAAGCACAAACCAAACTGAATAAGATGCAAGAGATCAAGTCCTCTCCTTCTTCACACCTAGAGGGGAAGAACATAATTACAAACCTTTCCATTTTAAGTAACTTTCCTTTTTAAGTAAGTTTCCATAATTAGAAAGTTCTCACAATTAGTAAGATTTCAATATTCTCAATTAGGTTAAGTCATTATCACAACACATTATGGCTTCAAGGTGTATTTTAACAATTCACAAAAGTTTAGGGTTAATAAAGATGACTTTACATAAATTAGGGTTTGAAGTGTAATTATATCAAAGTTAAAGTTCAAATGTGAAAATATCCCAAATAATCTGTTTTAAAACCATAATCATCAAGTTAACAAATTCAGCCCCTCAAGTTTCCCAATTTTACACTTTACACCCTTAAGTTATATAATTTATATTTTAAAACCTTATAATATCCATAATTACACATTAGACCCTTAGTTTATCAAAATTACACATTGATCACTTATTTTATCATTTTATACGAATCTACCCTTAAGTTTTCATAATTTACACATCAAGTCCCTCAAGTTATCAAAGTTACATATTTAACCTTTAATTTACATTTTCAACATTTAATTATCAATAATTACATATTAAGCCATTAAATTACCAAAATGACACATAACCCCTTGATTATAATTTAATACTCAAATCAACCCCAAGTTTCCAGAAATTACATATTTAGTCCCTTAATTTTAATTAATTACAATCCGATTTACACATTATTAAAAATAACATTTTAACCCTTTTAAATCTAAAAATTACACATGACACCCCCAACATATATTTTATTCGAATTACATGCAGTCCAAATTAAGTTCTAAAAATAGCCCTTGAGTTTTAAAAATTACAAAACACCCCCTAAACAATTAAACCTTATACGTATAACATTTTTATATACAAAACCTTAACTCTAAAAATACCAATCATGCACCAATAATTAGTTCATCATTATAACATTATTTAATCACTCAAAACAGCCCCAAAAACCTAACCCTAACTCGATTACATTTTATTTCTTTTCTTCCTTTAATTTTTCTAAATCCGGTAACATATTTAAATCCCAAAATAATTATTTTAGGCCTAAACAATTCGACATATCATTTTTACCAGGTTAATATGATTATAAGGAGTCCAAATAAAATAGATATCAAGCCTCAAAAATTCGGATGCCATTATTTAGGTTTTACATACGATTTTAAGATTTAATTCAATATAAATTCGTAGATCATGCATGATATGATTTTATCATTTTTCTTAGAGTTTATATGATGCAAATGACCTGAGAAAAATATCAATTCGAATATAGGACGTGGAGAGATAGGCTTACGAATTTATGTCACACGAATGAATGAATCGATCAAAGAATTCTCCCACGAACACCACAGCACTCTACCACCTTAAATCCAATTTTCACAGATCGTGTATGGTATGAGAAGCATGAGAAAAATAGTGAACGAATTTTATAGTGGTCGATGGAATTTATTTGGAGTTTTACCTTAAAATCGAACTCGCGACACAAGAATTATTGCTGGGATCGAACTAAGCCACGAACACCTCCAAACTTATTTTTCTAACCTTCTAATGGTGACCAAGAACACAGGAAAAATGGTCTATGGTTTGGGAAAAATCGTATGAGCAAATGGTGATTTATTTGTGTGATTAGGGTTTGTGAATGATTCGGTTTTGTGTTTTGGAGAAAACAATTGATGAGGCTGAAAATAAAGGGATGATTGGCGTGTAAATGATGAGGGGGAATGCTAAAATGACGCCACAATCAATGCTCCATTCAAAGTGTTTTAATTCTCTTTAATTTCCAAATTATATCCCTTAAATGATATTAAAAGATTTTAATTATTATTTCTTTCAAATTTCCATTCGGCCAATTATATAATTTATAGGTCCATTATGTGTTTTTAATGTATCATATAAGCCTTAATGTTCAATTGATTTACATGTTATTTATTTACAAAAATTTGGGATCAAAAAGATATATTTTAAGCTTATTTATTAAAGTTTTAGATAGTAAGGGCATTTTGGTCTTTTCACATGTTTTAGAATTTCTGGGTTTTACAATGGCTTAGAAAGTACACATAGTGGGCTATGACTAGGGCTGGCAATTTTGACACGAAACTTGTTAACACGACACGACACGACCTGTTCTTAACAGGTTCGTGTCTTAACCTTAACAGGTTTCGTGTCTTAACAGGTCAGACCTGTTAATATTCGTGTCTTAACAGGTCAGAGACCTGTTAACCTGTTAACGACCTGTTAAGATTATAATATATATATAATCCTTAGAATAGAAACCCTAAAATCCTAAATCTCTTATTCTCTTTTTTATCCGCCTCCCCCTTCGGCCCTTCCCTCTCATCTCTCATCGTACAGACCCAACCCAATCACCCAAACCCAATCGACTGATTCAGTCACTGACAATCAACATCCATCACTTCATCAAACAATCAACATCCATCGACTGATTCGAAGAACTTTACAGGTCTACCTTCTTATTCAACCCCGATTTGTTAGATTGTTAAATAGTTGAATGGTTATTTTGGATTTTGATTATTATTTTATATGTTAGATTTTGGATCAAATTCAATCTCCATTAAATGACCAGTAACAGAAGTGAACATCATCTGACATTGTTGACCTTGAATATTGCAATTAAACTCGAATATCTTGTTGTAACGTGACCTGCCTTCACGTGTTCTTAAACCGCCTTGGTTTCTTGATAGGATTGATGAAACTTGTTTTGCTACTGATGGTTTTTCTGCTACGTTTAGGACTTTTATTGCTCTGCCGCCACCGGTTGATTATTATTTTATATGTTACATTTCAAAAGATCTGGCAAGGTATAACTTTTTTTTCTTCTTTTAGTTTATATAGTAGTTATTATTCATGTCTATTGTTATTTGTAGTTTATTGTTATTAAATGGGTTTACTTTTTATGTTCAGATCAGTTTTTAATGTTATTTTTTTATGTGACTGATTTGTTTAAGGATGGTTTTAGGTGCTGTTTGTTTTTTTAGAGGTTTTATGTCTGAATCTGAATACCACTTCTGAATCTGAATGAGTGGTCCAAAAGTCTGAATCTGAATTATTTTAGACTGTCTGTTTTTATGTCTGAATCTGAATGTCTGAATAAACAAAAAACAATCGTTTCGCTATAAAACAAACCAAACGACCCTCCATTCGTGATTATTAATAAAAAATCAAGACCAAGATGAGGAGATAAGGATTGAAAAGAAGTATCACTAAAGTTTAGGCTTTTCAGATGTAATTAGACGTTATTCAATGTCTGAACGAATCAGACCTTATTCAGACTTCAGATCTGAAAAAAAACAAACAGTCTGAATCTGATTACGTCTGACCGAATCAGACTTCAGACGTATTCAGATCTGAATGAAAAAAACAAACACAACCTTAGTTGGTTTATTTTATATACACTGAAATGAATTTGCCTTTTGAATGTAAGGAGTTGTTTTGGTGTTTTTAAGATATATGAACTATGTTTGTTGTTATTGTTGTTGTGTCCTGTTTGGTAAGTAAACTACAGAATGTTCTATAAAATGTTACAAACATTATTGTTGTTGTGTCCCATTTTGTTATGTATGTGACCTGATTATACTCGATGTATAATTTGATGATATTGATTTGTTGCAGGTTGTAATTTATCGAATTTAACGGCGGCTTAAGGATCAGATAAGTGCTTTATACTCGATGTCAAACAGTAAAGAATTGTGCTCTTGTTTCTGGAAAGTTTGGTTGGTCTGCAAACATGGAAAGGTAGTATCTTCACAGTCGGTCTGTGCTGCTACATGCTTAATTGATGCTTCTATATATCTGGGCTTTATTTTTTTCTTTTTGGTGTATTGGCAGGTTGATGAAGGCACAGACAGTTGGCGACTCTTCTAGCCTGGACTTCATGAGAAGCAGGAGAGTCCTTGAGATCAATCCAGAACATCCAATTATTCAGACATTGAGTGTATGATTCTCTCTTTGGATAGCTAGTCTACTTCTGTTAGATATTTTGATAAAGCTCTTTAATATGTTTTCTATATTTGCTTGCTGCAGGCTGCTTGCAAGAGCAGTGGTGATGATGAACATGGCTTTGTCAAACAAATGGGCGCCTCAACAACCATCCTTCGATATGCACAGCTCACAGCCACAAGAAGCTGAGATAGTAGCTGAACCCCAACCAACTCTCGAAGCAGAAGTAGTTGAGCCAGTTGAATCTGGTTCTCAGAAATGAGTCTAGTCAATTGAAACCAGTTCTTGTAAATGCTTTTTGTATTAATTAAGAGTTTTATGAACTTTTGTAATGTTAAGGATTATTATCATTATGGATTAGTTAAGATTTGTATGAGCTTTTGTATTGTTAAGGATTTTTTTTTAAAGTTTTAGTCCAAGACTTTTATAATATGCATGTTAACAGGTTCTTAACAGGTCTTAACAGGTGCACCTGTTAATTTTCGTGTCGTGTTCGTGTTTGAGAAAAATGACACGATTAGTTAACAGGTCGTGTTCGTGTTTGACCTTAACAGGATCGTGTCTTAACAGGTTCGTGTCTTAACAGGTTCGTGTGACCTGTTATGCCAGCCCTAGCTATGACACAAGTACCACTTTAATGATTGGGCGCGACTTTTTTGGGTGCCACATGTCACCTTCATATTAAGTCGCAAGTCGCTCGGGCTATTTCAAGAAAGTCACTAAAGTGAGTCCTCAAAAGCCCAACACTTCGAGCGACTAGGACAGTCTCAGAATTGCCCCTTTTAGAAAAGTATGTAACAAAGTATGTATATTTAAAGAGATTTGCAAAATACAATTTTAGAACATCCACTATGATAGTTTATGATAGGGCTGAACAACGGGTCAAATCCGACCCGATCGGACCAATCACGACCCGAAAACCAAATAAGGGTAAAACGTGAACCGAGTAAAAGCTATCGATACCGAAACCGACCGAATAAGTTCGGCGAGGTTCAGTTTAGCTATTTCGAACCGAATAACTGTGTTTTGACCCGAACTGGAGCGAAACCGAACCGAACCGAGCAAAATCAAAAACCGAACCGAATAAGGTCGGTTCGGTTCGACCCGGTTTCAGTCGGTTTGTCGGTTCAAGGTCGGTTTTCGAGTAATTTTGCTCAGCCCTAGTTTATGAATAGGTCTAAATTTTGTTGAAGAGGTTTATAAATCTGTGAACCATAGTGAGCAACTATTTCTATCTTAAATCAAAATAAAAAGTCTAAAATCTTGAAGAGGTCTAAACGAATTTCTTTTTTTTTTTCTTTTTGAAAATACTGATTATGATTTATGATATGAAAAGCTTTATGAATATGTTTATCTATAGTAGAAATAGGTTTATAATATGAAAATATCTAAAACTTGATGAAATAATAATTGTATACCTTTTTAAAATTTCATGATATTAGATGTCTTCATAATTATATACAATTAATCATATTACAGTTGATAAGTCATGTTAACTATGAAACGTTTGATGTTCATTAAATGTTAATTATATAATTATGGAATGCTTAAACAAAACCCATAGGATTGTGTTTAGCGAATCCTTTTAATTATTATCTTCTTTTTACAAATTTATAAAAGGGATAATTACAAAAATAGCCCAAGCAACCAAGTGATTTTCCTTATCTACCCCGAGATCGGAAAATATTTTTTTTGTCAAGGGCAACCTACACTTTTTTGGGCAACTGAAATCTGAAAGTGTATTTTTTGGGCAACTTGTGTATTTTTGGGCAACTTGTGTATTTTTTTGGGCAACTGGGGACACGTGTCATCATATGGGCCGAGTTGCCCAGTTGCTCGGGGTATGGGTTAGAAAAAGAAAATCACTTCGATCCATGGTCTATTTTTAAAAACTCATGGTAAAAACTGGGACCATAACAAAATATGTACTGAAAGTCTGAAACACAGAGAGATTTTCTAGCAGACATCCTCCTCAGTAGCATTGACGTCCTCGTCATTGACTCCTTCATCAAGATAATAAAATTCGGATTATGAACGATGTTAGACAAGGCGTTTCTGATGCGATTGAACTAATCAATGCAAACATATGATACTTTCAAATAGCTTTGCATTATTATAGTTTTCATATTATTCCTTAGTTTGTAAACATAGTGGGTTTCGTTGATCATACATTCATGCCGTTTTAATATCGGTCCCTCCAAGTGATGACATCGTAATCATGTCATACATCATCCCCGTCATCGATGAAGGAGTTGACAATGACGAGGATAATGGAAATGAGTAATTGACTTCATGCAAAAATCAACAATAGCTGCTATAAAACTCATCTTCGTGGTTTCTTTTTCTTTTTCCTTTTTTTTTTCTATTATTTTGTTAAAAAAAGAATAATTAAATGTTTTGTTAATTAGTTTTAAGAATACATACGTATTTTGTTATTTTCCTTTTATAAATACAATGGTCTCTTAAACACTCCCAAAAACTTTCAAAATAATGTAATAAAAACCATAGTCACATAATTCGCTCTAGAGGTAGCGTACTACGAACTGATACGCAGCGTACCGAAACGCGGTACTCCAGCGTTCCAAACGCTCTTGGATTCGCGTTCCAAACCACCATGGTGCAGCGTACCAAGTCTTAGGGTTCAGCGATCCAAAACGCAATAGGAACTCGTTTTATAACTGATGGTACAGCGAACCAAAGCTTAGCGAAAGAAAATTGTCAAAAATGGAGGAGGAGATAAGAAATTGAGTGTACCTCTGATAGGATGAAGAATTTCGATGATGAAGATGGAGAAGACCTGACATGTTGTCATTTGGGGCTGTTGAAGAAGAAGTAGAGTAGGTAGATGTAGATCTAGATTCATGGTGGTAGAAGGTGAAGATATACATACATAAAAATATACAGATATAGGAGAGAGAGAGAGATGACAACTTTTTGTTCTTGAGAGAAAGAGATATGTGGTTGAATGGGAAAGTGAAGCATGTGAGTGAGTAAGTTGGATAGTTGGTTTCTTTTTTTGGTTTTGGTTTGGACTTATTAAGCTTATATTTATATTTTATTTTTTGGACTTCTATAAAAAAAAAAAAAAAATGTATATGGTTCATGGATTATTTACTACCGGTAATTTATATATTTATTTTAGATTTATTTTATTTTAATAAATCTTTTATTCTGTCAATATTCCATCATTAAATACAAATATTTATAAAAAAATTAACTTATTTAATAATAATTAGAAAATCAATTTTACATATAATCTGTTACATTCTTTCTTCTATATATATAGTTCTTCCATTAACTATCAATCATCTTCTACTACAATTCTTTATGTTTATGTTTAAGTTTATCTTTATGTTATGAAATTTATCAATTTTGTTTACTTATGTTTTTGGTACAACGTACCAAATACATGGTACACCGTACCGAAGCGTACCCATGCGTACCGAAATGAGTATACCCCCCACGTACCGAATTCGTCATCAAGGGCGAATTGCGTACCCGAACCGCGTACCCGTACCGAAGCGTACCGCGTTTTATGTGACTATGATAAAAACATCTTCATAGCATATACTTGCATCTTCAAAAAAATATATAATACTAAATATTGTGTCATATTGATTATGTTGATGATTACTCTTGAATTAAAATGATGGCTACCTAGCGGCGCGAAATCAAAACTTGAACCAATCAAACTGTATGATTTATATTCTAATTGGCAATGATTGATTTCTTCAAACAACCCCATGGTAAACTGGTAGTATTAGTCTCTTAATTTAACCAGTCCAACATTAGAGACGACTAGACTGTCTCAGACAGTTGCCACTCCATTTCATGAATTATCTGTGTATTGTAAATCATAACTGGTCTTCTAACAGTGATAGTAGGAATTATCCCGCTCCCCGGTCAAAGACTCAAAGACTTGGTTGGGTCCGGGTTCTTGCAGAAAATGAAAACAGAAACAGAAAAAATATATGCCTCACTTTTATGGTCGCATAGAATGATGCAAACGTTTAATCTGTTCGGTTTTTGTATTTATAAACTACTCAGTTCATGTTAGTTTATTTGATGACAACAAGACATAAAATCTAGTTGTATAATTTTGACAATACAAGTATGTGACAGATTAATGGTATTTTGCTAAGGTATCAAAATGGAAAAAATACACAAGTCAAAATATCGCTTTGTAATATAATAATACGAAGAAGGATCCACTGTCAGGTACCCGGGGAAGTCGAGCCTTTTTTGCTATGATCTTCACGGCCTAACCGGTATTCCCGTGGCCATTTCCAGACTTTTCCATGGCTATATCCCAAGATGTTCACCCAACGAGGATTGAACCATGGCCGCTTCAGACTTTTGGGACGCCTTACCACTAGGCCACCTTGGTGATGGTTATAGCTTTATAATAAATCTCTTCAAAACTGAATCTCATTCGGGTCTGCTGCATTTGGGTAGCCGTTATACTCCAATTTCAAATTCTTTGTTGCACAAATAGCCCGGAACTTGAACCTTAATGACCCCATAATATCCGTTACAGCCTCGTTTTCTGGCTCCATGATCATAGGATACTTAGACACCAACTCATCCATCTCTTTGATTTTCTTTTGAACCCTGGTCGTGAAGAATGTTGGTTCAACTCGAATCACAGAGTTCCAAACATCGATGCAGCCTCTGTAAAACCCTAACTCTCCACCAGTTATGAACCCTGTTTTTAATCCAACTTCATGCCCATCATCTTTTCCAGAAGCAAAACCGGCTTCATAGCCTTCTTGAAAGCCATCTTTCAAAAGGGTGTCTTCTAAATTTACTGATGCGCCAAATATGTCATCCATACAGCCAACTAAATAAAAGAATACTGAATGAGTAAGAACACGACCAAAAACCAAGAACAAATTAACAAGCTTTAAAAGCTATCTTGAAAGCTATCTTTCAAAGGGAGCAAGTAAACCCTAAATGTGTTATAATGGGTTATTTATATTTCCACATGTTCCGAATTTGCCAAATACCAAACTATAGGGGGCGGTTTTGAAACTAGGGACAAGGGGTTGGTTGTGTAACTTTGGCTTTCTTTTATAAAATTCGCTTCCGGGGCTCGTTTTTTTGTCGTAAAGTTTTCTCGAGACATTTTAACTCACGCCAATACTTTTTAAATTATTTATTTTCCCAATAAAAATGACTATTAATATGTATATATTTGCTCCAAAATGTTAAAACTAATTATTAACGTATTATTAGGTTAATATTCGTGCCGAATCGCGTTGTGCTCAACTCAAGGCCTACGGGGAAAACTTCACGTATCTCACAACAATAATTACAATAACATATCTAATATTCCAATAAATCTCCAAAACATCCCAAAACGGTTCTCAATTATTTAAATATTAGTTTTTAAACGTAAACGCGGTATTTAAAATCTTCTCAAAAATTTTCGGTTGTCACAGTTGAAGCTTATAAGTCTTCAATGATGCTTTGATCTTCTTGCTATTAAAGAAACTCAATTAAAAATAATTCAATAACGCCACCAACAATCTTCATCCCGTGATCACACATGGGCGGTTTTGGGCCGGCGCAACATCAGCAGCCGAGCCGGGCCCAACCACTAAGGGGCACTAAAATCGATATAACACCCGCCTTTCCTAGGTTGCGATGCCCGGCAATTACTTTGCCGATAAGACAAAGATCCGGATCTTGTGCTTCCATAAGTGGAGAAGAATTAAATAAACAAAATAGATGATAGTGAGGAAATGGTTGCCGGACATTTTTTTCCGGTGAAAAAGGAGGAAGGGAGGGGCGGCTTGTATTTGGAAGGAAGGAAGAAGAAGAAATAATATCTCAGCTATTATTTGGGTTGGCTTTTAGTCAGGCCCATTGGGTTTTTTTTGTTTTGTAAATTGTAAGCCCAACCATTTTATATTTTCGGAGCTAGTATTTGAAAAAAAACCGACTAGTGTTTAATATTTAGTTGTTATTATTATAATATAGGGGCACTTTTTTTATTTTTTTCGTGCCGGGCCTAATTTTTTTTTGACGTTCTCAGCACCGCCCCTGGCGATCACAAATACAAATTACAAACTTATTAAACAAAATAAAAAATAAAATAAAATAAATAACTTAATACATTACATATAACTGATTATATAAAACTTATATTACAAACATTGCCGCAGCCTGCTAAAAAGTATATAAACATATGGATAGTAGATATGTGAGGTTGAACAAACAACTGGAGCAGTAGATATTTGAGGAGAGTATTTTAGTTATTGGTGTGTTATTGGAAAGATGATAAGTGACACGGAGGTGTCAGACGAATAACGTGTTATTCGTACTCCCACACCTAGCTCTCTAAGGGCACTCCCAACCCTAACACATGGTTAAACTTTAACACACTGACACGTCAGCTTTAACTCTTTCACCTTTAACTAAAAAAAAAAACCTTCAACCATAACTTACCTTTAAATCAAATATTTTCAAATTCAACCCCTAAACTTATAATAATACTTCATTTTTTAAAAACATAACATTCATTAAAAACAAACTACATTACATACTTAATAAAAAAATACAACGAAATTAAAAATAAAATAAAAGATATGACCACGTGGTACCGGAAGTTGAGCTGCTGCTTGTTCCATCTGCACATTTTCTTTGTACACGGCTGTCATAAACTGAATGTCAGTTTCGTCATCTTCATCTGTTGCTAAATTCTTCGTGACTTTGATTCGGATCCATTGTGAATGAATAATTTTTTTTTTTTGGAAGAATGAAGATGGAAGTATATGATGTATTAGATTGATTTGTGGAAGTGTGAAAAAAATTGTGATGTTAGTTGGGTATTTATAGGGGAGTGAAAGTGGTTTTGATTTTTTTTTTATTATTTTTTTTTATTTTATAAAGAGCCGTTTGGATTCAACGGTTATAAAACGCAAGGGGCAAAAATGATTTTTTTTTGAATTCAACGGCTAGTTTAGGGGCGAAAGTGATTTTTTTTTTTTTTACGCAAAGTACCCTTAACGCAGCGTTAAGGGGTTAACGCCACTTTAAAGTACCATATTGCATGTTTAACGCTTCTTTAACGCAACCATTGAATGTCCTCTAAGTTAAAAAGTTGGTTTCATTTTGAAGGCAAGCAAACCCACCAACTAAAACATGAAATCATTGAATGCAAAATATGAGGTCATGAGGACCCATTATAACCAGGGCACATGCATTTTGGAGGGCACCATTATTGAATTTCATTGGGTTAAAGATGCTTTCTTTGAGCTTCTCTTTTTTGGCCACAAATGTGACCAATTCATATCTCTATATCCGTCATCAATGGTAGTGAATAGTGTTTACCTGGGGGCCCTCTAATATGTCATATTATTTATTTTCATGTGTTCAATTTGTCTAATTCCAAATAAAAGTGAAAAAGAATGTTTTTGATAATTTGATCCATGTCCAACTACGAGTAAAGGTTACTTTTCTAAAACGAAACAAATAAATTCTTTTTAGAAAAGTAACCTTTACTCATCCTAAGGAAAAATACATATAGATAATGTTAACACTATGTTCCTGGGTGAGAAATAAATGAAAAGAGAAAAAAAGAACAACATCAACAACAACAACAAACCCAATCCCGTCGAGGCAGGGTATGGGAGAGGTAGAATGTAGACAGACCTTACCCCTACCCCCAGGAAAAAACCCGGAGGTAGAGAGACTGCTTCCAAAGAGACCTCCGGCAAGTGCTTGTGTGCGCGTGCGCTCGTGGGAGAGCAAAAGCAGAAAGGCAACCGAGAAAACATAGCGTCCAACAAGCATACAAAAGAGCAGGCAAAACAAGCAAGCACAGAAACGCAAGCACCAAAACAGAGTAGGAACAAAAGTACAAAAGCAAAGAGCAAGACCCTAAAAAGAAGGTAGACCAAAGAAGGCAAGAGAAAGCACAGTAGAGCAACGCATGGGGCCTAAAGCAAAGGCAAAGCAACCAAACAAAGCAAAGCAGGGCAACGCACTGGTTTTAAGTTTTGTGTTCTAAAATTAAAAAAATAAAGATATAACCGAACAAGGCTTAAAAATTCGCTTTTTACTAAATCTTTCTAACTTGAGAAGAATATTACAGTAGGAGACTAGGAGATAAAAATTTGGTATAATTTCTTCTTTGTGTTTTTCTTTTCTCTCAAAACAATATCGAGAACACTATGTTTTGTTAATTTCGTCTTAGCTTTCTGTTTGTTTCTCTTTAGTTAAAAACTTAGATACATGGTGTTAGACGAGGTACAAGTGGTTTGACCAATATCATCACTGCCAACTCAACATTATATAAGATTTTCAACGCCACCAATATAATATAATAAGACAACCAAAACATAAATCACTTAAACACAAAAATACCAATAAAACCAACATCACACACACACAACCTCTTTTTCTTTCTTCCACAAATCGGTCTTCCCCAACACCAACTTCTTCATTTTTTGGCATTGTCGTGTAAGGGTGTCCCTAATAAGGAAGACGCATGTAACAAGAGGGAAGACACGTCTTCTTCCCTTTATTACCACTAGTCTTAGCAATCATTTTCATGTTTTATGCAGTTATTTAGGTAGTAATTTATTTTGTTCCTTGCTTTTAACAACTTTTTGTTTAATCAAATTTGTACGAGTCAATAGTTACATTTCAAACTTGTAACACATACAATCTTTGTGACCCACATACCAAAATCTTAATCCCTGTCACAAAAGTCATTACCAAAAACAATTTCATTATCCAAGTATTTCTTAAAAACAAGAACTCCTTCTCTTCTCAAATTATCGTTTTTTTTTTTTTTTTTTTTTTTGAATTTCTCAAAATGATTGTTTTCTTTTTATTTAAACCAATAAAAAAAGTTTAGTAAATGATTATGATATTTGATTGGTTGAAAATCATAATAATTTTATTTTACTTAAACTTTTGTGTTTTTTTTTGTACGAAGACAATCTATATTATCTATAATGGAAAAATCAATTATTTTTAAAAGTAAAAAATCAAAACTTCATCTATTTAAGGAAACAATCACTATAATTTTATACGGTTGTAAAATTTTGTTTCTGCACACGGGTGGTAATCTACTAATTTCAAAACGGGTGAGTTTATCCACACTCTCTTATAGAGGATATTTAATCATTGGATGCATCGCTGACTTGTACAATATGCATAACAAATTATACGGTTTAACCAAACCATCTCTGATGTGATAACATAAAGAGAGTATATACCGACCCCTTTCAAAACGGATGGACAAAAAAACATACCGCATTGTGAAAGAATACAAAAAGGCAAGTAAAAAGCTAGGGACCAATAGCATCCGTTATTACCCAAAACAGATATTTATATCCCTCAACCAATCCTCACTTTCTCTCACACACACACAAAACATAAAACACCCCCAAAATTCTGTCAACTGAAGAGAATTCCGATAAAAATGGGGGTAGTGAGCATGGTTTTTGGTGTGTTTGGATTTGGAATTGGGGTCTCGATTGGCCTTGTTAGTGGATATTATTTCTTCATTTATTTCCAGTCTTCAGATGTTGAGGTTAGTATTTCTTATTTGATTTTTTTTTGATGGTGTCAATTGTAAGAAAAGTTTTTTTTTTTTTTTTTATTTTTTTTTTTTTTTTTTACTGAGGCGAGCTCGAGTGTGAGCTCTTAGAGCATGCGCTATGGTAACTCAAAGGTGAGTTAAAGGCTTAACTTTTTGCTGCGTTAAGGGTGAGTTACCACACCGTGCATGTGAGTTAAGGTCTTGCGTTAAGGGGCACGTTAACCCCTTAACGTGCGTTAAAGGTAGTGTTTTTCTGTGAGTTAAGGTTGAGTTACCATACCGTGTGGTGAGTTAAGCTTTAATTCAGGTTTTTTTAGTTGAATTATGATAAAAGTGGGTCACAAAATGTTGAGTTAAGGTTGAGATATGATAAGGGGTGTTTTTTTTAGCTAAGGTTAAGATGTTAAAGCTGATGTGGCGCTGATGTGTCACTGCGTTAACACTCCTATGCTCTAAAGATAAAATCGTAGAAATACGATGATTGTCGGATTTGAAAATGCCCTTTTTACTTCTTAGAGAAGATAAGCTCATTTGACACTATAAAACCGACTCAACTATTGAATTGAGTTCAAGGCATAAAGCTTGAGCTTGAGCTCTTTAACACGATAATTTTTCATAGAAATCCAACTTTTTTACTAAAAACTTACTCGTTTTAACCAGTCAATGTCCATTCGTTTCACACTTTTACACTCTGTTCTCGAATATCATTTAAAAATAAAAGTAAAGAAAATGAAGTGAAACAAACATGGTTATGTCTCAAAGAAAAGAAAAAAGAAAAATTACTGAAATAAAACGATGGTTTGATTGATTTTAAAGTAACTTCTTATTTTTTTACTAAAAAAAGCTTAGGAGCTAAGTATTAAACTTAATGCTAAACGTGTTCCAAAATTATGTCGGGGCCATGACAATGAGTGTGTCAGTGTGTGAAACGTGTTGCCACCTTTAACTACTCGACCCTCTTATTTTATTAAAAAGTACTTTGTATTGGTATTTATTTATTTCAGTAGATCAAACAAGGAACATATATTCTGTCGTGTTAGTGGTCTACTGATATTTTTTAATAATAATCTGTTGTCCACTGGACCACGTAGTCCTCTTTGCTTTTGTCATGTTGCTTTGTCAATGGATTATTTTTTGTCAAAGTGTAATAAGGGAGCTTTACGACAGCGGTTATTACTATCACAACAACCACAACTCGGCTTTTTCTCTACAAACAACTAATATTATTACTATCACAAAGTGTAATAAGTTAACTACGGTCACCACAATAAGATACTCCATTTAATCACAAATATAACTCACAAGAATTATTTAATAAAAACACCCACACATAACAACAAACTCACACGACTCAGTTCGTCAGTCAACCGAGTCCACCTTTTTTCCATGAAAGACCTGTCTTGCAAAGGTCACCGTGATAGGGGAGACGCGCTTTTTTGCCACATAGGAGAGATGTATGCGTTGTTTTTTTGCCTATTACATGTGGTCTAATTTCAATAAGAAATACGTGTAACATTTTTCATGATGAGACCAATAATCATTTTAACTAAGATATGTTAAATTTGAATTCACATGACCTCCCCATACATCCGTACGTCGCTCAGACATGATTAGGTATTGTTGTTGTTGTAATGTGACTGACATAACGCTTATTACAGCTTGGCCTTTTAAATAAGCTTTGCTTTATGCTGGGATAGTGTCGATGGTGTTTTTAGTAGAAGCTAACTTTGTTTTAAATAAGCTTTGTTATTGTTTTTCTTAATAGGCTATCAGAGCCATACTTAGTTGTCATATTTTTGATGCATGATCAATGACGTAGACACGTAGTAACCCTTGTGACTCACCAACCGCTGTGTAAATGAAAGAGTTGAGCGCTGGACTCTCAAAATTTTTAAGACCCTTAAGATATGATATTAAGATAAATGCATAATGAGTGATTCAATCTGTGCATGATATGTGCGGCAGTTGAAGTTTTATGTGAAGTTTATTATTTATTTACGTGTTTGTTTTACATTTTCAATATCCAGGATCCCAAAGTACGGCCGTTGGTTGAAAGAGATACAAAGTCCCTGGAAGAAATGCTTCCTGAGATACCAATGTGGGTTAAAAACCCTGACCATGATCGGGTATTTTCTTGCTGCTTATTCTCTTCTTTATAAATGTCAACTTTTGATTATGAATTCTGAACTCAAACTGGATTGTATCATAATGTGACAATTTGTTTATGTGGCATTTTGGTTAGTGTACCTCTTTATTTACATTTGCGCTCTTATAACAATATAGACTTGGTTTATTTTGTACTAGTAAATTTAACATCAATATAACTCATTTATTTTTTTTACAAGCCTTTTTAGACCTATAAAATGATTCAAATGTACACAAGCCATACGAATAATGCAAGAGAAGTGAACAACTTCATAATGTCGATCTCTAACACCCTTTTGATAGTTTAATTTATTAATTAAGTTATTCGTTAACATCCGAAAGTAACTACTTCTTCATTCGACTTTCAAAAGTCAAATGTAATCTTATGTACTTGACTTATTATGCTGTTATTAACATACAAACATATCGTGTGCAGGTTGATTGGCTTAACAGGTTTATCGAGCTAATGTGGCCATATCTAGACAAGGTAGTGACTCGGATAGAGTTATGTAAATATTATATTTGCCTATGTGGCACCTCTAACATGAGTTGATTCTTGAGTAGTGATGGTTTGAACATTGTGTAGGCTATTTGCAAGACTGTGAAGACGATAGCGGAACCTATCATTAAAGAGCAGATTCCAAAGTACAAAATTGACAAAGTCGAATTTGATGCACTTTCCTTGGGCACCCTACCACCTACATTTCAAGGTTATAGGATCCTTTGATTAACTGCTATAAAAAAACTTTGTATTACTACAGCTTATTGTTCAACACTTTTATGTTATATGGTCATTCAGGAATGAAGGTTTATACTACGGATGATAAAGAGTTGATAATGGAACCATCGTTGAAATGGGCTGGAAATCCTAACATTCATGTTGCTGTTAAGGCGTTCGGGATGAGACCTACAGTTCAGGTAATACGCACATGTCTGCTTGCTATGCTCAACGTTTATATGAAATGGTTCAATAACACATTGAGATTTTTAACAAGGACATAAATTCACAAGTTATTTGATACTAGATTTGGCAGTTTCACCCGTTTACTTGAAATGTTCAAGGAGGGTCTTTTTCTCTTCTCTGGATAAATTTTTGAACTTTTCTTAAATGGGTTAAATGATTCGATCTGGTCAATGTGGCCAGAATTTACCCAAAGTGCTAGCTCTCAGATGTAAAAAAACCTCCTGCCATAATAAATTAATAATAAATTATAATATCACAATCTACTTTTTTGAAGCTTAGTTAGCACATTGATTAGTCACTACTTTTGGAAAAAAAGGGACAAATAGGGGTTGATGTGTCAGCCCAATCCGTGGGTGCTGTATTAAAAAGTTGCCTGCTTGGAGCCATTTTAAGAGGTGCCCATTTTGGCCCGTTACCTAAAATTGATGACCCACCCAATATGCCACCTCTAACCGACACCATTGGGTCATAAACCACTCGTTGCCATGTCTGCTCAAATTATGTGTTTGTGTTTCAGGTGGTTGACTTGCAAGTATTCGCTTCACCTCGTATCACGTTAAAGCCATTGGTTCCAACCTTCCCTTGCTTTTGTCAAATTCTTGTGTCTCTTATGGAAAAGGTAAATACTCCAGTTTGTAACCCAAATAATTGTTAGCTTGACACCTATTGCTACCAACGAATGTGTATTTTGACTAATAAAAATTAGTTCCAATCGAATTTTTTGAAGATTATGTAGTTTCAAATATTCATAGACTTTCTTTCTGACACCCTTTATTTAGTTAGATATGATCATATGACCGACATTTCTTGCAACACTAAAAAGAATGATATCATTCTCTCAAAAGTTAAAAGTTGACCTTTCCGGGATGATTGTTGTCCAGTATATGTACTTTTTCCTGTTTGGTAATATTTGTATAAATTTATCTGTAATCTCAGCCTCATGTAGATTTTGGACTGAAAGTGCTAGGTGCCGACCTCATGTCCATCCCTGGCTTGTACAGATTCGTTCAGGTATATCCATTCGATTTATAATCATTCAAGAATTAGATGTGAGGTCAAACTTGTATAATCTTACACACATTTTATCGTGTAGGAACTAATCAAAACTCAGGTTGCAAATATGTATTTGTGGCCTAGAACACTTGTAGTACCAGTACTCGACCCTGCAAAGTAAGTAATAATTACTTTTTGATATTTGCCTTAGGGGTGCTTGGATTTGCATTTTAAATAGTGAGTTTCTGATTACTGAGAGTTGTATTCACGATAAATATTAAATAGTTTTTTAATATTTGGATGAACAAATTCAGCTTCTCATCTGATTATTTAAGGTTAAATAATTTGTTTTAGATAAGTAGACGGTAAAACAGAATTACGTTATCACCCCTCATATGGGATATTTTACTCCCATCTGGATCTTACAAGACACGTCCTTTTGTTCACTAGAATCTCCTTTTTGGTCATTCATGTATCAGTTTCTCTCATAAGCAAATTTTGCTAAATAGTTTATGTGATGTTCACAACTTTAAACACACATCCGAACTCCCACTTATATAGATTCTGATTGTTAAAATTCAGATGATCACTTTTAAAACACACATCCAAATACCCCTTTTTTACTGTCTAATGACTAGCTTGAACGAAATTTAGCTTGTCATTGTAATGATAATAACGTAAAGGTCAAAGAATATAATTCTCTTTGTCAGCTTAACAACTTTAACGAGGTTATGTGTCAAATTGACAGAGCGATGCAAAGGCCCGTTGGCATTCTGCTTGTAAAGGTTGTGAGGGCAGTGAAACTTAAAAAGAAGGATCTTATGGGTGGTGCAGACCCTTATGTTAAAATGAAACTTACTGAGGATAAACTTCCATCTAAGAAAACCGTTGTCAAACACAAAAGCTTGAATCCTGAATGGAATCAGGAGTTTAGTTTCGTTGTCAAGGATCCGGAATCACAAGCTCTAGAGATTTTTGTATATGATTGGGAACAGGTACACTTTGTTATCATTTCACAACGATGATATGTATTTTATCATTAGCCAGTCAATATCAAAGGGTACAATGGATCAAAAGTGGCCCACAATGCATTTAAACTGCTTACAACTTTTTTGTCATTTTTAATCAGTAAAACCATATTATAAATACTTTTAGAAAATCAGTACTTTTAGATTACTAATATAAATCTTTGTATAAAATAGACTTTAGGATTGAACCGCTTGACCTATTAAACACAACCCTCATTAACCCCTTATGCACGTATCTGCTTGAAATAAATCGAAGTTTGACTTTTGTGGTGAACTCGTGTGGTATAGGTGGGGAAGCATGATAAAATGGGAATGAACGTTGTACCACTAAAAGATATTACACCAGAAGAAGAAAAAGTTTTGACACTTGAGCTCCTTAAAAACATGGATCCAAATGACACACAAAACCAGAAGTCCCGAGGTCAAATCACGATTGAATTGGTTTACAAACCTTTGAAAGATGACCAAGGTCCGGTTGATGGTGAAGAAAATGCGATTGAAAAGGCACCCGATGGAACCCCTGAAGGTGGTGGTTTGCTTGTTGTTATAATCCATCAAGCTGAAGATGTAGAAGGGAAACACCATACGAATCCATCTGTTCGTGTGCTATTCAGAGGCGAAGAGAAAAAAACAAAGGTATTTTTTTGGACTTACTTCCTTATTTTTCCATAGGTTAATCATGTAGCGAGAGTACATAAAACATGCAAGTAGTCACGATACGTCGATACAGAATTTTGCAGTGCAAAAAAAAAAGATAAAAATAATGTCTCTAAACATAGCAGTTATAGTGGGTCGGTCATGGCTTGGGTCAAATATGACTAGGAGAATTAAATTATTTCAGTAATAAACTTGTTTCTAAACAAAAAGAATATGTTCCAGAATGAACTTTGGATGACTTTTGACCTGTTGGACACGTTTCTTGTAGAATGAATTACATGGTTCGATATGTTTGACCCGTTAGAGATAAAACATAAATTGAATCGACTTGTTTTTATGAATAGATGGATTGATATTTCCCTCTGCGCGTCTTAAAAGTGTGTGATCACCTAAAAAGCACTTTTTTATATATACAGATCATTTTAAAACTTGTACCGAGAAAACAAATGTATATATAATGAACACCCTAAGTGCATTTTTTGAATTTGCACGGTGTGTTGAAACTATTCAAAGAGCATGTCTTAGAGTACCATCCTAGTGACTGTTAATTACTACTTGATTTGCTATATGAATTTTGGTGTTGTATGCAGCCTGTGAAGAAAAACCGAGATCCCAGATGGGAGGAAGAGTTTTCATTTACTTTGGAAGAGCCACCTACTAATGACAGGATGCATTTCGAAGTCGTTAGTACGTCTTCAAGGATGGGTCTTATTCATCCCAAGGTATAGATAATCAGATCATTACTGGACCAACTTATCATGACAAGAAACATAGAGGTGTTCATATGGGCGGGTCGTAGAGGCTGGTTAACGGGTCAAAACAGGTCCAGAATTGACCGGGCTGGGTTGGCTGATCAACTAACACTTTCTTGTCCATTTTAAATGTATTCATAAATAATGGATTTGTTAATCATGCTTAAAACAACATATTAATATGTTTACAATAAGGATATAACGATTTAGTAAGTAGGTTTTATGCACTAAAAGTAGATTTTTGGGTGACTTTTGACCCGTTTGACTTGTTTTATCTTTTTAGTTACATTTCATGTGTGACACAACAAATTTTTAACACAAACGTATTTATTTATTTATTTTTTTTTTTTTTAAAGGAAACGCTGGGTTACGTGGACATACAACTTGCGGACGTCGTAAGCAACAGGAGAATCAACGAGAAGTACAATCTGATTGACTCGAGGAATGGCAAGCTTCAAGTGGAGTTACAGTGGAGAACCTCGTCTTAAAGGGCAGGTTGTGAGAAGAAAACATTGAAACACATGAACTTCAAGTTTTTACCATCTTAAAGATAGATTCAAATACTGTTACGTTAAATGTCTGATGTAACGTGTCATATTATTATTTGATTTCATGGTTTTATTGTGTGCAACATATGTCAAAAGAAAAGGTAATTCCTCTTATTTTTGCCACTATAAGTCCTAAGACAAATCGTGTTATTAGCGACTTGTTAATGCTTAGGTTTTCATTGTAAATCAGACGCAGGAAAAGTGTGCTTATGGCTGTAACTTGGATTTCAAATACCTTAAAGAGACCATTTAAAGTTTATTATGTTCATATTGCAAATTGAGGTTTATATAACAGGCTTGGTGGTTTAAGTTAATTTAGAGAGTTAGTATGCAGTTACGATTTACCCTAATTCTTCTCTCTATATATAGCTTCTATGTAAACTGTAAACGTGTATCCTAAATTCGTGGTTAATAATCTTCTCTCTAGTTTGTTCGCGGACGTAGCACAAATAAACCAAATCATGTGAACCACACAAGCAATGTTTCGATTTCTTCTTCCAGCAGGTTATTTTCATCTTCATGCATTCTTTCTCATAGTATATGTGAGAAATCTCGTTTTTAAGTTTATAAACCGAATCAACATGAGACTTACCAACACTCTCGGCAGTGAACCTGATTGCGTATAGTATAGATTCGGTAAGACCGGGTCGTTCCCTGGAGCGACTGAAATTAACAATATTTAAAAGTAAATAAACGACAACTGTGCTTTAAATCCACACGATTATCAAAATAATAAAATAACTAGTAAACGGAAGTAAAATGACAACGGAATGGAAATTAAGGAGAAAATCAATAAGATAAAAGACGTTCTCGCCTTGTTAATCCTCTATCCTATCTATGACATGAAATGGTCGTGCAATGTTCACCTAGCAATGTCCTAGTGAGTCTTTTGAGTGTAGGTCTAATATCGGTTGTTAGTCCCTACACACTTCGTCTAAGAACCATTTATCTCATCCGGTCGAGGGTGATAAGCTAGTTAACGTCTAAGCATTAAGTTCCTCAACTAACTTACATGACAATGTTTTTGTTGTGTTCGCCACACACTTAATTACTAAGTAAATTGCCAGATTACTGTTCATTAAATTTTAAACCCAATCGTCTACCACTTTTAACGCCGTTATTTCAATGGACAATCCTAACCATAAAGAGGTATCGGTCAATACATTAATGATTTGAGTACTTTAACTAATAAACTACTCGCAACAAGTAGCCATGTAAACTCAAAGGCATAAATCTTTAACCGCAATATAAATTATCCAAAACAAAGCTAGATAAATGTAACATTCATGTCATTAACGAGAAAGATTCATAAACTAAAAGGATTAGCCTTCCATAACAGAATATAAACAAACGATAGTCAAGTTTGAAAGATTAAACAAAGTCATAACGATCAAACCGATGTAAACAATTATTTATGATGTGTTAATCTTGATCTTGATGATGTTTTCAGCCTTGGAAACCGTCTTGGGAGCTCTGAGATTCGTCTGGTCTTCTAGGGTAAAGAAAACATGTGAAATTCGGCTTATAAGTTAAATAAAGCCCAGGTCTGTCAATGTATACGACGTATACACTAAAAGAGGTATACGCCATATACTCTCTATATTATATGGCCACGTCATTAGGTATTCAGGCATATACGACATATACAAGGCAAGGAGTATACGCCGTATACTCTTCATCACTTAGAATATTTCCGCCAGTTAACAATATGTATACGACATATACATAAAATGTGGTATATGTTGTATACTCTTCCTGAAACTTGTATTTTCTTTAATTTAGCTCCAATTTCCGTCTTTTTCCGGTCTTTTCCACGAGAATCGCTCTATAGCTCCAGATTAATACTAAAATGCGATTTATAAAAATTCATCTGTGACAGGAGAGTGATGATGATGTTGATTCAATGTAGCAGTTGGATAGTTTTGGTATTTTAGTTTGTGTATGTAGTTAGTGTGGTCGTTTTGTGGCATGTCACAAATGATCTAGTGGTTGTTCAAGTGGTTGCTTGAGGTTAATGTAGTATTTCAGCCACATTTAATTGTACTTAAATGTTTATTTGGTGTAATATATTTTATCGGAGAAATCCTTTACCAAAAAAAAAAAAAAAAAAAAAAAAATCAATACCAAATGTCATATAATTGTTATAAAAATGAGCAATCATCGTGGGATATTGATAACAAAAACATGTTACTATTTGATGCTATCAATGACGGTTGGAATGGTGCATCGATTTGGGATTTACGATTTTAAATAATTTAAATTTATTTCAAAACTAGTTGTTTTCCGCTTTAGGGCTTGTTTTAAACACTTCTTTAGTTTAATCTTATTGGCTTAAATATGTGATTGAAAAGTTTTTTTTTGTAAATATGTGATTGAAAAGTTTTTGGAAAACTTAAGATAATTTCAAATATATATTTGTGAACTGTAACAACAATTCATCTGGCCTGATCAATGAGGATCATACTTTATGGGTTCTTAAGAACTAGTGAAGTAAAAGAAATATTTTGATGAGCTTCATAGCTCAATATGATAGACTTTGATGTAATCTATCTGGGATAGAAGTTCAAAGACAATCATAGTCTTTGATGAAATCCATTTGGAATGGAAGTTGAAAGAAACAAGAATCTTTGATGAGATCTATCTGGGATTGATAAATCAAAGGAAATAATATCATGGAAATGACTAAAACATTTCTACCAGAATTTGAATGTATAGATCTCTTAATACTTGAAGACTTTTAGTATCTCGAGTCTTGATGGAATCAAGGCGTATACCCTATGAGCAATACAATCACATATCACAGATATTTGATAAGAAGATTTCTTGTGAAATAGAAATACTCAAGTAAGGTTATTTCCAAAAATCTAGAGATTGATTAAAGCTCATATACTACGAGGGTTAGCATTTTCGATTTGTAAATCAAACTGATTGAAAGAGAATAAGCTTGTAGATCATCAGTAATATCTAGTGTTGCTTTGGAATGTTCATGTAAAGTTGGAAGATACTTTTTAGGAGGAAAATTAACTGCGGGTTAACACTTGTTAAATAAAGATCAAATTAATGTGCTTAAACTAAAAGTCTTTAACATGATCTAATCAGAGGAGCTCAGAGTTGAGCAACGAAAGCGAGAGAATAGGAAATTAATTTAGATTATTTAACTAAAGAGTACAAATCATGACAAGAGTTATAAATCTAGAGTGATCTATGGGAAAATAGAATTCCTAGTATTGCAAGATTCAGTGAAAGGAATCAAGACGTGGTACAAACGTACATTGCCTTAGGGGTAAGATAGTTTGGCACGTGAAACGTGTAGTTCTTGAGTTGTTGTGAATAAATAAAGAAGCTATGTTTCTTAAAGATTTGAAAGAATGGGATTTTAAATTAGGAAACACGCTACTACATCACAGTTCTTGTTTGTTAGATAATTTCATTTACTTAGGGGAATCAGTATCAAGGAGTCACAGTTCTTGTTTGTTAGATAATTTCATTTACTTAAGTGTGAAATGAAGTGCATCATTGAATACCAGGTTCGAGTGTGTCGTGATTGAGTTAAGTTCATAAATAATACAGTATGACTAAATCACTGGTACCGGACTCACTTCGGTTCATCAATAGGAAGACAATAATGAAAGAATTATAAATTGAGGCTCTAGAATACTTATAACAGATTAGTCAAAAAGGTTAAGTGGTAATTACTCCCATAACTTTCTAAAACAAGCTTAATAAATCGCCAGGAATCAGAATTAATGTCGTTGACTCGTGCAAATCGAATGACGCATTATGAGGAGACTGAAATTTAGCGTCTTTTGAATACGTGAATGAAATAAATTTCATTCTAAAAAGGTCCACAGTTGCTAATCATGGTGGGAGATAGAGATAAGTTGAACAACTATTGGGAAAGTAGTGATACTCCAGGGAGTGTATCAAGTGTCACATGAATTTTGCGAGGCAAATGTTGGACTTGACCAAGATTGAGAAGCGACCACGTGGATTAAACAGTTAATGGCGTTATCGGATCGTGGAATATTGTCCCAAAGACTTGAGGAGATATAGTACTCTTAATATTGATTGATCTATGTCTAAGATATCTAACGGTGTTTCGAATTAAAGCACCCATAAGGGCATTTTTTCGGATAGAAAGGAAGGTATGTTGGGTATTAGGATTGCCTAAGAAGGTAATTTGCAGCACCAAGTTGAAAAGGACTGGAGAGGATTTTGGGCCCCTTGCAGTGAGATGATTTGTGAGAGCATTGCCATGCTACAAGTGTCTGGGATTACTATAGGAGACAAATCATTCACAGTAATAGAAAAGGATGAAAGTATTGCTATATTAACATATCCATCTTTGGTACTTTCTAAAATATCGCAAAGTGCAAAGGGATATAGACATATACCTAAACTCAGCTGAGGTGTTACTAGAGTTTTTGTAAATCACTACGTGGGTATTGAATCGGTTTCTATTAGCTAGGTACTTGAATGCTTTACTAGGAGCGTTTTCATACTGTGAAAATGGTTCTCAAGTTGTTTCTTTACACTAGTGGTATTCTAAAAAGATTAATGTGCAAAGAACAACGTCTTTCACAACTTGTACTCATAGAAATGCCGCTGGGTCACACCGGGGCACACTAACTGAAACATGCAAGTTGGTAATGAGAATAGAGTGACGAAATGAAATAAAAATAAAGAAGAAATGAGAATATGGAAATACTCTCATAAGGGGGTAAAACGTGTTAATACAAATATCGTCCTAAAAACGTTATTTATATTTTACGAACTTTGCTTAGTTTTGTTAATGACAATTACAAAGTTTATCTTTAAGCAAAGCATAAATAAGATTAAGTCTTTTACATTTATAGTGATAAGCATTTTACAAACACATTTTCACATCACAAAGTTTTCTAGAAATGACATATACAAGTTTACATGTTTATTTCTTAAAATGGAAACTTTATTAGTTAAATATTAGGATGACATCATGGCATGCATCATGTACACAGTCTTGGTAAGATTTTGTGATATTTTGTTTAGATTTTCAAGCCAAAGAGTTGACATTTGAAGATATGGAAAGATATGGCAAGATTTGGAAAGATTTGAAGATCTCTTAGCTGGCCTGACACGGCGGATCCAAAGTGGTACACGGACGGATCCAATTTTGGGGATCCGCCGCCTGTTGATCAGCTTTGCCTATAAATAGCAAGCTGATCATTTGGCCATTTCATCACTCATACAGCTTAAAATACATACTCATTCATTTGCATATCACTAACCCTTAGCTTACTAACATTTTATAGATCTTTCCTTTTGTAGCAAAGAAGATCTCAACATATAAGGAGTAACAGTTTGTTATCTTCCTTCTAACATAGAGTCTGTGTGTTCTTGTATTAGTCACACATCATAGTTAGTATCATTCATACAATAGAGTCCGGTTAGTGTTTTAGTCCTCAAAAACACATAGAGTGAACGGGAGTGGTTGTACCCTTGTAAAGAACCAAACGGGAGTGGTTGTACCCTTGTAAAGAACTCGGTGTTTAGCTTAGTACCGGAAAAAGATTAAGCGACGTGTAAAGGTTTTCTCCGCCTAGAAGGGAGCTTGTTTCTTAGTGAAGATAAACTCTCGAGTTAGAGGCTCGAGGAGTGGAGTAGGGCAAGGAAGAGAGTCCTTGTAGCCGAACCACTATAAATGACTGTGTTGTGTGGTTTGATCTTTCCTCTCTTTACTTATTTACTTATATCTCTTGTTTGTGTGCTTGATTGTTTACTTGACTTTGAAATCACGATAAGTAACAAAGCGAATTAATTTTAAACGGTAAAACTATTCAACCCCCTTCTAGTTTTCTACAATTGGTACCAGAGCGGTGTTACTAAAGATTTTCAAAATATGTTGTATTTTAAAAACTTGAAATGATCAATGGATTTTGAAAACTTTAAAGAAGGGCAATCTATGCAAAGACCACCACTATTTGAACCAAATTGTTTCATATATTGGAAAAATCGCTTTGAGACATATGTGAAGTCAAAGGACATAGATCTGTGGTATATTATTGTAGAGGGTGATTACAAACCCATAAGTAGTGACATTTCAGGTGGTCGGGATATAGGTAACTCTTTTATTCGTCATAGTGATGAACAAAAGAGGTTGATTGCTAAAAATAATGAAGTCAAAATGATGCTTTACAATGCCTTACCTAAAAAGGAATATGAAAGAGTTTTCATGTGTAAAACGGCTAAAGATATTTGGCAATCACTAATCATCACTCATCAAGGAAACTCACAAGTCAAAGATAACAAAATTGATCTTCTTGTTCAACAATATGAACAATTTGTTATCTCTGAAGATGAGACCATTGATAGTACTTTTTCTAGGTTTAATACTATCATTACATCTCTTAAAGCACTTGATGAATCTTTTTCTAGTAAGAATTTTGTCAGGAAATTTCTAAGAGCACTCCACCCGAAGTGGAGAGCAAAGGTGACAGCTATTGAAGAATCTAAGGATCTTTCATGTATGACACTGGATGAGCTCATAGGAAACCTCAAAGTTCACGAAATGGTGATGGAAAATGTTGATACAAAAGTTGGGCGTTCCTTGTTTGGACTCCTGTTCCCGTATCAATTGGATCTTAATGCTTGAGACCTGCGCACTAAGAGAAAAAAAAACACCGTTAGGCTTATCGTGGGATTGTCTCCCACGATTATCCTCCGGCGTGAGAGTAAGTAATCGGTATTAGGGTTTTTGTGAAGAGTTAGGGTTGTGATATCGTACCTTTAATGAGAGCTGAGATGCCCTATATATACACACGAAATCCTTGTTGGTTTTGTGTTCCTTACCCTTCGATGTATCCCGCCCTATTCGGCCCATTGATCCTTATCCCATAAATAAGAGATCCTATATCAAGGCCAATAATAGATTTCGGATTTGGGCCGTTGTAAGCCCAAATCTTTATCGTGATAGCCCATGCGTGATGGGCTTGAGTATTGGTCGGATTCGTCACCCGGATGCGGACTATACGTCATCATGTCACCCCAGTCTAGTATGCGCAAGGTGAAACTGCGGATGCTAGACTAACAACTGTAGCGAAAAAATATTCCATAATGCGTAGTGGGAAAGTTTCAAGTGTTTCCCGCCTAAAAACAATACGATGAATCTAGTCCAAGTAAATCCAAATATCCCTCGTAAATCGTGAGGGGTGGGTGAAAAAGTGTTTCACCTTTTGACCTCCCAGCCACACGATTAGAGCAAGTGGGTGACACATGTCAATCATCCATGAGAGCATGTAACCCTATATAAAGTGTTATCTCCATTTCACTGTGGCTACCACAGTAAAAAAAGTCCATTGCCACCATTGTTAAAAACTCTAAACAGCGAACAAGAAATCAACAACTCTTAAGGTAATAGTGCGTGCGCTGCAGAATCCATTAAATTCTAACCATGGTTCTTCAATTATCCGATTTTACATCTGATATATCCGAGGATGAACTTCGTCAGTTCACCTCGGATTATTATATCCCTATCGCGTTGCACCCGGTGGTTCCGGTGGCGACTGCGTCCATAGCGAACTTCCCTGAAGGGAAAGTAGGGGTATACACACGCTTCTTCGAATTCGCTAACCAACGTGTGCCCATTTCTCTATTCTTGTGCGATGTTTTAAACCACTATCGTCTCCATATTTCCCAACTGCACTGTATAGGTGCAGCAAAAATAACAAATTTTGAAGTAAATTGTCGCTTGTTGGCGATTGAACCCACAATCCATCTATTCCGCGCGTTTTATCACTCGTCGTGGTCAAACGGGTGGGTGTCCTTTTCCAAGCGCGCAGGGCGGCTGCAGTGCTATACGAAAAAGTTAGACGCACTTAGGAATTGGAGGGAGAAATTCTTTTGGGTTGATGATGCATTTTTTCCATGGATTTTTGAGTTCTATACCCAAGAGTCATTACCGAAGGATGAGCGCCCCATCCCCGGAACGTATAGCGCAGATGATGCGGAAACAATTAATGCCAATCGCATCCCTATCAACGCTTATCCAGAAGAGTTTTTAGTGCATATGGGCATTAGTCGCAACTACTTCGGAAGTCCTGACGAGGTGCCAACCTTTTTGGATGAGAATCACCGGGGTGGGTGCTTGTCCTTTCTTCTCCTTCGCTCAGTTGTGTAAGCGCTCTTCACTATTATAGCTTTTGTAACCATCTTTGTTTGTTTGTTTTTTGTTGCGCAGAGATGGATCTATTCAGCGTGGTGCGCTTGGCGAGACCCAAACAGGTGACCGTAGGAGTGCGCCCTTTAAGAGAAGGTGAGGAGCCAGTTTTGGAGGCTACCGCGGGGCGCACTATGGAGATCGTTCAGGAGGAGCCAGAGGACGACCCCCCAGTTGTTATAGAGGCGACTCCTATTCGCAGTTTTCCAACTCCTGGGGTACAAGGCCCTGTGGTAGAGCCATCGCCCACAGACTCGTCGGAGAGTATGGGGATTGCCATGTCTGATAGTGGGCCCGAGGAGGCTAGCCAAGGGATAAAGCGCAAGAAAACTTCTGGTGATGATGGCGCGGGTACATCTAAGAGAAGGCGCCATGTTATCTCTGTCGGGCAATCATCAGAAGAGGATGCGTCGCCACCTAAAACTCCTCCCACCAAGTAAGTAATGAGACTTGTATCTTTAGATCTTCAATTCTTTATTCCGCGATGATACTTTAAAGTAGCTCTGTTATTTGCGTGCAGTGTTGAAGCTGCTGATGATGATGCTGCGCGTGTTGGGAATTCGCCACCCAAGGCGAGTCCCTCTCATACTGATGATCTTGCGCAGAAGAGCCAAGAGACTGAGCCGAAGGCGTTTGAGGATGTGCCAACGAACCAACTGATAGAGGAGCTAGGTTTGGCTGCTGCGCACCAGGCCTCCTTAGTTGCACAGCTACGATCAAGGTATGCTGGTGAAGGTAGCCGCTATGTGCAGAAAGATGAGGAGATTGCGCTTCTGAAGGCGCAGTTGGCTGATGCTCAGGCTGAGGTAAAGGCAACAGATGCGTATGCCCAGAAGCTTGCTGAAGAGAAGATGTCATTACTTGCCCAAGTGAGCCAAGAGCGTGCTGGGTTAACAGATTACAAGGCCACTTGTCTTTGGGTCTTGAGATACATGGAGCTTAACAAGAGCGCTCACTTCTCTAGGTTGGATGACTTTCGTAAGGCTGTGGAGGGGGCGCTAGAGAAGCAGGAAATTAAGCTGCGCAAGCTCAGTATTGAGTATGATGAAGAGCTGTACCCACACCTGGTATCTTCGATTGCTGAGCGCAGGTGGCTTATCAGCCATGGTTTGCGCCTTGCTGCCTTGAGTACGCTGGAGTCTCAAGAGGTGAGGGAGGCATTTGGGGATGTTGTGGAGCGCGCGTTGGATCGTGGCAAGGCGCAGGCTATAGAGGAGCTTTCCGAGAGCAAGTTGTTGACAGTGCCTGCCGCACAAGTACCAGGTTATAATGCTGATGCTTATGATGAGCTTGTCGCTGCTATGGAGAAGATGAAGCTGTTAGATCTTCCTCACATTGCTCAACTGGAGCGCGATCAGGATTACCCCATAGGTGTTATTATGGAGGGGTTAACCTTGGCTAGGCACGCAGCAGAGGACGCAGAGGCACAAACTGATTACTTTCTTAAGCCAGATGTGTCGCAGCTGCAGGTACCTATCTTTGCTCGTCCTCGCAACATCTTGAATCCTTTTTCCCTCGAGAAGGAAATCCCGCTGAAGGAATCCTTAGAGGCCCATGCCATGAGGCTTGCGAAGAAGCAGGGTGTGAAGGGGAAGGCCATCCTTTGTGGTATTGGTGCTGCGCATATCCCAAGATCTGATGGAGTACCTGTTAGTGTACCGACAGTGTCGCCCAAGGATCATGATCTGCTGAAGAAGCTTGAGGAAGCTGGGAGTGCTGCGTACCATGTTAGCAGTTCGGAGCTTAGACGCTCCCACAGCCTTTAGATTGTTTTTTAATAGGTTAACATTTTGTTGCACATGTGCATGTTAAATCTATACTTTGTATGAACTCGTAGTCCATAATAAAATGATATTTTGAAAGTGCGATTGTACGCATATTGTATGTGATTGTGGTTATGATGTTTGTACTTAGTTATCTGTCTTTGCGTACAAGACGTCTATGTTATGTCTAAGAATCAAACCGTTATATATATAAACGTACTTAAAAAAGATTACAAGAATCTATGATCACTTATAACGTAATCGTGTATGAGATTCATGACTTATTGTCAAGCTCGAATATATATCAAGGGGTTAAGAGTCTTAACTCCTAATTTGTTAAACGCGCACAGTGTGCATTGTTGTGTATCCGTCGTGGGATGCACAATGAACTTACTCCAACGTCTTGAGAGTAAGGTGTTTAACAAGGATGCGTGATCCGATGTTGATGGGTTTGCAACCCTCTTACTTAACGAGTTATTTAGTAGGTTTACTCATCCTTTACCATCGTGGGTTTTAATAAGTGCATGCACGCCATGTAGGCAAAAGATAATATAACAACAATATTGAGACATAAATAATATGTAAACAACAAAGTAAAGTGTGTCGCGGAGTTAGCTAGAAACCGCGACATTTAATTAATACTTGCAAGTTTTTGAAAAAAGAAAGACATTTGCCTAGACGAAACAAAAATATAAATACACGGATATTTATTGAGCACTTACTAAAGTGCGGAAGTATCCGTGGGTGGGGTCGTAACCTTTCCTAAAGATAGCATCTCTTGAGATTGCAAATATTCCATGTGCGTTGTAGCTCACGGCCATCCATGTCACACAGCTTGTACGCGCCTTTTCCTAGTGCTTCAACGACCTCATAGGGTCCTTCCCATTTTGGTCCAAGTTTACCTGTATCTTCTGCGTGGCTCACATCATTAGCGCGATATACAAAGTCGCCTGGTCTGAATGAGGTGCTTCGAACTTTAGCATCGTAGTATCCCTTCATTTTTGACTTAGCTTTTGCCTCACGTATAGCTGCGCGTTCACGCCTTTCTTCCAATAGGTCCAAGTCTATACGCCGTTCGTCATCATTGGTTGCGACATTAACTTCCGCGGTACGAATAATTGGCATCCCAATTTCAGCTGGTATGACAGCTTCTGTCCCATAGACAAGGGAAAAGGGAGTGTCTCCATTGCTAACTTTGATTGTCGTGCGGTGCGCCCATAAGACATGCGACAATTCATCCACCCATCTTCCTTTGTGTTTGTCCAGGCGTGCTTTAATTCCTTCGCCCAGACTACGATTTGCGCGCTCAACCAAACCATTGGTTTGTGGGTGTTTAACCGACGCGAAGTGTTATGTAATATTTAGTTCGGCGCACCAGTCTTTGAATGGGTTATCGAGGAATTGTTTTCCGTTGTCCGAAATGATTTCCCCAGGTAATCCAAAGCGGCATACAATATTCTCCCAAACGAATCGTTTTACTTGATTACCTGTGATTGTCGCCACTACTTTTGCCTCAATCCACTTAGTGAAGTAGTCTATAGCCACAATAAGAAATTTCAGTCCCCTTGCTGCAACAGGGAAGGGACCCGCAATGTCGATACCCCACTTATAGAATGGCCATGGAGAGGTGATAGGCATTAGCTCTTGTTGTGGTCTGCGCGGGATGGGTCTATGAACTTGGCAGTCGCTACATTTCTTTATCACATCACGCGCATCGCGATGCATAGTGGGCCAGTAGTATCCTGACCGCAAGGCTCGTGCTACGACGGACCGTGGTCCTGAATGCATACTGCATGAACCGGCGTGGATCTCTCGGAGTACGTAATCTGCCTGAAGAGGTCCAACGCACCGAAGCCATGGTTGTAGAAATGAGCGCCGATATAGGATACCATCTCGAAGTTTGAACCTCTGCGCTATGCGCCGTATCCGTCGAGCGTCCTTCTGCTCATGGGGCAATATGCCTTTGCTTATAAATTCGACAATAGGGGTCATCCACGTAGGATTCTCCTCCTCTATTACTGTGGATATCTCCATCTCCGAGATGGATTTATTTTTTAGGATCTCCACCAACACTTGTTTTGACAGGTGCGCAAAGCTTGTAGATGCGATCTTGCTTAGCGCATCCGCTTTTTTGTTCTCACCTCTAGGAACTTGTTTAATGGTAAACCTGTCAAAAACTTAGATTAGTGACTTGGTTTTGTCGAGGTATTGAACCATGTTATCCTCTTTAGCCACATATTCTCCCAACACATGGTTGGCTACTAATCGGGAATCCATATTTGCTTCTAGGTTGCGTACACCCATTCGAGTTGCAATGCGTAACCCAGCGATTAGGGCTTCATACTCTGCCTCGTTATTCGTAGCTGTGAATTCAAAGCGCAGTGCGTAAGTGAATTCCATTCCTTCTGGATTGGTGAGGATAAGGCCTGCGCCCGACCCATCGACGCATGAAGATCCATCCGTGAACAGGACCCATGGTTCTTGTAATTCTACCTCGCTCTGTGGAGATGCAGCATCGGTGTCTGGTTTTTAGATGATGAAGTCTGCTAGTATTTGCCCCTTAACCGCAGTGCGTGGTCTATAAGAGATGTTATACTCGCCTAGCAATATACTTCACTTTTGTAATCGCCCCGATGCGTCGGGTTTGGAGATAACTTGCTTGATTGGTTGGTCTGTGATTACCGCTATTGGGTGCGCTTGAAAGTACCTGCGCAATCTTTTGGCGGCGAATACTAATGCCAAGACCAACTTTTCCATTGGGCTATAGTTAATCTCTGTCTTCTTGAGCGCTTTACTTACAAAATATACCGGTGTTTGTACGGAATTCCTATCTGTCAGTAGCACCGCGCTAACTGCTCCATGAGTCGCAGACAAGTACACAATTAACTCCTCCCCTGGTCGGGGCGCGACTAGCTTGGGAAGCGCTGCTATATGTTGCTTAAGCTGTGTAAAAGCTTCTTCCGCTTCTGTAGTCCAACGAAAGTCTCCCTTTTTTGTACACTTCTTGAGTGTTTTAAAGAGGGGGAGTGACTTATCTGCTGATTTGGACAGGAATATGTTCAACCCGGCTAGTTTTCCATTTAGAGACTGGACTTCTTTCAACGTGCGTGGTGAAGGGAGTTGGATGACAGCCTCTGTTTTTTCTGGGCATGGTTTAATGCCATCAGGTTCGATCAAGTATCCTAGGAACATGCCTTCTGTAGCTCCAAAAGTGCATTTCTTAGGATTTAACTTCATGTTGATCTTTCGTAGTGTTCTAAATGTTTCTTCAATGTCGCGGACCAACTCGCCTTCGGTATGGCTTTTTATGACAAGGTCGTCAACATAGACCTCTAGTTTGCGGCCCACTTGCTTTTCAAATGCATTATCCACTAATCGCTGGTAGGTGGCGCCCGCATTCTTTAGGCCAAAAGGCATCTTTGTATAACAGTAGACACCTTGGCTTGTGTGGAAGGCTGTTTTTTCCTCGTCCTCTTCAGCCATTTGGATTTGGTGGTACCCTTGTATGCGTCTAAAAAACATTTAAAGGGGTATCCGCATAAAGATTCTACCTTCCAGTCTATCTCTGGTAGTGGGTAGCAGTCTTGTGGACATGCTTTGTTGAGATCAGTGAAATCCACGCACATCCGCCAACTACCATCACTCTTCTTGACCATCACTGGATTGGAGAGCCAGTCATGGTAATAGACCTCTCGCATGATACATGCGTCAACAAGTTTGTGTACTTCCTCTAGAATGGCTTTTGCGCGCTCTGGAGCCTGGCCGCGCTTTTTCTGCCGTACTGGGGAGTATCCTTGTCGGATATTCAACTTGTGTTCTGCAATCGAGCATGGCACACCAGTCATGTGCTTTGGTTCCCATGCGAAGATATCCAGATTCTTTTGCAAGAGTGCGCACACGGCAGCTCTGCCTTTATCAGACAGCGATCCCCCGATCGATATTTCTTGCTCCGGGTAATCAGGATGAATTGCGACCTTCAGGTTTGATACTTTAGCTACGCTCTAATCTGGGGTGTGCGTCGTCTCGCATGTAATCGTGTTACACTCTTTAGGCGGCGCGGCGTTATTGTAGATGGTGACAATGCCGCCTTCTACCAGGAATTTGAGCATCCCATGTGCTGTGGACGGTACTGCGCGTATTGCCGAAATTCCTGGTCTTCCGATAATGCCATTGTATGGCGAAGGAGATCTGATCACCATAAAATTCATCCAGGCTGTCGTGGAGTGTTCTTTATTACCAACAACAACTAGTAGTCGTAGTTGTCCCATGGGCCATATCTTTTCTCCTGTGAAGCCAGTCAACGACGTCGTGGCCGGGCTTAACTGTCTTTGTATCTCAGGTCGCAGTCTTTTGAAACAATGCTCATACATTATGTCTGCTGATGCTCCTCCATCAACATACATACGGTGGATATCGTGACCCCCCGCATTTATCTCGATGGTGAGTGATTCCGCCACTGCGTTGTCCGCAGCCAAGGTGGGGAAAGAGATTTCGCTTCCATGAGAAAATTTATGGCTGACCTTTTGCCTAGTCTTTCGCTGCCATGATTGTATCATGTAGATTGTGTCAGCCTTGTCCTTAGGTGCTTCTTTCTTGCCTCCGGTCTTCTGTTTGTCTTTCCCATCCTTGATGTTCTTAACTAGATGGTCCAATCTGCCTTCTTTTACTAGCTTATCAATTAGTTGGCGCAATTGGACACACTCATTGGTGGTGTGGCCCTTCTGTCCATGATACTCGCAGTATCCGTTCCCTACACGCCGATCTTCTGGGGTGCGCATCGGTGGGGGTCTCGGAAAGTTCGCGCCTTCCGTCGCAAATATCTCCTTTGGAGTCTTCGTTAGTGGGGTATACTTGTCATTCTCTCGTCCGCCCCCTGACTGCGGTAGCTTTTGTTACGATTGCTACTCTGGTCATTGGATTGTCTCCTTGGCTGTTCTTGTGACCTATAGTTTGAGTAGCCTTTCTTACTATCCGCAGCGGCGGCTTCTCCTTGGATGAAGGACCTCGTGCGCTTCATAAGTTCGTCAAAGGTTTGGGGAACCTTATCATTTAACTTTTTGATAAGTTCTGGGTTATTGATTCCGTTCATAAACCCTGAGATCTTTAGTATTTCGGGGCATGCCTTGACATGTATGCATTCGTCTTTATAGTGCTCCATAAAAGCGCTTGTGGATTCCCCTTGGCGCTGCTTTACCCTAGCGAGTTCGACAGGGTTCTTGGCGCACTTCTTCCTCTGAGTAAAGTTCAAACGAAACGCCTTCCGCAACTCTTCAAACCCATCGATGCTTCTACGTGGAAGCTTACTAAACCAGTTTCGCGCATTCCCTACTAATGTAGAATTAAACATGTGGCACCACACAGGTTGTGGCCAATTTTTGATGGTAGCTGCAGATTCGAAAATTTTTAGGTGGTCGTCAGGATCACCTGTTCCATCATAAGTTTTAACATTAGCGGGCATGCGCCTTCTCTTATCTTCTGAAAAATCACTGATGCGCCGAGTGAATGCGTCAACCTTTTGGCGGCGCCAGGGACGAGACATATCTTCATCCTCCTGGTCGTGGTATCTTCCCCTGGACTTCCAGTGTCCTGTTTCTTTGTCCTCGTTGTCCGAGGAGTCACCTGAGGATGAGCTTACTCTTTTGCGGCGCTTGCGCCGACTATCCTCGGAATCCGAGCTTGAAGGGCTTTCGCTTGGGGAGCACCGTCGCCCCAGTCTATCGTGAATCCTGCGACTGCCAAGCCTAGCGTGGACATTGGTGCGCCGTCCATCGTCTTCATGCTCCTCCAGATAATGTAATTCGGCTGCTTCATCATCCGCAACTTTCCTTCCGATCCTAGTAAACACTGGGTGTCGGCGGCTATCCTTCTCGTGCCTTTCCTGTTTGTAACGCGGTGGGGATGCTTCATGCTCAGGGTCGAAGTTGAGCCGGGCTTGCAGACTCTGGCTTGACCTCTTTTTTGTTTCCTCTAGCATAAGCGCAGCCAAGGTTTCATAGTTTTGAGATACGAAATCTCTTGGCGCCAGTTCAGGCGTGACTCCTTCTAGCGCGAGGATGTCCGTTTCCAAATCAGGACCCTTGTTTCGGATAGGCGCGTTTGGCGGCTCAGTGAAGTCTAATTCTGGCATGGTGAAAGGAGTGCGCTGTAGATCTACCGCGCTAGTGGTTGTTGTAGTAGCATGGGTAGTCCTTGTGAGCGGTTCTACCGTAGTAAAGGCCAGATCTGAGTATGATCCTAGGTTTTTGGGCGCACTGGTTGTTCCAGAGGCCTGCTTAGGGGCTGAATCACTTTGCTGCTTCTTTCCCTGCAGGTTGTCATGCGTTTTCTTCGCCTGCGGAGTCCGCTGATTTACATTTCCGTGCTTTGTCATTCTAGTTCTTCGTAGAGTTCTTAGTGTTGGGTCCCACGGATGGCGCCACTTGTTGATACAAAAGTTGGGCGTTCCTTGTTTGGACTCCTGTTCCCGTATCAATTGGATCTTAATGCTTGAGACCTGCGCACTAAGAGAACAAAAAACACCGTTAGGCTTATCGTGGGATTGTCTCCCACGATTATCCTCCGGCGTGAGAGTAAGTAATCGGTATTAGGGTTTTTGTGAAGAGTTAGGGTTGTGATATCCTACCTTTAATGAGAGCCGAGATGCCCTATATATACACACGAAATCCTTGTTGGTTTCGTGTTCCTTACCCTTCAGCGTATCCCGCCCTATTCGGCCCATTGATCCTTATCCCATAAATAAGAGATCCTATATCAAGGCCAATAATAGATTTCGGATTTGGGCCGTTGTAAGCCCAAATCTTTATCGTGATAGCCCATGCGTGATGGGCTTGAGTATTGGTCGGGTTCGTCACCCGGATGCGGACTATACGTCATCAGAAAAAGACTCAGAAATAGTTAAAGGCAAGAAGGAGAAAATGAAGTCCATTGCCTTGAAAGCTAGAGTAGAGTCAAGTGATGAAAAGTCTTGTTCTAGTAGTGAAGATGAAGAATATGCCATGGCGGTAAGAGATTTCAAGAAATTCTTCAGGAGACAAGGAAAGTTCGTTAGACCACCTCGTGAAGAAAAGAAATCCTCTCAAAAAGACCGTGATGATAGAAAAGGAAAGATAGATAGGAAGTGTTATAGGTGTGGAGACTCTAGTCACTTGATAGGTGAATGTCCAAAGCCTTCAAAGAACAAGTCTCAAAGAGCCTTTGTCAGTGGAGCTTGGAGTGATAGTGAAGGAGATGATGATGAGCCTAAGAACGACGAAATTGCTCTCATGGCTCACGACACAGAAGAGGTACATTCTGACTCATCATACTCCTCTATAGATGATGAATCTTTAGAAATAGAATATAACAAACTGTGTGAAATTACCCTTAAAATCATAAACAAGAATAAATTCTTAAAAACCAAAACAACACTTTTAGAAAACGAAGTTCATTGGTTAAAAGAAAAGGAGATAAGAATTGAAAAGGGTAAAAGTGTTAAAGAAACATGTGTGTCATGACAAGAGCTTAGGATCCGACGGATCCAAATGGATCCGCCAGTACAGGTTGTGAACAGAAGGTTCTAAAAACTGACCGTACTGAATTCGTTAGAGTCACTAGAAAACCTAGTACTAGTACAACTGATAATAAACAAAAACCATCAGTGTCTATAGGAAAAGGTCAAGTTAGAAATGAGTATAGAGTTAAAACGGTTCAACAGGCACCCAAAACTAGTTTTCCCAAACACCCTTTTCCAAAGAGTAACTTTAACTCGCAACATCATTATCAAAGAAATTGGAACCAAAACATGTCTAGAAACTTTCAAGGTCCCAACTTCATGCCATGGAACATTTGTCCACCATTTCCATACATGAATCATGATAATGTTATGTTTAACCCAAACGGACCCATGAGATATTGGGGACCAAACGCTTGAGTTTTTATTGAACTTAGGTGTGCTTAAAAGTTGAACTAGAACCTGATGAATGGATCAAAGATAGTGGGTGCTTAAGGCACATGACGGGAAACAAAAGCCTTTTCTCAGACTACCAAGTGTATGACGGAGGTAATGTCACATTCGGTAGCAAGCTTAAAAGTAAAATCATCGGAAAAGGTACGATTTCTCATGACTCTCTCCCTATTGATGATGTTGCTCATGTAGATAACTTAGGATTTAACTTGCTTAGTATTAGTCAATTATGCCGCAAAAAGTATAACGTCATTTTCAGTGAAAATGGAAGTAAAGTACTTAAGGATGGCATAACTGTAGGAAAAGGTGTTTTGAAGAATAACGTTTACGTTATGAAACTCGACAAAACATCTAAAGACAAGCTTTGTCTTACCTCCTCGGACGAAAACTCAACTCTATGGCATCGACGCTTAGGTCACGCCAATATGAGGTTAATTCAATCCTTATCATCTAAGGAACTCGTTGGGAACCTGCCCAAGTTGAAATATGACCAACACTTTTGGGATGCTTGCAAAATAGGAAAACAAGTTCATAATAGCCATAAGGCTAAAAACATGGTGTCTACATTTAGGTGTCTAGAATTATTACACATGGATTTGTTTGGTCCATCCGCTATACAAAGTTACGGGGGAAACTTCTATCCTTTGGTAATAGTAGATGATTACTCTAGGTATACATGGACTAAGTTTCTAAAAACTAAAAATGAAGCATTTGATAAATTTGAAATCTTAAGTAAGAAAATTCAAAATCAAATAGGAAGTAACATAGTATCAATTAGAACTGACCATGGTCGTGAATTCGACAACGAATTCCAATTCGGAGCTTTTTGTGATGCCAATGGCATAACTCATAATTTCTCGGCTCCTCGAACCCCTCAATCTAACGGTGTGGTAGAACGCAAAAATAGGACAATTCAAGAAATGAGTAGAACTATGTTAAATGAACAAAACATACCTCAAAAGTTTTGGTGTCACGCTGTAGATACATCTACATATATTCTAAACCGAGTTCTAATTAGACCATTCTTGGGAAAGACTCCATATGAGTTATACAGAGGCAAAAAGCCTACGTTAGGATACTTTAGAGTGTTTGGAAGCAAGTGCTTCATTTTGAACACAAAGGATTATCTCACCAAATTCGACCCAAAGTTGTATGAAGGTGTATTTCTAGGATATTCACAAACTAGTAAAGCATACATAGTTTTGAACAAAGAAACCTCAAGAGTCGAGGAATCATTGAATGTAACATTCGATGAAAGTCCACCTCCCTCTAAGACATCACCTTTGGTAGATGATGACTTAGTTGAAAACCAAATGGTTGAAAATCTGGAAAATGTTGAAAATGATAAAGAAGATGAACCAGTAAAAAGAGATTTAGTCAACATCAAAGAAACAAAAAGTCATCCATTAGAAAACGTCATAGGAAAACTCAACGAAAGAACATTAAGGTCTAAAGCTCAAAATGAAAGTAATTTTTTTTGTTTTGTTTCAACAATAGAACCTAAAAATGTCAATGAAGCCATAAAAGATGAATCTTGGGTCATTGCGATGCAAGAAGAATTAAATCAATTTGTTAGGAATGACGTTTGGACATTAGTTCCACAACCTAAAAATCAAACCATAATAGGTACAAAATGGGTTTTTAGAAATAAAATGGATGAAAATGGCATTGTGTCTAGAAACAAAGCTAGGTTAGTAGCCCAAGGCTATAATCAACAAGAGGGTATAGATTATGATGAGACTTTTGCACCCGTAGCTAGACTTGATTCAATTAGGATATTACTTGCATACGCATGTGCATATGACTTTAAACTATTTCAAATGGATGTCAAAAGTGCATTTCTAAATGGTTTCATAAATGAAGAAGTATATGTAGCACAACCTCCCGGCTTTGCCGATTTTGAAAAACCTAATCATGTCTACAAACTTAAGAAAGCATTATACGGACTTAAGTAAGCACCAAAAGCTTGGTATGATCGACTTAAGACCTTCGTAGTTGACCATAAGTATACCATGGGCCTAGTAGACAATACTCTCTTCACCAAGAAAAAGGGATCACATATTATCATCATCCAGATATATGTGAATGACATTATATTCGGTTCAACTTGTCAAGAGTTATGCGACGATTTCTCAAAAATCATGCATGACGAGTTTGAAATGAGTATGATGGGGGAACTAAACTTTTTCTTAGGTCTCCAAATAAAACAATTAGAAGATGGGATATTCTTCAACCAATCTAAGTATATTAAGGATATGCTTAAAAAGTTTGGTCTTGAAGATTCAAAACCCATGAAAACACCAATGTCTTCCGAAACCAAACTAACCAAGGATGATGAAAGTGAATCCATAGATAGCACTAAATATAGAGGGATGATTGGTAGTTTACTCTACCTAACGGCTAGTAGACAGGATATCATGTTTAGTGTTTTTCTATGTGCACGCTTTCAAGAAGATCCCAAAACATCCCATCTTGAAGCCGTTAAACGGATATTTAGGTACATAAAAGGCACTACACATTTAGGATTATGGTATCCCAAAGGGACAGGTGTAGAAACCATAGTGTATGCCAACTCAGACCATGCCGGTGACTATGTTGATAGGAAAAGTACTAGCGGTATTTGTAATTTTGTAGGAAATTGTCTCACCGCATGGTTTGCTAAGAAACAAACAGCCCTCTCCATATCAACAACTGAAGCCGAGTACGTGTCGGCAGGAAAAGCTTGCCAACAAGCACTGTGGATGAAACAAGCTCTCGTCGACTACGAAATTGTACTCAACGACATCCCCATTCTTTGTGACAACAAAGGAGCTATCGATCTTAGCAAAAACCCAGTCTAACACGCTAGAACCAAACACATAGAGATACGTCATCACTTCCTTCGTGACAATGTTCAGAAGGGAAACATCTCAATTGAGAAAGTTTCCTCAGAGGACAACATTGCCGACATCCTCACAAAACCTCTCAAGAGAGAACCTTTCAATTATCTTAGACTTGGTTTAGGATTAATGGAACCTAGTGAGTAGATTAGACGTTAGCTCAAACCTTAGATTAACCAAAGCACGGCAAAAGCCAAACCTTGTGTTCTGATCCTGCGGATCCAAACGACAACAAGGGCGGAACCCTTGTTTGGGATCCGCCGGATCCGTCACATGATGACCAGGTTTTTATATTAAATAAACTCCTGTACTATTCATCATTCACTCCAAAACATATCACCCACTGGAAATACGACCCATAATTCACCAAACTCACAAATTAGGCCATTTTTCTCAACCAAATTGTGCTCAAATCATCACTGTAAGTATCCTTAACATGTTTGCATTCCTGATCTGCGTCTAGGATTTCTATTTCATGCACAAAACCAAAACTTGGGGTTATGCATAATTCTTGAAAAATCATGGAGCATATTTACTAAATTGCATAACAAATCATGTTTTTCATAGTTAGGAATTGCATCTTGTAGTACATTGTCATTATTCATCAAAAACCCCATGAGAAATTTTTGCTAAAATCTTCTTACGACTAGGAAAAATGGTTTTTTGGACATTGTTCATACAAATACAAAAAACGTTATGTTTTAAGCATCACTTGCATAATGTCTCTTGAATGCTAAAGGGAATATATAATTAATATGTATTTTCGGGTACATTCAATCGTAGCTACATTTAAGTAGGAGCGTTTGGGTTATCTCTCGTTTTATCATAAAACTTGCATAAACATAATTTTCATGCATCAAAAGGAGTCGAGATAACCGCACCTCCACATTGTCCCCATGTAGGCACACACTAGACATATATATATACTTTTGATAATTTTAACTAAACTATATATATTTTTCATGTCTAGGATAACTATGCCTCCCGCAACCAATTACGATCACAAAAAGACTCTCGATTACCTTCCCAAACATCACAAAACCAAGGGTCTAACCGATGCCCAAGTAAACATCTTTAAGGCACTAGAAAAACATTACGTCCATGAGGGTAGGGTAGTAGACCCCTCATTCTATGAAGACACCAATCTTCGCGAGCAATTAGCCGCAATTCATTTTGATAGTCTCCTAGATATTGATGAACCTATAGTACCTAGGTTCATTCTTGAGTTCTATGCCACCATAGGTCTTAGTTCAAGTGACAATGGTCTTATGAGCATTCACTTTAGTGTTAATGGAACCTTGTTCAATATTCCCCTAGATCAATTTGGTGAGGTCTTAGGAGTTCCAAATTATGGAACATGTGTCTACTCCGATAAATGGTCTTTGACTATTCTATAATCAAACCTTCAAAGAACGGCACCATATGCCACTCCCTTGACCGACAAAGAAACCATTAGGGAACATCTTTTCTTACCTAGGAATAACCCAACTAGGGTACATCGTGGTAAGCAAGTGGCTAGAGATCCATTTGCTATGGAGCTAAATGAACTCAAGCCCGAGTTTAGGAAGTTAGAAGAAGTTTTGAGAGCCAACGCCATTAGCAAGGTAGGAAATCGAGATCACATCAATGCTTGTCTATGTTACATGATGTATAGTGTGTCCACCCGTCAACCTTTCAACCTTGCATTCTATATCGCCAAGCGAATGGCCGATATTCCGGTTCAAGGTAACATGGCAATGCCTTATGGAATGCTTTTGACTCATCTCTATAGAGCTTTTGCACCCATTCCTAGAAATGCCTTAGGTTTTGTTCCCAATTATGATGAAATTCAACACACCTTTGTTCCCTTAAGCGATTTTAGGGTAGCGGTTGACAAAGGCAAACGCCCTCGTGCTCAAACATCATCATCATCATCATCATCATCATCATCAGTGAGTGACGATGACGGCTTGCCTAACTCTAGGATCCCTCCACCGGAATATTTGCATCAACTTCCACCGATTGCGAATGAATCACCGGAGTTCAAGCAAACCAAGGGGATGATGAAGAACTTGGGGCGTTGGATAATGAAACTTCACAAGGGGTACAAGAAGTTAAGTAAGAAGTTCAAATGAGAGGAGTGTTTGGGTCTAGACATTATTTGACAATTATGTGTTAAACATGTATGGTTCTTAACTTACTGTGGTAGTATTTGATGTGTATGTGAACTAGCTCAGATTTGCAGGTCGATAGCACTTAGTGTTATCAATTTTCCGAGTTTAAGCCCCCATTTGGCTTAACTCCCTATACGGTAGAATATTATGATCGGATTTATTTATGTGCAAACGTGTGTTAGAATATATATATTTAGTATATTTGTACTATATATTAGCTATTACATACGTTATAGGAGAAATTTCGGGTTTTGGTCGAAAAATGCAAAATTTGCATAGCTCTCTGTTAGTTTTAGCACATTCGGACGGTGGATCCGGCGGATCCCAGAATTTGGATCCGCCGAGTGTATCAGTTGGCTCCGTCAGTCCAGGACCCACGGATTCGACGGCTCCCAAACTTTGGCTCCGCCTTTGTTGTCGATTGGATCCGTGGGTACAACAGTCATTTTTTCAAAAATTCCCGACTCATCCCGACACTTAGATTTTAGGTTGTAGCTTTTTTAGATTATGCTCACTGATCATTAAACTTCTTAGAATGCTTTAGGAAACTCTTAGAACATTAGGAACTCAATTTCCCACCAAAATTTGAATTTTCAAAATTTTCCTGTGAGTTACCTTTCTAATACAAGCAAGGAACCCTTTTTAGGGATCCGTCAAATCCGTGGAAACATCTTGTCATCAGAATTTCCACTATCTTCTTGCATTTACTGCAAATCAACTTCATATCACTCAACTCCATTTCAATGGTTTGACCTTGAGATGTGACAAGCTTAAATTTTTGTTCCAAATCATTAGGAACCAACATTCTCCATTGGATTTACATCCAATCCAAACACACAGACCAACAAACCTTCTGCCTATAAATTAGTACCTTAGGATCATCACTAAACTCACTCACTCACCATTTCCTCTACTTTCTCTCCTGTCCATCTTAGCTACATTACTTCACCATGAATAAATCAAACAACTCTTCCACCTCTAGACCTCCAAAACGAACTGCCCGCATTAGTGTTAAACCATGTTGCTTCATAAACTTAGCAAACTCATCATCAGAGGAATCATCTCCTCTAAATATCTCATCACCTATTGCAAGTTAGAATTTTCTCACACTATCCACTCCAACACCACCAAATGTAGTCATACATACTCCACCACCAACAATTACTCCAATAGCTACCATCTCCACCACCCGCTCCATCACAACCTGTTAAATCACCATCACCCCCAAAATCACCCAAACTACAACCAATGGAGCTATTTAGGACTCCACCTTCATCACCACACCCATACCTTGATGACTTGGAAGACCTTCCACCAAGGTCAACCAATCCTCCACCCATGACCTTTGAAGGTCAACAACCCATGCTTTTTCATCCGGTTTACCCGGATATCCATGGTCCTTTATACCATGATGTACCACCACCTCAACCTCAAACACAACCTTTATCACCCACATCCATACTAGTTGCCATTGATGAGGCAATGTGGATTAATCTACCACAAACCCAAGAAGAGATTAGTGAGGAACTCACCCGCCTCTACTCTCTTTCTAATATGGTTGGATCTCGCCTTGATGAAGCAATGGATCTCCAAACCATCTTGATGAACTCCATCCCCACTCCACCATCATCAAACCAACAACAACAACAACCATCCAACAACAACAACCAACCAACCACCACCACCACCACCACCACAAAACCTTGAGACTACTCTTCCTCCCGGTTTTTCGAGTCATGATTGCTCGCATTGTGAGAGAACGGCTCACTTGGCCCAAAGGACCAACATTTTGGTCCATGAGCTCCAAAATGAGATGAGTTTCATCTTGAACCATGTTCTCGAACGTCTCAATGCAATCTCTCATCCTCCTCAATAGGAGCTTTGTTAGTTTCCTATTATAGGAACTTTTTAGGATGGTGTTGTAGTATTTGTCTTTTTAGGATTTATTTTTATTGTTGTAATGTAACATCTTTTTTGTGACTTTTGTCACATATTTTCAATGGATGATTGTTATGTTTTTATGCTTGTGGGTGATCAACATTAAGCATATTATCTCATTTTAGAATACTAACATCATTGTGTGGTTGTTTTAACTCCACATATTGCATTGATCAATTGTACATTAGGTACAAAAATTTGATCAGACACTTCATTTTGACTTTCTAGAAGTCAAATGGGTTGACCTTTCTTGGTTGACTATTGCATATGCATATTGCTTCTTGATTGAAGTAACTAACTTTTCTTTTGTAGCTTTTCTCAACCTTGATTCATATACGTTGGTACCCTAGCAACGGGGAGTATAGATCGAGGGGGAGTATATCATATACTAAACTCATCATTTTTAGCATTTCTCATCCTTGAAACGTATACGTTGGTACTCTAGCAATGAGGAGTATACATCAAGGGGGAGCATATCATAGCCTAACCATTTGTTTTGTAGGATCATACATCATATCATACTCTTGAAATGTATACGTTGGTACTCTAGCAATGGGGAGTATACATCAAAGAGGAGCATAGCATATTCTAACCATTTATTTTGTAGGATCATACATCATATCCTTGTTACTCCATTTAGGGGGAGTATAAATCAAGGGGGAGCTTTAAAGTTCTCAAAATCACATTCCGCTACGCATATCTTCTTTTTGTTTCGACAAAAAAGGGGGGAGATAGGATTAAGTTTGCATCAACTGTGAAACATCACAGTACATACATTTTAGCTTAAAATAAATTTTAAAACTTGCACAAACTAACTTAATCTATATTTTTAAAAGACTCATCCTTTATTTAAGCTCTCTACTTAAAAATACACTTTATGTTTTGTCATCAACAAAAAGGGGGAGATTGTTAATACAAATATCGTCCTAAAAATGTTATTTATATTTTACGATCGTTGCTTAGTTTTGTTAATGACAATTACAAAGTTTACCTTTAAGCAAAGCATAAATAAGATTAAGTCTTTTACATTGATAGTGATAATCATTTTACAAACACATTTTCACATCACAAAGTTTTCTAGAAATGACATATACAAGTTTACATGTTTATTTCTTAAAATGGAAACTTTATTAGTTAAATATTAGGATGACATCATGACATGCATCATGTACACAATCTTGGTAAGATTTTGTGATATTTTTTTAGTCAAGCCAAAGAGTTTACATTTGAAGATATGGAAAGATATGGCAAGATTTGGAAAGATTTGAAGATCTCTTAGCTGGCCTGACACGGCGGATCCAAAGTGGTACACGGACGGATCCAATTTTGGGGATCCGCCGGATCCACCGCCTGTTGATCAGCTTTGCCTATAAATAGCAAGCTGATCATTTGGCCATTTCATCACTCATACAGCTTAAAATACATACTCATTCATTTGCATATCACTAACCCTTAGCTTACTAACATTTTATAGATCTTTCCTTTTGTAGCAAAGAAGATCTCAACATATAAGGAGTAACAGTCTGTTATCTTCCTTCTAACATAGAGTCTGTGTGTTCTTGTATTAGTCACACATCATAGTTAGTATCATTCATACAGTAGAGTCCGGTTAGTGTTTTAGTCCTCAATGCACATAGAGTGAACGGGAGTGGTTGTACCCTTGTAAAGAACCAAACGGGAGTGGTTGTACCCTTGTAAAGAACTCGGTGTTTAGCTTAGTACCGGAAAAAGATTAAGCGACGTGTAAAGGTTTTCTCCGCCTAGAAGGGAGCTTGTTTCTTAGTGAAGATAAACTCTCGAGTTAGAGGCTCGAGGAGTGGAGTAGGGCAAGAAAGAGAGTCCTTGTAGCCGAACCACTATAAACGACTGTGTTGTGTGGTTTGATCTTTCCTCTATTTACTTATTTACTTATATCTCTTGTTTGTGTGCTTGATTGTTTACTTGACTTTGAAATCACGATAAGTAACAAAGCGAATTAATTTTAAACGGTAAAACTATTCAACCCCCCTTCTAGTTTTTCCACAAAACGGTTTATCCAGGGTGTATATATTTACCTAGGATAATTATATAAGTGAATAAAAGGCAAAACTACAAATCGTAAGGTTTAAGTGGTATTCGGTCGACCCCCTTGGAAGGGGGATTATTTTGTTTCCTAAAAAACTAAGTCACTTACAGATAATTACTAGAATATTATAATTAGATTAGGATTGTCTTTGATTTACTATAAATATAAAGAAAACCTAAATTAGAAATCATTTTAATCCTCTAAACACTAAAATATTCCCTTTCCTTACCCCTCTTCTCATTCAATCAACCAAACAACCTTAAGGGACAAAACCCTTAGGTCGATCAATCGACATAAAGTTGATTCCCATAAATCAACTAGCCCTAGTCGATCTCACACTTTCCAATTTTCATAGGTTCGTAACCCTAGTTCTACCTAGAGATGGCAAAAAAACCCATACCCGACGGGGACCCGATCCCAAAACCAGATTTGACTGGGTAATCCCCGATTTGACCGGGGATGGGGACGGGGATGAGTAATCCCCGAATTACGTAACCGGGTATGAGGCGGGGATAGGGATAACATCAATCGCTGAACCCAAACTAGGCCCCGAACTTTGTAATGTATAAATATATGAAAATTATATGTATAGTGATAGCTCCTAATTTATACATGTTTTAGCTATCAAATTCCCACGATAATTACTCCTTTTTGCCTTGCTTTTATTGAATATCGTACTTAATTACTCTAAATTTGTGTGTTAATACAAATAAATCTTAAAAACATTTATTTATATTTTACGATCTTCTAATGTTTTGTCGATAACAAACGTAAAATCATTTTAACGAGATAGATAAAATGCGTAACGCTTTGAGCCAAAAGTTTACTAACTCATTTCATTAAACAAATAAACCTTAAACATATTTAGTTAACAAGTTTACATAAAACCAAAACCATTTTATAAAAACACTTAAGTAACTTAGTTACTTACATTTTATAAAATACATGTTACTTGTAAATTAACTAGGAAAGACTTGGACTATCCATGACCCAAAAACCAAGTCCATAACCCATAACCCATGGAGGTTGATCCATAACCCATAACCCATTTACATGACATCATGCATGACTTCATAATAGGTAAAACCTATGATCAATGACCCAAAGTCCATAACCCATAACCCAAAGTCCATAACCCATAACCCGAAAATGTAACCCAAAATCCGAACTGTTGATACCAAATTGCCGGATCCCTGGGTTTTGTCTTGCCGGATCCCTTTGGGAAGGGATCCGCCGGATCCAAGTGAACAATGCTCAGAATTGCTTATAAATAGTGAGCCATTTCTCTCTTATCCCTCACCCCTTTTAGACATATCTTCTCTTTGTGTTCTAAAATCTCTAACCTTAGATCCAAGGATCTTTCAATGTAGTCTTTCTTTATGATTCTCTAGGTTCCTTCTAAAAGGCGTGATCACAACCTCTCGAAGACTTGCAAGCTCGTGATATGAGTTGCTAGGATTCTTCATTTCCAAGATCACAGAAGTGCATCTTGTTCTTTCTTTCTCTCAAAGGGTGTTGTAGATGTGTTGAGTCGTTAGGTGTAAAAAGGGACGTTGGTTCCTTTAGTCATGTTGTGCTAGTTGTGTTGGTTTGGTCCGCCGTGCTAAGGACTCGGTATCTAGCCTTGTACCGGATAAAGTGTAGACGACGAAGGTTTGGCTCTACCTCGAGGAAGAGCTCGGTATTTAGCTTTGTACCGGATAAAGTGTAAGCGACATTGTGAAGGCTTCTCCGCCGGTGAAAGGAGTTAGTCTTGTGTAGTGTTTACGGAATTCTCGAGTTGGGTACTCGGGGAGTGGATTAGGGCAAGGAAGGTGTCCTTGTAGCCGAACCACTATAAATACTTGTGTTGTGGTTGTGTCTCTCTAACTCTATCTCGTAGTTTAGTTTATATGCTTTTTATTACTGTCAATATCCAACACCTCAAAACTAGATTGACATAAGTCGATCTATAAACTTTGAAATGAAGTTTTAATTGGTAAAACTATTCAACCCCCCTTCTAGTTTTCTACAATTGGCATCAGAGCTTCGCTACCAACTTTCTTAGAGTATATTGTACTTTAAACACTTGATACGATCCGTGTATGTTTTGAAAACTACAACGAAGGAAAATCTTCTGTAAAAATTGACATCTAAATCATTTTTACAAAAATAATAACACTTTCTATACTTGGATATTGATAAAGCTATTATAACACTTACATGTTTCTAACATACCTCTTTTTAGAAATCTTCATGTTGTGAAGCTCTTTAAAAGCTCATGACGTATTGCTCATCTAGGAGCTCTCACTCTCAAAGATAATATGGTAAAGGTATGTTTATATATTTTTTTCTCTTTTAGGTGTTATTTGTTTGTGATTGAAAAAGTGTTGATTTATATGGCACACAATTACTTGGTATACTTGCATCTACTTGATTTGTTCTTCAGATTTCTTTTGAACATTTATCTTTTTTTCTAAAGAGAGTCACATCAACACAAAATTCTTTTTTAAATCACAACTATCAAAAGTCTCTCTTCACTAACTTCTCAAACCACAAGGAAAAGTTTTCTTTTAGAACACTCGTCTATCCTCATTTTAAAACACGACAACTTGTCCTTTTTCTACTTCCACTCATCCATCTCTTTGGCACAAACATAAGAAAAATGAATATTCTCTCATCTGAATCTTTCTTCCTTTAGACAACTGTAATACCTGAAACTCAGAAACATGTTAAAATGACCAAAATGCCCTCACTACTTAAGAATTTAATTACAAGCTATTATAAGTACCAAATTAATCCGAATTATGTCAAATAAATTACATATGAAGTAAAATAAAATTAAGAAAAGACTTCTAATAATTTTTACATGTCCAAATAAATTTTGTACTACCTTATAACATATGTATATAACCGAAATTATGTACTTGTTTTATTAGTTATGTTTAAATTGTTTTAAAGTGTAGATAATCACTAATTAATTAAGGAAAATGACCAAGTAATTAAAATCCTGATTTGGAGTCAATAAGAACCGAAATTCCAGCCCATTCTTCCCTCATTGTTCGGCCAAAAAATATTACCCCATATATTTTCTTTATTTGTTGCTCTTTTTCTCTGCCGACAAACAAAAAAATCACCAAATAAATCATCATTCATTCCATACGAATTTTCTGAGATCCAAGAAAAAATTTTCCTGAGTTCATTGTCGTGCTAGGAAGCCAAGAAAATAGCCATTCGAATTATAGAGGCCTGAATTCATTGTTGTCGAATTTTGTTCATATGTAAGGTATAATTCCCTATTAATTCATACGACCCTTTATAATTTCGTTTTCCATTTTTCCTGAGTTCCTTATATCATATATGATCTGTGAAAATGATTACAAGGTTTTTTGGTCGCGTTTGTGCTCGTGGGGAATTTTTGTTCGATTTAAGCAAATCGTTGTGGTATAATTTTCCATCTTCCATTCGATCATTCTGAGATCACTCTGGTATTTTCCCATGATCTCTACATCACATAGGGTCTGTATAAAATGATAAACATGAACCATGCATGATCTATAATTTATTTGCGAATTAAACCTTAAAAACGTAATAAAACTCTAACTAATTCTATACGAATTTTCTTGGCATGAAATCTATTTTATTTGCACTCTATACAGTACATATGATCTCAGAAAAATACTAATTCGAATTGTTGAGGCTTGGATCATGTTTTGTGAATTTATGTTCTAATTGCTAATTTAGAAAATAAAGAAAAGAATATAAAATAAAAGAGAAAGAAATTAGGGTTAGGGTTTTTGGTGTATGATTCTGGTCATTTAATGAATGTTTAAGGTTTGTCATTATTATGGGGTAATGATTGGAATTTAATATTAGGGTTTGTAATAGTTTTGTTAATTAATGATTTGAAAAATAAAAGTATAGGGGTTGTTTTGTAATTTTTGAAACTTGTAGGGTATTTTTAATGTTTTTATACATCTGTAGGAATGTGGGAAAATATTACTTTGGGGTCCTAAGTGTAAATATTGCAAGATAATGAATTAATTGTATTTATAAGGGTTGTTTTGAAATTAATTAAAATAGAGGGACTAAAAGTATAAATTCTAGAATCTTGATATTTTTCTGAGTAAATACTAATATTAAAAGTGTAATGTGAAATTTTGAGGATTTATGGGCTTAATATGTAATTGTTATGAAATTATGATTTAATTTAAAAGTTTTGTAAACTTAAAGGACCATTTATGTAAATTCTGAATTATGAGGGATCTGATCTGTAATATACCTAATTCTGATGATACATTCTGTAATTATGTAAATAAGTTGCTTGTTTGATAAATATGAATATTGCAGGGATTAAATTGTGAATATTGTAAATCTAGGGTTTGTTTTGTAAATATGGTAACTAGAGGGGTATAATCTGTAAATTGTGAAACTAAAAGGATTAAGATGTCATTCTGAATAAAAGGAGTATTTAAGTCAGTAGTTAAAGTATTTTCATTTGATACCTTTAAATTTAGAATAATTACAGTTTAAACCCTGAACTATGAAAATCTATCATAATTAAACCCTAAAGTTTTGTAACTTGATAAAAAGATACCTTAATAACCATAATATTCTGTAATTAAGGACTTAAAAAATTCTGTAATATCAATATCTGGTTAAATAGGAAAATCTTGTTAATTCTGGAAACCTGCTAAAAATAGAAAATTACTAAAAATGGAAAGATAAACTAAAAGTAATAATCTGAATTAGAATCCGTAGTAATTCCGTCTTCTACTTCTTTAGGTGTGAAGAAGGAGAAGTCCTGATTTCTGTTCTGTGTCTGTTTTGCTTATTTCTGCTTTGCTAAATAAGGTACAGATATTCTCCCTTTTTTTCAGTAAGGGTTTTTCATCCCCTTTTCTTTCAGTTTTTCATTTTCTTTATTAGGATTTCCGATACCACTGCTATGTTCCCTTCTGTTATGAATCTTTGTTGTGATCTGTTTGTCTTGAACCTTTGGTTTGAACCTCTGCTATGATTCTTTTATTCTGAACCTTTTTCCTGAACTCTGATTGTAAAACTTGTTTGTGAACCTTTGATGTGTTTCTTCTATTCTGAACCTTTCTTGAGCCTTTGTGTTTTGACTCTTGTTCTGAACCCTGAATTTGTGAATCTTGATTGAATCTGATCTGTGAACCTTGTTTGAACCTTAACCTGATATATCTATTGTAAACTTTGATTTGATTTTTGGTATAAACCTTAACCTGTTAAATCCTTATCTGAACCTAATTGATTTTGAACCTTTATTAAACTACATATGAAACTGTTTAAGAAAAGCTATTTTAAAAAGAAGCGATACCACTTGAAATGGAAGTTACTAAAAGTTTTGGAAGACCATTTTTATGAAAACTATTTTGTAAGATCATTTCAATAAAAACCATTATTAAAGGATTGATTTAAATGAACTTGTGACAGGAACTTCTGAAATGGATTATTGCTATAAACTCGTAATTATTAACCTTTGATGTACTCTTTTGGACTATTGGAAATAAAGCTTTTAATATGAACTTAAGCTTTGATATTAAACTTAATCTGATAAACTCTGATTGAAACCTTACTATTTTATTCTGAATTGTTGACATGACCCTTCTGCCATGAACCCTTAGATATGACTCTGTTTATTATATGACATCTGACCTTGACCACAGTCTGATATCCGAGCCAATCACTAGGCATGAGGGTTTCATGTCCATGTCATTGATGCACCGATGGCATGACTCTAGGGCAGGTGGAAAGTTGACCTGTCCCGTCCCTGATTTTATCTGTTATGTAGGAGAAGATTCTGGCCTACTGGGGCGTATGGATGCATCCTAGATCTGATCTGATTTCTGTTATCTGTATCTGTATCTGTTATATTATCTGTTATATCTGGTGACTGATGGTGTGTGCGATACACGTCTTTCACATTTTCTGAGAGCTGATCACTCTACACAGGTTTGTTGCATTATATTGTTATGCTATGGTATTATCTGTTATCTGGGCTCGTGATGGATTTCTGTTTTCCCTAAACCTGATTTGTTTCATTATCCCTTTCTCATTTCTTTTCTTTTATCCTTATTCCTTTCCTATTCTTTCACTTTGATTCTGTATCTGTATGATCTGTATTCCTGATTTTCTTTGTACTGCTATCTGTTACTGTTTTGTTACCGTTATATCTGTTCACTGAGCTCTCGTAGCTCAGCCGCGTTTCTTTTCCCGCGGCAGGTTTTAGTTGGAAGCTGGGATTGAGTGAAGTGTACCTTTGGACTTAAAGAGATTGGATAGCTATTCTGGATTAGAGTGGACTAGAAGATAATATATTTTAGAATTAGTGTTTTTTGGAAGTTCTCATTTGTAACCTTGAAGTTCAGTATTTCATTTGTAATCTTTGAGATTTTGAATTACTGTAGATGTATGCTTTGTTCTGTTCTGATATGAATCCATTATTGTGATATCTTTACCCTTGTCGGGTTGGGGTGTTACAACAACTTTCCTACCCCTCAATCTCACTGAAGAAATGAAGACAACACAATTGCGATTCACTATCTCTTTCTCATCCCAAAAAGATACCTACGATAATTCATCCACTGTCATACATCTCTTCTTTTTTTAATTATTGGAGAGATCTCTCAAGTACATTCTATATTCTTTCTATCCCTTACCTTAGTTGTTTAAAAAAAATGTTAATTAGAATATGCAAACTAATACACCAAACACTGTTCGTTTCTTGCCATTTATCGACTGTCTCCCCGGATCCATTCGTTTTAACAGGCCGGATCCCTTTTGATGCGAGTTTTGCAAGACACAAGAAGTTTTACTTCTCAAGGGATCTTGAGAAGCTTGCAATTCTCCAGGCAGTGTACCTGATCGTTGTAGTGTAGTATAGGTATGTCCGGGGGATTGATCGTTCTCTAGGGGAATAGTGTCGTTAGGTCAAGATGTATGACGAGATAGGTCTAGAGGTGAGGGATGATTCTTTTTGTATTTTTATAATTTTTTTAGAAAGCAAATAAAATCTCGGTTTTTGAAGGAGTGGGCGGAATTTGTTGTTAATCAACTAACCCAAAATCTAATTATAAAGCTAAAATTAAACTAAAAACAAACAAGAAAAAGATAAATTTGGTGAACTTCTTATGATAGAAAAAGCGTGTTCACTTAGATTTAATTACTCCCTAGTTATCTCTTATTGATTCGTTGAATTGTCACGTCCTTGTTTTAGTTGAAGCGTCGTATTCCTTATTATTGGTCGTGGGGAGGTGCCGAAGTCCCCAACTCTATGAACATTAATCTCCCCTAAATCCCTTAACATCCATTAAGTTTTCTAGGATCTACAAGCCGCAATTCACGCAATAAATACAACGAACAAAACCAATAGTGCACTCTACGGTTGCGTTTTTAAAACGTTCAAGCTAGTTACATATAAGAGGTCAGCCATTTTTCTTCACCTAACACGATAACAATCAACTAAACAAGAGATAACAAATCAATATTCAATAACTAGGTTTCATTAGATCTAAGTAAACACAAATAAACTTAAGCTAGCATGTTAGATAGAAGAAAGGATAAACAAATAATCAAACAACACATAGACATATTGAATGATTAAACAAAATAACTTATCTTCAATTGAACAGGGAAATGAAAAAGGCTGAAAAAGCCTTACAAGATCTCTGAAAATCGTCTAGGGTTTATTAACAAAGATGTCCACCTTAATAATGAAAACATTCGAAAATATTTATAGTATTACAACTCTGACGGCGTCAGCTTATGGATCCTGACGCCGTCATCTCGCCGCATTAGGGTTTCATCTTGTGCAAGTTCCCCATTCTAACGGCGTCACCTTGTAACATTGACACCGTCAGCTTATAAAAAGTTCTGAGCCGTCTCTTGTTGGTTTAAAGCGTGACTCTCTCCTCCAAAATACACCTGACGGCGTCAGGTTGTAAATTCTTCAAATTCTCTGAAGCGTCACTTGGTGATTTTCCACCAAAAATCCAGCTTAAATAACAAGTGACGGCGTCACGTTGTAGCTAGTGACGCCGTCAGCCTTCCTTTTCTGACGGGTTTTCGCGACTTCGTTGTTTTCTTCTCTTTTTCGTCCAAATATGCTCCAAAAGTACCGATTTCCAGAATTCTCGTCCCAAGTACCTAAAATGCAAAAAGAAATGATTTGAGGCAATATTTGATCTCTCGGGTGTATAAAGTTATATAACATGAATGAAAACGGGAAAATAAAACACTCTCTACCTGTCATAGCACATAGATTACCATAGGCTTGAGAACGGATCAAACCTCCACCACTTTAGCATAAGCACCTAGGATAAACTATCAAAGATTGCTTTTAAAGGGTTGTAACGTTAGGTGTAAGGGTATGGAAAACACGGTTTGTTGGATAAAGGGAATTTTACTGGTGGCAAGTCAATTATCTTGGTCAATTATATGTACAACGAGGCGTTGCTAAGCCAAGACTCAACTCGACTCGCTAACTACTAACTCTTTTTGTATTTTTTTGACACTTTCTTGACTTAAACATAAACAAAGAAACGGGATGGTAGTCCGTATGTTTTTTTCTACTTTATTATATATATATATATATATTATATATTATATATATATATATATATATATATATATATATTATATATATATATATATATATATAATAATCAATACAAAGGGATCTTGCAACCTCCCTAACTTGAACTTTTACATACTTTACACATAACTAACTAATGACCTGAATTAAGAAAATCAAAACATTTGGAGTACTTTAAACATTAACGCACATATGGGGGTAATAACATTGACGTTCTTCCCCTTTACTCCATAACAACTAGTACTTTCACCCATGAGTCCCAATCATCCCAAAAATGTATTTACAAGATATGACTCGAACTTAGCAACCATGTAACCATTTAGACAATTGACAAAGGGTTTAACAAAATGTTGTAACAATAATGCATAAAATGAGTGCATACAAGGTATACTAAGGCGATTTGGGTGTACATTTGGGGGTGGATTGTAAACAAATTCCTCCTTTTAAGTAACCGGAATGCGTTATTCAGAATTTCTTCCTTTTGGTCTTTCCAATATACTTAAGTTAGAAAACAAAAAAGATAGGCTCTGAGGGGTTGTACTAGGGGTATCGTTTACTAAAGATGAGTACATCACAAAGGTGTGGGAAATTTATTTGACCGGTGTGTAGCCAACGTAATTATCATACCAGGTTTAAAACAAGGGTTATCTAATGCCTCTTATCATTTAGTAAAATCCTAAACTACACGAATGTAGTCTCACTAGCAGTCTCGGAATGCATCACAAACGCAAGTTCTATAATCTATATATAACCGGTACAACTAATAAGCATTAAAGGTGAATGCTTTTCCTATATATCTAAAGGCGAACCTCACATTTTTTGGGTGGAATTTTTGGAGTGGAAGGGTTTTTGTGCTAGCTATATAATTCCTATCCATGAGATGCTTATTAAAACTAAAGTTTCACTTTTATATGTTGTAAATTTTTTTAAATTTGGTGCTAAATTTGCCCTAACAAGTATTTCTCTTAGTTTTATTACACATTTACTCAAAGACAAAGCAAATATCAAGTGAAGTTATAGTTTCTAAGGTATCCCAAATTTACCCTCCCTACACTTAAATTGGGAAAAATTGTCCCCAATGTTCTTGAAAAAATATCAAAGTTATGATAACGGGAAAAGTAAAATAAAGAAAGAAACTAATGCTCCCCTGATTTGCTCGGCGATGGACGATGTGAAAAACATGGTTAAAATATTCCTCCAAGAAAATAAAACTTGATAAGCTTCACTTCCAATGTGTACTTTCGTCTTCTTGTCCAATATAACCTGTCATTTACTAAGAAAACGAAACACAAAACCTTGCATAAAATTGGCGGTAAACACTATATATACTAAAACTAAACTAGAAAGCAAATAAGATATAATGCTTGCAAAATAAATGTCTACAGATTCCTGGAAATTTAAAATTCTTAAAATTTTTCAAAAATTTAAGTTCCAGCAGAAAAACAAAAATCTGGAAAACTGTACTGCTACAGTGTCTGACGCCGTGGGGTGTTAAGCCTGACGCCGTCAGGTATGACCTGACAGTATTTTTAAGTTTTGTTTCTGGAAAATTTCTGAAAAAACCTAAGTATTAAAACCTGGAAAAACTGCAGAACATTCATTGTGACTCGATACAAGCATTTGACTCTACCAAACACACAAATATATATGTTAATCTTTACTTGTTATTTTTCATGTTTTAAAATTCGTTCTTATAAACAAATATAATCTTCCATACACTTATCTTTTTGTAAAATACCTTTATATTGTAGTTTAAGACGAGGTTAAAAATAAATAAAGCATTCCACAAATGATATTCGATAACATGAAATATAAACAATTAAAGATGGAGCATATATATGAAATCAAACAAAATAAAAACAAAAAACAAAACAAACAATTAAAAAGCTTGGGTTGCCTCCAAGAAGCGATTTTCTTTTTTTAACGAGTCTTGTAGCTAGACTCAAAGTCATGCCCTATTACATGACTCCTTTCTTCTGCCACGTTCAACAAGGTCATCTTCTATCTTGGTTTTGTACTCCGAACCTAATTGTAAGCATTCTTTATAAAAACCAAATATCTTTCTCATCACATGGTCTACTCCTCTTCTTTTATCCTCATCATTTTTATAGTAGACCGATTGCTTAAGTTCCTTTTCTAGGTTTGGCTAAAGACGGAATTGCTCAATCTTATATGGCATTTGGTAGGAAATTTCGTCGGTTTCATCCGTAAATCTAACTATCCCTATGGACGGGTCATAAGTCATTTTAGAAACCTCCACAAATGGTTTTCCAAACAGTACGTGAGATAAACAACTATCAATCACCGGCCGAATATCTTCAACAATCACGAAATCCATAACATATGTGAAGTTTCCTACATATACGTGCATTCCCTTAATTCTTCCCACAAAATTATTCACCCTACCCGTGTCGGGATATTTCCTAGGCCCAAGTTGCTTTTTCATTATCCAATTGTAGTGGATCCTAGTCATGATGTTTATGGGGGATCTAAGGTTAATGTAAGCCTTCCACACATGCGCGTGCCCGATGTTACATGGTATGTTTATGTTAGATGGGTCACCCATTTTTAGGATTGGTGAACTTATGCAATACGGTGTCTTAGGATCCTCAAATAAATACTTATGATATGCACATTCATCCTTAGTAGGAAACTCGTCGAAGTAATAATCATCTACTCCCTCTACTTCCTTCTTGTCATCATTCATAATTTCCTCTTTAGGATCACTTTTGTTTTCAACTAAATCCTCATCTTCTTCCTCACTACTCCTATTTGGTGGCACTAGTGTAATGGCATTAACAAAGTGAACATGTTTAGATGATGAAGGATCCTTGACCTCGCTACCCCCACTTGTGTTTCTAGCAACTCTACTTGACGGGGTCATCACTTGGTTGTTGAGTGCCTTCAACAAATTGTCAATTTTATTAGTCATCTCGCTTTGTTGTTGTTTGAAATCGGCTTCAAATTTAGACAAACGAGCTTCTTGAGATGCCATAAAATTGGACATTAATCCTTCAAAATTGTTGGAATTGTTGGAAGGATTATTGTTGAAGTTACGGTCTGAGGACAAACCGTTTGATTGGAAATGATTAGGTGGATTTGAGAAATTGTTTTGAGATGAATTTTGGTTTTTTTTCCACCTAAAGTTTGGATGATTCTTCCAAGATGGGTTGTATGAATCACCATAAGTGTTTTGCTCGGGTTTGAAAGTGAACCACTTGTCTCCCGCTCCGTCGGTACGTGAGGATGCATAATCCGAAAAAGCTTGTTCGGGGAGTTCCATGCAATCACGAGTGTCATGGGGACCACTACATAACTCACATGAAGAAGTGATTTTGTTCACTTGACTTGAAGGTTTAGGAGCTTCGTAGGATTTCATGAGAAACTTGACTTGGTTCTTCGAGTTCCATGATCCTACGGTTGGGAATGCTTGAGTTATTCGAAGGCAAGGATATTGCCTTGACCGTTTTGCTCAACTCGCGGGGGTCATTCTAACATTCGTTGTCATAGAGAGCTAGATCTTTTATGATTCCCCACGATTCCTCCGCATTCTTGTCATGTAGTTTACCACCAGCCGCTTGGTCAATGGTTTGCCTTGTGGATTGGTTGACATGATCGTAAAAGATTTGGACTTGAAGCCAAAGATCAATGCTGTGATGAGGGACTTTTTGGAGTAAGTCCTTGACACGAGTCCACGCCTTATAAAGAGTTTCACCTTGACGTTGTTGGAACATCAAGATGTCGTTCCTTAATTTGGCAGTTCTCCCCGGTGGGAAGAATTGAGCAAGGAAACGAGAGGTGAGATCATCCCAAGTTGTGATGGATCCCGCGGGTAAACGCTCAAGGCATTGACTAGCTTGGTCACGTAGAGAGAATTGGAAGAGACGCAAGCGTGTCGTCTCTTGAGTTGCAACATCAAGGTCTATGGAGTCTACAATTTTTAGGAAATCCTTGAGATGTTAATTTGGCAGTTCTCCCCGGTGGGAAGAATTGAGCAAGGAAACGAGAGGTGAGATCATCCCAAGTTGTGATGGATCCCCCGGGTAAACGCTCAAGGCATTGACTAGCTTGGTCACTGATGACGTAGAGAGAATTGGAAGAGACGCAAGCGAGTCGTCTCTTGTGTTGCAACATCAAGGTCTATGGAGTCTACGATTTTTAGGAAATCCTTGAGATGTTGATTTGGATCTTCGGAAAAGAAGTCCATGGAATGCACATCCCCCCTTTGCACCAACCGGATGGTGGTCAGATCGCAAGGGAGACACATTGGCTCTTTGGGGGAGCTCAATGGTGTTTCGATAGCTTTGGTGGCTAGGTCGGGAGTACTCACCTAGAGTACGGGGTCGAGGTGGGTCTTGGTTAATTGGTGGGTCTTGGTGTGGTTGTTGTTGTTGGTTTGGTGGAGCTTGGTGTTGTTGGTTGATAGGTTCAAAGATGGCTTCCCTACCATGATAGGAATGAAGGGATACGAACAAAGGGAACGAAGAAAGGATAAGACTAAAAAAAAACTAATAAAAAGAAAATAAAAAAACTCACTTGATAGGAATCTAGTGAGTAGACCTAAACAAGATAGAAATTGAACCTAAACAATAACTATTCCCCGGCAGCGGCACCAAAAACTTGATGCGAGTTTTGCAAGACACAAGAAGTTTTACATCTCAAGGGATCTTGAGAAGCTTGCAATCCTCTAGGCAGTGTACCTGATCGTTGTAGTGTAGTATAGGTATGTCCGGGGGATTGATCGTTCTCTAGGGGAATAGTGTCGTTAGGTCAAGATGTTTTGACGAGATAGGTCTAGAGATGAGGGATGATTCTTTTGTATTTTTATATTTTTTTAGAAAGCAAATAAAATCTCGTTTTTGAAGGAGTGGGCGGAATTAGTTGTTAATCAACTAACCCAAAATCTAATTATAAAACTAAAATTAAACTAAAAACAAACAAGAAAAAGATAAATTTGGTGAACTTCTTATGATAGGAAAAGCGTGTTTACTTAGATTTAATTACTCCCTAGTTATCTCCTATTGATTCGTTGAATTGTCAGGTCCTTGTTTTAGTTGAAGCGTCGTATTCCTTATTATTGGTCGTGAGGAGGTGCCGAAGTCCCCAACTCTTTTGAACATTAGTCTCCCCTAAGTACCTTAACATCCATTAAGTTTTCTAGAATCTACAAGCCGCAATTTCCCCGCAAAAAAATACAACGAACAAAACCAATAGTGCACTCAAACGGTTGCGTTTTTAAAGACGTTCAAGCTAGTTACATATAAGAGGTTCAGCCAGTTTTCTTAACCTAACAAGATAACAACAACTAAACAAGAGACAATAAATTCAATATTCAATAACTAGGTTTCATTAGATCTAAGCAAACACAAATAAACTTAAGCTAGCACGTTAGATAGAAAAAAAGATAAACAAATAATCAAACAACACATAGACATATTGAATGATTAAACAAATAACTTATCTTCAATTGAACATGGATGAAAAAGGCTGAAAAAGCCTTACAAGATCTCTGAAAAAGTCTAGGGTTTATTACCAAAAGATGTCACACTTAATAAATTTAAAAAATTCGAAAAATATAATTAGTACAACTCTGACGGGCGTCAGCTTATGGATCCTGACGCCGTCATCTCGCCGCCATTTTGGGTTTCGTCTTGTGCAAGTTGCCGTTCTGACGGCGTCACCTTGTAACATTGAAACCATCAGCTTATAAAAAGTTCTGAGCCGTCTCTTGTTGGTTTAAAGCGTGACTCTCTCCTCCAAAATACACCTAACGGCGTCAGGTTGTAAATTCTTCAAATTCTCTGAAGCGTCACTTGGTGATTTTCCACCAAAAATCCAGCTCAAATAACAAGTGACGGCGTCACGTTGTAGCTAGTGACGCCGTCAGCCTTCATTTTTTGACGAGTTTTCACGACTTCATTGTTTTCTTCTCTTTTTTTCCAAATATGCTCCAAAATGCCAATTTTCAGAATTCTCGTCCCCAAGTACCGAAAATGCAAAAAGAAACGATTTGAGGCAATATTTGATCACATTTACTCGATTTTGGGGCTTAAATGACCCCTTAAAATGGTAACAAATAATCATTATCACCTTTTTAAAAGGATCCGGCGGAACCGGCATATGAGATAAACAGTTTTATGTATTTTAAACCTAAACAAACAATATATTTTCCCTCTCATTACATAAAAAATGATCAAAACCAAAAAACCCTTCTCACTTTAGGGTTTTATCTTTTTCAAATTCAATCCTCTAATCATCATTGTAAGTAATTACATCATCTCCTTTAATCTTCTTCTCTAATTAAATTCTAGGGTTTTGTTTATCAAGAATTAATTCAAATGGGTTCAATCAAACCATTCAAATATTTTCTAAATATGGAGTTCATCTAAAAATTGAATTACTCTAAACTAATCAAAATTTGTTTTGACATTGTTAATAAAATAAATCTCATTTGATCAAATTTTGATAACAAGGTTAGCTAAAAACCCTCAAACACGATTCTTATTCCAGTAACATAAACCTTATTTTTGCTTAAACTTGTCTAGGTTCAAAATGCCTAAATCTACCCAACAAGACCATCTTGATACCGTTTATTACATCCCTAGAAATCACCTTAAGGATGATATTTCTCCCAACAATCAGAAAATTTTAAAAAATGCTCAAAAAACGCCTCATTCATGAAGGACGTGTCGTTGAAGAATCCTATCTTGATGATACAATATTCGTCAGGTATTTTCCGCAATAAAACTTTGATTGTATTTTTAACATTAATGAACAAATCTGTCCTGTGTTCATTTTCCAATTCTACAAAAGTGTTCGGATCACCCAAAACGATGACGGAACTATTTCCATCTCCTTCACTATAACAACCAAAAACATTGTCCTACCTCTCCACCCTTTGCTGAAATTCTTCAAATTCCATGCCGTGGAATTTGCATGTTTTCCCAAAATGATTGGTCCATTTCCAATCAAAAACCTTACTCTAGATTCTCACCATACCTACCTTACTCCTCTTGACGAACTCCCCCTTAGTTCGAGATACCATTTTCATAAAAAGAACTGATCAATCTCGAATGACTCGCAACAAGGAAGTCATTCATCGTGATCCTTTTCAAATGGAACTCTTTGAAATAATTCCAACTTACAAAAAGTGGGAAGAAATTTTTAGGGAAAATGTCATTTGTTTGGTCAGGAATAAAGACCACCCTAATGCCTATTTAGTTCAAATGATCTTTTGTTCATTCACCAAAAACCTTTCAACCCTTCGCATACTACATCGCCAAAAGAATGGTTGGTGTTTTCAAAACTGACAAAATGGTCCTTCCATATGGTATTCTCCTCACACATCTCCTTAGGTATGTTAGCACAATCCAATCTTCTCCAATCACCAATGACCATGATCTTGAAAATCATGTCATGGTACCACTCGCCGAAGGTCGCGCCAAAAGATTCTTGGTCAATGGCAAAAGGCCTCGTCCTCTCTCAAATTCCTCAGATGAAGTTGAAGCCTATGAAGACAATCCTATCTCGAACTACCGCCTTGATCCAGTCTCATATATCGAAAAACTTCCCAAACTTCCAAAAAAAACCGAAGAATTCAAACAAACAAAGGGAATGATCAAGTGTCTTGCTCATTTTATCACAAACATGGGAAAGAAGAAAAAGTGAAGAGATTGAAAGTTGTGGTTTAATCATCTTTTGAATATTTTTAAAACTATTGTAGTCTTTATCTCTTTGAACTATTGTACTTACATTCAAAGATTTCTTCTGTAGTTTGGTTATGCTGTTATATGTTTTACATATTTGATCATATGGATAGTTCTGTGTCATTATCTGATTTGATTATCTATATGTACTCCTTTAGTGCTATACTTGCTGTTTCAGTAGTATCTCCATGAATAAGTGATGCCTGAAGTGTTATACATTTTATTCGACATATGAGCACAACTCTATGAGCCCATTGTGTTGTAATTTGTCTCAGAAGCCGGATCCCTTAGTTTTCACTAGCCGGATCCCTTTTGAAAAGTGTTGGGAATTAAATATTCTGAAGTTAGAGTATTAGAATTTACTTAAGTCGAAGGTACTTTCTAGTTCATGATCAAGTACTGCTAGTTCAAGTTGAAGGGACTGTAGTTGTATAAGGTACTGCTGACAGTGACTCATAGGATAAGATCAAGAAGATATTTATTGTATTTTGGTCAAACATATACGGTAGATAATATCTTACTCCATGTGCTTAGTTAACAAGTTGTGGACATAAATACATGTTGTATCTTATGTACTGACACCAATATGCATAAGTTAAACAAGTAAGTCGGTCAAGACTTTTTGCAAATTTGTAAAGATCTCTTGCAACTATAAAAGAGATCTTAGACTTGGATTTTAAAAAATATAGACACACATGCATAACATAGACTCATAACTGTTAAGACATAGAACAAAACACAAATCACAAGTTGTAACTTAAGATTCAAAGGGTTTTTTAACCCTATGAAAAACTCAAGATCACTCGTATATTTGGAATAATATTGAATCGTTTAGTGAAATACTTTCTTTGTTCATTGTCAAGTAACAAATATAATTCTTCCATTTTCCCTAAAATACATAACCTCTAAGTGTGGTTAAGTAAATTCCGCGTGCTTAATCATATTTAAATCAATATATCTTATACACAAAGACACAAAGGGTTTAACCACCTTAACCGTTTATCAAATAGAAGAGGACCTCCCACAGTTGGTATCAAAGCTAGAGGTTGATTTTATTTGAATTAGAAGAAACAGAAATGGGAAGCTCATGATGTTCAAACAAATGTTGCTGCAAAGTTGCCCATAATCAAACCCAATGAGTTTGAGTTATGGAGGATGATAATTGAGCAATATTTCATGGTCCAAGATTATACTCTTTGGGATATAAATTATATATGGTGATTCCTTTTCACCAAGCTACTCAAGGTTGTTCTAGAAGGTAAAACAAGTAGAAAAAGAAATACTGGACCAGTGTCAAATGAAGAGAAGATACTGAAAGAAAGATCAGAAGCAAGAAATTTGCTGCTTATGACCATTCCTGGTGAGCAGATGCTATCATTCAACAAGTATCTTGATGCAAAAACTCTTTTTGAAGAGATTTGTGCATATTTTGGTGGTAAAGAAACTACCAAAAAGACACAGAAGACACTACTAAAGCAACAATTTGGGAAAAATTTACTGCTTTTGTAATGAGTCTCTTGATAAGCTATTCTCAAGATTACATAAGCTTGTCAGTCAGTTAGCTGTGTTGGGTGTTGAGACAGAGAAGGAAGATCTCAACATGAAGTTTTTAAGAAGTCTAAACCCGATGAGTTCCACACTCATGTTATTGTCTGGATGAACAAACCAGACATTGAAACAATTTAAGCTCAATGAAATTTGTACAACAACTTCAAATTGTTGAACAAAGTCTTAGAAAGTCTGGAACTTATGGTACTAGTTCTGGAAACGTGCACTCTTGTCAGTTCCTAGTATTAGTAAGAATGAAGAGGTAGATGAAGGTGAAAGTGCTCCTTCTACAAGTTCTCACAAGGATGTTGCTGGTCTTGGAGATTCAACATTCTATGCTTTCATTACCAGTCAATCTAATGGCCCCTCCTCTCAAAACCCTGAAGACCTTGAGCAGGTAGATGGTGATGTTTTGGAAGCTATGGATTTTAAATGGCAGGTTGCTTTGCTTAGCATGAGGGCTAAGAAGTATTGGCAAAAAAGGGGGAAGCGATTCCCTTTTAAATGGAAATGATATGCGGGGTTTTGAAAGAAGAAAGAGAGTGTTTCAATGCCTGGGTTTAGGACCTTTGCTAAGGAGTGTAGAAGCCCAAGAAAGCAGGAGAACAGAAACACAGGGTTTAAAAAGAAGATAGGAAAAAGGAAGTTACTTTTTAAAGAGCCAAAGGCTATGTTGGCTATTGATGGTATTGGTTTGATTGGAGCTCTTACTTTAAAGGGGGATGCCCCGCCAAAATGCTGCTTTTTGGGCCAAATGAATTTGCTCTAATGGCTCATTTGATTCAGAGTAAAAAATATTCATCTTGTACTGTCATCCCCTAATTTTAAAAGCTTATGAAGCCCTTTAATAAAAGTTTAAAGCTCAAAAACAAGAGCTTTGATTCTTTGTTTAATTGGCAAATCACAAAAGAGGTCTGGTGTTTTAAAAAAACAAGTTTTTTTTTTAAAAATAATGAAATTCATTTTGCTGATGACATCAATATACTAAAAAATAAATTTAAAGATCAGAGATGAGTGTTTGTTGATTGAATGAATCATTAGCTAAACATAAGAATGAAAGGAAAATTAAAGGTTTCTGGGGATGTTTAGCACATTCCTCAAAGGATTCAATAGATTTGGGGGAAGCCCAATTTATTGAAAATTTTAATTCTGGTGTTGGATTAAGTTGTACCCCCCCATACAGAGGTGTTCATTCACCCCCAGTTGATTTAGCACACCAGGGTTACCGGGTTTCAAAAACCCCTTTCATGGAATATGGTTCTAAGGTCACAAATCCCAAAAGATAGAGAAGGTAAGTAAAAGTTTAGATAAAACTTTTTCTTATCAGGAAAAGGTTCCTTTGTTAAGAAAGGAATGCTATAGTTTTGAAAATTGTACAACTGATATGATAGTGAAGAAAACGGTTTTGTCTAAACCCTTATTGGTTAAGAAATGGAACAAGTCCCCAAAGATAGTCAACAAAACACTAACAGGCCTAAGTCAAATTTTAAAGACAGTTAGGAAACCATTAGATATTGTGAAAAATATAGAATACAAACAACCCAGAGTAACCAAAGGAATTGGAACAACCTAAGTCTAACCAAATTTGGTGAGCTTTGCATTTTACAATAAAGCTTGTTATACATGTGTAGTTTTGACCATCTGCACCTTTCTGCAACCAAAGGGAAATTTTATGAAAACAATAGGTGAACACAAAAGCAAACTTTCAAACTCTTTTTCCTTAATATCAAAGAATTAAACCCAGAAAAGTCTCAAACAAGTCTGGACCCCAAAAGGGCCCTTTAAAAAAAGGTCCTGTTAACAAGGCTGCCAGAACAAATTAAAGGACTGGTAAAAATTTAAAAAAACGTAGACCTTTGATGACTGTTAAACCCAAAAAACAACAGCTAAGGATGCAAAAACAACTTCAAAAAAATGCATCTAAAACTGTTCTAAGGCCCTTCAAACAAAGCAGTTGTCCACAAACAAATTTTGGGGACCAAGGGTGTACTTCAAATTTTTCAACTCTCTGAACAGTTACTCACTCTGCTGCTAAGGGGAATAGGGCAAAAATGTTAAGGCCCACATTTGGATTCAAAAATCCAAATGTTGCATCAACGTCCTTAAAAGATTAAAAATATTGATGAAGAGCAGATTCAAGTCGTAATGGCTTGGGTCCCCAAAGAAAACAACTTTCTTATTTGTGTGCAGGACATTCTATTGTCATCAAGTCAAAGGATACTCAGATAGTGGGTGTTCCAATCACTACAGGCAACATGTCTTATCTTTCAGATTTTAAAAAAAATTTAATGGAGGATATGTTCCTTTGGAGTGGTTTTCGTGGCAAAAAATTTTTGGTAAAGGTACTAAAAAACCGAAATTTGATTTGAAAATGTTACTTGTACAAGGGTTAAAGTAAATTTTTTTGTGTTTCACAAAAGTGTGACAAAAAAAATAATGTCCTTTTTACTGACACTGAATGTTTGTTTATCTAGGATTTTAAAATGCCCGTGAAAAAAAGTACTTCTTTTGAATCCAGAAAGGGCCCAAAATGTATGTGTTGATATGAAGAAAACATTTCCCAAAGAAGATTTAACTTGTCTTGTATCAAAGGCCACATTGATAATCAATGCATGGGATAGAAGCTTGGTAAAAATTAACTTCAAAACCATAAAAAAATTGTTAAAAATGGTTTTGGGAAGAGGTTTACCTCACAAAAGATTTGAAAATGAACAAAAAAGCTTTTCTTGTCTAAAAGGCAAACAAAAACAAAGCCCCTTGTAAACCCAAAATTTTTAACTCTATCAAAAGTCATTTTTTTTGCTTATGCTTATTTGGACCCTTTCAGTAAGAAGTATACAACATAAAAAATATTTCTTGTTATAACTGATGACATAGCAGTTTACATGGGTTTTCTTTTTAGCCACTAAGGATGAGACATCAAGCATTCTTTAAAGGGAAATTCATTTCACTGATAGAAAACCAAGTAAACAAGAAAGTCAAAGTCATTAGATGATAAAGGGACAGGTTTAGAAATAGAGTTTGGGATGAAATTTTTGCAAAAAAAAAGTATTAGGAGAGAATATAGTGTTGCTAGAACACCACAACAAAAGGAGTGGTTGAAAGAAAGAATAGAACACTAATTGAAGCTGCTAGAACAATGAAAAGCTGATTCAAAGCTACCTAAACTTTTGGGCGGGGACCCAATTTAACACTGCTTGCTATGTTCAAAATAGATTTTTTAAAGTTGTACAGCCTCACAATAAGACATCATATGAACCCCCTTTAATGGTAGAACTCCTCCCCAATAGGATTTCTTAGCCCTTTTTTTGGATGTCATTGAAAATTTTCTCAATACCTTAGACCTTTTAAAAAAAAATTTTTGATGGAAACCCCAGATGAAGGTTTTCTTATTGGATATTCCCCTTGTTAGCAAAGCTTTTAGAGTTTACAATTTTAAGAACTTGAGAAATTTCAAGAAGAACTACATGTGGAGTTTCAGGAAAACAAATCCAATGTAGAAAGGTCAAGGACCAAAATGGATTTTTTATCTTGATTACCCTAACAAACTCTATGAATTTTTTTAAACCTGTTTTTTGCAGAAACTAATAATTTTTCGGGTTTCACAAGCAACAAATGAGTGGATTTTAGAAAAAAAGATCAATCTGTTTGTCATTATGCCATTGTGGTAAAATTTCCAAAGTGGGGGTTTTTAGCTCAAACAATGATGAATCTTCTTCTGGTAAAGCAAAAGAGGATGTTAGCCCCAAGAAAAGATTTTTGAACAGAGGAACAACTCAAAATGTTGAAAAATTGAAAGTAATTTTGTTTTTTGGAGACAGAGAAAGGGTACTGTTATTATTTTCACAAGGTACTGGAAAGTTCTTTTTGAAGGAACTTTGTTCAGTTGAAGGTCCTCGGTCCTTCACACCAAAAGATGCAGAATTCCAAAAGATAAAGGGGAAATTTGACTAATCTTTCACATCTAAACATGTTCCAAACTACACCACAACCCCAAAAATTTTCACAAATTTCCCATTCCCGATAAGTGATGGGAATATACAATCTGTGGGGGAAGACAAGAAAGACAATTGGTCTCTTCAGACCAAAAAAAGGGGAAATTCTTGATCCCCTTTAAAATGCTTCAAAACAAAAAAAAATAAAAAAAAAACTTCAAACCCCTGTTTTTTTGTATTTTTTCCCTTTTCTAAAAAAGAACCAAAGAAAAATTCTTACAAGCCCTAGATGTTTCCAAGGGGGGTTAGGGGCTATGCAAGAAGACCCTTCTTCAGTTCAAGTTTTAAAAAAGGGTTTTGGTGCTAGCTGATTTACCTACAGTGAGAACAAATTTGGGGGCACTAAGGGGTTTTTTTAAAGAACAAAAGGGATGACAAGGAATTGTGTCAAAAAAAAGGGCAAGACTGGGAGCAAAAGGGGAAACACACAAAAAAAAGGAAAAGATTATAAAAGAAGTTTTTTTCTCCAGAAAGCAAGGATTGAGGAAAATTGGGTTTTTTTCTAGCTTATGCTTCATTTTTAGGTTTCCCACAGCCCTTCCCAAAAAGGATTTCAAAAGCGCTTTTTTATATGGTAAAATTTAAAAAAGGAAGAGGTGTATTTTTTTCACAACCCCCTGGCTTCATTGACCCAAAATTACACCCCAAAAAAAGTGACAATAGTGAAAGCCTCTTGGCCTTCACGGGCACCAAGAGTTTGGGGTATGCAACACTTGTTTCCAAACTTATTAAAAAATTTGGATTTCAAAGAGGAAAAAATTGATAAGACACTTTTCATCAAACAGCACAAAAAAGGATCTTCTTTTTGGCCCGGGGTATGGGAACATTATCTTTGGATCACAAGGGAAGGGAAAAGTGTTTTAGAATTTTTAGGGAACTATGAAAGATAAGTTTCAAGATAGTTCTATGGGAGAACTTACATTCTTTTTGGGTTTGCAAGTAAGCAATCAACTGGGAAAGGGATATTTATAGTCAAGACAAATATGTTGGGAGAGATACTTAAAAAAATTTCAATTTTCTGATTCAAAAATAGCAAGCACACCAATTTACTCAGAGAAGCACCTTCTGAAAGATAAAAAATGGGGAAAAAGGGTTTAAAAAACACAATTTTCAGATCTATGAAGGCTCTTTGATGTATCTACATCATCTAGACCGATTTCATGTTTTTTCTGTTGGGGTCTGTGCAAGATTTCAAGTTACTCCAAAGGGTTTTCTCATTTAACTGCAGCAAGAGAATTTTTAGATATCTTAAAAATCAACCCAAGGTTGGGTATATGGGGAACTAGAGAAACTCCTTTGAAATTTTTAGCATATTCGGGTAGGATTATGCGGTGCTAGCTTAGACAGAAAATCAACAACTGGAGGGTGTCAAATTTCCCTTTGGGTTTTAACTTGTCCTCAAAGGCAGTGTAAAAAAGCAAACAAGTGTGGCAAAATTTAAAAAACTGAAGCTGAATATATAGCTGCTGCAAAATTGCTCTAGTCAAGTCCCATGGCTTCAAAAACCCAAATTTTTGATTAAAGGTTTCAATTTCTTAAACATTTAAAATTTTTATTTTATAATAGTAGTACAATTTTTATTAAATTTAAAAAACCGGTACAACACTCTAAAAAAAAAACACATTGGGAAAATTGGCATCACTTTATAAGAATTGCAATGAGAAAAGATTAATTCAAGTTCTTAAAAATTTCTTTAGAGCATAATTTTGCAGATCTGTTTTCCCAAACTTTGATGTTTTTAAGGTTTCGTACTTAAAAGCAAGTATTGGGAAAGCTTAAAACTTTTAAAAATTTTTAATATGATTTTTTTTTGTACATAAATTTTTTTAAAAATACTGCTGGATTTATAAGGGACTGCTATAAACAAAATTTTCATTGTGTTATTCAAAACCCGTTTTGGTTTTTGACTAAAACTAATGCAAGACAAGTACTTTTGTACATTTTTCTTTTGGGTTTTTAAATAACTATTTCAGTATGAATATTAAACACAAAGATATTTTAAGTGAAATGGGGGAAAAGCAAATGCTTATCAAATTGCTGACCATAGAAAATTTATGAGGACTGAGTTTAAGGAAATTTAAAACCCCCTTAAAACTTCTTTTTTTGAAATCCCAGTTTATGATATTTCACCCAAATTTAATTGATGACTTAAATTGATCCCGGGTGTTTAACTGATTTCAACCACTTTCATCATTTTTATACTTTCAAGTATAATGAGTTATCTAAGGACATCTGATAAAAATAAAAACTAGAAAAAGTGAATCAAACATTTTTTTTGAGGTAACAATTGCAAAATGAGCGGGAAAACCCCGGGTCAAAAAAAAAATCTTTTGAATAATTTATCTTTTCACAGGCAGTTAGTGATAACTGAAATACATTTTTTCCACACAACCAGAGGTTATTTTTAAACCAAATTTTAATTAGGTGTCTGTTACACACTTGATTTTTTCAAAATGGTTGGAAGTATATGTTTTTTTTTCAATTCCAAAATCATGAACATACTACTAAGTTAAATGTTTTCCCTTAAAAGGTTTTTTAAAGGATTCAGAAAAACCATTCATTTATGGACTAATGAATCAAAATGTTCACTAAATTCACCTCTCATAGGAGTTAACACACCTAGAATTTGATGAGACAGCAACTTAAACTTTTAAGGAATTGATGGCTTCATGTACAATATTGTCTGAAAATAATTTTTCCAAACTGATAGATAAAGGTATATGAAGAAAAGTCCTTTAGTACATAGTGAAAATCTTCCAAACAAGGGGAGGAAACAAAAGTTATTTGCTTCAGGGGGGGTTTTTAATTTCAGAGAAGAAAAAATTTCCCAAAAAAGGGGAAGAATAAACCAATATAATGGAAGGAAAAAGACAAGAGCATACAAGATGATGATGTAGGGGTTTAAAAAATGTTTTAGAATAGATCAAATATCTAAAAGGGGGATAAGCATTTCTAAAGGAAAAAATTCTATCTAATCAAACAAGGGAAAGTTTCAATTTCAGTTCATTATGTTTTTTTTATCACTTGAAAAAGGCATGCTGATAGATGAAATTTACTTTTGAAATCATGCCCTTACAAATTTTCCCCCATCCAAGAAATTGCACCATCTTTTGGTACAATTTTTGAATTGCGAAGTCAAAAAAACAAAGCAGATATTCAGAATAGAAGAATAGCAGAAAATTTATTTTAAGTGTTTGAAAGGGTCTTTACAAGTCCTCATTTAAAATTTAGAAAACATTTTTGAATTGATTCACATGTTTTGGGAGATTGTTGGGGAAAAAAAAAATTCCCGAAGTTAGAAAATATTTAAAAATTTTCCTAAGTCGAAGGTACCCGCTAGTTCCCTGATCAAGGTACGCTAAATTCAAGTTGAAGGTACTGCTAGTTTTTATAAGGGGGACTCTGGAAACAATGACTCATAGGGTAAGATCAAGAAGATATTTTATTGTATTTTGGTCAAACATAACGGGAGATAATATCTTCCCCCCATTGCTTATTAACAAGTTTTTGTACATAAATACATGTTGTAAACTTAAGTAAATTTTTACCAATATGCATAAGTTTTAAAAAAGTAATTTGGTCAAGACTTTTTTGCAAATTTTTTAAAGATCTCTTTCAACTATAAAAGAGATCTTAGACTTGGATTTTAAAAAATATAGACACACATGCAAAACAAAGACCCCAAACTTTAAGACATAGAACAAACAAAAAATCACAAGTTGTAACTTTTTTTAAAAATTCAGGTTTTGTAACCCTAGTTAAAAACTCAAGATCACCGAAAATTAAATTTTGGGAAAAATATTGAATCGTTTTTTGAAAAACTTTCTTTGTTCATTTCAATAACAAAAAAAAATTTTTCCATTTCCCCTAACATACATAAAACCTTTTAAGGGGGTTGGGTTTAAATAAATTTTTCCCCGTGCTTTAAACATAAAAAGTCAATATATCTTAAACAAAAAAGACACAAGGTTTAACCACCTTAAAACCCTGGGATCCCAAAAAGAAGAGGACCTCCACAAAAAGGGAAACCGGGATATCTGGCCCCAAAAAGGAAAAAAATTTTAAAACCACCTTTTCTCACCCTCAACCCCTTTTTAATCTTAGTACACTAGTTATCCATCTCCTTTTAGTCACATTTGACTGATTTTTGAGGTTAGTAGCTCTTTGATCTCTTAGGAAAAACTTAAGTCTCTTCCCCAGGGTGTTTATGATTTATCAACTCCAAAATAACCAACATTTTCCCCGTTTCCCACTTTTTTCATCACCTTTCCCTAAACATAATTCCCCTTACTACAAAATTTAAAAAATTTTTTTTTACAAATTTATTTTCCATCATTTCTAACTCAAAAACCCCCTAAAACCAATCTTTTTAAAACTTATGATTTTTAAAGAAAAATTTTTTAAAATTTTTCCCTTTCCCCCCTTTCCCTAAATCCTACAAACAATTAACCCCTATTGATATGATTCTCCTTAACTTATATTCACTTTTTTTGGCCTACTTTAGATTTCTTTCTCCTCTCTAAAGCCCAAATTAAGGGAAACCCCTAAATCATAATTTTAAAAACCCACCGGGGATTTTCTCATTTAAGACCCCTTTCTCACACTCATTACACCAGAAATATAGGGCGGCTTTTAAACTAAATTTCATAATCTTTTTTTTCCCTCTAAACCTGTTTCCCCCGATCCCTCAGCTAAAGCTAGTTGGTTCCCTTTAAAAAGGGGATCCGCTGGATCCAGGCAAACAGACACAGGTTTGATCATTTAAAACCTTCTAAAACTCAATTTTATCCATTCAAACACCCCAAAATTTGCTTTAATATATTTTCCTAAAGATTGTTTCACTGTAGTTGACCTTTGGGGCATTTTATAACATTGCAATTAAAAGGGTTTTTAGGGGTTTAGGCAAAAAATTAAAACCAAATACTTGATCATTCATTTTTTTAAAACCTACTTGTTTTTGTGCTTCTAAACCACACCTAAAAAAATTTCATTTTCCATTGTAAACTCACCTTCGAAACTTACCTCAAAACAGCCTAAACCCACCAATTTTAAAAGATCATCCACTAAAAGCCCTCCAAAAAAAAACCGCATGAATTGTGTATGGATATCCTCAACGGAAACCTCACCCATCAAGCCCACCCTCTACTAAACACCTCTCTCAAACTACATTCAAACCCCTCCTTCTAATAAACCCCAACCCAACCACAACTTGTTTTCCACAAAAACAACCTCACCACAACCTATTTTTCTTAAACCCAAACCACCTACTCAACTAAACCCCATACAAGCCTCACCTCTTAAAACCCTTTCACCTCCTTTCTTTTTAACCCACACCTCCTACCTCCCTTTAACCCTTTCCCTTGAACTCATTGAGGCTTATCTCCTAAACCAAAAATTTCCACCACCATTTCCCACTTTTCTCATCTATTGAAAAAAGTAAACCCTCAACCACCATCCCACCCCCTTTAGATGTTGACATAAACAAACCACCAACCCTTATAGAAAACCCTTGTCTTCCTCTGCTAAAAACCCCTAAAAATGGCCCTTTTTGGGGTTTAAATGAGAAGATTAAACCCAAATCTCAACCCCCCAAAACCCAAAACATTGACACTTTTCCTCCCACACTATTTCTCAACCAACACCCGGGGGGTACATCCAAAACCCCTTTCCACCAAGGTGTTTTCCCCTTGAACATGCCAAATGAACCTTCTATCTTAGGCTCTTACCAACCAAGTCATGAGGAGACTTGTACTCTTTGCCACCATACTAAAACCCCGGGGAAACATGAATTACGAAATGAAATGCTTTTCCCCATGTTTCATCACATACTTGAATGTCTTAAAACCCGTCACCAAACCAAACCCTTTCCCCAAAAAAACCATAAAGTGCAAGCAAAGAATTCCCCCCTCCTCTTAGTCTTGGGGCCTAATTTTAAGTTACTAGGACTTTTTCATGTTAGTTTAAATTTTTTAAAGTTTTAGAGATTTGACCATTTTTGTATCATTTTCTTATTTTTTTTTAAATGAATCTTCCTGATTAAGTGCTTTTTTGTTTATGGAACATGATTGGTGTGATTAAATTTCTTGATTTCATACATTTTCTATTCTTTAAAGGGTACTTTAAAAAGTTGCAGGTAAAACCGGATACCCTCAAATTTTATATAGGGCATCCCTTCAGAAGGATCCGGGCAAAACAGAGGACAAAATAAAAATTTTAAAAAGGGAGCCAAAAATTTTTAATAAAGGGACAACATAACTTATTTTCTAACCTTTGTTTTTTAGAAATTTTTAAAAATTCACAAAGGAGTGCTTGACGCCCTCATTAAGGGGAGCTTTCTTTCCCAAACAAAAACATTGCAAAAACTTGCAATGATCACGCTTAGTCCCCCTAAAATTTCTTGACGCCCTCAACAAAGGGGGGCAACCCCGAGGGTGAGCCAAATACGAAATTCTTCCCACTTTTACACCCTTTCATTCATTTCTTTCTAAAAACTTGCATTCGGTTAGTTCTTTTTTCGACACTTTTTGTTGTTTCGACAAAAAGGGGGGGGGAAAAGAGTAAAAACTTAAATTTAAAAAACTTTTCGAATCTAACGTTTTAAAATTAAAATAAATTAAAAAAAACGTATGGATTAATCTTTTTCCGAAAAAAAAGAAGAGATTTTTAGAGTGAGAAAGTGGGGTTGGGGAAACCTTTTTTAAGAGAGAAAGTAAAAGATTAATTAGGAAGAATGAAAGGCCAACCCTTCCCTTATGTGGGAAGGGCTTTTAAAAAGTACATAATATTGGTGCCCCGAGTGGGGTTTTGGAGTGAGCTGACAGAGGTAAAAAACCCACCCCCCTCCACAAGTTCTATATTAACCCAAAAATTTTTAAATAATAATACTAATATTCCAAAAGCTATTAAGGCTAATGAGTACTCGGGTGACCTAGTCTTCAATGAATATTTATATTCCTAAAACCCCCAAACCCTTCCCCCCCCAAGGGGGTCACCCCAAAAAAAATTTGGAATTTTTAAAACACTCCAAACCTCTGAATGAGTCTTTATAGCTCGTATTTTTTGAGTCTTCAACTTCGTTTATATTTGGCCTTTCAGTAGTGAAATTTTTATGACTGATCTTTTTTTCTTGGATGATCTTTGAGTAACTTTGAATTTAAACATCCATCATATGTCTTCACGTCAAACTTGCAAACCCTCGTCCCTTTATGGGGAGGTTGTGATCTTTGAGCCTTCTTTAGTCATCAGCCACCGTAAATCTCTGAGCTCACCATTGTAATTTAAAGCCTTTCCCTGTGTTTGTTTTGTTTACCGTTGGGGTCGCATGCTCACACTTTTTTTGGGAAACATTATACTATCCTCAGAGGTTTTTTTGGGAAAACTTGGGTTTAAGGGCTTTCCCTCTATCATAAAGTCTTTTATAATGAAAATTTGGGAAGTGTGGCAGAAGTGGGGAAATTGACACGTTTCTGATGGAAAATGGAACCACCATCGCCATCTTTATATGAATCTGAAAAAAACCCAGTTAGAAATAAATTTTGGGAAACCCGAATAGGGGCTTTGTAAATTCTTTCCCGATGTGGGGGTTTGGGTTTTAACCTTGGGTTCTGTGAAGCCCGACCTGTGATCGGGTAAACCCCCTTTTAAAGAAAAATTCCCTTGACAGGAAAATTTCCAGCTTTTAGAAAATGAGTTTTTCCAAACCCAACTTGATGTCAGAGTCATCATACAAAGCATGTTCCATACCGGAACTCCCCAAAGAAACAACACAGTAGAGTGAATCAGTGAATTAAAAAACCCACTGATTGACGAAAAAATTAAATTAGAAAAATCACTTGCTTTGTCACCCGAAAAACCCTTTTTGGCAACACGAAAAGGGTTTTATAAATTGAATCACATTTCGTCAAAAAACTTTTTTTTTAAAAATTTTTCACAATCAATGTGCCGAAACTTTGTTGGTGGGGCAAAATTAAAAGGGTTTTCCAAAAAAATCCTCAATCCATTTCCTGGAACAAGTTTGATTCAAATTTGAAACGCCCCATAGTTTTTTTCCCAGTTGTCAAAAGGGTTTTTATCCTTTAAGGATCTCACATGCCACCCACCAAGAGCTTTTTAAATGTTGGCTCTAAAAGGGTTTTTCCCAAATCTTCATTGTGAATACTTTACGTATCACCCCCGGATGTTCGGGAAAATACCACAAAGATAATGCAAAGGACTCTTTCATATTATTTTTGTTTTTCCCACATTTATAAAAACCGCAAGCATTTGGGAAAAATGGGGGTCCTAATGAGATTTATTAAAGATCTTTTGGCTCAAGCCCTCAATAGGCTTTTTTGATTTATTTAAATCGAAGGCGGGAGGGGACTGCCACCTTTTCAATATTTTTCAAACTGGGAGTGAGAGAGACAAATAGCAATGAAATTGATCCCCGGGCCCAAGAAAAAAGAGTCCTTTGAAGACCTTGAGTGGCTAGGGGGGGTTTTGTGAAACCCCATATCATTTGGGTCCATGATATTTTGTCTTCAATGTAAAGCAATCAACTAAGTGATTCTACAGCATATTATTGGCCCGGTTTCTGCATAAAGTGTAAGGACGGCTTCTTTTTTTTTTCACCCTTTATCTTTACATTTTTTTTTTCATTCTTAAACCCCCTTCAGTGCTTACCGAGACTTCAAAAACAAGTACCTTTTGGGTTTTGTTCCAGTACTATTTCCATCTCAGTGGGAAACCCCCTTCCTTTATTCACTTTTCTCCTTTTTTTAATCATTCCTAAGGACTTCTATTCTAACTAGAGGATTGCCCCCTGGGAAGATCCCTCCGGTTCGGGCTGGATCGTGGGAACATAACCAAACCCTTTACCATCCTTATAACCCAGTACGTTAAATAAAAGGGGTCGATCTTTGGTGTTTTTCCAAAATTTGGGCATCAAAAATCATTCCCCTCCCCCCCCAAAATTGCATCGATATACAAAAGGTTTAGCACATAGGGGAGAGCCTACACTTGAGTTTTCAAAAGACCCCACTTTTTTTTTTTTTATCAAAAATTTCATTTTTAAACACATTCCCCTCCCCCCCAAACAAAAATTTTTTAAAAACCCTTTAGATTTGTTTATCCCAATTGATTTTAAAAAATGTTTTAGAAAATTTAGGAGAAAAGTGGTCAGGGGTTTTTAAAAAACATTCTGATTAGGAAGCATACAATGCTCCCCCCCCCTTTAAAACCCCGATAGGGTGTCACGCTGAAAGTTGCACAAGCTTAAAAAGGTGTCAAAAAATTTGAACAAAAACCCCCCCCCTCAATTAATTTTTCCCCCTTTTTTTATTTAAAAAGCTGTAGTCATTTAATTGACGACAATTTTTTTGTGAATATTTAAAATCCAATTACCACCCCCTTTAAACACCAAAACTCCCCCTTTAAGAATCATAGAACGGAAAGAGAAAAAAGACTTTTCTTCTTTTTACAAGAAATGATTTCACTGATCGTAAAATCAGATCGAAGAAAAAAAAAAAATAAAAAAAAAAAAATAAACCCCGGCCCCCCCCCAGGGGAACAATCCCCCCCCAGGGGAGGAACAAGCCCTTTTTGGCGACGGCTTTCCCCAAAAAATGCAAGGGGCAGCAAAGTAACCTGCAAAGCCGTTAGACATGTTTTAAACCCCGTTAAATAAAACCCTTTTGCTCGAGCTTCATTTTTAAAAACCCCCCTGTCATTGTTGAATTAAATTTCCCAGGTTTCCCAAAAAATTTTCGATAAACAAAAAAATCCTAGAGAAACTAATTTTTTGGGATTTTTTTTAAAAATTTTTGATTTTTTTTGGGTTTTTTATAGGTTTTTTTTTTTTTTTTTTTTTTTTTTTTTTTTTTTTTTTTTTTTTTTTAAAGATAAAACCCCAATTTTACAAGGGGGAAAGTGAAGCCAAAACCTTAACCCCCCCTCTTCTTCTTGAAACCCTTGAGTTTCTTTCAGGGTCCCAAACTCTTCATGCTTAAAGTCGCGGGAGAATAAACTGAAACCGGGTTTTCCCCGGGAAATGCCTTATGAAGATATCAGCCAACTGAAACTCCGCCTCACGAAGTAGAGTTTTAAAAAACCCTTTCTCAACCTGTTTTCCCCTTTTGAAGTGATGCCCGAAATTTGGGTTTTGATGTGCTTCGACCGGGGGTGTTGGGCATTGTTTTCCGCAGAGAACGATAGCGCTTTTTTTGTCCAATACATGAAATTTTGTTGTATGAAAGGGCCCCAAGTTGAAAATTTTTGGGTCCATCCATAGAAATTTTTTCACAACCAAACAGACATAAACAATGTACTCGGGGCCCTGTAGAAGAAAATAAACGTGCTCATTTGCTTCTTAGAAGACCAAAATAACCAACTTTTCCCCCCAAAAAATAAGCTCCCCCCGAAGTATTCGGGCAGTATCGTGCCCCCCTGGGATGAACCGCATCTCATAAGCTGTGAGTTCCATTTCGTTCCCCTTTTGGAATTTCCTGAAATTTCGGGTTTTGTAACCTTACAACAGGTTTTACCTCTCCCAGGGTCTTTAAGAGGCTTACAACCCCACCCGGCAGTGAAACCCGACCGATGTATTTTAAATGTAGTGGTAATACGGGGGAAAAAATCGTTCTCCACAGGGAATAGTGGGTTTGGGTTTTGGGGTGAAAGGGTACTCTAATTAGGTTTTTGGGTTGAGGAAAATTCTTTTTTTTGGGTTTTTTTAATTTTAAAGAAAGCAAGTAAAAACTCGGGTTTGAAGGGGTGGGCCGGAAAATTTGTTGGGTAGTCCCAAAAAACCCAAATGACTAGAATGCAAAAAAAAAAAAATAACAAAAAAGAAAAGTGGTGAGAAAATTATGGTAGAGAAATGTGTTTACTTAGATTTCCTTACTTCCCAAAATATCTTTTAAACCCGGGTTTAAATTTTGTGAAATTTGTCGCGTGGAAGACGGGGTAATTTCCCTTTAATACCATTCGTGGGGTGGCTTTCCCAAAAATTTCCCCCAAATCTACAACTCCAAATTCCCCTCCTATGTCGAGCCGGCTAGGAACTCCTAACATGGGAACACTAAATTTTCGCTTTTTGCTTTAAAAATACAACCAAAAAAACCCTTTAGTACCTTTTGGGTTTCCCCTGTTTTTTTAAACGAAAAAGCAATTTACCAAATAGGAAGTTACCAGTTTTCTTAAGCCAAACAAGATAAACAATCATCCAATACAACTAAAAAACACACTAAAAACCCAAAATAATCAATAGCGGGTTTTAAAATTGATCTAAGCAAACACAAGAAAAAATTACCCTTTAACATGTTAAACAAAAGACAACAAAAGATAAAAACAAACAACCCATAGACATATTGAATGTTTAAATTTGATAACTTATCTTTCAATGAAACATGGAAGATCTCAAGGCAAAAACCCTGAAAAATTTAACAAAAAAAAATCGTCTTGGGGTTTTACCCCAAAATTTCCCCAAAAAACACTAAGCCCCTTTTTTAAATGAAAAAAAATTTAGAAAACTAAATAGATTTTTGGATCTGACGGCGCCCCTTTTATGCATTGTGACCCGTCACCCTGCCGTTTTTAAAGGGTTTTCCCGGGTAAACCCTTTTTTTGACGCCGTCCCTCTTTAGCTCTTCAAAAACCCAAATTCGGGCCTATCGGGGCTTGACGCCGTGGGAAACATGAACGTAAACGCCGTCCCCTTATTTTTTAAAGCCGTACGCCCTTGTTTTAATTTAAAGCGTGACCCCGTCAGAATTCTCATGCTAACTCACGGCCCGCCCATGAAAAAATTTCAAAACCCAACTTTTCTTGCCAAGGAATGACGCCGCCCAATTTTAAATTGTGCCCCGTCAAGAGTAACTTTTTAGCCGTTTCCCTTGAGACTTTGCCGTTTTTTCTTCATTTTAAAAGTTTCCAAAAACCCCCAAAAACCCTTTCCTTTTCCAGTTTTCCCCTCCTCAAAAGTCCCTAAAATGACAAAAGGAACATTTGGGGCAAAAATTTGATCAAATAAAAACGATTTCGGGTTTAAAATTTCCCCCTTTAAAAAAAGCGGAAACACTTTTCGCCTCATCAAATACCCTTACACTTAAATTTTGCTTGTCCTAAAAGCAAATGCGCTTTTATTCTAATAAAAAATACAAGTTAGGGGTCATTTAATGCAAACATAAAAGAAATTACAACAAATATTCGTTCCACTTCAACATAAAAAGCACGGAGAATTACAACTAAGCACCTCCAAGTAGTTTTTAAGATACTAAACATCTCTCAAGTGCCATCAAAATAAATCTCATAAATGAAAACGGAAAATATCTCTCACACCTGTCAAAGCAAATAGATTACCATAGGCTTGGGAAAAAGGAAACGAAAACCTCCTCCATTTGGCGTAACACCTAAATAAACTAACAAAGAGGGGTTTTAAATGGGGTTTTAAAAAGTTAGGTTTTTAGGGGAAAAGGGGAAAAAAAAAACGGTTTTGGGTTTGGGTACGGGAAATTTTACGGTGGCGGTTAAAGATCTGGGCAATTAAAATGTACTATACAATGTTGCAAAACCAAAAATAGACTCAAATTTTGCTAGAAACAAAAAACAAAAAAACAAAAACATAAAGATAAAAATAAAATGAAAAAGGGGTGGTAGTCCGTATGTTTTTTTCTATTTTTCATTTTTTTTCATTTTTTGTATTTTTCTTGATTTTTTTTTGAAATTTTTTTTTTTTTTTTTTTTTTTTTTTTTTTTTTACATACATTTTTTTGGGCCCCACCCCATCCAAAATAATACATCATAGGGGCCCCCGCATTCCCCTTACACTTGAATTTTTTTTCATAACTTTTCAAATACAAAACTAATGACTCGAATTAAGATAATTGAAAAACTTGGAGTACTTTTAAAAACATTTAAACACAAATGGGGGTAATAAATGATTTTTCTTCCCCATTACTCCATTATACTAGTACTTTACCCATGAGTCCCAATCGTCCCAAAACAATATGTACAAGGATATGACTCGACTTAGCAACCCATGTAATCAATTAGATAATTAACTTGGGTTTAAACAATGTTGACACAATAATTGCACTAAGATGAGTGCATACAGGTAGGCTAAGGCGATTTGGGTGTACATTTTAGTGGGGTGTAACAAATTCTTCCTTTAAGTAAGATGCTTAAAGGTCGAAACGAAAAGATAGGCTCTGAGGGGTGTACTAGGGGTATCGTGTACAAAAAAATGAGTACAATGCAAAGGGTGTGGGAGAATTACTTGACCAATGTAGCCAACGTAATTATAACAAAAACAACAGGTGTAAAACAATGGGTTAATCCTAATGCTCTTATCATGTAGTAAATCTAACTACACGAATGTAGTCTCACTTGTGGCCTTGGAATGGTCCTAACGCAAGTTCTAGAATCTAAGTGCTACCGGTACACACATCATAGCATAAATGCTTTTCCTACCAATTCTAGGGGCGAACCTCACATATTTGGGTGGAAAATTTTTTAGTGGTACGGTTTTTTTGTGCTAGTCATATAACTCCTATCCGTGAGACCTCATTAAGATCAAAGTTTTACTCCTAAATGTTGTAAAAAAATTTTAAATTTGGCACTAAAATTACCCTAATCAAGTATTCCTCTCAGTTTTATTACACATCTATTATTAAACAAACAAAAATCAAGCGCAATTGTATTCTCTAAAATCGTACTTTTACCCTCCCCTTACACTTAAGATGAACATTGTCCCCAATGTTCAAATAACAAGATGTAAAAGCATAAAGTAAAAGAAATGAAATCAATACTCCCCTGATTCGCTCGTTGGATAGTGAAATCAACGTTAAATCTTCCTCCAAAGAGAATGTTGAAGCTCCATGACTAATGCATCGCCATAAGCTTGATTCCATAAACATTTCCTTGTCCAAAATAACCTGTTAACCTGAGAAAACAAACACGAAAACCTGCATAACATCGGCGGGATAAAATCTATATATAAGGATATAATGCTTGTGGACTGATAATTTTGCAGATTCCTGGAGATTATAAGTTGGAGATTTTAATAAAAACTTTTTATGAAAACAAAACTTTCAAAAATTTCTGGAAATTAAATCTGACGCCGTCAGTTATAACCCCTGACGCCGTCAGAAATGACCTGACAAAAATTTTCATTTTAAGTTCCGGAAAATTTCTGGAAAAAACCTTTACCTTACTTCCTGGAAATCCTGCAAAACATCATTATGACTCGATACAAGCATTTGACTCAAACAAATACTAATATGTATGCTAATTTATTATTATTACGATTCATGTTAATTTGTGTTCTAATAAACCGATTTAGATTTTCCCTTACACTTATCTTTTGCAAAATACCTTTATATGTAGTTAAGACGAAGTTAAAAACAACATAAAGCATTTTCACAAAGTACTTTTGAACATGAATCAATACAATAAAAATTAAACACACAACGGAAACAAATAAAATCAAACAAACAAATAAATAAACACGCAAAGCAAATAAACAAATAAAGCTTGGGTTGCCTCCCAAGAAGCGCTTTTCTTTATTAACGAGTCTTGTAGCTAGACTCAAAGTCACGCACATTACGTGACTCCATCATCGGTCACGGTTCCTAGGCCATTCTCCTTCCCGGTTTTATATTCCGGTCCTAATTTCAAACAATCCTTGTAGAAACCGAATATCCTTTCCATAACATAGTCTACTCCTTTACTTCTATCCTCATCATTCCTATAGTAGACCGCTTGCTTGAGCTCCTTCTCAACATTTGACAAGTGTTGGAATTGTTCTATCTTATATGGCATTTGGTAGCTTACTTCATCGGTCTCATCCTTAAATCTAACTATCCCTAAGGAAGGTTCATAAGTCATTCTAGAGACCTCAACAAATGGTTTTCCAAAAACCACTTGAGTCAAGGATGCATCGACTATTGGGCGGATATCTTCTACAATTACAAAGTCGGTGACATAGGTGAAGTTTCCTACATAAACCGGTAATCCTTAACTCTTCCCGTGAAGTTACTCATCCAACCCTTGTCAGGGAACATCCTATACCCAAGTTGATTCTTCATTATCAAGTTGTAGTGGGCTCTAGTCATGATGTTTATGGGCGATCTAAGGTCGATGTAAGCTTTCCACACATGTAGATGTCCGATGTTGCATGGTATGTTGAGATTAGAAGGGTCGCCTATTTCTATGATTGGTCTACCTAGGAAGTATGGTGTCTCGGGGTCATCGAATAGGTTGTATGATATGCGCGCTCTTTCTTAGTGGGTAGCCTATTGAAGTAGTCCTCATCATCATCTACTTCTTCAATCTCACTTGTCCTAACTTCCTTATCAACCTCGACTTTCCTATCCTCATCCTTAGGTTCACTATTATCCTCATTCCTATCAATTGGTTTAATAGTGACAATGTTGACAAAGTGGACGTGTTTGGATGAAGAGGGGTCTTTTACTTGGGGTCCGCTATTTGTGTTCCTAGCGTCCTTATGTGGAGGTGATAACACTTGGTTATTGAGGGCTTTCAACAAGTTGTCAATTTTATTGGTCATCTCAGTTTGTTGTTGATTGAATTCGGTCTCGAATCTAGCTATCCGAGCTTCTTGAGATGCCATAAATTGAGACATCAATCCTTCAAAGTTATTGGTACTACCATTGCCGGAAGGATTGTTGTTGAAAGTACGGTTCGAGTTGGAACCGCTTGATTGGAAACGATTAGGTGGGTTGGAAGAATTGGTTTGTTGAGAGTTTTGGTTTTGTTTCCACCTAAGGTTCGGGTGATTTTTCCATGAGGGGTTGTATGAATCACCGTAATGGTTTGGCTCGGGTTTGAAAGTGTACCACTTGTCTCCCGCTCCGTCGGTACGCGAGGATGCGTAGTCCACAAAAGCTTGTTCGGGGAGTTCCATGCAATCACGAGTGTCGTGGGGACCACTACATAATTCACATGAAGAAGTGATTTTGTTCACTTGGCTTGAAGGTTTAGGAGCCTCGTAGGATTTCATGAGAAACTTGACTTGGTCTTCAAGTTCTATGATCCTACGGTCGGAAGTGCTTGAATTGTTCGAAGGCAAAGATATTGCCTTGACCGTTTTATTCAAATCACGGGGATCACTCCAACTTTCGTTGTCATAAAGAGCAAGATCCTCTAGGAGAGCCCATGATTGTTCCGCACTTAGATCACGTAGCTTGCCACCGGCCGATTGGTCAATGGTTTGCCTCGTGGAGAGATTGATATGGTCATAGAAGATTTGGACTTGGAGCCAAAGTTCTATGCCATGGTGAGGGACTTTTTGGAGTAAGTCCTTGAATCGAGTCCATGCCTCGTAGAGAGTTTCGCCTTGACGTTGTTGGAACATCAAGATATCATTCCTTAGCTTGGTAGTTCTTCCCGGTGGGAAAAACTGAGCAAGGAAACGAGTGGTGAGATCATCCCAAGAGGTGATGGATCCTGCGGGTTGACGTTCTAGCCATTGACTAGCTTGGTCCCGCAAAGAGAATTGGAAGAGACGCAATCGGGTCGTCTCTCGAGTGGCAACATCAAGGTCTATAGAATCAACGATTTTAAGAAAGTCCTTGAGATGTTGATTAGGATCTTCAGAACGAAGTCCATGGAATGCGCATCCACTTTGCACCAACCGGATGGTGTCGGATCGCAAGGGTGTGATATTGGCTCCTTGAGTGAGCTCAATGGTGTTTCGATAGCCATGGTGGCTAGGACGGGAAATACTCTCCTAAAGTACGGGCTCTAGGAAGTGGTTGTGGTTGTTGTGGTGGTGGGTTGTGTGGGTTAAGGATATTACCATCTTCCATGATGTCGGATGTATGGTTACGAACAAAGACACGAAGAAATAGATAGACTAAAGAAAACCTAGAAAAATAAAATAAAAATCTCACTAGAAAGGAATCTAGTGAGTAGACCTAATAGAAATAAAAATTCAACCTAAACATAACTATTCCCCGGCAGCGGCGCCAAAAACTTGATTGCGTGGTTTGTAACCTTACAACAGGTTTTACCTCTCGAGGGATCTCAAGAGGCTTACAACCCCACCAGGCAGTGTACCTGACCGATGTAGTATAGTGTAGTGGTAAGTACGGGGGATTGATCGTTCTCCACAGGGAATAGTGTTCGTTAGGTGTGAAAGGCTACTCTAATTAGGTCTAAGGGTTGAGGAAGATTCTTTTTATGTTTTTATAATTTTATGAAAGCAAGTAAAATCTCGGGTTTGAAGGAGTGGGCGGAATTAGTTGCTAGTCAACTAACCCAAATGACTACGAATGCAAATAAAATAAAATAACAAAAATGAAAAGTGGTGAGAAACTTATGTGTAGAGAAATGTGTTTACTTAGATTTCCTTACTCCCTAACTATCTTTTACCGGTTAATTAGTGTGTATTAGTCGCGTGGATGACGGGTGTATTCCTTAATACCATTCGTGGGGTGGCGTACTTACTTCCCCAACTCTACAAGCTCCTACTTCACTCCTATGTCGAGCCGGCTAGGAAGCTCCTAACATGGGATCACTAGAATTCGCTTGTGCATTAAATACAACCATAAAAACCTTTAGTACGCGTTTGGTTCATGTTTCTTAAGACGTTCAAGCAAGTTACCGAATAGGAAGTTAGCCAGTTTTCTTAAGCCTAACATAGATAAACAATCATCCAATACAACTAACAACACACTAACAACCAATAATCAATAGCTAGGTTTCATTAGATCTAAGCAAACACAAGATAAAATTAGCCTAACATGTTAAACAAAAGACAAGCATAAGATAGAATCAAACAACACATAGACATATTGAATGATTAATTGATAACTTATCTTTCAATGAAACATGAAGATCTCAAGGCAAGAAGCCCTGAAAAAGTAGCTAAAATCGTCTTAGGGTTTTATCCCAAAATTCCACACACTAAAGCTCTCCCTTAATGACAAAAAATTAGAAAACTATATATAGATTTTTGGATCTGACGGCGTCACCTTATGCATTGTGACGCCGTCACCTCGCCGCTTTAGGGTTCCCGGTGACCTTCTTGACGCCGTCCCTCTTTAGCTCTTCAAAAATCCATTCTGGCCTATCAAGGCTTGACGCCGTCGGATCATGAAACGTGACGCCGTCCCCTTATGATTTAAGCCGTGACGCCCTTGATTTAGTTAAAGCGTGACGCCGTCAGAATTCTCATGCTAACTCACTGGCCCGTCATGAGTAAATTTCACATCCAACTTTTCTTGCCAAGGCATGACGCCGTCCATGTTAATTGTGACGCCGTCAAGAGTAACTTTTAGCCGATTCTGAGACTTTGCCGTTTTCTTCACTTTAATGCTCCAAAAACGTCCAAAATGCCTCTTTTTTCCAGATTTCCTCCTCAAAAGTACCTAAAATGACAAAAGGAACGATTTAGGGCAATATTTGATCAAATAAATACGATTTCGGGCTTAAATGACCCCTTAAAAGCGGTACACTTTTCGCCTCATCAATACCAGAGTCCCATATGAATCGTGCCATGAAGATATCTGAAGACTCTTTTCACCGCTTCCAGATGCTTTTAGTGGGCTTGGATTGGTACCTAGCGCACATACATACTACAAACAGAAGATCTGTCTACTGGCGGTGATATACATCAAGGATCCAATCATACTTCTATACTTTGTTTGATCAACCGGCACCCCAGAGAGATCTTCATCCAGCTTTGATCTTTCAATCATGGGAGTGTGCAACAGAGTCACTTGAATCGAATCCAAATTTCTTTAGAATTTCGTTTGCATATTTGGATTGATTAATGAAGATGCCTCCAGGACTTTGAGAAACTTGCAATCCTAAGAAGAACGACATTTGTCCCATCATCGACATCTGGAACTTAGAACTCATCTCTTTTGAAAACCGATCACATTCACTGGGATCAGACGAAGCAAAGATAATGTCATCTACATATATCTGAACAAGGAGTAGATGTTTGCCTGCCTTCCTGGTGAACAATGTAGGATCAACAACACCCTTGGAGAATCCATTTGCAAGAAGGAACTTGGACAAGGTGTCATACCATGCCCTAGGTGCCTGCTTCAAGCCATAGAGGGCCTTCTTCAAGCGATAGACATGAGTAGGATGATCAGCGTCCACAAATCCTTCTAGTTGACTTACATAGACTTCCTCTTTTAAGTCACCATTCAAGAAAGCTGTTTTAACGTCCATCTGGTAGACTATCATATTCCGACTAGCAGCATTTGCGAGGAAGATTCTGATGGCTTCAATTCGTGCAACAGGAGCAAATGATTCCTCAAAGTCTATGCCCTCTTCTTGTCGATATCCTTTTGCAACTAGCCGTGCCTTGTTCTAAGAACATCACCATGCTCATCAAGTTTCACTTTGAAGATCCACTTTAGAGCAATGATCATTGCACACTCTGGAGGAGGTACTAATTCCCATACTTCAAGCCGATCAAATTCATGAATTTCATCTTGCATAGCGTTGAACCAGCAGTCTTTGGTCATTGCTTCATTTGCATCTTTTGGTTCGACTTTTGATAGTACAGAGTTGAAAAAACACCACAGGCATCAGTGGCTAGTTGTTTTCGAGTAATACCGGACGAGAGAGATTACCAATGATGTTGTCAATCGGATGATCATTGGTCCATTTTCTGAGATGATCATGGGTTGAGGTTTTGAACTGATGTTGCCCGTGTTTTTGATCTCCTGAAGAAGATGTATCAGTTGAAAATTCGGGAGCAAATACATTCTCAAATGGGACATCATCAACAGGAGCAAAAGGATTAACTTCAAAAGAATTGTCATCTACAGATCCTTGCTGTACCGAAGAAGGTTGTATATTTGACGATGAATGTGATTGACTGGCAAAATGGACATCTTGACTGATAGGGACATATATAGATGGACCTTCTGAGCTTGGTGAAACTTGAGCATCAGCAACAGGGATTCATGTGGAGTCTCCATTGTAGGATTAACTGTGGATGACTCAAAGTATTCGTCAAACATTGAATCAAATAACTTCTTTAATTCATCACTGTGGGAGGTACATAAGGAGCTGCAGGCGTGGAATTCTGTACAAGACCTGAACTAATTGGTCCAGTGTCAATAGATAAGTTAGTGGGTCCAGAACGGGTTTGTACGGAGCCGTATGCTCAGACAGCTCATCGAATGTGACGTGAATTGTTTCCATGATTTGTCGGGTTTCTTTTGTTGGGATATCTATATCCCTTGCGATCTGGTGCATACCCAACGAAGAAACCTATGTCTGCTTTAGCCTTCAACTTTCCCAGATCTTGACTGTCATTTGTAGGATAACACAGTGCACCGAACACTCGAAGAAAGGAGAGATCTGGCTTCTTGTTATGAATCAGCTCATAGGGTGTCTTATTGTGAAGAGTGTGTATCAAGGAACGATTTTGGGTGTAACATGCAGTGGCAATTGCTTCTGCCCAAAGAAACATCGGAGCTTTAGAGTAAATTAGCATAGTCCTTGCAGCTTCCACAAGGGTACGATTTCGTCTTTCAACAACGCCGTTCTGCTGTGGAGTGCGTGGGACACTTTTCTGATGGGTTATGCCAATACCTTCATAAAATTGACTGAGTTGTTGATTAACAAACTCAGTTCCATTGTCAGTCCGGATGATTCTGACAATTTTGTTCAGCCTTACTTGTAACTGCTTGATTAGTTTGATGATAACTGGTATGTGCTTAATCACATACCTTTATTTGACCAAAACCGGACCCAAATAGACCAAAAACTAACCAATTATGCCAAATATTTCATGTTTTTGTGTTTATGATCGTGCAGGGATGGATATTGTAAATTTGGACAAAAATCAAGAAAAACCCGGAAAAACCGAGCACGAGATTTGGAAAAGGTCAAAAGCCGAGGCCGGGGAAGCAATTTGCAAAATTGAATCAAGATATTTATGCACAAATGTCAAAGTCGATCCTCAAAGTTTCATCAAATGGCAAATTAAGCCCTTGGATTTAGTGTGGAAAGATGGCAGAAATGATCCCTTGAAATTTCAGAGTTTACAACCTTGGACCTTATCATTTTCACTTTACAAATTCTAAACACAAAACAAAAACCATCACCAGATTCTTATTATATTTAACCCAATCCAATTATTAATCCTAGCCCAAAACCATTTAACCCGAGCCCAGTCCACCCTTACCCAACCCGTGACCCACAAACCACAACCCGTATAATCAAAACCCCCGGTCAAACAAAAAGTCAAATAAAAGTAAAATAATAAAAACACAAACACACGCCCCCCAAATTCTTATTTACCCAGATGAAGTTACTGTGCGATGATGAACCCTAAATCCAAATCCGTAATTTTACCACAATTAAGGGTAGTCTCGTCTTTGCACGGACTTCTAGGAGCATCCTGACACCAAGAATGACACGTGGGAGCAATTGATTGGACAAGCCACCTCACACATATTGATCCAAGGGTCGTGATTGAAAGGATGATGATTAAGGATGATCAGAGGGTGGATATCGACTCAAAAGAAGCACAAATATCCCTCGGATCAGTGACATGGCATCTCATGGTTTGGCTATAAATTGAGCTCCTCTCTCCACAGAAATGGTGTTAGGTTTTTAGGTTTAGGAGTAGATTAATGTAGCTTATTTTAGTTTAGTGTACTGCTTATTGTATTTTCTTATAAAGTTTCAAAATTATTGTATTCATCATCTCAGTTTTAATATAAGTCAACTTTGGTCAAACTACTTTTTCAAAGCTTATTTCCTTTTTTTCTAGCTTAATTGTTCTTATTATGCTCTATTGTTGCTGTTTTGATCAGTAGTTATAGCCTCAGTAGCTCTTTGTTTTAAAAACTTCTAAAAGTCAATATAAGTCCACTTTGCTTTTTAGCTTTATTCATCAGCTCATTTTCCATAGATAATCTCTTTTGAGAAGTTAAAATAAGTCAGTCACTCATTATTTAGCCTAGTTTATAGCTTAAAGTTGATTGAGTGTTTGAGAATCTCACATCAGACAAGTTATTGGGTGTTTGGATAATCCTTATTCTATGATTGATTTCTAGTGTTACTGTTCCATTGCAGATAAGTAAGGTTTGATTAAGTGTTTTTTAAAGGGTTTTAATTAAGTTGTAGGTGATAGATTTAAAATGTTTTTGTTAAGCTTTGGAGATTATTGGAACCATAGGTGCTAGATTAGAATCATAACGTCATTAGATGCCCCAAATAAGCTAATTCTTTCTAGTGCACATTTTTGGTGAATTTAGTTGCTAAACCTGTTATTATAATGTGACCAAAAGGGTTTGGGGTTCACTTTAACTAAGTAAGGATAAAATTTGAGGTGATTATAGGTAACTGTTTGCAACAAAACTTTCAAGTCCCAGATCTGAGAATTTTGTGGACTCAACTCTTCTTATTTACAGGTCTGAAAAATTGCTTTTCTTCTTATTCTTTTTGATAGATTTTTTTTTTTGATAAGAAGCTAGTAACATCAGAATTTAGGTTTTGAGTTGTTTTTTGCATTTTGTAGTTTAAACAGTAGTTTTAATGAGGGTCTGCATAACCCCCCGAACTTCTGGGGTCTGAAATAGATTTGGTTCCCTGGGACCATTGTTCTGTTGCTTAATTAGTTTTGATTTGAAGTCTAAATTTGGGCCTTTTTGGTATGCCAGTGTTTGTGGTTGAATTTTCTGATTCTGCTTTTGGATTTGCAAAACTAGCTTTGCCTGCTTATAGATAAGCTACAAACTGTCCATTTGATTTGCTACAAATTCCCTTTCATTGCTACTTGCTTTTTTCTGTTTTTACTTGAGCTTATTGGTACTTTTTTCTGATGATTTAAGCTTCTTTTTGTATGCTTGTTGGGTTTATTTGATCAGTAGGGGAATTTTTGGATAACTTTGCTTATTTTTGGCTTATTTCAAACTGCTTATTTCCCACTTTTCTGCTTATTAGGGCTTAGATAGTTTCTGAATTTATTTTTCCCCTAGTTTGATAATATAAAATTAGATTTACTCAGATTTTTCCAGATTTTTCCCTTGTATTTTTAATATTTTTTAAAAATCATTTTAAATTTTAAAATTTAGTTTTAAATTCATAATAAAAAAAATAAAAGTCAAAAAAAATATTTTTCTTTTTTCCCCTAATTTTCTTTTGTCATTAGAATTTTAGGAAAATTGTTTTCATGCCCCTAGGACTAGTAGTACTTCAAAATTTAAATTTTTATTTTGCGCACTTACGTTTATTTTTATTAAAACATCGTTTTTTTGTTTTTTAAAAATGTTTTTGCTTAATTGTTTTTTAGTTATCATTTCATATGGGTTTTTTTGTTGATTTTAGTGTTGATTTTCTTTCCGTAGTGATAATTACCAAAATCTCACTTTTATCTCTCATTCACTGCACGTTTTACGAACCCCAATCACAATTCCATTCAATCTTCATCGGGACAACGAACTCGGGGTTTTCACATTTTTTCCTTCTGTGATTTCTCCCTTGATTAACTATAATTTTTTAAAAAAATAACCTTGGAGTTTTTATCCTTGGTTCTCAAAAACTTTGCCCTTTTGAATCTAGAGTAGTCGTCGAACCCCTACAAGAAAAATTTTTTATTTCCATTGATACTCTGCACCCTCATTGGTCCACACAGATCCATGTGCAAATGTGTGAAGAAATTCCCCTGATGGAATTGAAGGTTTTAGGTTTGTGGGGGGTGTTTTTTGCTTTTGCCCAATTGACATGCAGAGCAAAGATGATCTTTTTCAAATTTTAATTGGGGATGCTCGAACTAGGTCTTTGCGAGGGCAAGTCATTTATGGTGCCGAAGTTCAAATGGTTTAAAGACGGTGCCATAGCCAAGGGTTTAGTCTTTGAGGCCTTTGGGAAAACAAAACAAATAGGAGAGGACTGCATCATTTCTTAATGGATAAAGGTATATAAATTGGTGCCACGATTCCTTTTAGAAGATCTATACCATCCCCAAAAATCTGACAAAACAAGTGTGTTTTCTGAATGCCACTTCAAGATCTGAATCACAGAATTGACCAAACCCAAAACAAATTATGCCCTAGCCCCTTTCCCCATAGTATACCCCAGAGGTTACACTGTCGCCAAAAACTAATCTCCATAACCCATAAAAGCTCCAAAGTGGTTTGGTTTCCCGGGAAACTAACAGTCCCGATAAAAATTTTTCATAAATTCTTGAGGGTGAGCGATCCCCAGTATATGTTTTTTAGCAGGGCCCGAATCCAAATACCAAAGGACGATTTGTACGACCTGCATTTGAAAACAAACAACGATGGATAACTAAAATTATGTGGTTTCCCCAGGGTGAATTTGGGGGGCCGTTTGGTTAGCCACCAAATTTAGGTGCTATAGGGTTTACGATGTGTTGTCATTTTTGTGGGGGATCCCCTAGAGGCAGCAGATGACCTAGTTGGAAGGATTGTGTTTTAGAGGAAAAATTCGACCAGTTGGTTCCATTCCTTAGATTTCAAAATTTTTATGATTGTCCTTTCTAGGTAAAGGACACTGATTTCCTAGTTTTGAATTTTCCCTTTCCCAAGTGGGTTCCATTGGTACCCAACATTAGCAAAATTTTTTCCTGCAGAATCCAGACTTTCTTTTTTGTTTCATTTTTTCCTAACTTTCTTAACAGGGTTTTTGGTACGGGAGGCTCAGAAATGCCCACAACACAATCTCATGATTAGCAGAAATTAAGTATTTGTCACTTGTTTTACAGACAGCATTAGAATTCGAATTAATTAAAAATACTTTTGATACTGGGAATAAAACCACGTTTCAATCTACTCATTGCAAACTTATTGTTCCTAGGTTGGGTTCTACACTCTTTTTGTGTCACTCTTACCCGGGCCCGCATTTCCTATCTTTCTTTGCATTGGCTCTTGGCTCTGACCCGCTAGTTTGGGTGTCACTTTTCACTCCGGGTAAAAGAAACGATGGGAACATTATTTTTTTTTCACTGTCACAAGTTTTTCCTGATTTTGATGTGTGGGTTTTGATTTTCTTGATGATAGTTCAAAGGTTACATGCTTGTTCTTAATTGTGGAGGGATGATGCAACTAATCTATCTCTTTGGTGGTAAGACTTAGGGCCCGTGCCAATGGCATATTTAACATTTCCTGAATTTTTTTTGGGGGAGGCGCAGGCAAAACGAAACTGCCTTTTAAAAGGGGGTTTTCTATTCTGTCCTCTTCGAAAACCCCAACGAAGTGTGTAAAGGGGCCCCCCTAAGGTGATAGAGATATATTTGATGGGCAGGTCTATTGTTTCAAAGGGGGAAAAGGGGAATGGGCCCCAACATCAACATCATATTTTTTTAATAGTGGGAAACCCTTTGGTGCCCCACAATCACAAGTGATATTGGCTTTTTTTCCCTTTTACCTTGTCTTAAGATTCTCAATTTCATTTAAAAAAAAAGTTATCTTTTCATTATGACGGTTTCGTGTGACTTTAATCAGTCAATAACTCTTTGTAATGTTGTTTAATTTTTGAATTCTCAGCTCAAAAAACACTCATTTTCGTAATGTAACTTTTTGATGGTGTTTTGATAGTGAAAATTCTGAGAATCTGAAGACGAAGGTTTATTGGTGTCTTGCACATCACACTTGTTTGTTTTTAAATTTGGGGCAATTTGAGCCCTCAATTGTCGAATCGTGTTCGTGTGAGCTTAAATTTTTCCCACCCCTTTTGGGTTTAAATTCAAAATAGTAAAAATTTCAGGAGCATCCGAAGATGTCTTGAACTTCGTAGTTTGCATCTTTCTTCAAAAGTGTTGTTTTTTTAATTGAAAATTTAAAAGATAGTCAACCTCTAGTTTAAAAAATTTTTGACCATGTTATCATGGTCATCTTTTTGAATTTTTTCTTGTAATTTAAAATTTCTCCCCCTAAAAGGCTCAAAAAAACACGATTCTGGGTAACTTTCAAAACCATAGAATACTCATGAAATTGACAAGCAAAATAAAGCAGAATCAGTAGCAGTTAAAATAATCTTGTGGGAATACATCTAGCAATCAAATTCTCATTGGAGATGAGAATGTTCTTTTTTTCAATCTCACGAGTCTTAAGTTCTATCACATTTTGAGTTACCTCATTTCCCTATCTTTAAACACTGCTTTCATTTCATTTTCTTTTTGTTTTAAGGGTATTTTTTCATCCCTTCAAATGTTCTTTGAGGGAGTTTTAAAAAATGGCATGACCTCAGTCAAGTAACACCTTTTTGTTTGTTAAAAAAACCTTTCTCCCCCAGTTATTCCTGGTTTGGGGTAATTTCTTCTTACCCTGGGTTTTTTCAAAATCAGCAAATAGTTGACAAAGTACATATATGCTAATTAAAGGGTTTTTCATTCAGTGGGAAAAAGTCAAGGGAACCAAAAAGTTAGGTGTATTGGGAGGATACACCGTCGCAGTAGCAATTTTCCCAAGGGATTTGGGGGTTTTTGGGTTCAAGTCATCAGCTTTTTTTTTCAGTATCTAAATTCCAAAAAATTTGTTTAGGAGTTAACTTCTTTTGAGGTTTCAAACCGGTCAATCGATTTTCCTTTTTTTAATCAGGGGTTTGACTATTATTCGATTTGGGTATGCGTATGGGATCCTTCATTTTCTCATTACTCTTTCTCTTTTCCACACATCTATTTCATCATTCTCTTCTAACAATGAGTGGTCAGGGGGGGCATGACCCGGATAATTTTATCACATTAGCATCTAAATGCGGGTTGGGCCATTTTTGCATTCCTAAGGTACGCAGACTTTGGTTCCCCCCTATGGGTTTTTTCACTATGGGTTATCACTCAGCTTTCTGTGCTTGTAAATCATTTGAGCAGTCTGTCTGGTTTGGTCCTGTGTGTACAATTATCTTCAAGCTTATTCTTTAGGGTTTTAAGTTGGGAAATTTATTTTAAAAGTTTTGTTTCTTTATCTTTGAATTCTTGCTTTTGTGTATTTTTAAATTTTTTTTGGGTTCCTATTTTTGCTTTAAAAGGGCTGATTTGCTGACTTTTCAAAGAATTCGACTCTAGTTTTAATGTTTCTTCCCTAACTACGCTCTGTTTTAAGTGTACGCATTTGATTTTTCCATTTTTTGCTACGCTTTGTTAGTTCAAATTAGCACGCTTTTCATACAAGGCCACTTGTTCTTATATATTTTAAAGGGTTTTGGGGGTCAGGGTATAATCAAGGCAAAACACGGGTGTTTTCATGCCACTCACCGTTTCATCTACAGAGCAATCTTTAAACCCTATGGCAAATGTATTTTTTCCATCACATGCAATTTTACATCAGACACGTTTTTGTGATTCACATTTTGTTCATATGGAAAAATATTACTTTTTCCCCATGTAAAACATTATTGAATAAACCACATCTGGCGGGATGTACTTCTTTGGGAAAATTTTTTTTTTTTGTTCATAAACCACTTTATATGTGTCAAAAATTTTTTTGTCCCCTCAAAAATCACAGATGCATTGGGGGACGGGGCTTGATGAGGTGATGAGATCAGGGAAAGATAGTTTGGGCCCTTTGAAGAGGGTCTGAGCAGTCGGTTCATCACCCACTTCAGAGTAAACGTTTCAAATCATAACCCTTGAAGATTTTGGGGATCATTAAGCGCAAGGTCCTGAACGGCTGTCTTTCCACATCGGCTTTCAAAAGTTTTTCCCCCCAAATGGCCAACAAGAAATAACAATTCTTCATCGTCCAATCCCAAGCCCCATTTTCTTGACCCTGCATAAATAAATCATGTCCTTAAAATTTTGTCTGAGTTCTGAGGCCCGTTTTGGTTGATTGCATTTTCTGGCAATTTTGGTCGTTTCCCCCCAAAAGTTGAAACATTTTGGCTGCTTCCCTGCCCTTGATTTGCATTCCCTGCTCTCATCGGGCACATTACCTCTACCCAAGTTCCTTTGTTTTCAAGTTTTGTCCCCCTTGAACGTTCTAAACCACGATTCTACCATCCTCCCTGTTGCCTGAGTGCGTGGGTTAGATGAGGTTTGATTTGATTGTTAGTTTCAGGGAGTGTACTCTGAATTGTTTGAACGAGCAAGGAACTTGATTGGAGAGCTTATCAATCATCTGATCAGTGCGAGAATATCCAGAGTCTAGTTGTAAGTTCATAGTAGTTTGGGTGCATGGATGATTAAGAAAACAATGACTGATTTTTTTGGTAGGAGGGGATTCAGATAAGATTGATCAAGTTTTGGTTGATTGTATTGTGAAAATTTGCAAAAAAGGGGCCAGTGAGTCATTTGGTGCAGCTGGATTGAGCTTTTCTCTCAATGACGATCATATGCAGAATGTTTCTCATGTTGTTGCAGTTTAAGCATAAAATGTTCATAGTTTGAAATTCCCTCAACCCCTTGTTGAGTTTAACTGCAGTTAAAAATTCTGTCCCATTCGGGGGTTTCATATTGTTCACAAAATTGGAGTTAAGTTGGATGTTTGGCTTTGTCATTTGTTCATTTTTATGTCTTTTTTCCAAAACTTGTGGAATCTTACATAGTAGTCTATGACATTCTCCCCCGGGTTTATTTTGAAATGTTAAAAATCATCAAAACAATTGTGCTCACGATCTTCTTTTGTGATTTGACCCACCCAAATTGCATCTTTACATTGTCCCCCCAATGCTTTTGCTTAAGTATTAAAGTTAGGGAACTTGTAAACATTTTTGGGCCCAGACCTTAAATAACAATGTTCGGAGGCTCTAATATCAGCATCATCCCTCTACTTTTCCTCCTCGTCGATATTGTATGTTCGAGGCTGTTTGATTCCCAAAGTTTCAGGGTTCCCTCCTCACCCGTGGTAAAAAACAAACACGAGTGGTGCCCCTTTTGGAATGGTCCTTCATCAATTGATTTGAGAATATTGAACCCATTTTTTTACCCAAGTGTAGAGGGCGAATTCTTTAGGCCCAAGGACTCGTAGTCAGTTTATCTTGCCTTTGGAGGACGAGTGTCGGACCCAGCAGCTTGTATGTCATTTAGATGCAGTGCTTGTCATGATTAAGACGGGGGTTTTTTCAAAATCTTGTGATTTAAACCGGAAATTTGATTCTTTCGCGGGATTTTCTAAACTCAACAAGAGAAAACCCTAATCCCAAAAGTGAATTTGGGGAAAAAAAAAAATTGGGGGGTTTTCAAAATTCGAGTTACAAAAGTCAAATGTTAATATGATCAAAACGCAACAAGTCAAGTTTCAAATTGACAAAACGCAACAAGGGCAAAAACGCAATCAAAACCCAAAACACAATAAGTAAATCGCAAGAGTCAACTCGCAAAGTCAAATCACAACTGGTCAAATCGCAATCAGTCAAATCATTTAAAAAAATCAAATCGCAGCTTGTCAAAAAACAAAAAAAATCAAAACACAATTTGTCCCAAACGTAAATCAAATGCAATGACTAAAATCACAAGTCACAGCCTTTAATCGCAACAGAGGAGCTCAAATGCAGTAAGCAAATAGCAACCCGAAGACCCAAGTCGCAAAAATGTCAAATGAAAACCGGGGAAAAACTCAAAACGTAGGGGTAAAAACGCAAAATCACAATCGGACAAACTGTCACTATCTCGTCAAGTCGCAACCCCCAATATGCCAAAACTGGCGCTTTCTAGCGATTTGCCCTTTTTTTTCCCTTTTGAGTAATAAGTCAAATAAAAAAAATCCAAGGTTTTACCCAAAACGCAAATACCAAAATTTCCCCAAAAAATCAAATCGCAGCGAAGAACTTCTGGGCGCAACTCAAATCCAGCCAAAAACACTTTTTCAAACACCAAACGATTTGACCAAATACTCCACAAATCAAAGAAAAAAACCCAACCCAGCAAAAAAAACAACGTTTATGTAACAATCTTGAACAAGGGAAAGTACACGATTTTTACAGATTTAACCACAAAAAAAAATCGTACAAGTGATTTTCCCTAGAAAAACTTTCTATTCGAACCCAAAAAAACTAAAAACAAACCCATGAAATCCTGAACATGAACTCTTTTGAACCCAACCTGGCTCTGATACCAATTGTAAAATGTTCACTAACATATATAACCACGTATGGATTAATCTTTGGCCCCAATAGAAGAAGAGATTTAGGTGAGAAAGTAGGTTGGGAACCCTTTTTAGAGAGAGAAAGTAGAAGATTAGATTAGGAAGAATGAAAGGGCCAACCCTTCCTTGTTTTGGGAATGGCTTTTTTTTAGTAATAAAAATTGGTGCCCCGAGTGGGCTGTGGAGTGAGCTGACAGAGGGTAAAGGGCCCCACCCCCTCCACAAAATTCTATATTAACTAAACTATTACTAATAATACTTTAAAATTTTGAGCTAAATTTAAGTGCTAATGGTATCGGGGTGACCGAGTCTTCAAATGAATATTTATATTCCTAACAAATAAAAATAAACCTTAAAAAGGGTTTATTTATATTTTCCCCGATCTTCTAATGTTTTGTCGATAACAAACGTAAAATCTTTTTAAAACGAGATAGAAAAAAATGGGGTAACGCTTTGACCCAAAAAGTTTACAAAACTAATTTCATTAGACAAATAAACCTTAAACATATTTATTTAAACAAGTTTACAAAAAACCCAAAACCATTTTATAAAAACATTAAATAATTTTAGTTACTTACTTTTTAAAAAAAATACATGTTACTTGTAAATTAACTGGGAAAGACTTGGACTATCCATGCCCCAAAAAAAACCAAGCCCCTTTTTAAAAAAACCCCAAAAATTTAAAACTCATGGAGGTTGATCCAAAAACCCATAACCCATTTACATCATGGGTAAAATCATAATGGGAAAAACCCCATGATCCATGACCCAAAGTCCATAACCCATGACCCAAGATGTCTTTGACATCAGGGCATGACATCACATAAACCCATGGACCCAAAACCCCAAAACCCCAAAACCCCGGGAAATGAAACCCCAAAAAATCCGAATGTTGATACTAGTTTGCCGGACCCCTGGGTTTTGTCTTCCCGGGACCCCTTTTGGGGAAGGGTTTCCCCCCGAATCCGGGTGAACAGTGCTCAAAATTTGCCTAAAAATTGTGAGCCATTTCTCTTTATCCCTCCCCCCTTTTTTTGAATACCCTTCTCTTATGTTCAAACTCTCTAACCTCAGATCCAAGGATTTTTTCTATGTAGTCTTTTTTTGTGATTCTTTAGGTTCCTTCTAAAAGGCGAGATCACAACCTCCCCGAAGACTTGAAGCTTGTGAAAAGGGGTTTTTAAAAATTTCTTCTTTTTCCAAGATCACAGAAGTGCATTTGTTTTTCTTTATCTCAAAGGGTGTTTTTAGATATGTTGAGTCGTTAGATTTTTTGGGTTTTTTCCTTTTTTAATTTTTTTTTTTTTTTTTTCTTTATTTTTTTTTTGCTAGTTGTGTTGATTTGGTCCCCCGTGCTAAGGAATCGGTATCTAGCCTTGAAACCAGAAAAAGTGTAGGTGATGAAGGTTTGGTTTCCCCCTGTAGAAGAGCTCGATATTTAGCTTTGTACCGGAAAAAAGTGTTAAGCGACGTTGTGAAGATTTTCCCCCGCCGGTAAAAAGGAGTTGTCTTGGTAGTGTTTACGGAACTCTCGATTTGGGGGACTCGGGGAGGGAGTAGGGAAAGGAAAGGGTTTGGCCCTTGTACCCGGAACCACTTTAAAAACTTGTGTTGTGGTTGTGTCTCTCTAACTCTATCTCTTTGTTTAGTTTATTTTCTTTTTATTACTATCAATATCTAACCGCCAAAACTAGATTGACATAAGTCGATCTATAAACTTTAAAAAAGAAGTTTTTAAATTTGGGAAAACTATTCAAAACCCCCCCCCCCCCCTTTTAGTTTTTTTTCATTGTGTTTTATTTTTAATTTGGGGCAAAAGGGGAAATTTTCGCGGAAAACAACGGGAATCTAGCTAAAGTTCCAAAGTATGATGAAGGGCACCCCTTCATCAGTTTTAAAATGACGTATGGGCCCTCTATAGGGATACGCCGTGTGCCTTCTCGTTAAGAATTTTTCCAAAATTGAAGTGGATACGCCCTATGGGGCATCCCAAGTCATGGTATGGAGATCTCGTCATCTATTTATTTTCCCCCAAATGGGAGACCTATACGCTGTATCCAACTTTACTGATAGATGTATGGGGGGATTTTAGAAGATTCGATTGCTGAATTAATGAAGATATGACGTATCACCCTAAAGGTGCATACGCCGTATCAATGGACGGCCCAAACCCTAATTTTGGCTATAAAAACAAAATCTAAAATTTCCCCAAAATTTTAAAAAGTTCCGGAGTTTGGGAAAAGTTGCAAGGTTTTGAAGGTCCACAAGGTTTTAAAAAACCCTAGATGACACCAAAAGTGAAGGTTTAACCCCATCATAAACCTTTGATTATCAATTTTTTCATTATGATTTTGATTATTATGTCTACTCTAAATTAAACTTTGTTTATTTTATGTTTTGGAAGGCTAAGCCTTTTTTTTGTTGCTTGTTATGAACCTAATTTATTTTATGATTGAAGTTCTTTAGTTTATTTTATGGTGGTTTTTTGGTGATTTATGTACTGTTATTGCTTTTGTCTTTTTTGTCTACCCTGGTAACTTGCGATCTTACGTTGGGAAATATACAAACCCGGGTTTGGTTGGAAATTTGTAAAAACTTTAGTCTAAATTAAACGGAAAAAAGGGGCCCAGATTTAGTGTTGTCTAAGAAGTTCGCAAACATTAGGAATTGTTTGAAAATTTGGCGAGATGAATGTACAAGAAAGAGGAAGAGGAGGAGATCGCAGCGACTTGGATCTTGAAGAATTAGAGAACTTAATGGAAATAAGGGACCTGTCGAAGAGGAGTATGTCTTTGGGGGGAAATGCAAAGCAGTGCTAAAACCATTGGTGTGAGGAAAAATGAAGATTTGAAACAGAAAGCGCGTATTAGATAGGCTGTTGATGGAGACAGAATCCAAGTATTTCCACGGTTTGATAAACAGTAGAAAGGGCGTCTAACAACATCCAAGGGCTCAAGATAGAGGGGGGAAATGGGTGCTAAGCCAAGCCTTGTCAAGAAAGAAGTTTTTAATTTTTTTAAGTGCAGGTTTGCAGAAGAGTGCAAAGCAGCGCCCGACTCTGTCGTGCGGCAACTTCAAGCGCTTATCGGAGATGGATAAAAGAGTGCTTGTGCAACCTTTCACACTCTTGACGAGGTCAAGAGGGCGGTCTTTGAATGTGGTGGCGATCGGGCCCCGGTCCGGACGGCCTCAATTTCAGATTCGTTAAACATTTTTGGGACTTGTTCGAGGGCGACTTTAAGAACATTTTGGATTCATTTTTTTGAGGCGGGTAAGATCGTCGTGGAGTGGGTCTTCATTATAGCGCTTGTTCCCAAAGTCAAAGATCCAGTGGAGTTGAATAATTATAGACCTATCAGCCTGGTGGGGGTGATTAGCAAGATAATTCCAAAGTGCTTGCGAATAGGCTCAAGATGGTGGTTGGTTCGGTTATTTCGGATACTCAATCGCTTTATGTCAACGAAAAATTTTATCTGGATGGGCCTCTCATTGTCAATGAGGTCATTTCCTGGTACAAGAAAGTAAAGAAGGAAGCTTTTGTTTTTAAGATAGATTTTGAAAAAGCTTTTGATAATGTGAACTGGGGATTTTTAATTGATGTTATGGCGCAGATGGGATTTCCAGATAGGTGGTGTTCGTGGATTATGGGGGTGTTGAGCTCAGCCAGGTCTTCCGTTTTGGTTAACGGATCGCCTACTTTTGAGTTTCAATGCCATAAGGGGATGAGGCAAGGGGATCCGATTTCGCCGTTCCTTTTCATTCTCGCGATGGAAGGCCTCTCTTGTATGCTTGAAAAAGGCAGGAACGCGGGTTTGCTAGACGGTCTCCGTCTTCCCAACGGGGGCCCGGTAATTTCTCATCTCTTATATGCGGACGATGCGATTATTCTAGGGGACTGGTCCGAAAGTAACCTTTTGAACGTGGTTAGAATCTTATGATGCTTCCATCTGTGCTCTGGTCTTAAAATCAATATGGAGAAATCTAACCTTTTCGGCATTGGAGTTAGTATTGGGGAGGTGGAAGCCATGTCGAGTGTGGTTGGGTGTAAAGCGGATCTCTTCCTTTTTGCTACTTGGGGCTTGTGGTGGGGGCTAACATGAACCGGGTTAATAATTGGAAAGTGTTGTATGACATTTTCGAGAAACGTCTTTCGAGCTGGAAGGCGTCTGTGCTTATCTATTGGGGGAAGAATTATTTTGATTAAGTCCGTCTTGGAAAGTCTTCCGAATTATTACTTTTCGCTTTACAAAGCTCCCAGGAAGGTGATTAATGATTTAGAGGCGTACATTAAAAGATTCTTATGGGGGGGTTTTAGTAATAACCGCAAGATGCATTGGGTCGCGTGGGAGAAGGGATCGACTCCCATCAACAAAGGGGGTCTTGGTCTTAACAGGCTTTTCAACATAAATGTGGCTCTCCTCTCCAAGTGGGGGTGGAGGTTCAAGTCTGAAAAAAGCAGCCTGTGGAGGAAGGTTATTGAGGCGATTTATGTTAGCAGGAGATCTTGGGATTTCTTTCCGGTGAAGAAATCGTATAGTGGGGTTTGGTCCAATATTGTAAAGGTGTTGTCTAAAACTGTCGTTAACGGGGTTCCTATCCGTAGAATGTTTAAAGGGAATGTTGGAGATGGGTCCGAAATTGCCTTTTGGACTGACCCATGGTTGTCTGATGTCCCTTTAAAGGAGTGTGCTCCATCATTATTCAGGCTTGAAAGAGACAAAAATTGCAAAGTCAGAGACAGGATTCAGCAGGTTGGAGACTCAGTTGTGTTTTCATGGGACTGGACTAGGAATTTCTCGATTCAGATGAATTGGCTCAGTTCGAGCAGATTTGTAGTTCTCTGGGGGCAGTTTCTCTGTCCAGGAATCAAGATAGATGGAGGTGGATCGGCGAGAATTCTGGAGAATTTTCTGTGGGCGCTGTCAAAAGATTCCTGCTGTCGGGGCTGGACATGAGTAGCAACTTTGTGTTTGAGTGGTGTAGGTGGCTTCCGTTAAAGTGTAAGGTTTTCGCGTGGAGGGCGGCTTTGGACTGCCTCCCGACTTTGGTATCTCTAAAGAAAAGGCATGTTCTGGTTGAGGAGGTGGTCTGCCCGTTGTGTGGCCATGGTGACGAGTCGGTCGACCATCTCTTCACAGCTTGTATTGTCGCGGCTGTTCTATGGCAAGGTATATCTCAGTGGTGCAGGGTGCAGCAAATCTTCGCGTTCTCCTTTCGGGATTTGCTCGAGCTGCATAACTTCGTGGGCCTTAATGGAAGTGCGAAAGTGGTGTTCCAAGGGATAGTCGTTATTGGTTGTTGGTGTTTGTGGAGAGCGAGGAACGAGTTGAAGTTCTCCAACAAGCCGGTTAAAGGGAATCAAATCCTCAGTGAGGTGAAATCTTTGGGGTATCTATGGTACAAAAATAGGGGGAGGCTGAGTTCCGTTTCTTGGGAGGACTGGTGTAAATTCTCTTGTATGTAATTTTTTTGTTCCCTTGTTCTTTGGGCGCCCCGATTTTGGGGTTGTCTGTGTTTCTTTAATGAAGTTAGCCTTTCAAAAAAAAAAAAAAAAGCCCCCCCCCCCCCCCCCCCCCCCCCCCTTTTCTCCTAATTCTACAAAGCAAGCCTCCTCATGGGCTACTAATACTTTGTGTCTTTTTTTTTGTGTAATATTTATTTTTTTTGTGAAATGTTTATTTTGTGTAATGTTTATTTTGTGTAACGTTTTTTTGTACACGTTAACGTTAACATATTAAACAACTAAAATGTATTCGTTTGACGTGTTTCTATTTAATTAACACATTAAACAATAACACGTTAACGTTAATACATTAAACAACTAAAATGTATTCGTCTGACGTGTTTCTATTTAATTAACACATTAAATAATAACACGTTAACGTTAACACATTAAACAACTAGAAAAATATTTTTTTTTTAATTTCGAAATTAATTTTTTTTCCATTTATTTTTTCTGAAATAATATTTTTTAGAAAAATAATTTTTTTAGAAAAATAATTTTTTTTAGAAAAATAATTTATTTTTTACTTTTTTTAGAAAAATATTTTTTTTATTTCGAAATTAAATTTTTTTTCCCATTTATTTTTTCTGAAATAATTTTTTTTAGAAAAATAATTTTATTTTTTATTTTTTTTAGAAAAATATTTTTTTTATTTCGAAATTAATTTTTTTTTCCATTTATTTTATTTCGAAATAACTTTTACAACTTTTTTTTTTTTTTTTTTTTTTTTTTTTTTTTTTTTTTAACGTCTCATAAAAAATAGAGGTACAAAACAAAAATTAAATGCTTTGAAGGCCCACGTTATGTCTGCCCCTTTGCTGTAGCATACGACAAAACAAAAAAAAAGGTAGAAAACAAAAATTAAATGCTTTGAAGGCCAATGGTCAGATATTCTATAGGGGGCTTGTACTATTTTGACTATAGGGGTAATATAGGGGGGCTTGTATAGTAGCACCCTTCTCTTTTATTGAACCTTTCTTTTTTGTGATTCCACTTTCTTCTTTCGGCAATATACCTTTTTTCTCTTCTTCCGCAATGAATTTCAGATTAACTGAATTTATTTCTTTTACTTGTAAGGGGAGCAAAATAACGATAAACACTCAAATCTCCGAAAAGTTACACTAAGCCGGAAAGTTTTGAGGGGGCAATTGCCCACTATGCCCCCTCCGTAGTTCCGCCTCTGATAGGGGGTATTTCTTAAATTTATAAAGTTAATAATAAACATGAAAACTGATAAGTATTATTTATTGGTTATTTACAACTAAAGTTTATTAATACCCCATCATTTTTTAAGTTTCTTTTACAGAACGGACACATGTTTTTTAGCACATTTTATAAAGGGAAAAATGACTCTATTAGTTTTATATTTTGTCATTTTTCCCACTCTAGGTACTATACTTATTTGTAATATGTATAAGTCAATGTTTTTTCAAGTGTTTATCATTTTAAGTACTCTACTTAGTTTATATATCTAGAATTAATATTTATTTGCGTGAAACTTGAAATGAGTGACAATACATGCTACTCCCTCCGTCCCTAGAAAGTGTCAACTATTGACTTTTAAAATCTTCGCTTTTTAACTTTGACTTTAAATTATTTTAATTGTGTTACGTAATACTTGATGCAAAATATGCGAATGATTGGTTTTAAATGTATGTTTTCATTGGTATAATTTTTATTAAGTATTACATAACAAAAATGAATTAATTTAAGGTCAAAGTTGAAAAGAAAAGACTTTATAAGTCAACACCGGACATTTATTTAGGGACGGAGGGAGTAATAAGTTAAAGAAGTATCTATTTAATCAACAGTCTCATGATAAATTTAATTAAAAGACAAAATTATTTCATCTCTTGGCAAATAGATCAATATTTAATATTTTCTTCTTCTCTTTTTTGAATCTTGTTAAGCTCATTGTTTGCTTTTATACCTACCTGAGAAAGTGTAGAAATCATTGAACACTTTCGATAAAAGTGTATAAATTCTGCTTGAGAATAATGTCACTCCAGATTGTCTATTTTGATCAAGCATTTCAAAACAAGATGATTTATTATGAAAGAGATGAAATAACTTGGTTTTTAATTAAATTTATCATGATGCTGTTGATTAAATAGATTTATCTCTAACTTAGTCGCATGTATTATAACTAATTGCAAGTTTAAGGCAAGTAAATATCAATTCAAAACATATAAAATAAGTAGCGTACTTAAAATGATGAACATATGAAAGAACAATGACTCATACATATTACAAATAAGTATAGTACATAAATTGAGAAAAATGACAAAGTACAAAACTAATAAAGTCATTTTTCTCTTTTATAAATGGGGCAATTAATTTTTTAACCCAGTCGCTAGAAGTGTTGGGTTTTTGTGGCCCGTTTTTAGCGACTTTCCTGAAATGGACCGGTCGCCAGACGATTTTTTTTGAAAAATTAAGAAGGCGACATGTGACACTTAAAAAGTGGCGCCCAATCATTAAAGCTGTAATTTGTGTCATAGCGCACTATGTGTACTTTTTGATCGACTTTTTTCCAGCGACTTTTCACACATTAAGCGATTTTTTTAAAAATTAGTCTTTTTAATTTTTTAAAAAAATTAATTTTTTTTCGAAATTAATTTTTTTTAAATAAATTTCGAAAAAAAAATAATTTTTCTAAACAAATTAATTTCGAAAAAAAATTAATTTAAAAAAAATGAATTTTTCTAAAAATATTAATTTCGAAAAAAAATTAATTTCGAAAAGAAAATTAATTTTTATAAAAAAACTAATTTCGAAAAAAAATTAAATTTAGAAAAAAAATATTAATTTTTTTAAAAAAATTATTTTTTCTAAAAAAATTAATTTCGGAAAAAAAATTAAATTAATTAATTTTTAAAAGTCGTTTAATAGTGAAAAGTCGCTCGAAAAAAGTCGCTTAAAAAGTACACATAGTGGGTTATGACACAAAGTATAGCTTTAATGATTGGGCGCCACTTTTTAAGTGCAACATGTCGCCTTCTCTATTTTTCAAAAAAAGTCACCTGGCGACCGGTCCATTTCAGGAAAGTCGCTAAAAACAGGTCACAAAAACCCAACACTTCTAGCGACTGGGCCCCAAAATTATTTGCCCCTTTATAAATTAGACCAAAATTTAATAGTTTGACCAAATTAAGCTTCAATTTTGACTTTTATTTGTCAATTGTACTACTCGATTTTGCCCGTGTCAAAATAAAGTAATATGATTGATGTAATTTTTTTCAATAAAATTGTTTTGGTAAAATTGGTTTGAAATAATATAATTCTTTTATTATATTAAAAAATAAATAAAAGAGTTTAAGTACTGCTATGTTAGTTAAAAGAAAAGAAAAAAAAGGCCATGAAAAATTGGCGTTAGAAGAAATAAAAAAGATTAGTATATGCATTTGAAGTAGGTATTTAAGATCATTTGAGGACCAAACTTTTTTTACATACCAAGGGACTAATCTCCACCCTCCATCTTTATTTGATCTAATGGATGAGATTAATCCCAACAATTTAAAAAAACCCACTTTCATCCTTTTTTTTTCAAATATTAATATCTTTCAAACCGTTAATCGTTAAGCGAAAAAAAATATGCCGTTACGACGAGCATTTAATTATCTTTCTATAGATAGGCAATTTGATATATTTTCGACATATTTTTTTTTCATTTTTTTACGTTTTTTTTCGTGGCCGAAAAAATCATATATGATATTACATATAATATCATATATGATATGTAATATCATATATGATATATCATATATGATATTACATATCATATATGATATTATGATATATCATATATCATATATGATATTACATATCATATATGATATATCATATATATCATATATGATATGTAATATCATATATGATTTTTTCGGCTACGAAAAAAAACGTGAAAAAAATGATTTTTTTTTTTTTGTCGAAAGTATATCAAAATGCCCGTCTATAGAAAGATAATTAAATGCTTGTCGCGATGGTGTAATTATTTTCGCTTAACGATTAACGGTTTAAGAGATATTTAAATTATAAAAAATGGGTGAAATATTAAATACTTTTAATCTCAACCATTGATTTCTTTTTAGATGGATGGTGGGGATGAGTCCCTTGGTATGTGAGGAATGTTTGGTTTCTAAAATAACTCGACTCATGCATTTGAAGTAGGTCTAGAATATCATTCTAGATAATTTTTCAACTGTATACGTTATTGTCATACGTAGTATTTGATCTTAAAGGTCTGAAGGTACCAGTCAAATTTTGTTAATTTTATTTTGTCAAGAAGCCAATATTGAAAATACTCATAACTTGTTGAAAACGTAGAATTATAACTTGAATACTTCAATAAAATATTTTTTAAGAAGTTACAAATCTGGCAACCCAAATCTTTTTATAGATTGACAAAAAAAACTTATAACTAAAGTATATACTAGCAAGAGATGGTCGGAAACGTTCATGAGGTACCTCGTTAGGTTTTGTACCTCTTTTGTCAAAAATCGATTTTCAAAAGTTATCTTAAGTCTTACAGAAAAAAGCATCCATTTATAATAGCGATAGAGGCTGAAGTTCGGCACTATTCATGGTGTTTGATGCATTCTATGACTGCTCTGCTCCCTCCAAAAAACGGTTTACGGACAAGCATGGATATGATTGGATGATTTGGATCACACCTCGGCCCTTTGGATCGTAAAACAATGGCATTTCGACTAAGGGTATGTTTGGTAAAAGTAGCAGTGAGCTGTGAGTAGTAGCAATAGCTCACAGCCCACCGCTTACAACTTCTTAAAGAAGCATTGGAAAAATGAGCATTCTTAAAAAATCGTAAAGCTCACCGCTCCTTTGCCAAACGAACAATAAAAATCAAAAAGCTCATTGCTCACGGCTCATCACCCCAAAAAGCTCCTCGCCAAACATAACCTAAGCCACACGATCTAAAATGCACTACGGATAACAGTGTCAAAACATCTTTTTGGGTCATATATTCCTTAAAAATAAAATTGACTTTCAGTGGCATAAGGGCACTCCCAACAATAACTCAGCTTTAAACTTTAATACACTGCCTCGTCAGCTTTAACACACTCACATTTAACTCAGCTTTAACACACCCAACAATAACTCAACTTTAACACACCTTTTAGGGGATGAAAGTGATTTTTTTTTTTTTTTCTTTTTTTTTTACAAGAAATACCCTTAACGTAGCGTTAAGGTTTTAACTCGACACCTTAACACTGCGTTAACGCAGCACCCTCCCAACAACTAACGCCACTTTAACGCATGAATTCAAAGCTTTAACGCACCATTAACCCTCCCGTTGGGAGTGCTATAAGTTGTGGTGGCACAAAAAGTACCACTAAATCTAACTTATTGACACTTTTAAAAAAGAAGGATAAAAGTAAAAAAATTGGATTTAATGAAACTTTTTTGAAAAGTATGTGTCAAAAAAGATTAAAAAAAAAAAAAAAAAAAAAAAATCAGGGCACTTCCGGGGTGACACAGAAAGTTTTTTTTGACATTTTTCTTATATTTTGTTGATACTTCGATACCTTTTATCGACATTTATTTACTTTTAGTGAAGATATTCATTGCAAACTAGTATTCCTTTATGCCAAGACAATATATTACTAACTTTTTATGAAGCAGCTTATTCATCTCACCAGCATGATCGAGATCCTCGCATACTTGAAATTTTTGGACCAATCAACTACCACGTACGTAAAAACTTAACCACGAAAGTATTTGAGGGGTGCAATAGCCAAACTCAACTACAAGGCCGGGAATATCGACAAAAAAATTTCGATAAACTTTCCAGCTCCAAAAGCTAAGTGGTCTCGCAACTTCTTTTCCCCTCATAATTAATTATCATAATTACACTACCAAACGTGTAAATTTGTAAATTAAGTAATGTTTTAAGCAAGACTGTCAAGATCGTGATCCCGCGCAAGATCATTTTTGTCTTTGCAATATCGAGATCGTAGGATCGGATCGAGATCCTACGATCCTACCAATTTATCATATTTTATAAGCAAATGATAAACGAGTCAAACTTTTTATATTTCTACTCTTTATGAGATGTTATCTATTTTTATTTATTTATTTATTTATTTTTTTTCATAAACCATAATAATTGAATTAAAACCATTGCATTTTCATAACAAGATCCTAATGAAGATAAGAAGCAGCATGCTGATCATCCAAGAGTTATCAATTCAGCATTGTCTACAAACTATTCTCATCACTACAAATGTTTAAGAGCATGTAAAACCATTGTATATAGAAAGTCAAAATAAATAGTCAAAAGTTAGTTAGACTTTATTTTTCACCCTTTTGTATAAATAGCAGTTGTACATCATTTCATCAGTTAATGAAACCTTCATAATTTTTCCCTTCATCTAGTCTCTCTGATTCTCATTATGGTATCAAAGCCACCGATCAAATTTCGGTGGGTCAATCACAACTAACCACCTCTAACAACTTTATCTGATCAAATAACAACTTTATCCGATCAAAATAACAACTTTTTTTCCAGTAACAATCACCAACTCTGATCAACCACAATCAAAACAATCATCAATTCCGATCAAGAAAACAATCAATCCAACTCCATTCTTTACTATCTCTAATCCAATCACAATTTCCGATCACAACATACAATTTCCGATCAAACATACAATTTCCGATCACAACATGACATCACCTAATCCAGATGCATCCTCATCATCAACAACTCACATTGATGATGATGATGTCAATTCACCACATCATCCAATCTACTTACATCCCCAAGATCATCCTGGTTTGATTCTAATATCAAAGAAGTTGACTGGTTCTGACAACTATGGTTCTTGGAAAAGGTCAATGGTGATTGCATTAAATGCAAAGAACAAAATGAAACTGATCACCGGGGAGCTTACTGAACCAAGAATGGACTCAAGAATCAGGGCAATGTGGGAAAGAACAAATGATATGGTCATTTCTTGGATACTTGATGAACTCAAATAATTACATTTTATTACTATCATTTATCCTATTAATTTGACTTGTTTTACTATATTATGTATGAGGATTGATACTTAATCGTTTACTTTTGTAATTCTCAGGTAAAAACAAGCATTTGGTGAAACTTGGCGATTTTGGACTAATTGTGGAGCAAAACGTGCATAAAGTTGAAGGTCTACTGACATGGACAAGATCAAGTCAATTCTGCTCCAGATGCGCCGCATCTCACTCTCGACATGCGCCGCATCTCTATCAAGATATCACCAGATACGATCCAAGATACAAGAGGACATGCGCCGCATCTAATCATGGAGTTACGCCGCATCTTCTGGCGGTGTACGAATATTCCTGAATATTATAATCTTGGACCCCACGCGAAGTTAAGTACATGCGCCGCATCTTCCCTCAGACAGAAACTATAAATACCCCGTAGACCAGACGAATTAAGAGTTCCGAAAAACCAAAAAACCGAAGTTCAAACAGGAGGAACAAAGGACGAATTCAGTCAAGGAGGCAGCACAAGACACACCCAAATCAAAGATACAAGAGCTGTAAGAAGGTGCTGCATGTGTTTAATTCATTAAGTAGTTTTGTTTTATTGTGTTAGCAAACTTTAATTCATCAGGATTGGTGGCTTGTGTAATGTGACAACGAAAGATTGCACTCCCTTTAATACTTGCTTTCCCATCAATTAAAGTTTATATGTTGATGTCTTTGGTTACTACTTATTAGTGCATTGATAACCTCTGTGTTTATTAGTGGCTTGCGGGCATTTGACTGCGGGACATAATGTGGCTCCCACGGTTATTACTAAATTGATCACTTAGGAATAACTTTTAGACATAAGTAATCATTAAGGGTTTACTCGCCGATAAGATTAGGACCAACGAGAAAGGATTAACTACATACACTTCATATAAAGCTATCAATAAAACAAGTGACAATCTACTTAATCATAAGGACAGCCCTCTTATTGTCTCAAGTATTTATCTGTGTACGTGTGTGCTACTTGCTGATTCGTGCCTTTTGGTTTATTTTATTATTTAATTGCAAACAAACCGTGCCAGTCTCTCAGGCTGAAACCCCCTTGCGTTAGGATATTAAAATACTGATTAGAATAACGAGATAATACGTTCCACTCTTAGTGATCGACACTCTACTTACCATTATCTTCATACTGACCGGGTACACTGCTCGTTAAGTGTGTGTGTTATTGATAAGTCGGCTAAATATAAATTTAAAACTTGAGTAGGCATTAAAACTGCTAAACCGCAACGACACATCACGCGCATCAAGTTTTTGGCGCCGCTGCCGGGAGTGAATTGTTATTATCTGTTAATTTGATTAGTATTTTAATTAGGTTTTTCTTTTTATTAGATTAATTGCATCATTGTACTATTTTGCATATTTGTTGTATTGTGTGTTAATTGTTTTCTTTTATTTTTGTGTGTTTATTTTCGTTTGTGTGTTTAATTTTTGTTTTTTTTTTCGTATTTTTCTGTTCTGCTATCGTTGTACTGTGCTAAATCAAACGATACGGCGCATCTGATCTCTCAGATACGGCGTATTGCGTTTAATTTTTTTTTAATACAACGCGTTTAATTAATTCGATACGACGCATCTTTTTCCCAAGATACGGCGTATCTGTTTTTAATAAGAAAATTTTTCTAAGCGATAAAGTAATACGACGCATCTGCTTTAGCAGATACGGCGTATCTATTTTCGATAAAAAAAAAAAATTTTCTAAACGTTAACGCCATACGACGCATCTGCTTTCGCAGATACGGCGTATCTATTATTTTAATTAAAAACAGTTTGCGAATTATTAAACAGATACGGCGTATCGATCTCTGTCGATACGGCGCATCTTTCTGAATCAAAAATCGATATTTATTTTTAAACGTAACGAAAATACGGCGCATTAACTTTCGTTAATACGACGCATTTAATTTTAATTAGATAAACTGATTTTTGATTAATTAATTCGATACGGCGCATTCTTAAATTCTAAAGCGGCGTATCTATTTTCTGAATAAAGTTTGATTAAATTTTAACGGTTATAAGATACGGCGTATCCAACTTTTTGGATACGGCGCATCGTCTGCAGATATCAGTAACTTTAATTTTTCGTATTCCGTTTTCGTTATTAATTATCTGATATATTACTTTCTCGAGCATACCCTACTGATATTTTTGTGTTGATTTCAGGAAGTGCATGACCAGGAGTTCTACGAAGAACTTGATTCAACCTTTCGAAGATCCTGAACGAGCCCTACATTCGCTTAAAAGGCTTTTCAACACAAGAAGCTTTGATCTTTCAAGTTCACTCGAGCTTGATTACTTTTCTGAAGAAAAAGAGGAAGTTGAAACAGAAACAATGGGCGAAAACACTACTATGGAGGAATACATGAACAATACCCGTGCTGATTACACTTCAGGAGTTGCTAGACCTAAGTTTGATGATAAGTCAAAATTTGAGTTGAAGGGTCAGTTTCTCAAAGAGCTAAGAGAGAATGCTTTCAGTGGGACGGAACAAGAGGATGCTAATGAGCATGTTGAAAAGGTCCTGGAGATTGCAGATTTGTTTACTTCAGAAGGAGTCAATACCGATCAACTCATGCTAAGAATCTTTCCAATCTCACTAAAAGGAGCTGCTAACAAGTGGCTAAGGAATGAACCTGCTAGTTCAATCACTACATGGGAAGGTTTGAAGAGCAAATTCCTGAAGAGATATTGTCCACCTGCTAAGATTGCTAAAAAGATGGAGGCTATCAATAGTTTCAAGCAAGAGCCTGATGAAACCCTTTATCAGGCTTGGGAACGATTTAAAGATTTATTGATAAAATGTCCTCAACACTATCTAACCCCTATGCAGGAGATAATATTGTTTTATCAGGGACTGGACGTGCCAACTAGACAGATCTTGGATGCTAAGGGAGCTGTACCTCAAATGAGTGCAACCAATGCTAGGAAAGCAATCCAAGATGCTGCTGATCATTCCCAAAAATGGCACGATGGGACCTCTACTAGATCTAAGAGCAGCACTAATTTTGACGGGATTGCTGCTATTCAAGCTCAATTGGATAAAATTAGTAGAGAGATGAAGAAGCGAGATGAAAGAGCATATGCTGCCCAAGTTGGATGTGAAAAGTGCGAAGGACCTCACTACACTAAAGATTGCCCGAACAAGAATGAAAGTGAGACATTTGAAGAAGCATATTACACCCAATTTGGACAACCATTCCGACCTTCAGGAAGATTTAGGGAAGCTAGTCCGGGATTCTATCAAAAGAACAACTTCAATCCCGCTTATCAAGAAAGGAGGCAAACTTTAGACGATACTTTAAAGCAAATTATGGCCGATGCTGCTAAAAGACATGAAGAGAATACTGCTATGATCAAAGAAATTCGAGCTTCAACGGACACTACTACAAGAAATCAAGGAGCTTCGATCAAAGCATTGGAACAACAAATCGGTCAAATGAGCAAAGTTCTTCAAGAAAGGGGATATGGAAGTTTACCGAGCTCAACTGAAACCAACCCAAGAGATCATGTCAAGGCCATAAGCACCACTGAAGAAGTCACTCCTAATATACCTAGAAGATCGATGAATGGTAATGATGGTGCAAGACCCGAATTTTTCTTTAATTCTTCAATCAGCTTAAGGAGACTACTAAAAGAGAAGACAAAGATTGAAGAGGAGATCAAGGCAACAATGAAAGAAGAGAGCCCTGCAACCGACTCAAATGCCTTGCCTCATAAAGAAAGAGACCCAGGAAGTTTTACTCTACCTTGTTCTATTAATAATATATCTTTCAATAATGTGTTAGCTGACTTAGGAGCTAGTGTTAGTGTTATGCCTCTTAAGACATTCGCTACCCTAGGACTAGGAAAATTAGCACCAACTAAGTTACTTATTGAATTGGCTGATAAAACGGTAAAACGACCTGAAGGGATTGCTAATAATGTGCTAGTTAAGATTGAGCAGTTTATTTTTCCCGTAGACTTTGTTATACTAGACATGCCCGAGGATGTTAAGATTCCTTTAATCCTCGGAAGACTTTTCTTGTCTACTGCCCATGCTAAGATTGATGTGTTTAAAAGAAAATTTTCATTAAGGGTAGGGAATAATAAACTAGTCTATAAATACCAAGATCCGGTTAAAAGCATAATTAGAGGTGTTTATGTGCTAGGATTAAGAGAGCTTATGGACCTCGATCTTGAAGCTAGACTTATGGGAGAAACATTGATTCAAAACAACTCAACTAATCCTAATCATGAGAACTTTGAGGAATTCATTGACCTTAATGTACCCACCGAACTTAGACGCAATGTTGTTAATGATTCTGATGATGAGTGGTATGATTGTGTAGTAATTAATAAACGTAGGAGAGTAGTTGAGAAAACGAATTTGAACAATGATGTGTTTATTGAACTACCACCCCACCTTGCTTATTTGTGCCTATATGATAATAAGAATTTCCCGTCTATCATTTTGTCATCTCTGCCCGAAAGGGACAGGACTTTGTTCATACAGATAATGAAGAAGAACGGCGTGGAAATTAAGGAAGGGCAAGGAGTGTTCAATATTACTGAATTGGCGATGAAGGAGCGCGATGTTTCCGAATCCTTCAATGATCGATATTAAAGAGCTGAACGTGAGTCTAACTTGAAGACTCTGGAATAAAGACAAGTGCTTACCGGGAGACAACCCGGAGATTTATCTATTTATTATTCTGTTTTCTGTGTCGAGTCAGTCCAGGCCGCATGAGGATACGGCGCATCTCAATTCTGAGATGCGACGCATCTCCTGCAATGGTCATATCTTATTTTATTTTTCTGCATTTTTATTTTCGACTTTAAAACTATTTATCAGTTTAATTTTAATGCGGCGCATCCCTGGTTAAGGATGCGGCGCATCTTTATTCTGATCCGTATTTATTCCAGGCTCGATACGGCGTATCTTCTTCCATAAGATACGGCGCATCGACTGACCTGATGATTTTCAGTTTTAATTTTTAAGTTTTATTTTTCCTAACTACTAATGTATTATGCAAGTTTGAACCTTTCTTATCTTAGGTGTGTTTTAAAGCATTGGTAGTATTATAGTTTCCTGGATTTCCTGTGGATACATCAAGTATGAAGCTTTAACGTTCTAATCCACAAGAAGTTGATTTTTGCTCTTATACTAATGGAGGATCATACCGAGCAAATCTCAGGGGAGTTTTTCTGTTCTAATTCTTTTAATTTCCAGTTTTTAACCTTTTATACAAACAACGAGGACGTTGTTTAACTTAAGTGGGGGATTGGAGAATTAGAACACTTAACAATTACTTGTCCTAAACTTTTTCAAAAATTATGCTTAAAATGTGCTTAATATATCAAACTTAAAATTTTTTTTTAGCATGTTTTTGTTTAAGATCTAAGTTGCATAACTGCACACATGACGTTATTTTCAAAAATTGTGATTTTTCAAAATTCACAAATCTATGAGTGTGCCGGTGACTTGTAAACTTTAGAACTTGGCTTGTATACTATTCGAGACCACCATAATAAGTATTATTTATATAATTGGAGTGACTTGTCTAACTTGGTAAATTTCTAGGATTACACCCAAATAGCCTTATATGTTATGTGTTATTAACTAACTACACTGGTTAGTTAACCCCCGTATAAACCTTTTGTTACTCTCATTTTTAGAGTAAGATACCCCTAGAAAAACCCTCAGAGCCATTCCTTTCGTTTCTTACACCTATGTTTAAAATGTTTCCACTGGTACAGATTCTGCCTATCGTCACACTGGAAATGCGTGACTATATGCATATAGTCACACACGTTTTTTTTGGGTGTGTGTGACAAAAGTCGCGCCACCGTAGGTATCATATGGTCACATTGTTTATTTTGTGGCCGTTTTCATCGAAAAAGAGTGACCAAAACCCGAATATGTGTGACTAATTAGGCACAAGTTTTGTTGGATTCATCAGTATGTGTGACTATTTCCCATCCTATGGCCACACGAAAATATAATAAATGTGACGTTTGTGATGATTTAGTCACACATCGTGTGTTGTTTTTTTCGAGTTAGTCACATACAATTTAAAAAACAGTGGCCAAAAGTGTTAATAAGTGTGACCATATGCTGTTTAAAGTGAAGAAATGTGTACTATTGATCATCCAATGGTCACATGAATTCTTAGTTTGTGTGGCCTTTTGTAATATTTAGTCACACAAAGCATGTTTGCTTTGGGTATTTAGTCACATACAATTAAGCATAAAGTGGCCAAAAGTGTTAATAAGTGTGACCATATGCTGTTTTAAGTGAAGAAATGTGTATTTTGTGTGACTATTGATCATCCAATGGTCACATGAATTCTTAGTTTGTGTGGCCTTTTGTAATATTTAGTCACACAAAGCATGTTTGTTTTGGGTATTTAGTCACATACAATTAAGCATAAAGTGGCCAAAAGTGTTAATAAGTGTGACCATATGCTGTTTTAAGTGAAGAAATGTGTATTTTGTGTGACTATTGATCATCCAATGGTCACATGAATTCTTAGTTTGTGTGGCCTTTTGTAATATTTAGTCACACAAAGCATGTTTGTTTTGGGTATTTAGTCACATACAATTAAGCATAAAGTGGCCAAAAGTGTTAATAAGTGTGACCATAAGCTGTTTTAAGTGAAGAAATGTGTATTTTGTGTGACTATTGATCATCCAATGGTCACATGAATTCTTAGTTTGTGTGGCCTTTTGTAATATTTAGTCACACAAAGCATGTTTGTTTTGGGTATTTAGTCACATACAATTAAGCATAAAGTGGCCAAAAGTGTTAATAAGTGTGACCATATGTTGTTTTAAGTGAAGAAATGTGTATTTTGTGTGACTATTGATCATCCAATGGCCACATGAATTTTATGTTTGTGTGGCCTTTTGTAATATTTAGTCACACAAAGCATGTTTGTTTTGGTTATTTAGTCATATACAATTAAGCATTAAGTGGCCAAAAGTGTTGATAAGTGTGACCATATGCTGTTTAAAGTGAAGAAATTTGTATTTTGTGTGACTATTGATCATCCAATGGCCACTTGAATTTTATGTTTGTGTGGCCTTTTATAATATTTAGTCACACAAAGCATGCTTGTTTTGGGTATTTAGTCACATACAATTAAGCATAAAGTGGCCAAAGTTGTTAATAAGTGTGACCATATGCTGTTTAAAGTGAAGAAATGTGTATTTTGCGTGACCATTGTTCTTCCAATGGTCACATGAATTTTTATTTTGTGTGGCCTTTGGTACTATTTAGTCACACATCGAATTAAACAAAGAGTGACCAATAATGTTGGAGCAGAGTTGCTACTGCTAGCAGTACTAAGGTAGTCCAAGGTAGTCCTGCTGAAGCAGAGTTACTGCTGCTAGTACTATGCTAGTGCTGCTGGAATGTGTATATATATTATATATAAAACAATATTAAAAAACACAAGAAATTTCAAATTGAATTAAACTCTAATGTATATAACTGGACAAAATATACAATTGTAATGTCGTACTTAATTAATCAAATATCTAAAGACTTTTGAACCTTCACCCCCTTAGCAGTTTGCCTTAAGTCGTTAGCAGATATATATTGTTTCTTCGTTGGTGCCTGTGGTACACATTTAGTCACATGGTTTGTTGGTGTAACCTGTAGTAAACAAAAGACGCTTCTATCAAACATTGAATTACATATGAATAATTATATATGTAGGTTGAAAAAACACATGTACGTACCACCTCTTCAAAAATAACTTGATCCTTTGGCCATGCAACGAAACTACCTTCGACTTCCTTAACTGTTTTGAACCCATTATTTGCTACGTCCGGTATGCATGCTGCATCAACTAACGATGAATCAATTGACACTCTGTAGCAATCATTTGGGAGTGGTAGGTTATGCAGCATTTGCTTTCCATGAGACTGGTATACGGTACCAAAAGCAACGATATTTGATTTCTTTGTGTGCCAGAATTTGCACTTAAGTGTCTACAAAAAAAAAAAAAAATTGCATCTATATATATCAGAAATTATTTAAACAAAAGAATAACAAGAAACATGTTGAAATACATACTGTTGGCAGTGCTTGTGTTAGAGACACATCTTGTTGCGATTGGGAATCTGGAGACCCGTTTCGTCGCTTCTTTTGCTTTGGCTTATTGGGTCCGACAGTTTTAGCAAGTTCCTATATGTATATATAAAACACGTTACATTATTTAAACAAAAGAGTAACAAGAAACATGTTGAAATACATACTGTTGGCAGTGGTTGTGTTGGAGACGACACATTTTGTAGCGATTGGGAATCTGGAGACCCGTTTCGTCGTGACTTAAGGTTATGCTTAGGCCTGACAGTTTTAGCAGCAGGTTCCTATACGTATATATAAAACACGGTACATTAGTCGATCATGTATGTAAAATTCAAAAATCAAAGGGCGATCTTTTATTACTATACTTACCATTGTTTCCGTTACCTTTTTAGAAGTTTCAAGGCCATTGGATTTCTCCTCAATTCCCGCATCTTTAGGACTTACAACACCACTTGTCTGAGTGCCATTGGAGTCACCTGCAATATTGTCAATGGCCATTGGAGTCACCTGCAATATAAATTAAGAAATACAGTCACTCATCAGTTTATGTTCAATGCCTAGTATCATTAGCATCAGTGGTGTTAGCATTAGAAAATGAAATTGTTAACAACATAAAAAATGGCTTACAACTGAGGCTATTGGCGATGGTTGAGTTGGCAGAGTTATATTCATCCCTTTATCATTCAACTGTTGCAGAATTTGAGAAAGCATTACATTTGTGTTTTCCACCTCACCGGATAATTTATTGACCTGCACATCTTTTTCGGTCATCTCGGCGGACAATTTTTTGATCAATTTATCTTTTTCTTCACGCTCGCGTCTCTCATTATCCAGTTGAGTTTGAAGTAAGGCAATTTTTTCATTGGCTTCTTGTTTTCTTCGAGGAAGGCCAAAATACTCTTTGTATGTTACTGCACCTCCCACTCCCCTGGCATAACCGCCCTTTTCCTTACCAAATACAAATGTCATGGCATCAGTGCCATCATCAAAACCCGATGTTCCTTCCTTGATCTTGTCATCAGCTTCTTTCTGCACAAAAAATATAGGAAATGTTGGGATTAAAAGTCTTCTTGATGCTGTTACTACTGCTAGTACACAAGCTACTACTGCTAGTACACAGTTAAATGTTGCTGCTATATAAGCATAATAATAGAATTAGCAGTCAAACTTACAAGTTCATCTCCCTTTGATTTAATATCATCATTTGGGTATTCGCCGTCTTTGTTTACCCTTCGTTTCACCCACATTACATCACGGGGGGGTTCTTCATCCGCTTCAATCTCTTTATTTTCGATCTAATAAACATCAAATGCATACCCATGTAAAGTTAAACCAAGATAAACGAAAATATGTGGATGCTTACACATGTACAGTTAAACCAAGATAATCGAAAATATGAGGGTATTAATGCAAATGTGCAAATTGGGCAATGTAAACGGATTCATTTCTCATACTGATCGTCTCTTAATTGGTAAAACAAACATTGTGTAATCTTACCATTTTCTCTTTGACATAAGCATATCCACCTCGTCCCATTTTATGCTGATAAATATTTTGGGAACGCGCCATTTTACCTTTCTCAGATTTCTCCTAAAAACACAAAATCATAAGGCGTTTAGATGCGGTAATGCTGCAAACTGAAAATAACAAAATGACATATACACTTAATTAAAGATGACTAATTAAAACCTTGTATGCTTCGGTGGTCGTGTATTTAACATACTCGACCCAGTCTTCTGATTTCATTATTGTATTATACAAGTCCGGGACTTCATTCAGTTTGGAAGGTGTATTTAGGTTGGGCAAAATGTAGTTGACTTTGAGCTTCCTTCTGTAATTCCTTAGCATTTTACCAAGACTAATCATTATCAATTTTCTGTATTGGACGTCAACAACAAAAAATTTCTGAAAAGATTAACACAATGTTGTTAATTAGTTGCACATAATGTAACTGCATACATAAACTTATGTAGTATTGGGTTACAAAATAGTATATATGTACCAAGATTTCATCCCATAGTTTATCTCTTGCTTCTTTATTCACCTTCTTCCAGTGTAGAATCTTCACACCTATCTGCTCACGAGCCACATCTCCTAAAAAACTCACAAACACTGCTCTGTTTTCCCCTGTTACCCTACCGAGTGCATCGAAGGTTACCTTGAGCTTTGTTGCACCAGGTTTGTCATGCTTCGCGCGAAACTTTACTAGCCTGGTTGAGCCCCTCTTAGCTACTATCTCAGGTGTTTGGTTGGTTAAAGGCTCATCTATATCTTCTTCATCAGAAGACTTTTCGGATTCATATTCTAAGGCGTTATCATCATGTACAATATGATCAAGAGGAAGCAAAGTATGGTTATCAACAATGGGTTCAGTTTCCATGACTCTTGAGCAACAAAGGGTAAAAGAAAATGATTATGGCTTAGCTTGGAGAGTAATGGTGAGAGAAGATTTGATTTTTGTTTTTTATTTGCAGTCTTTTTTTTAGGAGAGAAAAGAGGCTATACACCAAGAATATGAATCGTTTGTGATTCAAAAAATTTCGATCCAAAAATTTGCCTCCAAGTTGTAATTTGAAATTAACAATTGAATTATTTGAAAATTTTCCCTTTGAACCTGTTAATTAAAGCATAAACTTGATTTTTGTTTTTTATTTACTATCTTAATAATCGCAAATAATGTATCATACTGTGCAACCATCACATCAACAGTACAAACGTAATTACTACATATTGTACCCTTACCAATTACATTTACAAAACACAAATTACTAATTACCTTTTTGTTATTTGGTTTCATTGTTTGCGTGCTTGTGTTTGCCATAAGAATGTGTGTGTTGATTAGGGTTTATTGATTTTTGTGTGTGTTTACAAATGACCGGGTAAAGGGATTAATTGCTGGTTGAATATTGAATTTGTGGTTTGGTTTAACTATAGCTGACGTGGCAAGATTTGTTTAAAAAAAAAAAAAAAAAAAAAAAAAACTAATGGTGATGAGGTGGCGGTGAAATCCGGCTATAGCCGGTAAATAGGGATGGCAACGGTTCGGGTTCGGGGCGGGTTTTAGTATACCCATAACCGAACCCGTTTATAATATACCCGTACCCGCCCCATATCCCACCGGATACCCGATTAATATTATCCATCGGTTTTTCGGGTTTCCCCGCGGGTATTAGTTATCCGTACGTAGTTGAATATTATATGGACAAAATTGGCGGTATTAAGATTAAGTCACGCTAAAATCCACCGAAAAAACAAAAGAAAATACTCTAACCACTCCCAACAATAACTCAGCTTTAAACTTTAACACAATGCCACGTCAGCTTTAACACACTCACCCTTAATTAACTGAGCTTTAGTTATACACAAGATGTTTAACGAATGAGCCGAGATGATATGGTTGTATACGAGATGTTTAACGAATGAGCCGAGATGATATATATGGTTGTATATACACGAGATGTTTAACGAATGAGCCGAGATGATATGGTTGTATACGAGATGTTTAACGAATGAGCCGAGATGATATGATTATACACGAGATGTTTAACGAATGAGCCGAGATGATATATATGGTTGTACACGAGATGTTTAACGAATGAGCCGAGATGATATGGTTGTATACGAGATGTTTAACGAATGAGCCGAGATGATATGGTTATACACGAGATGTTTAACGAATTGAATGAGCCGAGATGATATGGTTGTATACGAGATGTTTAACGAATGAGCCGAGATTATATGTTTGTACATGAGCAACACACCCAACAATAACTCACGCAACCTTTCGACCCTGTTTCATCATTTCTTAAAAGAGTTTAATTTCTAGACCAACCCTGATAGCTGGATGGTCTTGAGGCAACTCACGCAACCTTTCGACCTCTGGATCAGCACGATTATGCATCTGTAGCATAATACGAGTTATCTCACCTAGCAAATTGTTAATCAATTTGAGTTCTTTTTCTTGTTCATTGTGTAATCGGGTGAGGATAGCCTTTTGCACCTCTGCTAGTTAATTTGTTAGCCACAGTAGTGTTTGTGTTAAAATTAGTGATACTTGCGAGAGAGTTTTATAAGAAGTTGTGTGAGAAAACGAAGTGTTGTGAAAGTGGCTTTGATAGTGGAAAGCCGTTAAACTAGCCGTTGGAGGCTATTTTAAAAATCAGATTGAAAGTAAAAGTAACCGTACGAGTATTATTCAAATTCAAACGTAAAGTAACAGTACAACATATTAATAACGAGCGGGATATTTAAATTTTAAAATTTCAAATTCAAATTAAACAAAAAGGCGGGATATATTTAAAATTTATCAATTCAATTCAAATTCAATTCAATTTATAAATTGAAAATAAAGTATCAAATACAAATACATTAAACATGAAATAGAAATACATTAAACATGAAATAGAAATACATTAAATGTCAAATAAAAACTACGTTAACATAAACAATGATTGATTAACATAAACAACATACGATTAACATAAACAACGGACGATTAATAAAAACTATCATCTGAATCTGGGTAACCATCTTCAGAGGATTCGGAAGGTGTGAAAAAACCAGACTCCCACCTTTGCCTACGTTCTTCATCCTCCCTGGCTTGCCGCTCCAAACGATCAGCTTCCTCTTCTCTTTCAAGTGCTTCCATTTCCAGGAGGACTTGCATATCTGCTTCCTCTTGCCTAAGTTGTTCCTCAGTTAACCCAAACGGATTTGGGTCTTGGTTATGAACTGGTTCATTTTCAGGTTGATTATTCACCGGAAAATTTTCCGGTTGGAAAACCGGAAAGATATGCTCGGGTGGAGTATGGAATTTTTCATTTTCGCTAGGTGGGCTTGGAAACTGTTGGCCAAAATCCTTTTGGCGAGGTGGGCTTGGAAATTGTTGGCCAAAATCCTTTTGGCGAGGTGGGCTTGGAAATTGTTGCCCGAAATCTTTTCTGGAAGACATCTTGAATTTGAGATGCTTGGATCTTGAGTATTTGAGAAGTTTGGAATGTGTTTCTGTGTGACTTGTGCTTCAGAAGCATTGGTATTTATAGGGTACAAATGCACACGTTTTATTAACGTGACTTTGAATTTTAATTGTTGGGGCTAACCTGCGTTAACGCAGCGTTAATATGTTGTACTTTATCTTACGTTTGAATTTGAATTTTAATTTTAATTTGTTAAGGCTGAGTTATTGTTGGAAGTGGCCTAAATATACCCATACTTCTCAAACACATTCAGACTGCGATAGATATTAAAGCATGTATTTACATTAAACATGTACTAGAAAATATCAATTACCCTAATGAAAAAGTCAATTAGTCATTAAAGTTAGCACACAAATTACATTAAACATCATTAATATAATATAGAAAATATCAATTACCCTAATGAAAAAGTCAATTAGTCAATCCAACACCAAACACACTTCTAGATCAACTACACTAGTCAAATCCAAACCAAACACAAACCAAATCCGATCAATATTATCCATCTGTTTACTTTTGGCGCCTCTCGATGGTCCCTCTTCCCGCCTAAAGTATTGGGAACCGTTCGTATACCTCTCTAGCCTATTTGTACAACTCGACATGGAAAACCGTTCATAATTAATCAACCGTACCATATACAACTCCTTTGATATTTTCATTAGAAAATAAATTTCAAATTTCAATGGCCGACTCCTCTTCAACTCCTTCTTCCAACAAAAACAAACGCCCAAGGGATGATTCTCCTCCACCAATGCCTGAAAATTATAAAAAAATGGGCATATCCCAAAATATTTGGGAGAAATGTAGTAAAGGCCCGTATGGTGTTGAAAACGCATTGTTAGAAATTCACAACAAGCGTATAAAGATGTATGAAGAAAGGAACAAGAAAGATTTAGAGGTCATTGAGGAGCATCAGAAGAAAATTGAGGAGAGGAACAAAAAAATAGAAGAAGAAAGAGAGAAAATAGTTGATGTTTACAGAAGTATTGAAGCTAGTAAATATGTGTCTTAATGTATCTTTTCTTTATATATTTTGCCTATGTATATTTTGCCTATGTAAATGTAAACTTATTTTGACTTGGTTTAATATATGAATGCAGTTATTATGTACAAGTTTATGATATTTGAATACAGCTATTATTATTGTACTGCTAGGTAAACAATTGTACTGCTATCGAAACGTTGTACTGCTGGGTATCCTTTTAGCAGTGGTTGGGAGTGCAGGGTAGTTTGTATCACTTTTTACTTAAAGTGTATAAACCCCAATTGCTGCACACAATCACATTCACGCACACATTACTCTCTCTCTTCCACTCCCTAATCGAATTTTAATTGTCAAATTGCAAAACCCCCAAATCAAATCATAATGTCGAACCTAACTTTTACCGAACCTCATAATAATGTTGCCTTTTTAGAAAAATCCAATAAGTCTGTAGATTTTACTGAGATCATTGATTTCCTTAATGCAAGCTATATTAAGTTTGCATTAACAGTAAAACCTACTATATATACTTCCAACATTATCCAGTTTTGGTCGTCTGCTAAGGTCAAAACTATTAATGGGGAAGCACAAATCCATGCCCTTGTAGATGGGCAGATGATTATCATTACAGAGGCGTCTATTCGAAGAGATCTTCTCCTAGATGATGCTAACGGAGTTGAGAATCTTCCAAATACTACAATCTTTGAAAAACTTGCACTGATGGGCTATGAGAGATATACAGATGCTTTAAAGTTCCAAAAAGGTAATTTTTCTCCTCAGTGGAAATTCTTAATTCATACTGTCTTAGTGTGTCTAAGTCCAAAGACCACTGCATGGAATGAATTTAGCAGTAATTTAGCTTCTGCTATAATTTGTTTGGCTGAAAATACTCAAAGATTTAATTTCTCAAAATTAATTTTTGATAATATGGTTAAGAACTTGGATGGTTCTTTGGCTAAATATTTTCTATATCCAAGGTTTTTGCAACTCTTTTTGGACAACCAATTTAAAAAAAAGAAAAGTCACAAAAATGTTTATCCCACTCCCTGCCTTACCAAAAAGGTTTTTGCTAATATGAGTAGGGTTGGAAAAGATTTTTCAGGGAGAGTGACACCTTTGTTTCCAACAATGTTGGCACTAGCCCAAACCCAAATGGGTGAAGGTTCAGCAATCCCAGCTGGTACCCATCACACACCCACAGAACAACAACAAAAGACCTATAAACGTAGGACTAACACCAAGAACACTGAGCTACCTCAGGCTAGTGGTTCTATACCAACTGTTGCAGATGAGGATGTCACTGGGGGGGAGAGTGACATGTTAGCAAGGGCTGCCACTACTGTGTCTAGCTTAGCAGCAGCACAGGACAGTGGTAACATCATTAAGACCCGAACCAAGACAACTTCTAATGAAGAAAGTTCCTCTGGAACTGATTCAGGTGAAGGTCCCAGTCACATGGAAACAATGGGGGGTTCGGATGTTCATCCTAGGGGTGAGACTGAACTTAACTTTTCCAGTGATCCACCTCTCGGGCTAGGTAACACAAGCCGAAGTGGTGAGGATAGTATGCAACTTTTGAATGAATTGAAGGATACCTGTGCCAAGCTGTCTGCACAAATTGGTGATCTGCGAGCAATAGCTTCTTCCCAAGATGGAGTCATCAAAGCTCAAGATGGGGAGATAAAGGCTTTGAAGAGAAGGGTTAGGTATTTAGAAGGAGTCAAAGGATCAAGAATTCCCAAACAAAAGGTTAAATCTTCTGAAGCTTCTAAGGATGCTCCCAAACAGGGAGGGAATGAAGGCAAAGTTTCAGGGGAGGATAACCAAGGGAATCAAGTGGTGATTGATCATCGTCTGGGCAAGGTTACAAATGCTGATAGTGCTACTGAGCCAATTACAGTTGGTACTACAAAAGCTAGTACTGCTACACCAGAGGTTTTTGCAAATGCTGTTAGTGTACTTGCTGAGCTGAAGACAGCAAAACCAGTAACCAAAGGTGTTGTGATACAAGAGCCATCATCCTCTCCAAAAGCTAAACAATCAACTCCACAGGTACAAGGCAAAGGTAAAGGGATTCTTACTGAAGAGCCTGTGGAGAAACCATTATCAAAAGAAGAGCAATTAAAAGTTGATGCTGAACTTGCTATGAAATTCTCAGAAAAGTATGATGCAGAACATCAGACAATTTTGGAACAAAGGAGAATACAAGAAGAAAAAGATGCAGAGTTAATAGCTTCATGGGATGAGCAAAGGGCTCAGGTTGCAGCTGATTCTGAGCTTGCTAAGAAACTACATAAACAAGAGCAAGATAAGTACTCAGTAGATGAAAAAGCCAGGATGCTGAAAGAATTTTTTGATGAAAAAAAGAAGTTGTATGCAGAACAAAGATATGCAGCTAAGAAGAACAAGCCACCCACTCAAAAACAAAGAAGAGATCTCATGTGCAGGTAGTTTTTTTTTTTTTTTTTTTTTTTTTTTTTTTTTTTTTTTTTTTTTTTTTTTTGCAAAGGTATTTATATTAATATCAACAATACCCAATATGTACATCATATCATAAACATCTACTCATGTGCAGGTATTTGAAGAATGTGGACAGATGGAAACTAAAGGATTTGAAATTCTTGGATGATAAAAGAATTGAAGAATTATATGCAATTGCCAAGAGAAACAATGATCTCTTCTTGAATGACAGTTCAAAGAGAGCAGGTGAACAGTTGGAAATAGAAAGCAGTAAAAAGAGAAAACAAGAACAAACTGAGCAAGCTGTTGCTGAAGAACAAATGCAAGCTCACACTGAACTTGCAGTTGCCTCTGTAGGAGAAGCCATGGATGCACAACCTTTAACTGTCAAACATCCCATTGTTGATTATAAGTCTGGATCTTTTGGGGAAACAGTTTATTACGATATTAAGAGGCATGATGGTTCTTCTAGAAGGTATGTAAGCTTTCTTCACATGGTTCATGATTTTGATAGACAAGATATGATAGCTCTATGGAAATTACTCAAACAAAGATTTGGTAATAAGACACCAGAACAAGCTAATTATGATAGAGAAGTCTGGAATTATTTAAAGGTAATGTTTGAACCAAATCATGAAGATGAATGTTGGAGAAGACTAACGCACAATACTGTTAAAGAATGGAAAATTTTTCAACGATGTGGAGTACATGCTTTAACTGTGAATGAGTTGGTGATCTACATGCTTGTAGAAAAGGATTACCCTTTAAAGTTTCACAAAGACATTCTACATCAGATGTTGCGTGTGAAGAAAACACTCAAGCTTCAGCTTAATTATGATGACATGGCATATGAACTGCTCAGGAAGATGGAAGAGTATCTAGGACCCAAGGACAAGAAATAGAATGTATAGTTATTACTGCCACAATGTATAGTTTGACTTAAACATGTATAGTTATTACTGCTAGTATGTATAGTTATTACTGCTAGAATGTATAGTTATTACTGCTAGAATGTATAGTCTGACATTTATCATGTATATGTCCACTTGCAGTCAAGCTTTATTGTATTTGCAGTTTCCATTTATCATGTATATGCACTTGCAGGCACTTAGTAACATGTTACTTCATTATAAAGTTGAAAATTGACTTTAGAAAGTCAAGTAATCTGGTTCCAGCTAGGGGCAAGTAACATACTTACATACTACTGCATTAAACTAGATAGACTATAAAATCCCAGCATTGTAATGGGGCAAATTAAATGAAGAGTCATGACTAACAGTCTGAACTCAAAATATGACTCTATGATTTAGACACCTAAATAAATACTTCATGTGACCATATGTAACATCTTGAATTTAGTCACACAAACACTCAATGTGACTAATATCAAGGTTAATGATAACTGAGTTCACATTTTGCTATACATATTAGTCACATGAATATTTCAGTGTGACTATTTTCAATGTATTGGTCACATATAATACCCTTATAATGTGGCCATAAACATAATTTAGATGCACATTTGTGGTATGGTGTTACTATTGTATAGCCTATAGTCACATGATTGTGCTACAATTAAATGTGACCATACACATTAGGAATTGGCAGGCAAACACACACTTAACTTTAGACACACATATTAACTTACGTGACTATTTGTATCGAATTTTGGTCACACTTAATCATGTATGCCTATGGTTTAGTGTGACCATATATGACATTTGGTCACACATCTCAAGTGTGTGACATATATTTGTCACTTTTAAATGCATATCGTGACTATGCTTCAAACTTACTTTTCAGTTGTCACACATTTCAAATTCATATGTGGCTAAATTTTCAACAAAAACTAGCAGTCACGCTTAAATAATGTGTGACAAACTTGAGCATATGATTTAGCCACATACACAATTACTTCGTGTGACCATATATGGATTTTGGTCACACTTTTCAATTGCGTGACATATATTTGTCACATATGTATATATATAGTGTGACTAATGTTTCAACCTTATTTGTATCCGTCACACGTCCCAAATTATAAGTGACTAAAAAATCAAAAAAAAATTTACCAGATACGTATAGTCACGAAAATATTCAAATGTGTGGCTATAGCCTCGGATGTAATTCCGAAATGGTCACACAAGTCGGATCAAGTGTGGCTGTTTATTTTATTCTGGTACATTTAGTCACATAAAAAGGCGACTGTGTGGCTGTTCGAAAAACAGCATGTGTGACTAAATCCCATTTTTGTACTAGTGTTCGTTACACCCTTACACCTTAGCCTACCCTGTAGATTAGAATTCGTGGTTGGTTAATTGCTATAGGCAAAGTGTGTTTCCTTACATTACCTGTGTTCGTGTGCGTAATTCATTATCTTTGGTTAGGTCGGGAAATTGCACAATGCAATTGGAGTGAAAGTAAATATTGTATATTTTGGAGTTTATTTTTCGTGTGTTTACTACTTTCACTATTACCATTATTTCAGAAGTCATGAAAAGTATGAAAAATTATCCGGAAAGAAAGTTATAGTGATGTGGTGAAATTTTACACATCTATGTTTATGTTTGGAAAAAAAAAAAAAAAAAAAAAAAAAATCGAAAAAATAAGAAAAGAAAAAGAAAGAAAGAAAAGTTGGAAGTTAGTTTTAACAAACTTATGTAAAGTTATGTAAGTGGTCGATATCACCACTATTTGTTGTACTATATCTATGGATTGAATGGGAATTGGCAGTTATGGAACGCCAATTAAGGTTTATTCTTTGATTAAGATCTTGTTGAGTATAATTCGTGTCTACCTAAAGCGTGTGTTTCAAGTGTTAAAGCGTGAGTTATTCAATGATATGAGTCTTATTCATGGGACGGTTGGGATAGTGATTAACCACACTTAGGATTTTAATTTATTTGTTTTGTTTATTTTTATTTTTGCACCAATTTATATCCCAAATGTTATCCATGCCCTTTATTATTCTTTATCCAACCAAACCTTTGATTTATTGAGATTGGGGATTTGAGCAATCTTAAGTATCGTAGTCGTGGATTCGGCTATGTATTTATGATTTTGTCGCCCTTTTTGATATATTATTATTGGTGAAGTTTGGACCTATCTTTAGCCTATTCGAGTTAAGGATTTGAGCAATTGCAAGTATCGTGTTCGTGGATTCGATCATGTATTTGTGATTTTGTCGCCTTTTCTGGAATTTGAGATCGATAGTGAAAGAGAATAATTAACCCTTAAGCCTAAAAACCCTTTTTACCGCTTTAGACTTGTTACTCCTTAGCTTTAGTGGTGGAGATGTGTATACTTGCCAAGCTTATGATAGAATATTCGTCGCGACTGGACAGTTAAACGATTAGATTTGCTTTTATCGACTTATTTTATTTTACTTCTGAATCGTTAAGTGTTTAGTTGTGTGATTATGAAATGAACGAATACATGCTTAAATATAAAAATAAATCCTAACATCTTTTAGGATACATTTTCATAAAAGAAATTCTAAGGTTTACTTGGGGACAAGTAAAGTTCAAGTGGGGGGATATTTGATGAACTCAAATAAGTACATTTTATTACTATCATTTATCCTATTAATTTGACTTGTTTTACTATATTATGTATGAGGATTGATACTTAATCGTTTACTTTTGTAATTCTCAGGTAAAAACAAGCATTTGGTGAAACTTGGCGATTTTGGACTAATTGTGGAGCAAAACGTGCATAAAGTTGAAGGTCTATTGACATGGACAAGATCAAGTCAATTCTGCTCCAGATGCGCCGCATCTCACTCTCGAAATGCGCCGCATCTCTATCAAGATATCACCAGATACGATCCAAGATACAAGAGGACATGCGCCGCATCTAATCATGGAGTTATGCCGCATCTTCTGGCGGTGTACGAATATTCCTGAATATTATAATCTTGGACCCCACGCGAAGTTAAGTACATGCGCCGCATCTACTTAGTAGATGCGCCGCATCTTCCCTCAGACAGAAACTATAAATACCCCGTAGACCAGACGAATTAAGAGTTCCGAAAAACCAAAAAACCGAAGTTCAAACAGGAGGAACAAAGGACGAATTCAGTCAAGGAGGCAGCACAAGACACACCCAAATCAAAGATACAAGAGCTGTAAGAAGGTGCTGCATGTGTTTAATTCATTAAGTAGTTTTGTTTTATTGTGTTAGCAAACTTTAATTCATCAGGATTGGTGGCTTGTGTAATGTGACAACGAAAGATTGCACTCCCTTTAATACTTGCTTTCCCATCAATTAAAGTTTATATGTTGATGTCTTTGGTTACTACTTATTAGTGCATTGATAACCTCTGTGTTTATTAGTGGCTTGCGGGCATTTGACTGCGGGACATAATGTGGCTCCCACGGTTATTACTAAATTGATCACTTAGGAATAACTTTTAGACATAAGTAATCATTAAGGGTTTACTCGCCGATAAGATTAGGACCAACGAGAAAGGATTAACTACATACACTTCATATAAAGCTATCAATAAAATAAGTGACAATCTACTTAATCATAAGGACAGCCCTCTTATTGTCTCAAGTATTTATCTGTGTACGTGTGTGCTACTTGCTGATTCGTGCCTTTTGGTTTATTTTATTATTTAATTGCAAACAAACCGTGCCAGTCTCTCAGGCTGAAACCCCCTTGCGTTAGGATATTAAAATACTGATTAGAATAACGAGATAATACGTTCCACTCTTAGTGATCGACACTCTACTTACCATTATCTTCATACTGACCGGGTACACTGCTCGTTAAGTGTGTGTGTTATTGATAAGTCGGCTAAATATAAATTTAAAACTTGAGTAGGCATTAAAACTGCTAAACCGCAACGACACATCACGCGCATCAATACTTAACACCATCACAGAACAGATAAGTAACTCACTCAGTTTCATTAACACAGCTTCTGATCTTTGGAATGAACTTCAAGAGCATTATTCACAATTAGATGGTCACAGAATCTATCAACTCACTCATGATTTAGTTCAATTGAAACAAAACAATGCTGCTATAGAGATTTATTACCAGAAATTGAAAGGATTGTGGGATGAATATGACTCTTTAGAAGCACCTTACATGTGTATATGTGCTTGTACTTGTGAAAATGGAAGAGTGAATGGTGAAAGAGACCATAGGAAAAGGCTAATTCAGTTTTTAATGGGATTGGATGAATGTTATGCCAACATTAGAGGTCAAATCTTGCTTATGAGTCCAATGCCTAGTGTGGCAAAAGCTTATGGTATGATCAGACAAGAAGAAAAGTAGAGAGAAACTCATAATTCAGTGGTGCCCATGGCTACAGCCTTATCTGCACATTCAAGCAACTACAGGAACTCATACAACAATAACTCAAGGACTAGAAGAAACTTTCATCAAAGTGAATCCTCAACAAGAACCTACAATAGCAACAACACCAACACAAGAAGAGGTCAGTTCAAAAAGGGAGTTATCTGTGGTAATTGTAACAAAGAAGGTCATACAAAGGAGGAGTGTTACCAACTGGTAGGCTATCCAATTGGCCATCCACTGCATGGCAAGTACAAACGCCCAAATCAGAGGCAAAATGTGCAGGACAACTCACACCTCAGAACAATTAATATGACAGTTGGTCAGGGAGCAAATGATGAAGCAGCAAAAGCAATACCTCAACAGAATGATGCAGCAATGTATGCTAGGATGGATCAACTTCAAAACCAACTCAATCAAATGATGCTCATGATGCAAAATGGCAAAGACATCACTAGTATGCACTCAGAAGGTATTCCTAGACTTATTGCAACTCATACTACCAAAACTTATAAAGTCATTGCTTCAAATATCACTGCTAGAACTTACAAGGTCACTGCATCTGTCCTAATTAGTCAAAAGTTCATCTGGGTGGTAGATAGTGGTGCCACAAACCATGTTTGTATATCCCTTACTTCAATGCACAACATTCAAATATGCACAAAGCCTATATATGTTACATTACCCAATGGACAAAACACCTTAGTAACCAAGGTAGGATCAGTGTATATCAACCCTGCCATCACACTACAAGATGTACTTTACATACCCTCCTTTGCATAGAACTTACTTTCAGTAAGCAAGCTTGGCTCACACATACCTTTATCAATCCTTTTTACACCTTTTTCATGTTATTTTCAGGACCATCACAAGAGGATTGCTCATGGCAGCCTCTATAATGGTCTCTACATCATCAAACAAGAACCCAAAACCATCTCACCAACTATCCTTTCAGTCAGCAACACCAATGTGGACCTTTGGCACTCAAGGCTTGGACATCCTTCATTTTCTGTTTTACACCAAATAAAATCAATTGATGTATCTAAAAAATGTAAAACTCATGTTTGTAATATCTGCCCTTTGGCAAAACAGCATGCTCTGTCATTTGAAAATAGCAACTCTCATGCAACTGCTTTGTTTGACTTAATCCATGTTGATATCTGGGGACCTTACAAACATCCCACTTTTAACAAATGCAAATACTTCCTAACTATAGTTGATGATTATTCCAGAGCAACATGGACTTACCTTCTTTCATCTAAACATCAAACAACCTCACACATAAAAATGTTTCATGCTTTCATCCTCAATCACTTCAAAATCAACTTAAAAACTGTTAGAAGTGACAATGGCTCAGAATTTATAAACCAATCACTCAAAGAGTTTTTTAGAACCATGGTATAATACATCAAACCTCCTGCCCTTATACACCCCAACAAAATGCAAGAGTGGAAAGAAAACATAAACACTTATTGGAAGTTGCTAGAGCCACAGATTTCAGGCACATTTTCCCATACATTTTTGGGGCTACTGCCTCCTTGCAGCCACTTATCTCATAAATAGACTACCCTGCAAACCTCTTAACCACAAAAGCCCTTATGAACTCCTATACCAAACACCTCCTTCACTCACTGTTGGGTCATGAAAAATCCAAGAATACTTAAAACATGATTTGGACACAAATTAACTAAGTGTTAACTTAAACCGAGAACAATTCAAGTTACTGAGAGAACAGCCTCTCAGTGAGTCATCTTCAGGATGCTTAAGGCGAATTCAAATTGAAGGATTCACTACGCAGGAAGGCGGTACTCCCTGAAGTAGCACTTAAGCCAAAGAAGAAGATGATGGTTCAGTGAGTGTTGGACAAGAACTCACTGAACCCTAGTCTCCTCAACAACAATGAAGTAATTAAGAATGATAACTGAGAAGCGTGTCCTGAAGAACTAAGTGCCTGAGAAGAAAGGCAGAAATATCTAGGAAGGATTTAAGATAAGATCAAATCTTATCTTGTCAGGAAGAAATCCTTCCTAAGACGGCTTAAAGTCTTGGAGTGTCAGACCAACCACTCCTAAAGACTTAATAGGCCATTTCTATTGGTTCTTGGAAATGACAATTATTGTTGTAATTGTCAGACACGCTTGCTCAACAACTTGTAATATTTTAATTACTTTTACTCAGATTACTTGTGTATAAATAGATTGAGAAGGAGAGAAGTTGAGTGTGTTTTGTACAATTAAAGCTTAGACTTTTGCAAAACAACTTCTCTCCTACAAAGAGTAACGCATCCCTTAGATTGCTCAGTGAGGTCGCATTGTTACCACTCAAGCAAAACTTGAGTTTAGATAGGAGACACCACCATACCTTGTCTATTCAATCCCAAGTGTTTGTTCCGCAAAACACTTGGGTATAGATTCTTTGATTCATTTCTAATAAGAATTTAAACGTTGAAAATTACCTTGAGTTTTTATATTCACGTTTTATAACTGTTAGAATTAATCATAACATTGTATTTGTCATAAACACAAATAGATTAACTTTCTAGTTAACTCTAAGCGTGTAAAGGGACCAACAAGTGGTATCAGAGCCTCTGGTTTATAAAATTTTTTAAACTAACCAAGAGTGCTTTAGGTTTTTAAAACCAAGATCCTACTATGGCTGATATCAATGTACCCCAGCTAGTCGACAAAAAGGGTGGCAGCTACTCCGCTGTTGCACCCAGACTTGAAGCTGGGAAATTTAGCAAATGGAAGAAGCGTATGATTTGCTATCTTACCGGTATGGAACCCTACTACATCACCTGTATCAGGGATGGCCCATTTGTCCCTAAGACAGCCGAAGGGCTAAACAAGCCTGAGGCCCAATGGACCATTGATGAGAGGAGGGTGGTCAATCAAGACCAACGCCTGAAAAGCATCCTTATATCATGTCTTCCTGACGATATAATGGAATCAGTCATCAACTGTCTAACAGCCAAGCAAACTTGGGATGACTTGGTAAACAGCTTTGAGGGTCCCTCAGATACCAAGGAAAATAGGGTCATGGACCTTAAACTTGAGTATAATACTTTCAGGGCAAAAGACTCTGAAATTCTCTCACAGACCTACACCAGATACAAGAATTTGATAAATGAATTATCAAATGATGGTGTTGTACTGTCTAAGCATGAGACAAATGTTGGCTTTGTCAACAGTCTCCCTGAGAAGTGGCTCAACTTCTCACAAGGCCTGAGGAATGCTAACCACATTCAGACCCTTGAGCTCCCTGAAATTTATGGGAAGTTTGTCTATGAAGACAACTTGATCTCAAGGAGATACCCTGACTCAAAAGCTCTTGAGTCTAAAAAGGCCTTAACCTCCACACCCATATCAACTGCTTTCTATTCTAATGGTGTTGTGCAGGATATTCAAGAGGATTCTGAAGAAGAAATTGATGAAAGGACTGGTGAGGAGTACCTGAACGACTTGAACTTGGAATTCCAAGAAAGGGCATTCCTTGCTAGTTCAAGACGTTTCATCAAAAGAAATCAGTCCAACTTTACAAAACCAAAAGCAAATGAGACCACTGAATGCTTTAAATGTGGTAAAAAGGGTCATTTTGCTAGGGACTGTTATTCTAAAACTATCTCAGAACCCTCTTACAAGTTCTCAGGAAACAGTTCCTCAGGATCTAGCAAGTTTCAACCTAAAATGTTTCAGTCCACCCAACAATTTCAAAACAAGGGTCAAAAGGATTTTGAAACAAAATATAGGAAAATCAAAGCTAAACTTGCACTTCTTGAAACTAACCCCATATTGTCTCAGGATGCTCAAACATCTAAACCTATTCAGACAAAGAACAAGGTATTAGTAGCTGAAGCATATGACTGGGATGGAGAAGAGGTTTCCTCAGATGAGGAAATAAGAGTTAGTGCACTGATGGCACTTTCTGAAGAGGATCAGGTGGCTGTGGGAAAAAGCTACGCTAGGAATGGAGAGTGGGTCAACATCACCATGAAGAAGGTAAATACTTTACTTTCTATGGATGATGATTCTGATTGGCAGTCTTACATGAGTTATATTTGTGTTGATCTAAAGTTTGTTGAGGAACAAAGGCTTAACCTGTTTTCAAAATATAACAAAATTGTGTCAGAGTTGAATAAATGTAGAGATGAACTGCTTGCATTGAAACAAGCCAAACTAGAATCTATTACTCTACAAATTCAGAACACTGAAATTTTGAAACAAAACCAAGCCCTTCAAACAGAACTTAAGAAAGAAAAAACTGTCATTGAAAGCTGGACCAAAAAGAACCCTAAGGTCTTTGATTCTGTGGGCTTAATTCCTAAGATAACTATAGGAATTGACCACCTCACTGAAACCTCCAGTGAGAGTCCCAGTGAAATGACCTTTGTTCCAGCTGGCATATCCTTTGAGCAAGAGATGGAACCCAAGTCAAATGACTGGATTGTCAGGGACAACCCAGTCAGTAAGTTGCCAAACTTTGAGACTGGAAACATCTTGCTCCCTGAAAGTCAAGATCTGAAAGGTATGCTTGGACTCTTTGACCAACTCAGTATTTCTGATCCAATCAGTGAGCCTGAATCAGAATCAACTCCTCCACTCCCTCCACTAAATAACCTTCAGGGTGCTGCACCAAGCTCAGACCTCCCACCATTGGTCTACTCCCCACACTCTCCAAAGGAGAGATCAGGAAAAGGTAGAATCCTCCTGAGAAGACCACCCCTTAAAGTCTCAGTAAATACTGATGACTCATCAACTTCAGTCCCTTCTGAAGTTGCAACCCAAAGTCCTGATCCAAGAATTGATCAGTTGACTGAAATGGTCAGGAAGCTAAGTGAGAAGATTGTATCTTCTGAAAAACCTTCTCAATTAAAGAAGGAACAAAAACTAGCCTCCTCAAAGACCAAACCCAAACCAACCAAGCCCCTGAAAAAGTGTGAACTGTGCAACTATACAAATCATCTCACTGATGACTGCTATAGAGTCCTTTACTGCATGATTTGCAAAAAGGAAGATCACAGGACCTCTGATCATAAAAAATGCTCAGTCATGTCAAACTTTTCAGGACTTAAGGCTCAGTGCCTGAACTATCCTTCTGATTCTAAGCAGAAACAGAAGCAAAAGGCCAAGCCTTTTCCACCTTGCCCATTGTGTGGATTCAATGACCATCATCCTGAGGATTGTCAAAATGACAAACACTATGAATCTAGTGGAAGTACCACTCAGAAATCCTCAGGAAAAGAGAGGGTCATTCAGTCAAAAAGAGGAATGAATAAACAATCCTCTCACACTACTGAGGCTACCCCTGCAACTAAATGCAAAACATGTAGTAGTTCAGTCCACTCAACCACTGACCATGAATCAATTAATACTTTCATAAAGACCTACAAAACCAAACCCTCCATGAAATGGAGTCCTAGAAAGAACTGACCCAGTTTACTATTTGTGCAGAAGCATGCCAGATATCCTATTTGGCATCTAGACAGTGGATGTTCAAGGAGCATGACTGGTGTTAAGGAGTGTCTGCACAAATATGTGGAAGAACCAAGACCCAAAGTGATATTTGCAGATAATTCAACATGTCTCACTGAGGGTTATGGTTCAGTAAACTGCAATGGTATTGTCTTTACTAGGATAGCTTATGTAAATGGTCTTAAGTACAATCAGATCAGTTTCAGTCAACTATGTGATGCAAAATACATAGTCCAGTTTGATGATAAGCAAGGAACCATCTTCAATGAAAATAAGGAAATTGTCCTCATTGCACCAAGAAGACAAGATGTTTATGTACTAGACATGTCCAGTCTAACTCAGGATGGAACTTGTCTCTTTGCTAAGGCCACTGATACACTCAACTGGCTTTGGCATAAGAGACTCACCCACCTGAACTTTAAAAACATAAACAATCTTGTAAAACAAAACAAGGTCCTTGGCTTACCATCACTTGTGTTTTCAAAGGATAAACCATGCTCAGCTTGTGAAAAAGGTAAACATCACAGAGCATCCTTTAAAACCAAAACCAACTTTTCCATCAGGAACTGCCTACATCTTCTCCATATGGATCTATTTGGACCTATCAGTCCAAGGTCTACTAACCATGAGAAGTATACTCTGGTCATAGTGGATGAATACTCTAGATACACTTGGGTATTCTTCCTGATCAAAAAGAGTCAGGCAGCTGAAACAATCATGTCCTTTGTCAGGAACATTGAAAATCAAAATGACATTAAGGTCAAACAGATTAGAACTGACAATGGGACTGAGTTCAAAAATTATGAACTTGAATGTTTCTGTGATGAGAAAGGTATTTCACAAAACTTTTCCTCTCCATACACACCTGAACAAAATGGTGTTGCTGAAAGGAAAAATAGAACACTCATTGAAGCTGCTAGGACAATGCTATGTGGATCAGTCCTTTCCAACCATTTTTGGACTGATGCAGTCAAAACTGCCTGTTATACACAAAACAGATCCATAATTGTCAAGAGACATGGGAAAACCCCATATGAGTTATTCAAAGGAAGAATCCCTGACATCAGCTACTTTCATGTCTTTGGGTGTCCTGTGTTTATTCATAATCACAAGGATCACCTAGGGAAATTTGATGCAAAAGCTGATGATGGATACTTCCTGAGATACTCACTTGTCTCAAAAGCCTTCAGAGTGTTCAACACAAGGAGACAGCAGACTGAGGAAACATTTCATGTTACCTTTGATGAGAGCACTGATGCAATCAGGTTCTCAACTGCCTTAGTAGAAGAAATAGGAATTGATAATTCTTCAAGATATCCTCCTGATGAATATCTTCCTGAAAACAATCCTTCTACTCAGTATCAAAATGATGCTAACCTCTCCTATTACATAATCCCACACAACCTACCTAACCCAACCATCACTGAGTTTGTTGAGGCACATGAAAACACTGATGAAATCAATCAGTCTGTTCAAAATACTCAAGAACCAAACAATCTCAGTGATCTGGTAGACACTCAAGATCCAATCAATGATCATGTGTCTACTCCAGAACTAACCCCTCTACCCATTCAGGCCTCCACAAGTTCAAATCAGAATCCAGGACCTCAGGAAAGTTGGACTAGGTCTCAGGACATTGAACTTGTCAATATTATTGGAGAGCCTACTGAAGGCATGCTCACCAGGAGCATGGCTGCTAGTCTAAGAGCAGCCTCAGCCAATGAATGCCTATTTGTGGACTTCATTTCCACAATTGAACCCAAAAGTGTTAAAGAAGCACTTACACATCCAAGTTGGGTTCAGGCCATGCATGATGAACTGGAACAATTTGACAGAAACAAGGTAATGACCTTGGTCAAATGTCCTGAGAATGTCTCAGTCATTGGCATGAAATGGGTATTCAAAAATAAAACTGATGAAAATGGCATAGTCATTAAAAACAAAGCCAGACTTGTAGCCAAAGGCTATAATCAACAAGAAGGCATTGACTATGAAGAAACATTTGCACCAGTAGCAAGGATGGAAGCCATCAGGATCTTCCTTGCTTTTGCTACATACATGAACTTCAGAGTATACCAAATGGATGTTAAAAGTGAATTCTTAAATGGTTCACTGAAAGAAGAAGTTTATGTTGAGCAACCTCCTGGATTTGAAAGCCATGAGTCTCCTGATCATGTCTGTAAGCTTAACAAAGCCCTTTATGGACTAAAGCAAGCTCCGAGGGCATGGTATGAGACTCTCTCAGCCTTCTTAATCCAAAACAAATTTGTCAAAGGCAAGATAGACAACACATTGTTTATCTATAAGACAAATAATGATGTCATACTAGTACAAGTGTATATTGATGACATCATCTTTGGCTCAACAAGTTTCAAACTTTGCAAACAATTTGAAAAAATAATGGCAAAGAAGTTTGAAATGAGCATGATGGGAGAACTGACATACTTCCTTGGTCTACAGATCAAGCAGACTGATAGAGGAACCACTATCAGTCAAGAGAAGTATGTAAAGAATCTACTGAAGAAGTATGATCTCAGTGACTGTGCCTTAGTCAAAACTCCCATGGTCCCCCCAAACAACCTTGGTCCTGATCTCACTGGTAAACCAGTTAATCAAACTCTCTTTAGAGGAATGATAGGATCACTGATGTATCTACTTGCATCAAGGCCTGATATCCAATTCTCAGTATGTCTATGTGCCAGATATCAATCTGACCCAAGAGAATCTCATATCACTACTGTGAAAAGGATATTCAGGTACCTAAAGGCACTCCTAACCTTGGATTATACTATCCAAAGTGCTCAGGACTTAATCTTAAAGGATACTCAGACTCTGACTATGCTGGATGCAACATGGACAGAAAAAGCACCTCAGGCTCTTGCCAAATACTTGGTGGGAAACTAGTCTGTTGGAGTGCTAAGAAGCAACAATCAGTTGCCTTGTCCTCAGCTGAGGCTGAATATGTTGCAGCAGCTAGTTGTTGTGCAAATGTACTCTGGATGAAAAGTCAACTCAGTGACTATGGAATTCAGTATAAGATGGTACCCATCTTTTGTGATAACACAAGTGCAATTGCAATCTCAAACAACCCTGTTCTTCATCAGAGAACAAAACACATTGATATCAGATATCATTTCATCAGGGACCATGTCATGAATGGTGACATTGAATTACACTTCATCCCTACTGAATATCAGTTAGCTGATATCTTCACCAAACCTTTGGATGAACCAACTTTCACAAGGCTGAAAGCTGAATTTGGAATGTTGGATATAGAGAATCAGTCCACTGATTGAATCCTTCCAACTGAAGTGTAAATTCTTAAAACCTCAGGTCCCTGACTCAATGTGTACATCAATGAAAACATCTCACTGAATCCTCAACCTCAGGAACTAAACCCAAGTTCCTGAAATCTTTAGGGTTCAGGAACTAAACCCAAGTTCCTGAATCCTTGTAGCTCAGGAATCATTCGATATTCCTGAATCATCAGTGACTAATCCCAAGTCCCTGAAAAACCATCACTGAATGAAAAGTCATTCAGGGCCCTGAAAAGAGACATTAAATACTGACTTAAATGCTCTAAGTATCTAGTTAGTAAATGTCCGAGGTTGGTAACTGAACTCATATTTAATTCAAGAATATTTGTTCTTTTTGCCTTTCTGGCTTCCACCTCTGGGCCACCACATTCCCACTTGGCATTAAATGCCTCTCCAATCACATTACAAATATGTGATGACTCATCTCTGCAAATTACACTTTTGCAGAACTGCTCAACTGTTCACTTCGACTGTTGCGCCAAACCAGGAAAGTGGAGTGTTGGCATTAAATGCGCAAACATATTATTCAAAACAATTTCCAATAATTCTTTTTGAATAAATTAAGATCGCTCAAATGTCTAAAACACCCCCATCTCCACTTCCCTATAAATAACCCAACCAAAAGAAATACACACACGTTTTTATAGAACTTAAGCAAAACTCTGCCATTTTAATTCTCAAAAACAAATTGTGTGTGTATTCTTAAGCTTTAGAAACCCAGAAACCTTAGTCAAACCCAGACTTACCCACAAATGGCTTCTTCTAATGCTATAGCATACGCCCCCAATGTGGAATTCCTCACTGGGGACGTTGACCTAACAAAGAACAATGTGGTAGGAAATTTCTCTTATCCACAAAACTACCCAGCCTACAAGAACGTTATGAAATTTCTTCGTAATTGTTTTCTTGCAAAGGCTTTCACCCACACCCCCTCAGTCATCTACCATGACTATTTGAGGGAATTCTGGTGCACGGCTGTGGCTACCAGCCCCAAAGACACCAAAGAGTCAATCATCACCTTCACGGTGATGAATGGGAGCAGAACCCTCTCCTTTGACTACTCAACCTTCATCAAAGCCACAGGCCTTGACTTTGCTGAAGCGTTTGCACCCAACCCTACTGATCAGGACATAAAGAATGAACTGATCTTTCTTGCACCCCATGACCCCAGACGTCCTACAACGTCTGCGGAAGGCTTATTGGAGAAGGCTCCAGTAGTCAAAACATGGTTCCATCCTATCTGGAGGATACTGATGACATTTGTCATTCAGGTCCTGGGTGGAAATAAATCCTCTACGGAACAATTGAACTCATCACAACAATTGATGTTGTTCAGTCTCCTTGAGGGTACAAAAATTGACATCGGAGGAATAATATTCCGAGACCTTGTTGCTAAGCTCTCAGGAAAACATAGGCAAAGGCATATGTCCTACCCTAGATTTGTTTCCTGTGTGCTTCAGGACCTACTTGGTTCTGACTACGTGAGGCCTGATGTAGAAGGTACGAAGCCTGACGTCCTGCACAAGTCAAACTTCACTAGTAGCATCAGTGAGGTTACACATATTGCCCTGACTGAATACATGCAATCAGTCATTCAGGGTAACGACGCTATCTCACCAGTTCCTTCACCGACCAAAAAGGTGAAGAAGACAAAGAAGGGTCAGTCCAGCCAGGTGGTTAGACCCAAGCCACTCGCCACTGAGACTGATCCTCAAAACCAACTAAACCTTAAAAAGAGGTTGAAAAAGGCCGAGACCTCTGAGACCCTCTGAGACCCTCTTGACCTCAAAACAAAGGCCAACGGAGGTCACTGAGCAATCATCCTCAGTGACCTCGGGCACACCCTTTCCACATGGTTCAACTGACATAAACAAGTCAGAGGGATCAGGAAGCATTCCCCCCTCACATCCCGATGAAGGTACTGATAAATCACAATCAGTGCCCAAGGGAGGAAAGGGTCCTGAATCCTCGGTAGGGCAGCACCACCCTACTGGGAAGAGGACCCACACCCCCTCACATCCCGATGAAGGAACTGTCAAAAAACAATCAGTTCCCAAGGGAGGAAAGGGTTCTAAATCCTCGGTAAGGCAGCACTACCTTACTGAGAAGGGGACCCACAAACATTCACATCCCGTTAACATTCCTGAGCAATCACCCTCAGGATCTTAGGGAGAAAAGGACCCTAAATCCCCAAAAGGACAGCACAATCTTGATGGGAAGGGGGTCCACCAACTTTCACAATCAGTACCTAGTGATACCACTGGAAAACACCCATCAGTGGTTGAAGGTGCTAAGGGGGACAAAGACTCAGAGGGAAAGAAACAACCCGCTGATACGGAACCCATAAACCCCTCAGGCGGTCCAATCCTCTCAGGACCTGCCCCCAAAAGCCAGGCTGGTGTTACCCCAGTTATTATGGCTAGTCAGGCTGAGCAAACTCACTCAGTTATTATGACAACGGGGTCAGGACCTGACCAAACCAAAGGCGAGTCTTTTTATAAAGAGGAGCCGGTTGAATTTTTGGGTATTGAGTCCATGGGGGACTTTCAGGCTTTTATTGAGTCTGATGAAGAGCTCAGGGAAGAGAGTGAAGCGGAAATTTTTGAGGCAGGTGAGGATATGGAAAATGATATACAACCCGAACAACCTGAACAATCACATCAGTCATCTCCACGCCAAAGTGAAGAGTCAGGTTCTCAATCTTCTGATTCTTCTGATACTGGGGACATCCTCAAAAAGTATGATGACTCTCTTCCCCTCACTGAAAGAAAATTGGTCAAGTTCCTGCTCAAGACCAATAGAGCTCTTTACACTGGTCTCTCTGAAGAGATGTTCGATCATCACACTGAGGCAGCTGTTCACTATGCCAACCTGAAGGCAGATGTTGAAAGTTATCATGATGATGTGAACGAAATGCATTCTGACACCAATCACTCCCTGACAGCTATTGATCTTCATCTCAGGAAGTCTAATCTTGCTCTTGAAGGCATCACCAAAAGCCTTGGAACTATTCAAACAGCTGTCAAGGATGACCCAGAACTCAACAAGAAGGTCCTTCAGTCTGCTGATACTTACCAGAAGCAATCAGCTGAATTCAGTGATCTTCTCAGCTTACTGAAGGATTCTAATATTCAGGGTCTTAACTCTTCATTGGACTCAATCAGGACTTCTTTGGGTCTTCAGGAAAAACATCTGGGTACTTGGGCACAATCTTCAACATCCTTGGCATGGTCTCTTGGGTCAAGGATGTCAGGCATCGAAGCTTCTCAGGCATCTCTGGCGGATCAGATCTCAACTCTTCAGAAAGACACCTCGGACATCAAATCAATGATGACTGAGATATATCAGGCTTTCAAGGGTCCTGCTGCTCCAGTGGCTCCAACTCTTGCTATCACCATGGCTCAAGCAACAGTTGAGGGGGAGAAAGACACTGGAGTCCCTGAAGTTTCCACAAGCCAACAACCTCCTTCTCCTCCTTCTCACACTGAGGGGGAGATTCCTGAAGCTTCTTCCACCCATCAAGAAAAAGGCAAAGGCATCCTCACTGATCCTGAGCCTCAACCAGCACCAATCTCGGTAGCAAAGGATCCTGAATCACCACCCAGGATCCCGTATGACATTGATGGAGTTCTTCACCACTTCTCAGCTGATGAACTCAGTGCTTACCTAGAGGAAGAGGAAGCAAAGAAGAAGTTAAAGGAGGAAGAAAAGGTGAGCAAGCCTGCAATTATTAAGGTTGTTCATGAAGAGGCTGAGAAGATTGGTCTTGAAACTAAGGATCTTTCAGGAAGAGAGGGTGGTATGACCTTTGTAAAAGCTCAGTCTGAGGAGATGATCACTCTCAGGAAGAAAAGAGAGGAAAGGAATAAAAGGGCTGAAGAGATCAGGCAGAATAGGATTAAGAAATATCAGTGGTATATGACTAACAGGTTGAAGCCAGAACCAATCACTGATGTTCATATTCATCGAAACACCAATCCTGCCAGTGTAACTGTCTACAGAGGGGCTGATATGAGAAACTTTGATGTTCATACCCCCTTCAGATTCGCTGACTTTGGGATCACAGAATTGGATGAGCTGGGTCCATTAATAGCAAAGAAATCAAATGTTGTGGTCCCTAGCCTGTTGAAGTCCTTGAGTCTGAGGAACGAAAGATTAGCAGCTGCACCTCAGGAACTTGACACTCCATCTCTTCTTCCTGATTCTGCACAACCAGCTCCCTCTCAGTCTTCTTCAAGGAAAAGAAAGAATATAGAAGCTGAGCCTGAGATCAAGGTTCCTGGTCTTGACTACAATAGGGCTCTCCCTGAAGGTGTTCCTTTCAGGAACAATATGGTCATCGAACAACCTGAAAGAGGTTTGTTCTTCATTGATGAGTTCGGAGACAAAGCCTTCCAAAGGTGGAGTGATATTGATTTGTCAGGGATCAAAGCTATGCTTGGTTTTCTAATGATGGCCTCTCCACTCAAGAGTCCTGAAAATGTGAAGTTTTGTCAAGATCTGAAAAAGAAAATCCATGAGCACCTTGACCAACAAGAGCTGCAGTCAAAGAAGCCCAAGCTTGAAGCCCTTGGTATTAAGTTGAACTGATAGATCTGCCTGAATACCTCCACTATCCCTTTTTGTACTTAGCTTGTTAGGACTTGTAATGATATCAATAAGATGATGTTTTTATTATTTCAGTGTCCTTTTTTACATTCTAGTACATTCAGTATGAGTAGAAGTCATTAGCTCACTCATAACTGATCAAAACACTTAGGAATAATTTATATCCAAATAGGGGGAGATTGTTGGGTCATGAAAAACCCAAGAATACTTAAAACATGATTTGGACACAAATTAACTAAGTGTTAACTTAAACCGAGAACAATTCAAGTCATTGAGAGAACAGCCTCTCAGTGAGTCATCTTCAGGATGCTTAAGGCGAATTCAAATTGAAGGATTCACTATGCAGGAAGGCGGTACTCCCTGAAGTAGCACTTAAGCCAAAGAAGAAGATGATGGTTCAGTGAGTGTTGGACAAGAACTCACTGAACCCCAGTCTCCTCAACAACAATGAAGTAATTATGAATGATAACTGAGAAGCGTGTCCTGAAGAACTAAGTGCCTGAGAAGAAAGGCAGAAATATCTAGGAAGGATTTAAGATAAGATCAAATCTTATCTTGTCAGGAAGAAATCCTTCCTAAGACGGCTTAAAGTCTTGGAGTGTCAGACCAACCACTTCTAAAGACTTAATAGGCCATTTCTATTGGTTCTTGGAAATGACAATTACTGCTCAACAACTTGTAATATTTTAATTACTTTTACTCAGATTACTTGTGTATAAATAGATTGAGAAGGAGAGAAGTTGAGTGTGTTTTGTACAATTAAAGCTTAGACTTTTGCAAAACAACTTCTCTCCTACAAAGAGTAACGCATCCCTGAGATTGCTCAGTGAGGTCGCATTGTTACCACTCAAGCAAAACTTGAGTTTAGATAGGAGACACCACCATACCTTGTCTATTCAATCCCAAGTGTTTGTTCCGCAAAACACTTGGGTATAGATTCTTTGATTCATTTCTAATAAGAATTTAAACGTTGAAAATTACCTTGAGTTTTTATATTCACGTTTTATAACTGTTAGAATTAATCATAACATTGTATTTGTCATAAACACAAATAGATTAACTTTCTAGTTAACTCTAAGCGTGTAAAGGGACCAACACTCACCCATTTGAGACTAATAGGATGCCAAGCACTTGCACACCAACATACCTCAGACAAATTTGAAGCAAGAGCTATTCCCTGTGTTTTACTTGGTTACCCTACAACTCAAAAAGGCTACTTACTTTATGACACCAGAACACACAAAACCTTTGTTAGTAGGCATGTAAGATTTAATGAATCAATTTTCCCTTATGCCACAAAACTTACTGACACATCAACTTCATCATCCACCCCAACCTCAACACCATCAGACTTTCCAGCATCAAAACCTTCACCCCCCACTTCTACACCATCACCACCTACCCATGTATACACTGATCCTACTCCTTCTCCTTCACAGCCATCACCTTCTCCAATTAACACAACACCTTCCCCTGCTCCTTCTATACCAACATCACCACCACCAACATCCTTATCAGATACTACACCCACACATAATGACACCTCTACAAATAACACACACACCACCACCACCACCACCACCACCACCGAGAAAATCCACCAGATCCTCACACCTCCCCACCAAATTTCAATACTTTCACATCAATCTTCTAAAACCAAACCACACCACACAGTCCCTCACCAAGTTTCATCACTCCAAATACATTAACTACCACAACATTTCTTCACCAAAACATAGGCACCTCATCAACCTAATCAACAAAACAATAGAACCAAAAACATACACCCAGGCTTCTAAAGACAAAAGATGGATAGATGCAATGGACAAGGAGTTACTAGCTTTGGAAACCAACAAAACCTGGACTGTCACTTCACTCCCTCCAAACAAACATGCCATAGGCAGTAAATGGGTTTTCAGAATCAAGTACCACTCAGATGGTACCATAGAAAAGTTCAAGGCCAGATTGGTAGCCCAGGGTTTCAACCAATAGGAAGGGATAGATTATACTGAGACATTTACCCCAATGGCCAAAATGGTGACAGTTAGAACATTCCTAGTAGTAGCCACTCATCACAACTGGCACATTGCTCAATTGGACATCAACAATGCCTTTCTACATGGAGATCTTAATGAAGAAGTTTATATGGCATTGCCAAAAGGCTACACACCTTCCACCACTGTTCTCAATCAATTTTGCAAACTCTAAAAGTCTCTTTATGGCCTCAAACAAGCTAACAGACAATGGTTCACAAAATTAACCACTTTTCTGCTCAATCATGGTTTCATTCAGAGTTATGCAGACACATCCCTCCTTACATACAAGAAAGGGACAGACTTTTTAGCCTTAGTGATATATGTTGATGATATCCTCTTAACTGGCAACAACTCATCCCTCATCACACATTTTAAACATCCACTGGATATCACCTTCAGTATCAAAGACCTTGGGAATGTTAACTACTACTTGGGAATAGAATTTTTAAGAAACTCACAGGGCATCACCATGTCTCAAAGAAAATATGCCCTAGAGCTGCTACAGAGTGCTAATGTTCTGGATCTCAAGCCATCTCACATCCCTGTTGATCCTATTGTCAAAATGAATGATATTGATGGAGATCCCCTCAATCAAACAGATGCTTCAACTTATAGAGCCATTGTGGGAAAATTGCTTTATCTAACCATTACAAGACCAGATCTGTCTTATGTTGCTCATGCACTCAGTCAATTCAGTCATAATCCAAGAACTCCCCACTGGAAAGCTCTTATCAAGGCTCTTAGATACATAAAGTTATGTCCAGGACAAGGGCTCTTTATTCCCAGAAATGATACATTCATTCTTCAAGCCTAATGTGACAGTGATTGGGCAAGTTGTCCTGTCACAAGAAGATCAACAACTGGTTTCTTCATCTTCCTTGGCAAAAGTCTCATATCCTGGCAATCTAAAAAGCAGTTGGTTGTGTCTAGATCATCCACAGAAGCAGAATACAGAGCCTTAGCTGATTGTACATGTGAAATTACTTGGCTTCTCAGTTTACTAAAGGATCTTCAAATTTGTATCACCAACTCAGTTCCCATCTATTGTGATAATCAATCCTCAGTTGCTCTTTCTTCCAACCCTATTCAGCATGCCAGGACAAAACATATTGAAATTGATTGTCACTTTGTAAGGGAGAAGATCAAAGCTGGAATTATAATGCCCACCTTCACTCCTTCTCATCTCCAAATAGCTGATGCATTAACTAAGGGGCTGAGCAGATCACCATTTCATGGTTGTGTTTCCAAGTATGGCATGTGTGATCCATACACACTGCCAACTTGCAGGGGGGGGGGGTAATGGAGATAAGAAGCAGCATGCTGATCATCCAAGAGTTATCAATTCAGCATTTTCTACAAACTATTCTCATCACTACAAATGTTTAACTAAGTGTAGCAGCATGTAAAACCATTGTATATAGAAAGTCAAAGTAAATAGTCAAAAGTTAGTTAGACTTTATTTTTCCCCCTTTTGTATAAATAGCAGTTGTACATCATTTCATCAGTTAATGAAACCTTCATAATTTTTCCCTTCATCTATTCTCTCTGATTCTCATTAGATCCAACTGTTTCACTAAATCAAACATTTATAAACATACTTTCACTTTTACCGCCAAGTAATGAATACTCCAAGTAAAATTACCAAAATACCCTAATCATAACTTTGACAAACTACGGCCACAAAAAGCACTATAACATTATAACCTAACCTTACCTACTCTTTTCTTGTATCATTCACTAGCTAATGTACTGTAATAAAGTTACTTAAATGATTATACTCTATTATTTTCACTTTGTCACTCTATCAAATTTAACACAGATTCAGAAACAACTCAAAAACCTAACATCCCACATTCAGCAAGAACCACCATCACGCCCTAATCATCATCAACAGATGGCTTTGAACCAGCAGCCTTCTTTGGTAGCAAAAGGTTGTGGATGTTGGGCATAACTCCACCATTAGCAATGGTCACGCCATTTCTTGCTCTACCTACTCTTCATCCTTATTCAATTACAAGAGCTGCTTACGATCCCACCTAACAAGAGCTGCTAAGTTACTAGAACAAGAAAACAACTAACATGAGCTGCTTACGATCCCACCTACGAACGAGCGATCACACGATCTTACGAACGAGTTTACGTAAGATCGTACGATCCCACCTAAAGTGCGATCCTATGACGAGTTTACACGATTTTGACTGGTGTGCACGTAAGATCGTACGATCTTACGTGTAAACTCGCGAGTTTGACAACTTTGGTTTTAAGTATTGAATACATTGTGTCTATAAAGAATTGATCAACATAACTTTTCCAATGGTTGACGGACTTTGCTTTCAACGTTACAACACTTACTGGAACTTAATTTCATTTTGTCAACATCAATGCTATGACTTGGAATAGCCATATCTATCATAATAATTGTACTAGCTACATTGGATTGCATTGTACGTCTTGGTAGACTTAGTTTAGTAAGCAATACCAATGATGATCAGCCCAGCTGGTTAGAGGCACTCCCGGTTTTTCCCAAGGTCTTGAGTTCGATCCTTAGGGGATGGCAAGCGTTGGGTTTTTCCCTCCGAATACTTGTAACGGCCCATGATCAACATCTCGTTGTCTAGGGTACGTGCAAGGCTTCACTATTATTCAGTGAGGTTTCCCAGATGTCGTATCCCGACTGAATGTTCGAAAAAAAAATTTAGTAAGCAATTGAATAATGAATTTTGGGGGGGTTAGGATAAGCGCCGCCTTGGCCTATGCTATACAAACCCCCTATGATGTCAAATCATAGGGGATTTAGTCAAAAATTCCCTTTGGTGGCAGTATATCACAGTTTTTTGTCAGTTTCTGTTCCGTATTTTTGACAGTTTTAAGCGTTTGACTTATTAAACTTTATATTTTCTATTCCGCACTTTCAGGTTTATAGTTTTTTGATATAAATAAAATTAAAAAATAATAATAATAAAAATTGAAAAAAATGGGGGGTGGGGGGTGGGTGAATAATGAATTTTGGAGGGGTTAGGGTAAGCGCCGCCTTATCACTATCATTGCAAGTTCAAAAACTTAATTTCTAGCTAGTCGCGTTCTTCTGTGGAACTTTGGAGCCCTCCAACTACTTGAGCAAACATCGTAACATAAAAGGTATTGACTTTGAAATAGCTTAGTTGAAGAAAGTAAGTTTCCGAATGGAGTTAATGATTTGTTCAAACTTTTGTGGCATTTTGTAAAATACATGTATAAGGCTATAAGCAGTGTACTAAATAGACTTTCCGAATGGAGTTTACGAATATGCAACAATTATTAGTCTTGTTACTTCAACATCCACTGTGGTACATGAAATTTTTTTTTTTTTTTGTTAAATAAACATGAAGAATCTTATCTTTTATTTCATTTATAATCATTGTTTATTTCATGCACATAAATAATTCATGGGGCATGTTATCCTGACACCCCCTATAGGGGGTGTATGCAATCATTAGATGCATCAAAACGTTCTACTGTCTGTTTCGCGGGTTTGTACGGTTGACCATAAGGGTTGTTAGGATAACACAACCTATAATTCATTGGTGCAGGAAAAAAGACCATGTTACAGGCACGCAAGTCGACATGTAAATTTAATCATGGGTTTCTCGAGTGCTATTATTTATAACAAAAAAATACCAATCCTATGGGGCATGTTATCCTGACACCCTTAGGGGGGTGTATGCAATCATTGTATGCATCAGAATGTTGTACTATCTGCTTTGCGGGTTTATACAGTTGACTATAGGCGGTGTTAGGATAACACAACCCCAATCCTATAATTATAGCCATGCTTTGTAAATTGTGATGATCATATTTCATAGAAAACTGCAATAATTAAGTGGGACCAAATACTCAAATATAATCAAAGACTAACTCCGTCCGTACTCTATGTTGTTCTATTACTCCGTATTTTACTTTTACATTTCTTTTAATCATATTTCTTTATGTTTTAACTTTTGCATTTTTAATTTCAAAACAAAACTAAATTGACATATCACGTAATCAACAACCAAAAGTCGCGTTATAATATTTAAATTGATTAATTTAATATATTGCAAAAGATTTTCTATTAGTGTACGAGAAAAGTTCAATGTAAATATTTTCTAAAAACCTAAATAAACCAGTTATGACCATCCATTTTTATAAAAATTAAATACCAATCCTATAGTCATAACCATCCATTTCTAAAAACCTAAATAAACAAACTTTCATCATTTTTATAAAAATTAAATATCTCGCAAACCGGTGTTGTCGTCATCACCAAAAGATCGAACAAATATCATAGTGGTTTCCTGTATAAAGTTGTACTCATGTGTGATCATGGCAGCAATATAACACGAAGGGTTCAAGTAGAGCTTTTTGCCTGTGTGGATTGATCGACACATCAATTTTGGAAACAATACAATCAATAGAGTAGAAAGTCAGCATGCGGTCCTGAAAAAATATTTGAAATCTAAAAAATCTACTTTGGATAAATTTGTGGGTTGTATTAATCGTCTCGTATAGTCGCAACATACATCGATTAAAGAAAGCTTTAAAAAAAGCAGTATTGTCCGCTATGAACATCACAATCTACGATGTTTCAAACTATTGCATGGATTTGTTTCGAATGAAGCTTTCGATATAATTCTTACGAACCATCGTCAAGTAGACTCTTCTAATTGTGATTGTCGACTTCGCAACAGTTATGGGTTACCATGTTCTTGCGAACTTTCAATGTATATAAGTTCAGGTAAGTATAATTCGATAGATTATTTTTTTATAACATTATTCTAAATATAGTAAATATAAAACTTTTTAATATTTTAATACAGGTCAATATATTTTAATACAGGCAAAATAATGATATTAGTTGTGAGAGTGTACTGGAACATTTAAAAAAAAACTTTAACAAGCAGTCCAAAGTTGGAAGAAAAAGTTGGTTAAGAAAGTTGAAGGAGATATTCAGTCCATGTAGGTCACGTCTAGAACTATATACACAAATTTGTCGTCGTGAAAGTGTATTTTTTGATGTAAGTAATTAAGTATTTTAGTGTTTGTACTCTTATATTTTTTATTGGAGATTAGTATTATTGTTTATTCATAATCAATTTTTGAATTTTCTTATTTATAGACTGTGTATTTTTTTTTATTAGAGATTAATAATATAATGGAAACATAATTATTAAGTATTTTAGCGTCTGTACTCTTATTATTTTTTATTAGAGATTACTATTTAAAATGGACTTAAAAAAAACTTAAAAAAAGAAAAGAAATATAATCATGATTACATAATCATTACTTATATAACTATTTTAGTTACATTTAAAAAAAAAAAAAAAAAAAACGTCATGATTACTACATTATTAGTATTTGACTTTGATTACTTTTGGTATCTCTAATGGTAAAAATTGGTATGAATAATAAGTCCCTTTAATCATATAAGTAGCAATAAATTTAATTATAATTATCACTTCTTTAGTAACATGTTTATATCATAATTACTCCGTCCAAAAATAAATGTCTAGTTTGACTTTTAGATAAGGTCAAAGTTGAACTAGTTTGACTCGGAAAGTGAAACTGGACACTTATTTTAGGACGGAGGTAGTATGAAAGTAGATTTAAAAAATGAAAGAGTTTATGAGTACTTGATGTGATATTACATAACTAACGTACAATTTAATAATCTTTCTGTAGCTCCATTTATGTTATGGGTTGTTGTCAGGAATATAAATATTCATATGAAGACTCGGTTACCCCGAGTACTCATTAGCATTAAGTAGCTCGTAGGATTGTTAGTAGTAAGTTAATATAGTTTAGTTATTATAGAATTCGTGGAGTGGGTCGGGTCTTTACCCACTGTCAGCTCACTCCACAGCCCACTCGGGGCACTTAAACTTGTACTATATATATCCCTTCCCACACAAGGGAAGGGTTGGAACTCTTCTCATTTCAAGCTAATACATTTTCCTTTCTCTCTCTAAGTTCCCAACTTCTATCTTTTTCTCTCTAGGATCCCTACACTATTCGATCCAAACCACAAGATCCATACGTTTTATCATTTGTTATAGCTTACAATTGGTATCAAGAGCCATGGTTAGGTTCATTTGAGTGTAGGTTCTCGGATTTCTTGGCTTGGTTTTGTGGTTTTAGTGGTTCGAATAGAATAGTTAAAAAATCCTTCATTTGTGCTTTGTTTGTGGTTGAATTTGTTAAAAGCTAGTACTTTCGTGTTTATGATGGTTGTATAAGCATTGTTTAGTGGTTGGATAGCTTGGGTCATTCATTTATTGTGTGTTTGTGCTAATTCGAGTGGAGTTTTGTGTCTTTTTCTTTGTTGCGATTTGACGTACGGTAAAAATTCTTGCTTGCGATTTGAGTAGTGTTGGGTAATTGGTAGCTGCGATTTGGTAAGCATCGGGACTGCGATTTGGCATTTTACTTAAAAGGGGAAAGAAGACAAATCGCAAGAAAGCGACTGTTTTGTCCTTTTGTAACTTGCGATTTGATAGTTGCGAGTTGGGTATTTCTGGCTGCGATTTGAGTCAACCTGCGATTTGAGTTGTTGAGATTTGACCTCTGCGATTTGGGTGCTTTCTGGGCTGCGATTTGAGTGTGAATGCGAGTTGAGTAAACCTGTGATTTGAGCCAGTCTGCGATTTGAGGTTGAGATTTACTGCAGATTTGATCTTTGCGATTTGACTTACTGTTGACTAATTACGATTTGATTAATTGCGAGTTGACAAGTTGCGACTTGACTTGTTGCGATTTGACGGATTGCGATTTGACCTGTTGCGATTTGACGTTACGAGTTGACACTTGCGATTTGACTTATTGCGATTTGGTTAATTGCGATTTGAATTGTTGCGATTTGACAAACTGTGACCTGACTTGTTGCGATTTGATCAGTTGAGATTTGACTTCTGTAACTTGAATTTTGAAGATCAGTATTGCAATTTATTCTGGGTTGTTCTTGTTGATTTTATGGTTTCTTTTGTAGATTTTATAAAATCCCGCGAAAGATTTGATTTCTCGGTTTAAATCACAAGAGTTGTAAAATCCCGTCTACATTATGGCAAGCACTGTTTCTGATGATATCCAAGCTGCCGGGTCCGATACCCGCCCTCCTATGCTTGATAGGACGGATTATGAATCATGGGCTCAAAGAATAAGACTGTATTGCTTGGGAAAAGAGAATGATGTTAACATTCTCAAATCCATTGATGAAGGACCCTTTCAGATAGGCACCACTAGAGATGCTGTCACTACCGCTGAGGATGGGACTGTCACTTTTGGAATCAACAGAAAACGTACTTACAACGATCTTAATGAGGAAGAAAAGAAGCGTTATGATGCTGACATTAGAGCTTCGAACATTGTGATTCAAGGACTTCTCAAAGACGTATACAAGCTCATCAACTTCAACACTGAAGCTAAAGCTGTTTGGGACAATGTCAAAATGCTTCTGGCTGGATCTGAATTGATCAAAGAAGATCGTGAATCTCAGCTGTATGATGAGTTTGAGTACTTCAATATGAATCCTGGTGAGAACATTACTGACTATTATGTGAGATTTCACAAGCTTGTGAATGACATGAGGATCAACAGGATGACAATGCCAAATATCCAACTCAACTCTAAGTTTGTGAACAACATGACACCCGAGTGGGACAGATTTGTAACTGCAGTGAAGCTCAACAAAGGATTGAGAGAGACAAATTATGAACAGTTGTATGCCTACTTACAACAACATGAAAAGCATGCTGCTTATGATCGTCTATTTAGGGAAAAACTCAATTCAACAGCACCAAATGATCCACTTGCATTTGTTGCAAATGTTCAGCCACTTAATCAATCTTCATCTGATCAAGCTTATCACCATCCCTATTCACCACAAAATCAGACATCATTTGTCCAATCATCGTTGCACCCACCATCTGCTGTGAATCCACAACTGGAGTCAGGATATTCTCATACCGACAAGATGATTGATAATCTCACCAACCAAGTTTCCCTACTTGTACAACAGTTCAAAGCAACACTCCCTCAGACCAACAACCAACTTAGAACTTCATCAAACCCACGCAATCAAGCAACTGTGGAGGATGGAAGGGTTGTGGTTCAGAATGTTCAGGGAAGGCAGAATGCGAATCAAAGGAACATGGGTCGGGGCAATGTGCAGATCAGTAGGGAATGCTAATCAGGGATAGGGAAAGCAACCCAAGTGTTATAACTGTGGTGGACTTGGACTCATAGCAAGGAACTGCAATCAACCTAAACGTCCACAGAACTCTAACTACTTCAAGGATAAGATGCTGTTGATGCAAGCTTAAGAGAATGAAGCAGTTTTGGACAAAGAAGAGTTGTTGTTTCTTGCTGGTGATGGGGGGGAATACATTTGATGCTGATGTGGACGATCAACCAGTTCAGGACCTGGCACTAAATGATCCCAACATCTTTCAAGCTGATGACTATGATGCTTTTGACTCGGATGTTGATGATGAACCCACTACTCAAACCATCTTCATGGCTAATCTGTCGTCTGTAGGCTCATCACCACAACAAGCTGGTCGTTTCAATGCATCTGTCATATCTGAGGTACTAAAGATTTATGACATATATAACATGGTAGATGATCAGAAGATTCCCAACAAAGTACAACAAACAGATGTTGTTGAACCAAATACTGTTGATATGGGAAATAGTAATATTATTCCATATGAACAATATCTGAATCACAACATCGTGTCTGTTGTACCAAGTGGTGCATCTTCTGTTGTAGATAATGCTTGTGTTGTAGATAATGCTTGTGAGTTGTATGAGAACACCGTGTTTGTCCCAGATGACACCCTGACCACTTGGCTTAACATCTATAAAGATCAGGTGGCCATATATGAACAATGTGCAAAATTTGAGCTAACTGAACGTGAGCAGAAAATGGATAGTCAGATGCGTACATTCATAACAGAACGTAATTTAAGGGAAGAAACATTGAAAAAGGAGTTGTATTCTTTACAAAAACAACTGGATCAGACTGTTAAACAAAAACAGGAGATTCAAGAGAGTGTAAACACACTAAAAAAAGATTTCAAAGAAAAAGAAACAAAACTCTTAAATGATTTCTCCAGACTTAAAACGTTAAAGAATAAGATTGAAAACAAGTTGTACACACAAGACCAAACCAGACGAACTGCTCAAATGATTCAAAACCACAAAAAGTTGTGTGATAAACATAGTGAAAATAATGTAGGTGAACCTAAATTAGCTTTTCTTAGGAGTGCTAAAATAGGCCAACCCGCATTATATGATGGAAATGAACTGCTTAAGCCTGGTCATGCCCCTCCTGAGGTGTCATCATTGGAAGAGAGTAATGAGATAGAAGTAAGAAATAGAGAAAGAATGACTGAAAAAATGAAGGATCCCAAATGTATAGCCAATCGAATCATAGTCAAACCCCATGATTACTCTGAGGAAAATCGATTGACTGTTTTTGCACCTCAAACTAAGTTGACGACTGAACAAATATTTTGGTCTTTGGACGTTGAAAAGAGAAAGGCCGATGAACTTAAAGCCAAAACTCCACCCCTTAGGAAAATTGCGGCTGCAACGGTGTATCCTCCCAATACGACTAGGCATTTAGTTGCTTTAACTCTTCCTAAAGAATGTAAAACTCTAATTAGCATATATGTACTTTGTCAACTATTTGCTGATTTTGATAAAACATGTAAAAAGAAAATTACGCCAACATGAATTACTGATGGGTAAAGGGGTTTTGAACTAACAAAACAGTGCTTCATAACTGAGGTTATTCCATTCTTTAAACTCCTCAAGGAACATTTTGAGGGCATGCAAACAACCCTTAAAACTGAAGTGAAAGAGATGAAAGAAGTATTTAAAGATATGGAAAACGAGGTGTCCCAAAATGCGATAGAACTTAAGAGTCGTAAGATTGAGAGAAAGAACATTCTCACCACCAATGAGAATTTGATTGCTAGATGTATTGCTCAGGATGTATTTTATATTGCAACTGATTCTACATTAACTGCTTGTCAATTTCATGAGTTGTCTATTGCATTGAATGTTACCCAGAATCGTGTTGTTGAGCTTGAGGGGGAGAATTTATGAGAAAATTCAAAATGATGACCATGATAACATGGTTAGGCGTTTTTCAAAACTAGAGGTTGATAATCTTAACTTGCAATTAAAGTATCAACATTTAGAAGAAAGATGTAAAATCTCAAATGCCAAGACATCTTTGGATGCTCCTGAATTTGATGCATATTTTGAATTAAGCAAACGTGATGTAAAAAATTCAAGCTCACACTAACACGATTCAAAAATTGAGGGCTCAAATTGCCCAATTAAAGTCAAATAAGAGTGAAGCAATTGGCACCAATAAACCATCGTCTTTAGATTCTCGGAATTTTTACTATCAAGACACCATCAATAAGTTACACTACGAAAATGAGTGTTTTCGAGCTGAAAATTCAAAAGTCAAACAGCATTACAAAGAGTTATATGACTCAATTAAAGTCATACGAAACAATCACAATGATAAGATAACTTCTTTGTTAAATGAGATCGAGAATCTAAAGACTCAGGTGAAAGGGAAAATGCCAATTATCACTAGTGATAATGTTGTTCCAAAGGTTTCTGCTTGTAGTAAGTATGCTGTTGATGTTGTGCCTATTCCATTTCCCCTTAGGAACAATAGGTCTGCCCATCAAGTATATCTCAATCACCTTAAGGATAGCCTTGATACCCTTTGTGAGATCGTAGAAAAGGATAGGATAAATAAACCACTTGATAGTGCAATTGTAGATGTCTGCTTCCTCACAAAACGGTCTCAGGAACTTTTAGAATACGTCATTGGCACAGGTCCTAAGATTGATAAAAAAAGAGATAGATTTGTTGCATCATCCTCTACGTCTAAGAACAAGCATGTAACCTTTGATGTACCACTGAGAACATCTGAACCCAACACATCAAAACCGGAAAAACAAATGGCAGTGAAACAAACTAATGTTTCCATCATTGCTTCTACAGGAGTAAACTGTGACACCAAAGCTAGCGGGTCAAAGCCTAGTCTCATTGCAAAGAAAGATAGGACTACGCCGGCTAAGAGTTCTCATGAGAAGAAAGTAGAAGCCTACCCTAGGAACAATAAGTTTGCTTTGAATGGAATGAATCGTGTTGATTCTAGTATTAGCTTTAAGCGTACTGTAATTAATTCGAATTCTAATGCTGTCTGTAAAACATGTAACGAATGTTTAATTTCTGGTAATCATGATGATTATGTTGTGTCATTTTTAATGTCTCCTAAACAATCCCCAGTTAAGAATGTTAGAAAAACTGAACTGAGTAAGCAAATTTGGAAAGCAACAGGAAAAGTGTTTGCTACTGTCGGTTATCAATGGAGACCCACTGGAAGGAAATTCACTTTAGGAGATCAGTGCCCCTTAACTAGAATGACTAATCATAAAGTAGTGAATGTTAAGGAATGGAAACCAACTGGTCGAATTTTACCTTTAGTGACACAATGCCCTACAACTAGGTCAATTGCTGCTTCTAGAGAAGTTTCCACTGTAAATACAATAGCATCTATGAATCCTGTAGTTCCAGAGTTTGTTTGTGCTAACCAAACAGACCCCAGCTGCACGTGGGGATCCATATTTTTCAGTTATCCATCGTTGTCTGTTTTCAAATGCAGGTCGTACAAATCGTCTTTTGGTATTTGGACTCAGGCTGCTCAAAACATATGACTGGGGATCGCTCACGGCTCAAGAATTTCGTGAAAAGGTTTATCGAGACAGTTAGATTCAGGAACGACCATTTTGGGACAATTATGGGTTACGGAGATTATGTGTTTGGCGACAGTGTAATTTCCCGGGTATACTACGTGGAAGGACTAGGGCATAACTTGTTTTCTGTTGGTCAATTTTGTGATTCCGGCCTTGAAGTTGCTTTCAGAAAAAACACATGCTTCGTCAGAGAGTTGGATGGTATTGATCCTCTTAAAGGCAGTGGTAGGACTAATCTATACACCATCTCTATTGAAGAAATGATGAGATCCTCTCCTATTTGCTTGATTTCAAAGGCCTCAAAGACCAAATCTTGGCTTTGGCACCGTCGTTTAAGTCACTTAAACTTCGGAACCATAAATAACCTTTCTCGCAAAGATCTTGTACGAGGCATGCCCAGATTAAAGTTTGAGAAAGATCATCTTTGTTCTGCCTGTCAACTGGGAAAAAGCAAGAAACATACTCACAAACCCAAAACTGTCAACACCGTTACAAAAGCTCTTCATACCCTTCACATGGATCTGTGCGGACCAATGAGAGTTCAGAGTATAAATGGGAAGAAATATGTTCTTGTGGTGGTCGACGACTACTCTCGGTTTACATGGGTGAAGTTTTTGAGAACCAAGGACGAAACTCCAGAGGTTATCATCAAACTTATCAAACAACTACAAGTGAGACTCAACAAAACTGTCAGAATCATCCGTACAGACAATGGAACTGAGTTTGTTAACCAACAACTCAGTCAATTTTATGAAAATATTGGCATAACTCACCAGAAAAGTGTTACGCGCACTCCTCAGCAGAACGGCGTTGTTGAAAGAAGAAACCGTACTCGTGTGGAAGCTGCACGAACCATGCTAATATTTTCCAAGGCACCAATGTTTCTTTGGGCAGAAGCAATTGCTACAACATGTTACACCCAAAACCGATCCCTGATACATACTATTCATAACAAAATTCCCTACGAGCTGATACATGGCAAGAAACCAGATCTTTCCTTTCTTCGAGTGTTCGGTGCTCTGTGCTATCCTACAAATGACAGTCAAGATCAGGGAAAGCTAAAGGTGAAAGCAGACGTAGGTTTCTTCGTTGGGTATGCACCAGATCGCAAGGGATACAAAATCTACAACAAGCGAACCCGACAAATCATGGAAACTATTCATGTGACATTCGATGAGCTGACTGAGCAAACGGCTCCTGGACAAACCAGTTCTGGACCCGCACCTAACTTATTGACACCCGGACCAATTAGTTCAGGTCTTGTACAGAATCCCACGCCTGCAGTTCCTTATGTACCCCCCACCAGTGAAGAGTTGAAGAAGTTATTTGATCCGATGTTTGATGAATACTTTGAGCCACCAACGGTTGATACTACAACGGAAGCTCCACCTGTACCTCCTTTTGCTGATGCTCCAATTCCACAAAATTCAGAGGGTCCATCTATATCTGTCTCAATCAGTCAAGATGCACCATCTGCCAGTCACTCGCCCTCATCATCAAATATTCAATCTTCTTCGGTGCAGCAAGGTTCTGCAGTAGACAATTCTTTTGAAGTAAATCCTTTTGCTCCTGCTGATGATGTTCCATTCGAGAATATATTCGCTCCTGAATCTTCTACAGAGACATCCGCTTCAGGGGATCCTAACACAGCAACATCAGTTCCTTATCCTTAACCACACGATTATCTCAGAAAATGGACCAATGATCATCCAATTGACAACATCATTGGTAATCCTTCTCGTCCGGGATCCATACGAAAGCAACTTGCCACCGATGCACTGTGGTGTTTCTTTAATTCCGTACTACCCAAAGTTGAACCAAAAGACTTCAAAGATTCCATGTCCAAAGACTGTTGGTTTAATGCAATGCAAGATGAAATTCATGAATTTGATCGACTTGAAGTATGGGAATTACTGCCTCCTCCAGAGTGTGCAATGATTATCGCTCTAAAGTGGATCTTCAAAGTGAAACTTGATGAGCATGGTGATGTTCTGAAAAATAAGGCACGCCTTATTGCAAAGGGGTATCGACAAGAAGAGGGCATTGACTTTGAAGAATCATTTGCTCCGGTTGCTCAAATTGAAGCCATCAGAATATTTCTCGCTAATGCTGCCAGTCATAATATGATAGTATACCGAATGGATGTTAAGACAGCATTCTTAAATGGTGATTTGAAAGAGGAAGTGTATGTGAGTCAACCTGAAGGATTTGTGGACCATGATCGTCCTACTCACGTCTATCGCTTGAAAAAGGCCCTCTATGGCTTAAAGCAGGCCCCTAGGGTGTGGTATGATACTTTGTCTAAGTTTTTTCTTGCAAACAGATTCTCCAAAGGTGTTGTTGATCCTACACTATTCACTAGGAAAACGGGCAAACATCTACTTCACGTTCGGATCTACGTAGATGACATTATCTTTGCTTCCTCTGATCCTAGTGAATGTGACCGTTTTTCTAAAGAGATGAGTTTGAAGTTCCAAATGTCAATGATGGGACAAATTTCGTTTTCTTAGGTTTGCAAATCTCTCAAAGTCCCGGAGGCATCTTCATTAATCAATCCAAATATGCAAATGAAATATTGAAGAAGTTTGGATTTGATTCAAGTGATCCTGTTGACACTCCTATGGTTGAGAGATTGATGTTGGATGAAGAATGGGATCCCGATTGATCAAACTAAGTTTCGAAGTATGATTGGATCCCTAATGTATCTCACCGCTAGTAGGCCAGACCTCTTGTTCGCAGTATGCATGTATGCTCGGTACCAGTCCAAGCCCATTAAAAAGCATCTGGAAGCGGTAAAACGGGTCTTCAGATATCTTCAAGGAACCATTCACATGGGTCTCTGGTATCCTAAGGACACCGCCATGGAACTTACGGCCTATGCAGATGCCGACCATGCGGGGTGTCAAGATACTCGTCGAAGTATGTCGAGAGGTGCTCAGTTTTTGGGGGAAAAGTTGTGTGAAAATGTTAGAGGGGGGGGGGGGGGGGTGAATACGTTCCCGTTTTAAAAACTTAAAACTTGTTGTATCAAATTTCCAATTTGGCTTGTTCTAATATGAAAGCTGTCTGTTGTAGTTTATGTCTACCAAGTTGTCACATAAGTATTATCAACTAATCACAACACAAGCAATCACATAATGCAAACATAAAAGTAAAGAGATAAGTATGTTGATGCAAATAATGTTCTAAAAACGTTATTTATATCTTTCGATTAATTCACGTTTTGAGGATGACAAAATGTGAAATCACGATACGTTAAAATCAACGTAAACAAGTCTTTAATCGGAAGATCCCGTTTCTACGCAAATCACTCTAGAACAAAGTTACAACTTGAACTAGTGATCAAAGATGTGAATTTATGTTTTGAGAATTCACATTTTTTAAATGGGACAAAACATTTTTTCAAAAATACACATGACAAATTATTTTTGAAATATTAAGAAATGTTTTAATGGAAAAATAAGTTTGAAAATCACAACAGCTATTTTTCCCCCAAAATCAGCTCCAACCTTCCCCAAATAAGTTTTCACCAGAAAAGACAAAATTTGGAGCGTCCTAGTCTACGACGGCTCCACGGTTCCGTTAAATTTAATGGAGCCGTGGGGTATTTAATGGAGCCGTCCGTAAAAAATTTTCTGTAACGTTCAGATTTTCTTTGCCTATAAATACCAACCCATTTCATAGTTTTTAGGCATCCTTACACACACAAAACTTTCTGAGTTGAATACTCTCTTCACACTTTCTTTCTTAGATCATTTAGGTTAGTTTTTCTGTTAATACAAATAGCGTCTCAAAAACGTTATTTATATTCTTTGATCTTTCATTAGTTTTGTTAATGACAAATAAATGGAATATCTTTTAGCAAATAATAAATACTAGCTTAAGTCTCTTAAGTACACATTTTACACTTCACATATTAACCAAGAATTACAAGTTTAGTAACTTGTTTCCTTAAAAGGAAACTTTAATTCTAAAACCATTCCATGACATCATTGCATGCATCACATACAATATCTTTGATATATCTTGGTTAGATTTGCAAGATACATAGTTGACTTTTGAAAGATCTTGGATGATTTGGTAAGATACAACTAAGATATGGTAAGAGACAACTATACCTTAGCTGTCATGTCCCACGGATCCAAATCACATAAAGGACGGATCCCTTGTGACGGATCCGTGGGATCCGTGAGCTAAAGATCAGCTTGCCTATAAATAGGAAGCTGATCATTTGGCTCTCTCATCACTCATATAGCTTTAACACACATATTCATTCAGTACATATCTTACTAACATCATTCATAGTTGCATTTCACTTTGATCTTTCATTTTGTAGAAAAGAGATCAAGCATTCAAGGATCTACAGAACCGTAATCCTTTAGTTGCATTACTGTGTGATATTGTAGTTAGTCTCACACATCATATCTTTCATTTGTAATCAGTGAGTGTGGTTAGTGCTTTAGTCCTTAAAGCACAAAGAGTGTTGGGAGTAGTTGTACCCGTGTAAAGAACTCGACATCTAGCTTAGTGTCGGTAAAGTAAATAGGCGACGTCAGGTTGGTTCTACCTTGTGAAAGAACCCGGTGTTTAGCTTAGTACCGGAAAAGGAAGTAAGCGACGTGTAAAGGTTTTCTCCGCCTAGAAAAGGAGTTTGTTTCTTAGTGAAAGATAAACTCTCGAGTAGGAAACTCGGGGAGTGGAGTAGGGCAAGGAAGAGAGTCCTTGTAGCCGAACCACTATAAACAACAGTGTCGTGTGGTTTGATCTTTCCTCTCTTTATCTTTTGTTTACATTGTGTGATTATTTATTTGTGATTGTTTCCTTTGAAATTAACATATAGTAACAAAGCAAATAAAACATTAAAACGGTAAAAACTATTCAACCCCCCTTCTAGTTTTCCACAATTGGTATCAGAGCTACGTTACTTAAGATCTTTAAAATATATTGTATTTTAAAACTTAAAACGATCCATGGATTTTGAAAACTTTAAAGAAGGGCAATCTATGCAGAGACCACCTCTATTTAAACCAAATTGTTTTATTTATTGGAAAAATCGCTTTGAGACTTATGTAAAGTCAAAGGACATAGATCTATGGTATATTATAGTTGATGGTGATTACAAACCTATTAGTAATAATATTTCGGGTGGTCAGGATGAAGGAGCTTCTCTTACTCGTCACAGTGATGAGCAAAAGAAACTAATTGCCAAAAATAATGAAGCCAAAATGATGCTTTATAATGCCTTACCTAAGAAAGAATATGAAAGAGTTTTTATGTGTAAAACGGCTAAAGATATTTGGCAATCTCTTATTATCACACATCAAGGGAACTCACAAGTAAAAGATAACAAAATTGATCTTCTTGTCCAACAATACGAACAATTTGTTATCTCTGAAGATGAGACCATTGATAGTGCGTTTGCTAAGTTCAATACTATTATTACATCACTTAAAGCACTTGATGAATCTTTTTCTAGTAAGAATTTTGTCAGGAAATTTCTAAGAGCACTCCATCCGAAATGGAGAGCAAAGGTGACAGCTATTGAAGAATCTAAAGATCTCTCAAGCATGACACTGGATGAGCTCATAGGAAACCTTAAAGTTCACGAAATGATTAGGGAAAAAGATTCGGAAATTGTCAAAGGCAAAAAGGAGAAGATTAAGTCTATTGCCTTGAAAGCCAAAGTCGAGTCAAGTGATGATGATTAGTCTTGTTCAAACAGTGATGATGAAGAGTATGCCATGGCCGTGAGGGATTTCAAGAAATTCTTCAGGAGACGAGGAAAGTTTGTAAAACCACCTCGTGATGAATAGAAATCCTCTCGGAAAGATCGTGACGATAAGAAAGGTAAGGTTGATAGGAAATGCTATAGGTGTGGTGACTCCAGTCACTTAATAGGAGAATGTCCAAAGCCTCCAAAGACTAAGTCTCAAAGAGCCTTCGTTAGTGGAGCTTGGAGCGATAGTGAAGGAGATGATGATGATGAGCCTAAGAACAACGAAATGGCACTTATGGCTAATGACACAGAAGAGGTACATTCTGATTCATACTCCTCTATAGATGATGAAACCTTAGAAGTTGAATATAACAAACTGTGTGATGTTACTTTAAAAATCATAAACAAAAACAAGTTTTTGAAAACAAAGACATCACTTTTAGAAAATGAAGTATTTTGGCTTAAAGAAAAAGCAATACGAATTGAAAAAGGTAAAGATAGTAAAGAAACGTGTGTGTCTTTTCAAGAACTAAAACTTGAATTAGAAACCTTAAGAACCACACAGGAAGATTTAATCAAACAAAATTCAAAGTTTAAAAGGTTTGATAAAAACATAAGTTGTGCAGATGAAATAATGAAAATGCAAAAGCTACCTCATGATAAAACAGGACTAGGCTTTATGAAACTAGGAACCTTAAGTGATTATAAGGAACAGACTGTGAATAAAACTGATTCAACCATGCTGGACACTCACGGATCCGACGGATCCAAAAATTTGGATCCGCCAAGTGTATCCAAAGGATCCGCGAGTACAGAAATTGAACAGAAGGTTCACAAAGTCGACCGTTCCGAGTTTGTTAAAGTTACTAAGAAACCTAACATTAGTATAACCTATAATAAACATAAACCAGCAGTATCCTTAGGAAGAGGACAAGCTAGAAATGAATATAGAGTTAAAACAGATCAACAGAAACCTCAAATGAGTTTTCCCAAACACCCCTTTCCAAAGAGTATAGTTAATCCACAACATACTTATCAAAATAATTGGAACCAAAACATACCTAGAAACTTTCATGGTCCTAGTTATATGTCATGGAACAATTGTCCACCATTTACATACATAAACCATGATAATGTCATGTTTAACCCAAACGGACCCATGAGATATTGGGGACCAAATGCTTGAGTCTTTTATGAACTTAGGTATGCTTGAAAGTTGATCTTGAACCTGATGAGTGGATCAAAGATAGTGGGTGCTCAAGACACATGACGGGAAACAAAAATCTTTTCTCAACCTATCAAGTGTATGACGGAGGTAATGTCACATTCGGTAGCAAGCTTAAAAGTAAAATCATCGGAAAAGGTACAATCTCTCATGACTCTCTATCTATTGATGATGTTGCTCATGTAGATAATTTAGGATTTAATTTACTTAGTATAAGTCAATTGTGCCGCAAAAAGTATAACGTCCTTTTCAATGAAAATGGAAGTAAAATACTTAAAGATGGCATAACCGTAGGAAAAGGTGTTTTAAAAAATAATGTCTATGTTATGAAATTAGATAAAACACCTAAAGATAAGTTATGTCTTACCTCCTTGGACGAAAACTCAACTCTATGGCATCGACGCTTAGGTCATGCTAATATGAGGCTTATTCAATCTTTGTCATCCAAAGAACTCGTTAGGAACCTACCCAAGTTGAAATATGACCAACACTTTTGTGATGCTTGCAAAATTGGGAAACAAGTACATAATAGCCATAAGGCTAAAAAACATGGTATCTACATCTAGATGCCTAGAATTATTACATATGGATTTGTTTGGCCCGTCGGCTATACAAAGTTATGGAGGAAATTTTTACACTTTAGTTATAGTAGATGATTACTCTAGATATACATGGACAAAGTTTTTGAAAACTAAAAATGAGGCATTCGACAAATTTGAAATTCTAAGCAAGAAAATTCAAAATCAAATAGGAAATAATATAGTATCCATTAGAACTGACCATGGTCGAGAATTTGACAATGAAATTCAATTTGGAAATTTTTGTGATAGTAATGGAATAACTCATAATTTCTCGGCTCCTCGTACACCTCAATCTAATGGTGTAGTAGAACGTAAAAATAGAACAATTCAAGAAATGAGTAGAACTATGTTAAATGAACAAAATATACCATAAAAGTTTTGGTGTCACGCTGTAGATACTTCTACCTATATCCTAAATAGAGTTTTAATTAGACAATTTTTAAATAAAACTCCTTATGAAATTTATCGAGGCAAAAAGCCTACATTAGGATATTTTAGAGTTTTTGGAAGCAAGTGCTTCATTTTAAACACAAAAGATTATCTCACCAAGTTCGACCCAAAGTCGTATGAAGATGTATTTCTTGGGTATTCACAAAACAGTAAAGCATACATTGTATTAAACAAGGAAACATCAAGAGTCGAGGAATCGTTGAACGTAACATTCAACGAAAGTCCACCTCCCTCTAAGACATCACCTTTGGTAGATGATGACTTAGTTGAAAGTCAAATGGTTAATGATATAGAAAACATTGAAAATGACAATGAACCCGTAAAAGGAGAAATAGTCAATATTAAAGAAACTAAAAGTCATCCATTAGAAAACGTCATAGGAAAACTTAATGAAAGAACATTAAGATCCAAAGCTCAAAATGAAAGTAATTATTTTTGTTTTATTTCAACCATTGAACCTAAAAATATAGACGAGGCAATAAAAGATGAATCTTGGGTAATTGCTATGCAAGAAGAACTTAATCAATTTATTAGAAATGATGTTTGGACATTGGTCCCTCCACCTAAAAACCAAAACATAATAGGCACCAAATGGGTCTTTAGAAATAAAATGGATGAAAAGGGTATTATATCTAGAAATAAAGCTAGGCTAGTAGCTCAAGGTTACAATCAACAAGAAGGTATTGATTACGATGAAACCTTTGCACCCGTAGCTAGACTTGAGTCTATTAGAATATTACTTGCATATGCATGTGCACATGATTTTAAGCTATTTCAAATGGATGTCAAAAGTGCTTTCTTAAATGGTCTTATTAATGAAGAAGTATATGTTGCACAACCTCCCGGCTTTGCCGACTTTGAAAAACCAAATTATGTTTTCAAACTTAAGAAAGCTTTATACGGACTTAAGCAAGCACCAAAGGCTTGGTATGATCGACTTAAGACTTTCCTAGTTGACCATAAGTATACCATGGGCCTAGTAGACAATACTCTCTTCACCAAGAAAAAGGGATCACATATTATTATAGTCCAAATATATGTGGATGACATTATATTCGGTTCAACTTGTCAAGAGTTATGCGACGATTTCTCAAAAATCATGCATGACGAGTTTGAAATGAGTATGATGGGGGAACTAAACTTTTTCTTAGGTCTCCAAATTAAACAATTAGAAGATGGGATATTCTTCAACCAATCAAAGTATATCAAAGATATGCTTAAGAAGTTTGGTCTTGAAGACTCAAAACCCATGAGAACACCCATGTCCTCCGAAACCAAACTTACTAAGGATGAAGAAAATGAATCCGTAGATAGCACTAAATATAGAGGAATGATTGGTAGTTTACTCTATCTTACGGCTAGTAGGCCTGACATTATGTTTAGTGTTTGTCTATGTGCACGTTTTCAAGAAGATCCAAAAACGTCCCATCTTGAAGCCGTTAAAAGAATATTTAGGTACATCAAAGGTACTACACACTTAGGATTATGGTATCCCAAAGGAACGGGTGTAGAAACCATAGTGTATACTGACTCAGATCACGCAGGTGATTATGTTGATAGGAAAAGTACTAGCGGTATTTGTACTTTTGTAGGATATTGTCTAACATCATGGTTCGCTAAGAAACAAACTGCCCTCGCAATCTCAACAACAGAGGCAGAGTATGTGTCTACAGGAAAGGCGTGTCAACAAGCACTGTGGATGAAACAAGCTCTCGTCGACTATGGAATTGAACTCAACAACATTCCCATTCTTTGCGACAACAAAGGTGCTATCGATCTAAGCAAAAATCCAGTCCAACACGCTAAAACCAAACATATTGAAATACGCCATCACTTCCTTCGCGACAATGTACAGAAGGGAATAATCTCAATTGAGAAAGTTTCCTCAGAGGACAACATTGCCGATATTCTCACTAAACCACTTAAACGAGAACCTTTCAATTATCTTAGACTTGGATTAGGATTAATGGAACCTAGTGATTAGGAGAAACATTAGTGTAAACATTAGTTTAGCCACACACGACACCAAACCAAAACATGTGTTCTGATCCGCGGATCCAATCGACAACAAAGACGGATCCTTTGTTTGGGATCCGCCGGATCCGTCGCATGCTATGTGCAGTTTATTATTTAATAAACAAGAACAACTACTATTCATTCCTCACTCCAAAACATATCACCTTACTACATTCGACACACACTTAATCTCCATCACATTTTAGACCATTTTCTTCCACAAATCTGTGCTTCTAACATCACTGTAAGTATTCTTATCGTATTTATACTCCTGATCTGCGTCTAGGATTTCCATTTCATGCACAAAACCAAAACTTGGGGTATATGCATAATTCTTGAAAAATCATGAAGCATATTTATTGCATTATACTTAAAAACATGTTTTTCTTAGTTAGGAATTGCATCTCATAGCACATTGTCTTAATTTAACAAAAACCCCATGAAAATTTTTCACTAAAATCTTCTAACGACTAGGTAAAATGATTTTTTCTTACATTGTTCATACAAATGCAAAAACGTTATCTTTTAGACTTCACTTGCATAATGTCTCTTGAATGCTAAAGGGAATACATAACTAATATGTATTTTCGGGTACATTCAACCGTAGCTACATTGAAATAGGAGCGTTTGGGTTATCTCTCGTTTATAAACAAAATTTGCATAAACTAATTTTTCTTGCATCAAAAGGAGTCGAGATAACCGCACCTCCACATTGTCCCCATGTAGGCACACACTAGGAATTTTACACTTCATTTGATCATTTTAACTAAAACTATGTAACTTTTGTACTTAGGAAAATCATGCCTCCCGCAACCAACTACGATCACAAGAAAACCGTTAACTACTTACCCAAAGTCCACAAAACCAAAGGTCTAACCAATGCCCAAATCGAAATTTTCAAAGCCTTAGAGAAAAAGTATGTCCATGAGGGTAGAGCTGTAGATTCATCATTCTATGAAGGAACTCAACTTAGGGAACAATAAGCCGCAATTCGATTTGATTCTCTTTTAGACATAGATGAACCAATCATTCCTAGGTTCATACTTGAGTTCTATCCTAGTGTAGGTCTTAGTTCGAGTGATGAAGGTTACTTAAGTCTTCATTTTACTCTAAATGGAAATCTTGTCAACATCCCTCTTGATCAATTTGGTGAGGTCTTAGGAATTCCAAGCCAAGGGACATGTATTTACTCGGACAAATGGTCCTTAACAATCTTAGACTCCAATCTCGATAGGATGGCACCATATGCCACTCCTCTCGAATCAAAAGAAGTGATTAGGGAACATCTCTTCATTCCTAAGAACAACCCCACAAGAATGTTTCGTGGTCGTGAAGTTGCTAGAGATCCATTTGCAATGGAGCTTAATGTACTCAAACCCGAGTTCAAGAAGATGGAGGATGTATTAATGGGCTAATGTGATGTGCACCATAGGAAATCGTGATCATATCAATGCTTGTTTATGCCACATGATGTACAACATCTCTACTCATCAACCCTTCAATCTTGCTTATTATGTTGCCAAAAGAATGTGTGACATTCCGGTTCAAAGCAAGATTGCAATGCCTTATGGTATGCTCTTAACCCGACTTTATAGAGCCTTTGCACCCGCTCGTCCAAACCATTTAGGCTTTGTTCCGGATTACAACGAAATTGAACATACCTTTGTTCCTTTGAGCGACTTTAGGGTTAGTGTTGATAAGGGCAAACGTCCTCGTGTACCAACATCATCCTCATCATCTTCAATGAGTGAAGATGATGGTATGCCAAATTCTAGGATTCCTCCACCCGAGTACTTGAGCCATCTTCCTCCAATTCAACATGAATCCGCTGAGTATCGAAACATCAAAGGAATGGTGAAGAATCTGGGTCGTTGGATGATGAAATTACACAAGGGGATGAAGAAGTTGAAGAAGAAGCTGAGTTGATGGAGTGTTTGGTTTTAAACAATGTTGGATATTGTGTTGTTAAACTTCTATGTGTCTAGAATTTATCTGATAATACTTGTTGTGTATGTGTAATAACTAACACTTGCAGGTGGATAACCATCATGGTTATTAATTTTCCGGGTTATAGCCAGTGTTTGGCATAACACCTAAAACGGTAAGTTTCTAAGTACGGATTAAACTATGTGCAATCATGTGTTAATGTTACAATATTTAGTTGTTTTGCTATACATATTAGATGCTAAATAAGGTCTAGGTGAATTTTCGGGTTTTCGTCGAAAAACGAAAAATATGACATTGTTCTATTTAGTTTTTAAGTTTTAGGCATACGGATCCGGCGGATCCCAAAATAGGGTTCCGCCAAGGCTTATCGTTGGATCCGCCATCCGCCATCCTGCGGATTTGGCGGATCGCTAAACATGGTTCCGCATTTGCAACCACTTGGATCCGCATGTTTCCCAGTAAAATTATAAAACTTTTTCGACTTATCCCGATTCTTAAATCTTTAATGTTTAGTATCACTTAGGATTCATTCACTGATCACAATTCCTCTTAGAATCATTTAGGAATTCTTAGAAACTTAGGAACAAAAATTCCCACCAAAATTTAAATTTTTAAATTTTAGGTGTGAGTTACCAAACAAATACAAAGAAGGAACCCTTTTTAGGGATCCGTCAAATCCGTGGAAATATCAAATCATCAGACTTTCCACTATCTTCTTGTATTAACTGCAAATCCACAACATATTACTCAACCAAAGCTCAATGGATTGACTTCCTTGATATGACCTGCACAAATTTTTGTTCCAAATCATTAGTAACCAACATTCTCTATTGGATTCACATCAAATCCAAACACACAGACTCACAAACCTTCTGTCTATAAATTAGCACTTTAGGATCATCCCTTCACCCCAACAACCATTTCCTCTTCTGTACATCTTAGCTATCATACTTCACCATGACTAAGTCAAACAACTCTTCCACATCTAGACCTTCAAGAAGAACAGCCCGCATTAGTGTTAAAACCTGTTGTTTTATCAACTTAGCAAACTCCTCATCTGAGGAAAATTCTCCTCTCAATATATCATCACCCATTGCTAGTGAAAATTTCCTTACACTCTCCACCCCAACACCATCAAATGTTGTTATACAAAACACCACCACCAACCATTACTCCAATAGCCTCTACTCCACCACCGGCTCCATCACAGCCTGTTAGATCACCATCACCACCAAAATCACCCAAATCCAACCTTGGAATTATTTAGGACTCCTCCTACATCACCACATCTTGATGACTTAGAAGAACTTTCACCAAAATTACCCAATCTTCCACCCATGACCTTTGAAGGTCAACAACCCATGCTTTTTTCACCCGGTTTACCCGGATATCCATGGCCCTTTATACCATGATGCACAATCATCCCAACCTCAACAACAACCTCTATCACCCACATCCACTCTAGTTGCCATTGACGAGGCAATGTGGATGAATATGCCTCAAACCCAAGAAGAGATTAGTGAAGAGCTCAACCGTCTCTACACTCTCTCAGGTATGGTTGGACCATCGCCTTCATGAAGCAATGGACATTCAAAACATTCTTATGAACTCCCTCCAAACACCCACAACAACCATCACCTAACAACAACAACCAACCACCACCACCACCACCACCACAAAACTTGGAGCCTAGTCTTCCTCCTGGTTTTTCAAGTCATGATTGCGCACATTGTGAGAGAACATCTCACTTGGCCCAAAGACCAACATTTTGGTCCATGAGCTTCAAAATGAGATGAGGTTCATTTTGAACCATGTTCTCGAGCGTCTCAATGCAATCTCTCATCCGCCTCAATAAAAGTGTTGTTAGGAACCTTCTAGGATGATATTGTAGTTGTTTTTATTTAGGATTTATTTTGTAATGTAACATCATATCATATTTGTGACTTTGTCACATAATTTTTAATTAATGAATGTGATGTTTTTATGCTTATGAGTGATCAACATATTGCATATTATCATTATCATTGTGAACTAACATTCTTATATAGCATATATTATACCTTGCTTATGATTACCCTAGGTACATATAACGATCAGACACTTAATTTGACTTTTAAAAGTCAAAACTTATTGAAAGGCTTGTTTAGGAGAATCCTTCACAAGCATTCTACTTCTTCATTGAAGTCATTCATTACTAACACTTCATTTGCAGCATATCATACCCTTCATAGTATACGTTGGTACTCGAGAAGTGAGGAGTATACACCAAGGGGGAGCATCTCATAAGCATTTCATATACTAACGTTTGTTTTGTAGATTCATGCATTATTTCCTTGATTACTCCATCTAGGGGGAGTATAAAACAAGGGAGAGCTTTAAAGTTCTCAAAATCGCATTCCGCTACGCTACTCTTTTTGTTTCGACAAAAAGGGGGAGAAAGGAACTAAGTTTGCATCAACTGTGACTCATCACAGTACATACATTTTTTACAAAACTTTTTTTAATAAACAAACTTAATATATATATTTTAAGAACTCATGCTATATTTATTCTCTTGCTAAAAAATATACTTATGTTTTGTCATCACAAAAAGGGGGAGATTGTTAATACAAATAGCGTCTCAAAAACGTTATTTATAATTCTTTGATCTTTCATTAGTTTTGTTAATGACAAATAAAAGGAATATCTTTTTAGCAAATAATAAATACTAGCTTAAGTCTCTTAAGTACACATTTTACACTTCACATATTAACCAAGAATTACAAGTTTAGTAACTTGTTTCCTTAAAAGGAAACTTAATTCTAAAAACCATTCCATGACATCATTGCATGCATCACATACAATATCTTTGATATATCTTGGTTAGATTGCAAGATACATAGTTGACTTTTGAAAGATCTTGGATGATTTGGTAAGATACAACTAAGATATGGTAAGAGACAACTATACTTAGCTGTCACGTCCCACGGATCCAAATCACATAAAGGACGGATCCTTGTGGAGGGATCCGTGGGATCCGTGAGCTAAAGATCAGCTTGCCTATAAATAGGAAGCTGATCATTTGGCTCCTCTCATCACTCATATAGCTTTAACACACATATTCATTCAGTACATATCTTACTAACATCATTCATAGTTGCATTTCACTTTGATCTTTCATTTTGTAGAAAAGAGATCAAGCATTCAAGGATCTACAGAACCGTAATCCTTTAGTTGCATTACTGTGTGATATTGTAGTTAGTCTCACAAATCATATCTTTCATTTGTAATCAGTGAGTGTGGTTTAGTGCTTTAGTCCTTAAAGCACAAAGACTGTTGGGAGTAGTTGTACCCGTGTAAAGAACTCGACATCTAGCTTAGTGTCGGTAAAGTAAATAGGCGACGTCAGGTTGGTTCTACCTTGTGAAAGAACCCGGTGTTTAGCTTAGTACCGGAAAAGGAAGTAAGCGACGTGTAAAGGTTTTCTCCGCCTAGAAAAGGAGTTTGTTTCTTAGTGAAAGATAAACTCTCGAGTAGGAAACTCGGGGAGTGGAGTAGGGCAAGGAAGAGAGTCCTTGTAGCGAACCACTATAAACAACAGTGTCGTGTGGTTTGATCTTTCCTCTCTTTATCTTTTGTTTACATTGTGTGATTATTTATTTGTGATTGTTTCCTTTGAATTAACATATAGTAACAAAGCAAATAAAACATTAAAACGGTAAAAACTATTCAACCCCCCTTCTAGTTTTCCACATTTTCTTTTGTTCAAGAGTGATCCAATCATCCTTCAAGTGATCCTCTTCATTCCTATTCACTTGCAAGAGAAGAACACAAGTATCCAAGTTGATACAAGGTGTTATCATTCGTCTTCATTATCAAGAGAAGAACACAAGTGTCCAAGTTGATACAAGGTGTTATCATTCCTCTTCATTAGCAAGAGAAGAACTCAAGGTATTCAAGAAGATACAAGAGTTGTAGTTGTTAGGTTTTGTAACACTTGTTACATCCTTGATTGTATCTTAGCATACATCAAGATTATCTTTCTTTTGTGAGAGTGTGAGTGAAGATCATTGTGATCTTAAGAGATAGTGAAGATCTCTTAAAGCCATCGGGCTTGTGTGTAAGTGATCAAAGGATCTAGAGTAGTTAGATTAAGTAGAGTGAAGTGAGAGTTGATCTTTGTAATCGTGTTGAGATCGTGGTGATCTCTTGTAGCCATTAGGGCTTGTGTGATTGGTCACGTGGACCTTGGTAGATTGGTGCTAGCTAAGATTAGCACTCGACATTTAGCTTAGTGTCGGTAATAGGATAAGCGACGTGTACGGTTTTCTCCGCCTGAAGGGAGGTTGTTGACATAGTGCTTGAAACTCTCGAGTGTGGTACTCGGGGAGTGGAGTAGGACGAAGAAGAGCTTTGTAAAACCCCAAAATTAACATAATATGAAATGACAAAAATACCCTCAAATTTAAAATTTTGAGAACATATAAAAACTATACAAGTAATGTTAAGTACACTTAACCTAAGTATCCGATACATCAATATTTGAATATATGAACATAATATGAATAATAAAACTTATGATATATACAAATAAAATATGGTTACACATCTACTTAGCCTAGTCGAACCATGTATATGTACACAAACGAATACGGCCTTGTAATTAGTCCGGGTACGTGATTGAATCAAATTTGGTAAACCTCCCTAACTTTCCTCCCATAACCGATCCTATGGCCCATCTCCCCATCTCATTCGGCATTCCCAAAACAAAAGAAATTAAAACCCAACTCCCTCCCTTATCTCATCATACGGCTCAAGCAAAAACCCTCCAAAAATAAAACCCAAATCACAAAATTTTTTGGGCCCCTTTCTTTTTTTTGTGCTCATCCAAAACCAACCCAAAGGAAGGTAAAATCTTGTTCTTGTTGTGTTCCATTCTTCTAAGGAAGTTTTGTAAAACTATATTAACCTTAAATTTATAAATCAAAACAAAATAAAAAAGGTTTTTGTTCTTGGTTTTGCTGGTAGAAAACAAAGGAAGAAAAAAAAGACCCGTGGGTATTTTGATCTTTGTTTCCGTGTTCTTGTTATCTTCGAGGGATTGTATAACATCCCCTTTTCAACCCTTGTTCTGTTTTTTATTTTTAAACGAATTATATGGACAAAAAAATTATAAATAAAAAACCCCCAAAAAAATTAAAAAATCAACTATAGGTATATGATGTGTTTAATTGTTTTGATTGAAAGACCTTTTTTGAATCGACCTAAACAGTATTAAAAATACCTTCAGTATTTTCCCCCTTATCTGAGAGACAGAAAAGAGCGTGACTATCAAAAATTTTCCAGTTGGAGGGGGGAGCAATGTGTTTTAGAAGGGTTTGTTAGACTTGCGGATTTTCTGGGAAAAAGGGGGCCCCCGAGGAGCGGCTTCACTTTGTGGGGGTTGCGTGTGAGCGCTAGATGGATTTGAATATGAATTTTACTGTTTGGGGGACAAGTTGAAAAAGCGGTTCGTAAAAGGAGTTGATTGGGAGATCTAGGGTGGGGTGAAGAGGACCTTGGTATGGCAACCAACGGTTCGGGGGGCTAGTCAGAAGGATGCTACTCCGAGGGTAATGATTTTCGGGTAAGACAGGCGTGGTAACTTTAATGGGGCAAAATCAGCGTGGTCGTGCCCAACAGTTGGGGTCAGCAGAGTCGGGGTAATCGCAGGGTAATCGGGGTGCTAATCTTCGACTGGGCAGAGGAATGGGAACGGTTCCCCCTCCCTGTTTGTGCAGAGGTGGGAAAACTCATCCCGGTGTATTGCTTAGGGCGATGGTGCATGTTTTAGTTGTGGTGAATTAGAATGGGCTGGGGATGTCCGAAAGGCAGTGGTAACAACCGTGGTAACGGTAATGGGGGGACAGCAGGCATCTAAGGTTAGGGTGTTTGCACTCCCCGGGGTAGGTACGGGCACTTTGGGACTGTTCGGGTAGCTATACTTTTCGATATCCCATTTTTGTTTTATTTGTACTGGTGTACTCATTCTGGTTCTTTTAAAAATTGCTAAAAATATTAAAACAACCGCAAACCTTTAAAACTATCCCTTTATTATCTCTACCCCAATGAAAAATTCGTGACCATTATCTGAATATGTGAATTGCCCTTTCATTCGCGATAAAATTCGCCCTGCAAATCTTTTTCCCTCTCGATATGCACGATTTGATGTAATCTTGGGTATGGATTGGGTTTGCCCGGGAAATCGGGGCCCCGATTGACACCCTTTACTAGGCGGTGATTTTTGGATTTTGTATCCCGAATTTGTTTACCCAAGGGTTTTCGGCGGGGAAAATTTTAAGATCATATCCGCATGAAGCTCGATCTTGCTAACATGGTTGTGAAAGGGTTTTTTGGCTTCGATTAAGGATTCTTTCTGGGAGAGTTAGTTTGGAGAGCCCCTTTTGATTTTTGTGAATTCCCGAGGGATTTCCTGATGAATCCCCGGCATGCCCCCTGAGCGTGAAGTTGAATTTCATTGATCTAATTGGGTGCGAACCCATTCTAGGTCCGTATCGTATGGGTCTGTGGAATTGAAGAATTGAAAGAGCAGAGTTGCAGGAATTTCTTGAATCTGGTTCTATCCGCCCTAGTGTTTCTGTGGGGTGCTCGGTGTTATTTTTAAAAAGAAGACGGGTAGTATGAGGTTGTGCATCGCTTCCGCGAGCTTAACCCGGGTCATATTCATAATGTTATCCGTTCCCGCATCGATGAATTGTTTGGGTCAGTTCAGGGTGCGAAGTTTCTTTTCTAAAATCGATTAGGCGGGTTTCCCTCAGCAGTGTGAAGGAGTAGGACGTTCCTAAGACAGATTTTCGGACGAGTATGGCCCCTTACGGGGTTTTTTGTCTTTTCCGTTTGGGGTTTACGAATGCGCCGGCAAATTTTATGGATTTGATGGGAAACGGATTTTTCACGAGTAATAGATAAAGTGGTGATCGTGTTTATGCGATATCTTGGGTATTCTAAGTCTTAGGTGGACATGGGGAGCCATCTTGTGTTGTTTGGAAAACTTTGAGGGGAGAAGGAAGTTTTTACGCCAAGGGTTTTCCCAAATGCGAGTTTTGGTTTTAAATCAAGTTGCATTTTAGGTTTTAGGTCGTTTTGCCAAAAGGTATCAAATGGTTTGGCCCAAAAGGGTTTTGGGGTATCACAAAGTGGCCAAGGGGGCGACCAATTTTGACTGAGATCAGGGTTTTCTTGGATTGGCGGTTATTACAGGAGGGTTTGTTGAAGGTTTTTCTCGTTTATTTGTTACGTTGACTAGCTTTGGCCAGGGAGGGAGTTGTTTTGGGACCGGCGAGAGAGAAGCTTGTTTTTAGGAGTTGAAGAAAAAGGCTTGTTTCTGCCAATCTTACTCTACCTCAGGTTCAGGTGGGTTTTAGTTCTATAGTGATGCTTCTAAGAAAGGGGTTTTGGGGGTGTTTGATGCAAGCATGGGAAAGTGATTGCATATGTTCTGGCAGTTGGGAAAAAATATGAGGCGAATTATCCTATCTGATTTTTTGAGTTAGTGCTGTGTCTTTGTTTGAAAATATGAAGGCATTATCTTTTGGCGAGAGTTGTGATATATTCACCGACCCTAAGAGCCTGAAGTTATCTTTACCCAGAAAGAGTTGAACATGCGGTGTTGGGGTGTGACAGAGGCGTTTGGTTGGAGTTGTTGAAGGACTATGACCACCAATATTCAGTAATCACCTGGGAAAAGCCAATGTTGTGTGATGCTTGAGTCGAAGTCGGGAAATGATTGCTAGTCTTGACTTTGAGCCCCGAGGATTCTTAACGACTTAGAGCTTATGGAGGTAAGCTTGTGTGTTCGTGGTCGTGATGGTTTTTGGGTAGCTTGAAGGTGGAATGTTCAGATTTGATGTTGAGGATTAAGGAGCTCAGAAAGATGATGGTGAGTTATGGGCTATTGTGCACGAATGTGGAGGTGGGTAAAGAGTCAGATTTTCGTGTGGATGCAGATGGTAGGTTTGGTATGGTGTTCGTCTATGTGTTCCTGTGATTTTACTCTTCGTGAAGTTGGCTTTTGAGGCGTAGTTCTCCAAGTTTCTATTCATCCGGGTTTCGACTAAGATGTATCAATGATCTTAAGCAGATTTCTGGTGAATGGAATGAAGACAGGATGTAGCTTTGCATGTGGCTCGATGCATGACTTTTGTCAGCAAGTTAAGATTGAACTATCAACGTTGCAATGTGGTCTTTTGCAACCTATTGGATATTTCTACGTGGAAATGGGATGGATATCTATGGACTTCTGTTACCGGTTTACCTGTACTCTTCGTAAGCATGACGCGATTTGGGTTGTTGTTGATCGTCTGACAAATCTGCGCATTTTGCTCCCTATACGTATTGATTATCCGGTGATTCGTTTTGGTCAGATCTTTGTACAGCAGGAAATTGTTCGATTGAATGGTATGCGTCTCTTCTATGTGTCCGCCCCTCCCTCATCGTGATCCTCGTTATACGTTTCTCTCGTTTCTGGCAAGGGTTACATAAAGCTTGGGATAGCGGCATTAAGTTCAGTACGGGTTTCATCTCAGACTGCGGACAGTCAGAGCGGACGATTCAGACTTGGAGGATATGTTGAGGTCTTGTGCTTTAGGAGTGGACAGGCCATTGGGGATGTTACTTTTGTCTGGTGGAGTTTGCTACAATAATAAGTTGGCATGCTACATCAGGATGGCTCCGTTTGAGATGTGTGATGGGCCGTAAGTGTGGGCGGCGCGTTTGTTGGAATGAGGTTGCGGAAAACGACTCATTTTAGGGGACCAGAATGTGATTAGGATTACTATGGAGGAAGTGGTGTGTGGCTAGAGAAAAGTATGAAGGAAGCTCGTACTAGGCAGAGAAGAGCTATGCTGATCGTCATCGGTCGAGATGGTTGTGGTTTAATTCTGGTGACGGTGTTTTCTTGAAGGTTTTTCCTTTCGATGTGTTAAGCGTTTCGGTTGAAGGGGAAAGCTTAGTCCGCGTTTATCGGTTCGTTTGTTTGAAGATTCTTGATCGTGTTGGTGAGGTATCTTATCGTTGGCGCTACTCCCCAGTTATTGCATGTGACATAAAACATTTTTCACGTATTCACTTCTGCGCAGTCTATAATGATCATATGCTTCACGGTTGTGTCTTGCCCGTTGCGATTAGATTCGGGTAAGATCCTTTCTTTATAGTGAAGAAACTGAGGGCTGTTTTAGAGCGTCAGGAAAGAGTCATGAGAACTAATAACAATTCATGCGTAAAGATTCTTTGGGAAGAACCATCCTGAGAGCGAGGCTAATTGGGAAACGAAAGAGTCAATACGATCGATTATCCGCATTTTTCTTTTGGACATGGTAGTATTCATGTTGATATCGTTTTTGTTTTCGGCATTTCATTTCGATTTTGCTTTCGATTTTGGCATTTTCATTTAAGACTTCGCATTATCAATTTTCGAGGACGAAAATTCTTTTTAAGAGGGGAAAGAGTTGTAAAACCCAAAATTACACATAATATGAATGGACAAAAATACCCTCAATTTAAATTTTGAGACATATAAAATCACTATTACAAGTAATGTTAAGTTACACTTACCTAAGTATCGATACATCAATATTTGAATATATGAACATAATATGAATAATAAAACTGTTTGGAACGTTTTGTTTGTTCATTGCTTGAGATATTTATGTATTGAATGTGTTTAGCATGCGGAATCTACTACAAACACACTTTAAAGAACATCAAGATGGTGAGTTTGAGTAAATGAGAGAATGTATGAACAAATAATCACAACTTTGGTTAACACAAACGAGTTCAATATTATTGATGAAATAATACGGATGATTCTAAATATCACCGGGATTACAAAGTAATCTTGAATCAAAGATTTGTAAAAGGATTTGTGATTCGAAGTAATAGTTATTGAGGAGATAGTTTGTTTTGGGTTATTTGGTTAATTAAGATTTATTGCATGAAGAAGTGACTAAGGATATCCTTTTTCAGATAAGGATATCTTATTACATGTTGTCAAGTGATGAATATACTACTATACTTTGATATTATGGCGTCCTTACAATAAAATACAACTACCGATGTACACTACTGATTTATTCTTCTGTCACAAGAAAGACTATTCTACTTTCATTAAAGTATTACAATGTAACAAAGACTCATAATTCAACTAAATATGCTATTACAAAATATCTACTCGAAAACAGAAGTTGGGCAGGCTCTTCATTAGCTAGCCAGTACCTTCTACCCAGAAGTTACTGGTAGAACATCTTCGTAACAACAAATAACTAGCAGGCTTTCTCATCATTGGCAGGGGCTCTATGACTTTGATCATTTTATTCCCAACAATCCTCCCCTAACTTGTTATTTCCATTTAAAATACAAAGTTCTGCATGAATAAATTAACATACCTTGAGGATTTGAGAACTCTTCCAAAACCTTACTTTCTTCCTTCTTTCTTTCATATTGCTCAGAAATGCTTCTTAGCAAACTCTGAACAAATCTGCTGAGGTTTCTTCATCCTTGTCACACCTTAATCTCTTGGAGATCATAGCTTTAAGCACTTTCATAGCTAAGAGGCTACTCTTTCTTCAGGCTAACATAAAAAGTTCTATCCCACTCTTGTGTGAAAGTTGAGAGTATGACTATGGCTTAGAAACCTCCCAAGTTGTTGTTAGGCTTAATAGGGAAATTTCCTATTGAACGATCTTTGGGATCAGGAGGAACATTCTATTGAAATTCACCCAAAGCTCTTGTTCCTTAGGCATCTGTACTAGAATTTGTAGCTAACCTTAATCTGCACTAGCTTCCACAGATTCTTCCAAATCTGCTCTATCAGAATGCTCTAACTAAATTTCCAAAATCTTGAAAGATAGAGACTGTCCCCCAACCCTTAATATTTTCCATGACTTACCAAATCTTAATCTATGGTGTATTTCCCAATCCATTTATAGGTGTCTTAGACCTAATTGGATCAGCATGAATGATAGGAGGTTAAAGTAATCAACATGTTACTTACTTGCCCTTGATTCCAATTTTGCTACTCTTTCTCCTCTGAGCAACTTCCTTCTTTTAGATGGATGTAATCAGATGGAACATTATCGTAAAAGATTCTTGTAGGCTTGAAGATTCAAAAAGAAGATTTCATCAGCAAATTATTTTAAATTTGGTAAAATAAAATTAACAATTTTTTTACAAAAATTTCAAGAATTGAAAATTTATTAACAAATTTTGAAAATTACAAAAACGACCCAAAAATTAAAATTTTTATGGGAAATTTAATAATTGATTTTTATTTGGGAAAAATTTTTAAAAGTAAAATTAAATAATGTTTTTATAAAAATTTTTAGTTTGAAATAAAATTCCCTTTAAATTTCAATTCTAAATTTGTTTAAACAAATTTTTAACCAAATTTTTATTTCTTTTTTTTTAATTGTTCTTAATTTGGCTATTATTCTCTGTTGTTTTTTAAAGATAAAATTTTTCCCCTTTGTTAAAAATTCTGTTTGTAATCAAAAGTGTTGTTAAACAAAACCTTTTGAAGATTGTACAATTTTCAAGCCTTTCAAACATTTACTAACCCATTTATAATAATTTGACTAAATTTCTACCATTGTTATCAAACCAAAAATTTAAATTTAAAAAAATTTTTCCCCAAAAATTTATTTCCCATACTTACAATATTTAATTATCAAATTTTAAAGGTTCTAAAAATTTAATTTTTAATTAATAAAATTTCCTTTTCCTTATAAATTTTTTATTTTTCAATTAATTTTTTTTTTAAATGTTTAATGGTTTAATTAAAATTCTTGATTTATTTAAATAATATTTAAAAATTTTTCCCATTAAATTTTTTTGGATCAAAAATTTTTTTAATTAAGAAATTTTTTTTTTAATTCCATTTTTTTTCTTTTTTTAAAATAGGCAAATTTAATTTGTCCTTTTTGGAATTTTTTAATTATAAAAAAATTCCAATTAAATAATTTTAAAAATCCATTTTGGGTTTTTTTTGGGAAATTTGGGTTTTAACCTTAGCAAAATTAATTTTCTTAATTTTTTTCCAATTTAAATTTTTTTATTTTCCCTTTTTGGTTTTTTCCCTTTACTAAAAAAAACCCCCCTTTTAATCAATATTTTTTTAATTTTTAAATCTTAACAAGAGGGTTTGTTGATCGTTTATGTTCATAAAATAAACTTTTTATTTTTCTTTTTTTTTAAAAAGTTGGATTTTCCTTTTGGATTTCTTTTGTAAAAACCAATTTTTAACCCTTTCTTATTTATAATTCTTTTCCTTTTTTTTTTAAATCTATTCGCTTTTGAAGGGATTTTTAAACTTTTAAAATTTTTTTTTTCAATACAAATTTTACTTTTCTTTAACTAATTAAAACATTGTGAAACTTTGTTCATTTAATTTTGGGAAATTTTTTCTACCTTTTGATAATTTGTTTTCGATTTGGTTTTTAATTTAATTTTTTTTTCCCCAATTTTTTTAATTTAATGTCGAAATAAAATATAAAACTTATAATTTGGAAGAAATTTTTGCTTTTTACATTTTTAAAGTTTTTTTTTTTTGGTACTAAATAGAAAAATGGAAATTTAAGGTTTTTTAATTATATTCTTCATAAAAGGGAAATTTAACCCTTTTTGGATAAGTAAGTCCAATTGGTTGTTTAAACCCGGAAAGTTTTCCAAACATATGGTTGGTGGAATAATATTTGGGTAGATTCAATGTTTGGAAATAAATCCCAATTTTTAAAAAAAATTTTGAATCCAATCCTCAAACATCTTATAGGACTGAAAACTGGAAGTCCCAATTTGTAACACCCTTTTATTCTTTTTCGATTTGATTTTTTTCAGGCTTCTTTTTTAATTGGTTCTAATTTTAATGGATCCTACTTTCCAAATTGGCATCCAATATTTGGATAAACAACCATTTTCAAACCCTTTTTTTTAAATTTGTATTTTGAAAATAAAAATTTAAATTTAACATCAAATCAGTTTTTCAACATTAATTTTTTGAATTTAGATATCTTAAAGGGTAGGAGTGTTAAAAAACTAAAAAAATTCAAGGAAAAACAGCAAAAATTTTTATAAAAAATTTTAATATTTTGGTTTGGAAATATTAAAACCCAAATTAAATTAAAGATGTTTTACTAAAAAAACAAAAAGGTTTTTTCTTTGTTTTACAAGCCCTTTGTTTTTAAGTCCCTAAGTAAACCTTTCTTAGCCAAATGAAACAACGATCAATTAATTAAAAAGTTTTTAATGTTAATTTTTTTGCTATCATTTTTTCTAGTAAACCAACTTAGATATTTTTCTTAAAGTTTAAATGACTTTTTTGAAACACGGGTGATTTAACCTTAAAGATGGTTTTACCTTTAAATATTTAAGGAATTTATTTCAGTTTGGTTTAAAAAATGAAACTTTAAGCATCATAAAACCAGGAAAATTTTTCTTTTTAAAAAAAATTTTTCCCAAAATTTTGTTTCAAAAGGGTTGATTTTTTTCTTTTTTAAAATTTTGTTTTATTGGCCCCTTTAAAAGGGGAAAACCGGG